>CM053417.1:105983688-106104464 GCA_028644305.1 Xerus rutilus
GTAAGCCAATCCCAAAAAACCAAATGCCGAATGGTCTCTCTGATTAGTGGATGCTGATGAATAAGGGAGGTGGGAATGGGAAACATAAGAGAAATAGAGAAACACTGGACACGACATGAGGGAGGCGGGGGGCAGGAAAGGGGAATGGGTATAGTAAAGATGGTTGATAAAAAAATATATAAATATAAATATATATATATATATACTGTTCATTGAAAGTGCATATAAAGGTGTTTAAAATGAAGAATGTAATCTGCTTATAATTTTGTGCAAAGTTAGAAAAATTATGATTGTAACAATTTTTTTTTCTATTTGCCTCAACAAATGTTTTCAGTGAACAGTGTGTACAGCTTCTGAAAATTTGCTTTTTTTCTGTTATGTTTGATAACATGTATTAAATGCAACTTTTGAGAAAAAACAAATTTGAAGTCATGATAGTAAGGGATTTCTACAGCCCCAGTAGTGGAATTCATAAAGAAGTAAAAACACTGATAATGACACACTTGTCCCTTTTATCAGAAAAGAAAAATTTTTCTAGAAGGGTACTGTTATACAACCCCTTACATTTCATTGCTGGGTCTTGGTCTAGTTTCAGGGGTGTTGGTAAGCTGGTTTTCTGATGTTTTTATCGTTTAGAATGGAGGAAAGAAAGAGGTGGATTGTTGGGATGGTCACTTATACCAACAACCAGAAAGCACAAGAGTGTCTGCCACAAAAGCTATTTTAATGAATTCTTTTCTAATATGCATAAGTATGTGACTCTTGGAGATAAATTCATGAAATACAGATTATGGGAGAAAACTTTCTATGATTCCTTAGAAAATAAACTATTCTTTCTACATATAAATCCTCAAATTGATTACTAGGGATTAAAAGTGACTTACAATAAATATTGATCATTTTACTAAAGAAAAAAAAGTGAAGCCGGGCGCGGTGGCTCACGCTTGTAATCCCAGCACTTAGGGAGGCTGAGACAGGAGAATTGCGAGTTCAAAGCCAGCCTCAGCAATGGCGAGGCACTAAGCAACTCAGTGAGACCCTGTCTCTACATACAACACAAAATAGGGCTGGGGATGTGGCTCAGGGGTCGAGTGCCCCTGAGTTCAATCCCTGGTACCAAAAAAAAAAAAAAGTGATGAAAATAGATTTTTCATGCAATTGCTAGGTTTATTTCTTTTTTAACTCAAAAATTAGTCACATAAACTCTTACCAAAAAATTTCAAGTTAAGCCGGGCATAGTGGCACATGCCTGTAATCCCAGCACTTAGGGAGGCTGAGACAGGAGAATCGCGAGTTCAAAGCCAGCCTCAGCAATGGCGAGGTGCTAAGCAACTCAGTGAGACCCTGGCTCTACATAAAACACAAAAGAGGGCTGGGGATGTGGCTCAGTGGTCGAGTACCCCTGAGTTCAATCCCTGGTACAAAAAAAAATCAAGTTAAAACACTAAAATCTAACACTGTCATTGTTTGAAAAACAATGTGGTAAATAGAGATTTGAGGAATTAAATGAATGTCATCAGAATCTATAATCATTAGGTTTCTAATGAGGATGCTTCTGACAAACAATTAATCAAGCTTTAATGGTTTGGATGAATCATCCTCATTCTTTGACTTTGTTCTTTATGAAGCATATTCTTTTTTAATTGCAGACTGAATACATTTCAAATGATGTTGATAATAATTATTGATGAGTGATTTGCACAGAATTGTGAAATTTGGCTTCACTTGGAGAAGAAAAGTCAAACAATTGAGCAATTAAATTCATTCTAATCAACTGAGCTTTGGAAAATCAGCTTAAAATAACATTGCGGAATCTAATTTAATTTCTACATATTGAGTGCTAATACAACCATGAGCCAAGGATTTAGCATCATAGATTAATATTTGAAATTAGAGAAGAGTTTAGAAATCATCTTTTTCACCTTAGATCATATGATGGAAATAAATGAGGTTTGAAATGAACCCCTTTAAGACTTGAAATAAAGTATCTTGATGTAGAAGAGATTAAATGACTTGATCAAGACAGTATAACTAGTTAGAGAAATCAAAAGCTGGAACCAAAGTGCCTTAGCTCTTGTTCATTATATAATTATATGGTTTTGTATATTTTTCTGTAATTTATGCTCACATCACTATTCACTTGCTACTGTACTTACTATTCAGAAAATTGAGAGAAACCAGGGGTGATAGCACATGCCTGTAATCACAGTGATTCTGGAGGTTGGGGCAGGAGAGAATTGCAAGTTCAAGCCAGCCTCAGGAACTTAGCAAGGCCTTAAACAAATTAATCAAGACCCTATCTCTAAATAAAATATTAAAAGGCTGGGGATGTGACTCAGTGGATAAGCACCCCTGGGTTCAATCCCCAGTGACAAAAAAGAAAGAGAAAACTTATAGAAATAAAAAGTCATGGGTCAGTCAAAATTTGTCAATGATGTTGATTTCTGGGAGGTGTAAAGTTAAAGAACCTATATATTAATGTTAACCTACCAAAGAAGCAGTAATTTATGTAGTTGAAAACAAAAAAATCTTAGATTTAAAAGGGAAAAAAAGCAAAGTACCTTATCAAAATTAGATAACAGAATGCCTCTTGTTCTCCTGGAACAGAATGGAGAGTCATTGAACTCTGCATTATATTTTCTTTATATTATGTTCTCCAAGAAATCATCTTGATGGGAGAACAATGGAAATATTTGTTGCAGCCTGATGATTGAGCTCTCATCTGGGAAGTTATAAAGGTAGTTAGAGAAAGAAAGGAGGTTTTCTGTTAATTCCATCTATATTCTCTTATGTTTTCTGGGGTCAGAGTTTCCTTGTCAGGCTAAAAATTGTATTCACTTTTTTCCCAGCAGAAGTATTTTCTGTATAACTTAATAGTAGATAATAGCAATGGCTAATATTTAGTAAGCTCTTTACTTGTGTCTAGAATTTCACCTCATGTTTTAAAGGCTATTTTTTATTGATAATCACAATTATCCTATGTAGTCATTAGAGCTGATCACAGATGCTTGTTTTCTGGAAAAAGATAGGATTACTTTTTTCCTTCCATTCTCTTGGAATTAAGTCTGTTCATGTCTTGCTCTTAGTCAATAAAATTTGCGTGTAAGTGATGACTGTCATATCTCTGTGGCAGTGTTAAGAGCCTATGTGCAGTAGGGCATGATGGTGCATGCCTATAATCCCAGCAACTCAGGAGGCTGAGGCAGAAGGATATCAAGTTTGAGGCCAGCCTCAGCAACGTAGCAAGACTCTTTCTCAAAACAAAAATTAAAAATTGGAGTAAAAAGGGGTTAGAGATGTAGCTCAATGGTAAAGTTCCCCTTAGTTCAAGCCCCAGTACCACATCCACACACAACAAAACTGCCAGTGTGTAATTCATCAGCATTTCTCTGTCCTCTGGTGTTGTAACTAGAAATGCTCCAGAGAGTGGTACCCTATTAGCTTGCATCTTATATTGAGAGTCACTAGAGTATAGTTTTAGCTGCCTTGCAATGGAAATACAAGGCAATTAAGAAATAAACTTGGAATTAACCTATTGAGATTTTGAGGACTACTAGTCTAATAAGAGACTACTCTCTTATTACTGTCCATTCCGACTGACTCATGTCATTATTATTATTATCTTTTTCAGTCTACAAAGGAAGAAAACGAAAATAATATTTTCATGATGTCAGCACTAGTTAAGTAGAACCAAGATTCAGACCAAACAGTCTGACTCCAGAGCTCATGTGGTTCACCATTTTATATAGCTGTAATACAGTTTCTATGAAGAGGGAATGCCCACTAATATGATGCCCTGTACTTTATTTCTAAGAATGAAGAGGTTATTATTCCTTTTAATTCACTTAAGTGTTACTTGTGTTTCACATTTACAAACCATTTACACATGTATAAAGTCTATTCCTTATTACTTCAATAGTATATGCCTGAATGTTGTTGTTCTCAGGGGAGAACAATGAGTATGGATTTGTCATCAATGCCTATCTCTAGGGATCATTTGCAAACATCCCTATACTAACCTGCTCAGGTTGCCATAACAAAATATCACATGTTTAGTGGCTTATATAACTCAGAAATTTATTTTTGAACATTTCTTGAGACAAGGAAGTCCAAGATCAAGGTACTGGTCCATTTTATTCCTGGTAAGGGCTCTCTTCTTGGCCTGCAGACAGTCACCTTCTCATTGTGTCCTCATGGCAGACAGAAAGGGGCAGAAGAGAGAGAGAGAGCGAGCACAAATAAGCTTAAGCTAATGTCTCTTCCTCTTCTTATAAGCATACCAGCCCTATAAGATTCAGGCCCACCCTTATGACTTCATTTATCAAAAACATCATAGACCCTATCTCTAAATAGGAGACATTGAGGGTTAGTGCTTTAATATACACATTTTGGGGAAGGAGCACAAATATTCAGTCTGGAGCAATCTCCTAGGAACCCGGAGAAATTTAAGAAAGCTTTAATAATTGCTCCTATCTATTTTCCAGTGATTCATTTCTCTTTACATCGAACTAGAAAGAAATTCTAATTAAAAGTATTTCATTCATTCACTTATTTAATATATACTAATTGAGCACATATTGTGTGCCAGATTATTCTAGACAATGGAGTATAGCAATAGGAAAAAAAAACAAATTTCTTTCTTCCATTTAATTTATCTTCTACAGGATAGAATCAAATATGTAAGCATATTATATACCATCTTGTGCTTGAGTATAATATGTTAATACAAATAAAGAAAAGTATTGTAGAGATTGATAGGGTATGGAAGTGCTAGTTTTTCAACGATAGTCTGATAAGTCCTCAACACTAGGTGACTTTTAGGCAGAGGCCAAAATTTGTAACTTTAACATCTTCAACTAATAAAACTGAAAAGAATGAGGAAATGCATTCTCAGATTCCTTCATTTTACAGAAGTATAACTTAGGATGTAGAATAGTGGTTGGCAAACATTATCTTTAAAGGACCAAGTAGTAAATATTTCCAGTTTTACAATCTGTATAGTGCCTAGCAAAACTCCTCAACTCTGCTATTGTGTCCAAAGAGAGTCAAAGGTAGACAAAGTATGGCTATATTCTAATAAAATTGTATTTACAATAATAAGCAGTGGATAAGATTTGTACTCTGAGTTGTGGTTTATCTACCCTGATTTAAAACAATGAAATGACTTTCCCAAGGTCACCCATTTCACAGTTGATGACAGGAGAGGAAAAACATGCTCTTTTTGTTGCTGAAAACAACAAAGGTATCTTTAAAATAATGTGTCAGGGATGGGAAAAATTACACCCTCAGGCACCTGAATTTATTTTAGGGTGGAGACTATCTTTGTTTAGAATAGATTGAAAAGGTATTTTTGGGAGATGGTGATACCTTGAGGGCTAGATATAACAGGAAGTAATGAAATAACAGGGATTGTTCAATGGGTGTGCATTAGAAATGAACAGAAATTGGGGGTGGGAAAGCAGAGAGGAAAAGGGAAGATAGGGAATAGCCAATAAACAGATCAGGGTGACAAAGGCATTTTAAGAAAAAACACAACCCAATCAACTTATGATGGGCCGAATTGTTAAAATGCAGACTTCCTATTGTCTTCCAAAATTAAGTAAACTCTGATGTATAAACCAAAAACCTTTTATGAATGGGCTTTTAAAGATGTGTTTTTGAGCGTAGGAGGAATTAAGTAAGGAAGCTGAGTTTCTTGTCTGGGCCAATTCTTTTGTGTGTGTGGCATTTAATTAAATACCAACCTTCTATAGTGCAACCATCTGCTTTCTCTATTCCTGTAGTTACATGCTGCCAGGGAAAGTCCTGTTAACAGAGCATATTGGTCTAGTTATAAATAGAAAAACATCTCTAACTTCAAAGGGGCCCTCAAGCATACCCACAGACTCCCCTACTCTTTGCAACAGCTATTTGAAACTTTCTCCATTCTACTATGAACAACAAGATTTCTCTTCCATCTCTCCACTTATTAGACAGTAACCTAGAATTTTATAAGTACAGAGAAAGCATCAGATGGTAACATATATCTTCCTCCAGCTCCCAACATAACAATAAAGGAACTTCTAGCTTGCATTATCCTCTTTCCTTCCTGTGAAAAGAGAAGCTCCCTGTCCTTTACATTCTGCTACTTCTTGAACTGCACACTATTTATTATGCCTTATCACTCTCATTCCAACCTCTCTCATGGAACTGAATTCTTCACATCAGGGCTTAAGTTATTGCTACTTTTTTAAGGACTTTGTCCCACATGACACTACCATCTACTGTCTTCTTCCTCTTTTCTTGTTCATCACTTGCCTTCTTGGAAGAAGCTTTAGGAAAATTGTCATTTCCAAAGGCTCCCCTCACTCCTCAGCCCACTCTAATCTGAACTTTTTCCCATCATGTCACTAAATCTAATGGACAATTTAAATCCATTCTTTATTTGAGATCGCCACATCACTTTACATCTTTGACCATTTGCTTTCAAAAAACTTTAATCCATGGAATTGCAAACTACTGCCTTGCCTTGTTTTTTTCCCCTCCTCTCTGACTTCTGACTGCCTTATCTGCAGTTTCATAGTCCTCTACTCCCTAGTCACCCAGTGTTTCAGTTTCTCCAAACTGAAACTTTAGCTCTTTTTTTCTTTGTCTGTATTTTCTTACTAAAGGATCTTATTCAGAATTCCAATTAGCACCCATCATCTGATAACTCAACATTTTATTTCTATGGAATAAAACTCTCCTTAGAGCTTTATACCATTATTTCTAATGCCTATTTAATATCTCTGTAAGGATACCACAAATCTATATCAAAATCAAATTTGTGATCTCCTTAAACTTCTTCCATAGTTAAATGAATTGCACCACCATCCAACCACTTATACATGAAGAAACTTTGCACTAATCCATTGCTCTTCCCTAAACTTCAACTCTCATATACAATTCATCATCCTAAGTAGGGGTTCATCCACAGTAATTCATCATCCACAGCTTTTCACGTTTACTGCCATCACCCTAGAGTAAGCTATCTCCAGCCCTCCAATGGACTACTGCCATAGATTCCTATATTCTACTTAAATACTTGGACTCTCCATCAACTCATTCTCCATATTGGAGAATCTAGGGTGCTATTTTCCAATACAAACCTGATTATATCATACCCCTATTATGTCAGTGGCTTATTGTTTGGATAGTGACCTCAATCCATAACACAATCTTCAGTTTCTTATATGGCCCTACCAATTTCTCCAGCATCAGATCATGCCCAATGACCTGCTTTTGTGATTTCCTTCCTACCACAGAGTCTTGCATATCATAGTTTTGTGGGCATGGAATTCTTTTACCCTCTTCTTTAGCTTAGTTAAATCCTAATATTCTTTTGGATCATAAACTAATGACATTTTTCATGGAAACTTTCTGTAACATCCTAGAATATATAGAATATATATATATAGTTTTAATCATATTTCATATTTTAATTTACTCTTAATAGACATTGCTTAGAGGTAGGAATCAAAAGAAATGTTGATGTTGAAATGCGCAAAGGTAATGAGGATGATAAATTTTAATTTTATAAATTACAAATATGTTTGTATCACATACTCCCCCATCATAGCACTTATCATTCATAATCTATATTTGTGTCACTAATAAATGTCTCTTTCCTGTACTAGCTTTAATTCCTCTACAGTCAGTCTAGTTTCTCATATACAAGATGATCCAACAAATAATAGACCCTCAAATAATTTTAAATAAATGAATGAGTGATTCTGTACAAAATACACCAGATGGTACAACACTGGTACAGTGTACTTATTCATAATAAACAAGAGAATGGAGTTGGAGGTGACCTTGAGAGTATTACCTCTCTGGGAATATGTAGAAATTTAGTAAATGGTATTGAAGTTTTTACAAGACATGAAATTGAGAATTAAACTTCTCTAGGTTACAGCTAACATCTGGATTGTAGTAAAATTTATCCAGTATGTGCAGAGTGTTACTCAAATGTAGAATTAAGAAGTGCTGAAAATCATCTTTAACTTGGTGGTGTTACATGGGACCACTAATGGAAACAAAATGAGTTTCGGACTAATCTCTGCAGTGGCAAACAAGTACTTCACCTGCCAAATGACTTGACAATTTTGTGAACTTTTCATAACATTCACCTCATTCTGATATTTTATAAGGATAGATTTTTTTCAAAAGTATGTCTCACAAAAAAATGAAGAGTTAATTAGTATGTATTATCCAGTAAGGTCCAAATCCAATTTCCATTGTTGTTATCTCACACAGGGACATCACACCTGCTATATTAAGAGACAGTCATGCTGAGTAAAGCCTACTTAAACAAGTCTTAATACTCTTTTTTTTGGCTGAGGGGAATCATTGCAGTCATTGAACATATCATATTTTACATCTTGCTTTTTATAGGCATTAGATAAAGTTATGATTCCAAGGTATTAATCCAAGACCTTCATTAATTCTCCAGCAAGAAACCAGTGTTTCATGACTTGGTTTCCCCAATTAATCATTTTCCTTTTTGACTCAGATTGCACACAGCTGTGATCAAACATTGGCCTAGCTCCTAAGAAGGAGGGATATACAAGAGCTGTTATTGGAAAAATAATAGAAGCTGTCATCTAACCTGTATTTGGTTACAAAAGTGTGCAAACTTAGAAAACAGTGGCTGCTGGGCAAGTGAAAGAGGGATCATTGGGAAAGGAACTCATTATTTAGATCTGTATAGTATTTTCCCTAAGATTGGGAATCATACCACTTGAACTATGAATCATTTTTAGATGGCATATAAATACTTTAATAATGATTCTTGAGGGAAAACTTAGGTATATGAAACTGAGAATTAACAGAAAAACATTCTTATATATAACTAATGTACAAATTTTATAAAGGCCTCTGAAACAGAGGTGATATACATTTCTATGTTGTCTTTTGACAGTCTTTAGGAACAAAGGTAAAAAATGTTTTTCCTCCCATTGATTTTATATTCTCTGTATGAAGAAAATATCAACATAATCTGTTAAGATACTAGATTCAAAGAAATTCAGGAGTTATCCCTTAATTAGATACTATTTTAAGTCGATGGCTCAAGGAATTCATAAATATTCCGGATCTCTGAGCCTCAGACAAGTTGAGTAATTTCCCAATCTTCATACAGTTAGTGATTACAAAGCTGGATTTCAAATCCCAGTCAATAGATTCTAGATCTCAAGCCTTTAACCAATCTCTAAGTCAACCTCTTATTTTGTTTCATATGTTGGAAGAATTTAAATATGATTTGAACAAAAATAATACAGAAGTCATAAACATAGGTACAGATATTGGCCAGAGTAAGTGACTTACTCTGCATAAAGCCAGACGTTTTATGAAATTATTTGATTACTAAAGGAGAACTTCATATAACTCCAAAGTCATTCTTCAGATGTTTAAATTCCATAAATTACCATTTTATATCAAAAGCATATTAGTTTTGTACAGTAAGGGGATACAATCCCTGTGTTTGCAAAAGTATGGAGAAATAGGCATTATCACCCAGAGCTTGTGATGTGTTCCGAGAGTATCGATAGACAGATAAAGAAGACATTAATTGACTTTTTATGTGAATAATTTTCTTCTTTCATTCAAAAATATTCTACAGGATTCATTGTCACATATTTTAAGTCTAACATAATCTCCCAAATTATATCAATCATATCATTGAATTATTTAAAGTTGGATAGACAATATACATTAATGCTCTTTCCCTCAAAGAAGCTTCCATACTCACTAAAGAGGGATGCCAGTATAGAAATATTTTGAGAACAGAGAGCTTATATTTTGTATCACTAGAAAACTGACTGGAAATTTTCAGTATATTTCTGAATTATTCTTCCAGGAGTTAGAAAATTAAAAAGAAGGAGTAATATTCACTCTGTCTTAAGGTATTGGTCTAGATCAATTTAAGGTTTTTGTTTTTGTTTTTGTTTTTTTGTACTGAGGATTGAACTCAGTGGTACTTTATCTGAGTCACATCTCCAGCCCTTTTTTTATATTTTATTTCAAGGCAGGGTCTTGCTGAGTTGCTAAGAGCCTCACCAAGTTGCTGAGGCTTGCTTTGAACCCTCAATCTTCCTGCCTCAGCCTCCCAAGCCTCTGGGATTACAGGCTTGTGCCATGGCACCTGGATAGATATATTTAAGTTCTATTTGTGCTTTCCTCAGAATTATTTTTCTGAAAAATGTGGCAGAGATATAATAGACATCTATGAAATTTTCTATCTATAAGCATAAATAAAGAATACATTTTAAATCTTTGAAAATATATGAATGAGTTAGCAAAAAAAATTAGGGAAATCCTCAGAGGACAAATGTAAAGTAAAATAATGACTCTCTATACATAAACAGCCTCTCAAAACAGCAATCTCCCTATATGAAGAAATATACCTCATAAAGGAAGACAGCAAGGAAACTATTCTGTCTCTAAATTTTTGATCTAGATAAAGAGAGGAAAAAAATCTCTCCTAAGATATGTTTGGGATCCTAGTTTATATTTTCTGTATATATATATATATATATATATATATATATATATATATTTATATATATACTAATTATATATAATTAGTGTTGTGCTGGGTGGTAATGTACACAGGTACCTGGAAGAAAAAATATTCCCCAGAAGAACATAATTTCTAACCAGTTTTTAAAGCAGTAGCTTAGAAAAAGTTCATACACATTTGAACTTGCATAAAAATATATTACAAAACCCACAAGAAAGTAAAACATCCTTAAGGAAATTCAAGGGACTTTCCAGTGACCAGGGTCCAAAAACAGAAATGGAAATTCACAAATTCTATTTCAAATTTACTCCTGTCCCATTAGCCAAAACCAGTTGCATGACTTAACCAGAATCACTATGGGTACACACTACTAAAATTGTTCATCTCTACTAGAAAATAAGGAAAGAGACATTATAAAATTTTTCATAAAATTTATCATAAATATATATACTTCAAAATCAAATATTTGTATTCTGTATTTTATGAAACCTACTCTTTTAACATTATCCTCATTTTTCCTCTCCAGAAGCAGCTTTCAAATGTCTTTAGGTGATTCTTTTGGTTTCCTTGTTTTACTTTGTTGTAGTTTGTTTTTTTTTTTGTTGATAAGTCAATAAAGATAGTATTACTTAGAAAATTACATGTTCATGGATTAGAAAAACCAATATGTTGAAATGTCCATGCTGCCCAAACTGACCTACAGATTCAATACTATCCCTGTCAAAACACCAATGACATTCTTCACAGAATTAGAAAAAAAGATCTAAAACTTTGTCTGTGACCACCCCGCAAACCTCAAATAACCAAAGTAATATGGAACAAAAGGAACAACGCATGAGGGTTTATACCACCAAGCATATAAATGGAACTCAAATAACTCAATGGCAAAAAAGAAATAAACAATAGACCTAAATGGACATTTCCCAAAAGAAGACATACAAATAGTGAAGAAGTACATGAAAAATACTCAACATCACTAATCATCATGGAACTCTAAATCAAAACTGCAAAGATATATTAACCCACTCCAGAAAGAATGGCTATTATCAAAAAGACAAAAGATAATAAGTGCTGACAAGATTGTGGAGAAAAGGGAACCTTTTCACACTGTAGGAGGGAATGTAAATCTGCACAGCCATTATGGGAAACCATATGGAGATTTCTCAAAGAATTAAAAATAGAACTAACATATGATCCAACAATCCCACTTCTGGTATATATCCAAAGGAAATGAAATCAGTACCTTGAAGAGACATCTGTACTCCCATGTTTATTGTGACATTATTCACAATAGCCAAAAATAGTAACCTAAGTGTCCATCAACTGATGAATGGATTAAGAAAATATAGCATATACACACAATATAATTTTATTAAGCCATAATAAAAAATAAAATTTTGTCATTTGTGACAGCATGGATGGAACTGGAGATCATTATGTTAATGAAATAAGTCAGGCACAGAAAGACAAGTACAGCATGATTTCACTCATATGTGGAATCCAAAGAAGCTTATCTCATGTAAGTTGAGAATAGAATGGTCTTTACCCAAGGCCAAGGAAGGTAGGGAATAGAGGGAGAGATAGAAAAAGGTTGATCAATAGGCACTAAGATACATTTAGATAGAAGAAGTGCTGTTGTGCTATTGAATAGTAGACTGACTATAAATAATAATGTGCTATGTATTTTTCAAAAGCTAGAAGAAAACATTTTGAATATTTCCATAAAAAATAAATGAAAAATATTTGCAGAGATATATAGGCTTTCCTTGATTGAAATATTACAGTATACTCATGTATCAAAACATCACATAATACCCCACAAATACATACAATTTTATTTTTATGTATCAGTTTAAAATTTAATTATAGAAGTGTATTACTTAGATTCTAATCAAAATTGTGAGTGCACCAACATATTGGCACAGACACCAACTTCCTTAACAAGACCTCTAGGGCTCAAGAAATAAAACCAAGAATCAGTAAGAGGGATGGCATTAAATTATAAAGCCTCTGTACAGCAAAGGAAACAATTAAGAGTATGAACAGAGAGCCTACAGAATGGGAGAAAATCTTTGCCAGCTAGTCCTCCAACAGGGAATCAATATACAGAATATATAGAGAATTTTAAAAACCCCAATCAATAAATAAATGGACAAAAAACTAAATGGACATTTTGCAAAAGAATAAACACAAAGGCTAATATATATATATATATGTATATATATATATGTATATATATATGTATATATATATACATATATATATATACATATATATATTCATATTTTCAACATCTTTAGCTATCAGGAAAGTGAAAATCAAAACTATATTGAAATTTCATGTCAATCCATTTAGAATGGCAATCACCAAGGATACAAATAATAACAAATGCTGGCAAGGAAGTTGGGGGAACATATACATGGTTGGTGGGACTGAAAATTAATGAAACCACCACTTTGAAAATCAGTATAGAGATTCCTCAAAAGAAATGAACCACCATATGTCCCAGATACCCTTCTTTTTGGTATTTATCCAAAAGAGCTAAAATCAGTATACTATAGAGATACATGCATTCCTATGCTGATAAATCACTGTACAGAATATCTAAGTTATGGAACCAATGCAGGTGCCCATCAACAGACAAATGGGTAAAGAAAATGTGGTATATATACACAATATAGTTTTACTCAGCCACAAAGAAGAATGAAATCATGGCATTCACTGGTAAATGGATGGAACTGGAGAACACCATGCAAAGTGAAATAAGCCAGACTCAGAAAGTCAAAGGTCAAATATTCTCTCTCATATGTGGAAGCTAGAGCAAAAGCAAAAGAAAAAAGGTGGAGGGGGTGGAATCCCACGAAAATAGAAGGAAGATCCATGTTGTAGAGGAATGGGATTGAGTGGGAAGGAAGAGAAATGGTAAAAGTGAGGAACTGCAGAAAAAAAATTTGACCAAATTATACTATGTACATATATGAATATATCACACTGAATTCCTGATATATATATAGATATATATCTATATATAGATATATATATAGATATATATCTATATCTACTATATATACATATATATATCACCAATTTAAAAATGATAAATAAATAGAAGCAAGACTAGTAGATGAAAGGAAACAAGGGGAGAGAGAAAGAAAAATGGCAGTACTGGGAACTAAAATGGAGCAAATTATATTTCTTTTTTTTTCTTTTTTTTTTTTTTTTTGGTACTGGGGATTGAACTCAGGGGCACTCGACCACTGAGCCACATCCCCAGCCATATTTTATGTTTTATGTAGATACAGAGTCTCACTGAGTTGCTTAGCACCTTGCCATTGCTGAGGCTGGCTTTGAACTCACAATTCTCCTTTCTCAGCCTCCTTAAGTGCTGGAATTACAGGCTTGTGCCACCGCGCCAGGCTAGAGCAAATTATATTTCATGCATGTATGATTATGTCAATATGAACCCTACTATTATGTATAATTATAATGTACCAGTAAAAAGAACTTTGAAAAATAACATTTTCTTTATCCATTCATCTATTGAAGGGCATGTAGGTTGGTTCCACAGTATAGCTATTGTGAATTGAGTTGCTATAAACACTGATGTGACTGTATAACTACAGCATGCTGATTTTAAGTCCTTTGGGTAAAGACCAAAGAGTGGGATAGCTGAGTCCAATGGTGTTCCATTCCAAGTTTTCTAAGGAATCTTCACACTGCTTTCCAGAGAGATTGCCCTAATTTGTAGTCCCACCAGCAATGTGGTGGGACTTTCCCCCTACATCCTCACCATCACCTATTGTTGCTTGTATTCTTGGTAATTGCCATTCTGACTGGAGTGAGATAAAATCTTAGAGTAGTTTTGATTTGTATTTCTCTAATTACTAAAGATGTTGAACATTTTTCATATATTTGTTGATTAGTTGTATACCAATGGAATATTACTCAGTATTAAAAGAGAATAAAATTATGGCACCTGCAGGTAAATGGATGGAGATAGAGAATATCATGCTAAGTAAAATAAGCCAATCTCAAAAAAACCAAAGGCCAAATGCTTTCTCTATTATGTGGATGCTGATCCATAATGGCGGGAGCAAGGGAAGAATGGAGGATATTTGGCTTGAACAGAAAGGAAGGAAGGGTGGCATGGGAGTAGGAAAGATGGCGGAATGAGACAGATATCATTACTCTAGGTACATGTATGTTTTCATGAATGGTGTGACAATACATCATGTACAACCAGAGAAATGAAAAGTTGTGCTCCATTTGTGTACAATGAATCAAAATGAATTCTGCTTTCATGTATAACTAATTAGAAAAATAAAAATTTTAAATTTTAAAAAATAACATTGTCAGTGAATCTGGACGACTAGCAATGAAATTCCTAAGACTTTTAGTGCAAAATACATTATTAAATGTTTCTTCCCAATATTGTTATCACTTAGAGTAAGATGAACACTGAAGTGTATTTACTATTTTTAAATAACTACTTTATTAAGCTATGTCATATATTTTAAAATCTGTTTATATTTAATATAAACAATTTTTATACATTTGGAAATATGTAAACACCAGTGTGACTATCACCACAATGATATGAACATATCTATCACCTTCAAAAATTTCCTTCTAATCTTTTTATGTATTCATTTTGTGATAAGAACACTTAGTATAAGATTTACCCTCTTAGCAAAATTTTAAGTATAGAATACAATATTATTAAATATAGATGCTATACTATAGAGCAGATCTCTAGGTCATATTCATTTTGCATAACTGAAACTTTGTACCCATTGACTACTACCTCCCCCTTTTTCTCCTCCTCCAGATCCTGCCCACCAGGATTATAGTCTTTGCTTATATGAGTTTTACTATTTTAGATCTCTCATATAAGTGGGATCATGTAGTATTTCTTCTGTACCTGACTCATTTCACTCAGCATAATTATCTCCATGTCCATCCATTTTACTACAAATATAGATAACTATAAAATTCTGATAAAAAATAAAGAAAACCTAAATAAATGGAAAAATATCCTATGTTTATGAATTGGAAGAATTCATGTTATAATACCTAAAGCAAATTCAAATATAATTCAATCAAAATCCCAATATCATTTTTGTGGAAATAGAAAAATACTAAAATGCATATGGAATTTGAATTTGCAATTTGAAAAGACCAAAGAAATTCTTAGGAAGAACGACAAAGCTGAATACATTATGTTTCTTGATTATTTCAGAAGTTACCTCCATGATAATTTGATGGTATGTCCTGTATCTTCTACACATATGCACACTTCCTGGCCTTCTTCCATTTTCTAATATAAATAATTTTATTTAGATCAGTATTCAGTATTTTTATTATCATAATTCTAAAAAGCATTTGAGTTCATAATTATGAAAAAATAATGTAGTATACATTTTTGCCCATTTTTCTCTCAGAAATAATGATGGCCAAGTTTATTGCTTGCTTCATTTATTCCATGTTATTATTATTCTAACCTAAAAAGACTCTATTAGTTATGCAAATTACCCCTCAATGCATTCATATGATGCTGTTGTTCTTTGAATCTAATGATTTTAAAGAAATCCCTTCCACTATATTCTACATGTTCTAAGCTGCCATCTGCCACTGAGGTATAGTTTTTTTTCTGGGATATCCCCTCACTTTTATACTAGGATTATCTTTACTATTTTCCATGTTGGATAATCCATTTTCTGAAAACCGTTTCTTCTTTTCTTTCATTTCTTTTGACCACATGCTATGTTATCTTCTTCAGAAAAATGGCTTAGTAAGTAAATGTTCTTGAGACTTTTCATGTCATAAAATTTTCTTTTTATTCTATTATAACTGGACATAGAATTCTGGGTTGTAAACATTTTCCCTCAAAAATTTGAAGTCAGAAAACTACATCCATGGGTTGGAAGGCAAAATAGTAGAGATGTCAATTCTCTTTTTTCTGTACCAGAGATTGAACTCAGGAGCACTTGACTACTGAGCCACATCCACAGCCCTATTTTATATTTTACTTAGAGACATAGTCTCACTGAGTTGCTTAGTGCCTTGCTTTTGCTGAGGCTGGCTTTGAACTCACAATTCTCCTGCCTCAGCCTCCCAAGCTTCTGGGATTATAGGCATGCACCACCATGCCCAGCAGATGTCAATTCTCTTAAATTGATCTATAGGTTTACAGCAATTCCTATTAAAATCCCAGCCAATATTTTATATACATATATAAGCTTATTATAAAATTGATTTGGAAAATCATAAGCAGTAAATTAAGTAAACAAATCCTGAAACAGAAGAATAAAACGAGAGAACCACTCTACCTGATATTAAGGCTTACCATATAGCTGCAGTAAGCAAAACAATGTGGTATTTGCACACAAATAGAAACACAGATGAGTGTCACAGAAAGAAAATTTAAAAATAGAAACACACATATATTCCTAACATATTTTTGAGACAGGAAAAATACAATTCAACAGAGTAATTATAGCCTTTTCAATAAAGGGTGTTGGGCCAATTAGATATCCAGATGCAAAAAATAAAAAATAAAATAAAATGAACATTGGCTTAAATGAACATCACACATGCACCCATGACCCAGCCTAAGGAACTGATCATTACCCAAACAATTGAAGCTCCCTGCATGTTTAGCCATTTCCCCAAATATCCTCTTGCTTGGTTTTGGAAGGAACCACCAACTCTAAAGAGGTATTATTGTAGAATCAGTTAAACTGAACATGAGCAGTTCTTTAATGTAGTTCCCTTGAAGTAGTGTTTCTATATTTGAAGGAGGAATGTTAAGTTCCAATATTTTCAAATAGTTTTTTAAATGGATGCAGGATTTTTTGTCACCCTTTATTTTATACTACATCAACTGTATTTTTTCAAGATGGAAAAGAAACATCAAAGTGACTCTTTGTCCATTCTACAGGAAAATCTTTAAGACTATCAATACAGTTAGATGATAGGAAATTCGAAGTTTTTGAATCCTAGAAAACTAACAAAATCTATTCCATGTTTTCCACCCATTAAAGACTTGGAATATTTCTATAAGAGACTGCCTTAAAGAAAAACAACCCTCCACTTTCAAATACTAATGTGGAAAAATTTTCTCTCCCAAAATTTCTTCTTTTATTTTATATTTGCTTTGAATATTTTTTTTACAAAAAGGTAGCATAATGATTCAAGAGAGCAAAAGTGGCAACACTGTGTTAACCATTCTGGTCATATTTTCCAAACTAAATGTCAGATCATGCCCTTGTTAGCACTAAGAGGAAATGGTTCTGGTGCCAAGCTTGATTACATGAATACTCTTAAATCATGTACAAAGTGGTCACTGAAGCATTCTGAAAGCTCCAATTAAAAGCCACACTTTGTGATTACCTCATGTGGTTGGATAAATATACACTATGTTCTCAAGCACAGAAAGTTGTCCAGTTTCAGATAGATGACTCAATTCATTTTAATCTTCTTTATACTCACCAATTAAAATTTGTGTTTCTTTAATTTGGTTTCCCAACTTCCAAAGTAAATAAAATGTCATAAATTATTTTGAGCAGTTTACATTAAATACATATTTGCTAGTTTGAAAATAATGGTAGAAGACATTTTCTATGTCAAAAAAGCAATATTAAAATTTTCATACTCCTTCTTTTTTGTAGACTCTAAAATATTTTTGTGTTTTTCAATTAGTATGCAAACTCCTACGCTATATGAGCTTAGAATTTGGGGTATATTAATTTCCAGAGAGAGTTACATTTAATTCATGTATATATGTACCTCATAATCCTCTTCTCAAATAGAATCTCAATCTAGCTAAAGAGAAATGTATAGTTCTAAAAGTGAAATAATCTGAGTTTTGGCCAAAACATCTACTTCCAAGTAGAGAAGTGGAAATCAGAATATAACAATAGTATACACTTCTTCCTCAGTAATATCAATACCAATAATAATAACTAATACTAATAATAAATTTTTCCAGTCCATGTTCTTTCTATAGGCATCATCCCATATAACATTATGAAGGCTCTATACAGCAATTGAGCTGGATTGTCTATTGTCAACCTGTCTTCATCACCACCCCCATATGTTCTCCTAGTGCACTGCAGAGGACATAATACAAAATACATTTCCCCGAATGCCCCCTCTGTGTTTGGTTTCCAGGTTGAATCTGCCAAAAAAGCACTTGGTTGAGATTTGAGAAATATGTGACAAATGAGAAATTCATAGAAATTCAAGGGGACCTCTAACCTCACTGCTATTGATTAAGATGACTGTTGATATCCTCCAGAGATACTTTGAATTGTAGAAGTTTAAAAATTAATCCTTAAGGGGGCTGGAGTTGGGGCTCAGTGGTAGAGCACTTGCTTGGCATGTGTGAAGCACTGGGTTTGATTCTCAGCACCACATATAAATAAATGAATAAAATAAAATTCTATTGACAAATAATATAAAAAATAATCCTTAATAACTACCTGCTAGAGTTCTTCATCTTGAGATTTTTGCTGGTCACTTCCCTGAACTTTGCCTCTATGGAACTTCCAAAGTTTCTATAAGCTTCTAATTTCCTATTTAAAAACCTTCCATGCCCTATATACATAGAGCAATTTCTATTTCCTTAGATACATATGGAAAGAAGAAAATGATATTGGGACCTGACATCTTTCAAGGCACACATCTGTGCCTGGAGAATGATATAAACCCCATGGGAATTTGGAGGCAAATTCTAAAACAATCAGGAAGGTAGAAGAAGTCCTGAATATTTAACAAAATATGTTCAAGAATATAGAACCCAGCTGGGCACAGTGGCACAAGCCTATAATCCCAGCACTTAGGGAGGCTGAGACAGGAAAATCATGAGTTCAAATCCAGCCTCAGCAAAGGCAAGGCACTAAGCAACTCAGTGAGACCTTGACACAAAATAGGGCTGGGAATGTGGCTCAGTGGTCGAGTACTCCTGAGTTCAATCCCTGGTACCCCCCCAAAAAAGAATATATACAGCCCAAGTTTCCTCCAAGAACTAATTATAGTAATTTCTACTTAAACTCTCCACATCCTCCACTACTGGTATCTCCAGCTACATAAAAAAATGCATGGAAAGTAACAGGTATCTATCATATTATTGCCCTAAGTGGATGAAGACCAACTTTCCTTCCTCAAGTCAGGAAGAAATCACCTACAATATATTCAAGCTAAGAAATTTGTAGACCAACATTTCTCAAGATTGGGATGGGTTCTACCTCCTCCTAGCATACATTTAAGAAAACTCTTTTAATTGTAAGTCATATCGCCTTTTGTGACCTCACCTCAAAAATCATGCAACTTTGTTTCCCTTGAATTTCATTGGTTACAAGCAAATCATATAGATCAGCCCAGATTCAGGGGAATGGGAAGTAGATACTGCTTTCCTTGAGAAATTTGTCAAAGAATTTGTGCAGAAAAATCTGTATCACATGGAGGTTATATTTGACAAAGGATGATGGAGGCAGAGCTGTTTCTATTTGTTTACTAGTGTAACCTCAGAATCTAAAACAGTGTGTAGTACACAGAGGCATTCAATGTTTGTTGAATGAATAAATGAAATAATTTTTCTACATTAAATTGCAATATCTCCATGACAGGTTTTGGCTTTTCTCAAGCTTTTTTGTTGAAAGCTGCTATGATGAAGCTGCCAGCAAAATAGAGGACAAATTTGGCAAATTTGATCAAAATAACATAGTTATGAAGTTGGGTAATTAAAGCTAAAGTTTCTTCCTTTCCCATTAAATTGGAAATTATTTGCTTATTGTTCCAATAAGGGCCTCAGCCTTTATTAATTCATATTTGTATCATACACTTGTTTCCAGAATGTAATTGAGTTAACATCAAAGAAAAATACTATATCCCTATCTCTTTGTAAGCCAGAGAGATAAAGAAATGTAGAGTCATTCCAAGGAAGTAAAATAGGGAAGACAAGGCAGGGTTATGCTCCTTGTTCAGTTGAAGCAAGTTGAGTTACATCATGAAAGGTTAGTGCAAAAATGAGGCTATAGTGTCATAAAAGTAAATCAAATGATTTGCCAGAGGTTATTTCTAGTCATTTCATTTGGTGTCATGTTGCTACTACTACCAAACTGTAACAACCTAATTGTCCAGGCCTGCATGTTTTAACTTGCCAAGCTAAACAAATGCACTTTCCATTATTGCACAGACGTGCATATGTAGAAGAAATGCAAAGAACGTAGGCCACTAAGTGAATCTATAAAATGAACAACACTGGATGTAGACACAGATACACACACCTGGGATTAAGGAAGTTTCTACCACTTATTAATTATAAAACATATGACAAATAATCTTGTTTTAATTTTTTTTAGTTGTAGATGGACCCAATATCTTTATTTATTTATATGTGGTGCTGAGGATCGAACCCAGTGCCTCATGCATGCAAGGCAAGCGCTCTACCACTGAGCTACAATCCCAGCCCCTGGCAAATAATCTTAACCTCTGTGAACCTGTTTCCTCATCTGTGAAATGTCCATGATAATACCATCCTCTTAGTGTTTTGTGAGAAGAGTTGAGTGAATAAGGTACATAAAGACCATGTAGCACTCTGACTGGCAAATAGTAACACTTAATAGATGATAGCTGTCATTGTTAGTGGTAGGAAGATTTTTTTTTTAAGGATAATTTTCTCAAAAAGCCAAATAAATGAAGAAAAATGGTTTGGAGAATTTAAATTTTCTAATAATGGCACATCTGCTTTTCTATCACTTCAGAGAAACCGTTGTTATTAAAAAATGTTGATACAAACCTAAGATCCAGGCCTCCCCAAACTGATGTTACAATTGTAACCTTACTAAGCCATTTGTTTCTGGAACAAGCTGTATGTCTGAGAAAATGAAAGTTTCCACTATTATTTCTTGACCAACGACATAAGCACCATTCTGCAGATATTTTCAAATTCATTTTCTCATCATTCTAGCCATAGGGGTAATGTGGATTGTTTCACTGAAAGAAAACTGTGGGGCTTTACCCTGTTGTGAATAGGTATGTTCTTTAAACTTTATGGGAATATGTATAGTTAGGGAGTTTAAATCTCCCTTGAATTGTTTCTTTGTCTGTCTTGGCATGCTCTGTGCTGGTACTTTCTAGCTGCATACTAATGAGCTGAGCTATGAGGGAAGAGCTTGCCCAGAGAAGACCTAATGGCTCCACTCCACAGCTTTGTGACACTAAAACCTGAATCGATTACCTCTGGTTAATAAGTCCTTCCCTGCTTGCATGGCTGTTTGACACTGAATATATACCTACATTTAGTCAAATCCTCTTTTTTAAAAAAATACAGATAAAGAGGTTTAAGCACTCTAACTATAGGAAAGCATTTCAAATTACTGTTCAAATATAAATGATAGTTGCAAAAGTTTTATTCAGGATTTAGTTTTCAAACTCTTCCCCCAAAATGTGTGTGCTAGAATCCCAGAACTCTCATTCATTTATAGTTAGCTGTTTTACATGGAGTATGCTTAGGATTACAAGAAACAGCCTTGCAAGATAGTTCAGGGTTCTGGAGAACACAAGTTAAAATTCAAATTGAGATCAAAGGCCATCAACTTTATTTTGCTCGAGTCACTTTCTCTACAAACACATTGCTACTAAAAGAGCAAAAACAGGAGAGATTTACAGACTATAAAATAAGATTCTATTTTTCCTCATTGCTAGGAAGACATACTACAAATGGAGTCAAAAGATAGTCTTTTATCTCTAAAATTTAAGGATTGAATGTATTTTTTCCAACTAGTTTTTTATGTATCCTTCAGTATTAATTGGACTTTCTCTATGGCCTTAAGCAACAGAACTAAATTCTCAAGGGCTCCCATTAGTAAAGGCTGATATTAAAGCATGAGTAACCATCAGCTCAAAGGTGAACCACAGACATTTATCATTTATTCATATTTTGTCTGTTTTTTCATAAATGCCCACTACTTTTTTGTTTTATAACAGCAATGGTGCTTTCTTATATGATTCATAAGCACTATTAATAAGAAAAATGTTTTTTGAGAAATACTTCAATGACTCTATCAAATATAAAGACCATTGCATTTCCCTATAATTTCCACAGTATTTAAATGAAAAGTAATCTGGATTCTGATTAATAAATAGCTCAACATGATTTGTTTCTTTCAATTCTTCAAATATCTGTATCAGTGGGTTGTATGTTTTGGGTGGTATATACATAACTGGATAGATGATTGATCATTTCTTTAGCCTATAGAATGGAGATTGATTTAACAGCAACATCACTGCATTACTAAGTGACTTTGGAAACAAATATCACCAAAGAAACGTGTTTCTGAGTTTAATTTCATCTTGTTCCTGCTTCTAGATATGCTTTTTTCCCCCTAAACCCACACTATACACATAAGTCAGGTACAAAGTAAAATTACCTTTAGGTTTTGGAACCTTTTACGTGGGCTTGAATTTCAGGAAGAAAGTAAAGTGTGGAGACATAATCACTCAACCATTTGAAAGGGTGTGTTTTCCCCCTCCTCACTAAAAAACATAGGTAATATTTACCAGGGACAGCAAAAAATTGCTAGCAAAATTCAGTGGGGGATACATTTACATAATGCATCTTTTAACAAGGGACTGAGTGAGGGCATATGTGACAATGCTAGCATGATGTTCTCTCCCTCCTGTCAATTATCCTTGAGTCACCCTGCAGTTTAAGCTTTAGGTCAATAAAATGAATTTCAAAGTAAAAGCCTTCAGCACCATGGAGGAATTAACTCTGTGGGGTTGCTTCAAAAAAAGCGATGAATTTTCCATTGCTTTTACTTCATGCAATATTTTTTTTCCAATTTTTGCTTTTTATCCGAAGGGTCCTTCATTCACACTTAATTCCATTTCTTGATAAGAATTCATTTCTATAAACAAACACTTCTATTTTAAACACAATAAAAACTGGAAATTTAAATTGTAATTTTAGAAGTAAAGAATATATGTAATGAATTCCTATTAAATATTTGGAAGGGCTGTTTAGGGTTGAACATCACAATATTTTGTATATTTCTTTCCAATTTTCTATGCCATGCAATATGCTATCTTCCCATGCCTAAAGAAATAATTTCCCAAAGATAGGAATCAGGGCTTAAACTGACTCTTTGATTGTTGGGGATAATCTTGTTATCTTCTTTCAACAAAATCACTTTTTAAAAATTCTTCCATAAAAAGATGTGCAAACCAGTCACTTGCATTTTTCTTTCATTTAAAGCAGGATTGGCAACATTTTGTTTTAACTTTGTGTTTTGTAGAAGATTTACAGAGAAATTGTGAAGAGAGTACAGAAATTTCCCATATACTCCCCATCGATATTAATAACCTACTACAATAGTAGGGTTAATATGGTAAATTTATTACAATTTGTGTTCATTCTACTGATGTGTCATTATTTCTATGCCCTCTCAGATTAAGGAAATATATATGTGAATCCTAAACTGGTATATATACATTAGTATGGTTATTATGGTAAATTTATTACTATTTATGTACCATTATTGACACATTATTATTAACTAAATTCCATAGTTCATTCATTTCTTAGTTTTATACCTAATGTCCCTTTTCTCTTTAGGATCCATCCAGAATACCACATTACATTTAGGCTCCTTTAAGTTATGATAGTTTCTCAGATTCCTATATTTTTGATGATCTTGAGAATTCTGTCCATAAAGGATTTGTCAAATGTTTTCTTATGATTATACTGGAATTACATGTTTGAGAGAGGAAGACCACAGAGATAAAGTGCCATTTTCACTACATCAAATCATCACTACAAACTATCAATATGATTTTTTGTGATGTTGACTCTCAATCATCCAATTAAGGAAGTTTTTCTAAGGTTTCTAAATCCTAAAGTTACACTCTTTTCCTCTTTCTGTGATTTGGGGAAGGGAATCTGTATTTGTAGCCCACCCTTGAGTAGTTGGAAATGATGCCATGTCAATTAAGGGCAGAATGTCTACATAAATTATTTGAACTTCTTCCACATCGGTGATTTGTCTTTTCTCTTCCATTATTTATTTAATCATTTGTTTATATCAGTATAAACTTGTGGATATTTGTTATATTTTGAGTTATAATCTGATATTACTTTGTTATTTATTTACTTGTTCAAATTGTTCCAGTTTTGACCATTAGAAGCCCTTTAAATTAGCTCCTGTGTCCTTTTGACATACCCAGATCACTGTAGATTGCCTTTCTTTCTGGAGCACTTGCTTTCTTCCTGGCATTATGTAGTACTCCAACTTCATCCTATTTCCTAATCCAGTCCTAGATTCAGCCACATCTCTAAGGAACTCTGATTTCTTTTATTGGAGAATGGTATTAGAAACCAAGAGCTGGGTGTCAGGTGTGTTCATTCTACTGATATGTAATTATTTCTGTGCCCTCTCAGAGTAAGGAAATATATATGTGAACCCTGGTGTGTGTGTGTGTGTATGAAATCTGCTATTGTATATACAAAACAATTATTGTATATATATATGTATATATATATATATATATATATATATATATAAACACACACACACACAAATAAATGGATAGCAGAAGGATAGAAACCAGGTTTCCCACTGTTGGAGTGAGAGTTTGCAGGTAAGCAAGGGGAGAAGACTAGAATGATTTTCATGTCAATGGATTGGAGTTGGATATCCACATATCAATACTCTTTTCTTTATTGGCCTGAAATCATACAGATTTTTCCAATTCTAATCTTACCTGCAAACTCCCACTCCAACAGTGGGAAACCTGGTTCCTACCCTCTGCCATCTATTTATTTAATCGTTCATTTCCAGTATACATGTATAGTAGCATTGGAATTCTTAGGCTGTAACTTCATGGGAAGAATCTTTATCACGTAGAATATGGTGAGTATATACAATTTCTTTACCTTCGGTGTTACATATTGCTCATTTCTGAAAATTACTTAGGTCACCACATAGTGACCTTGCTTGCTTCAGTGAGGTCATTCCATACGTTTGTAACACTGATTGTTTTACCGCAATATGCATTGTATCCTGGGATCACTTCACCTCTTAAATGAGTTTTTAAAATATGGATATATTAAGATTCATTCTGTGTTATAAACATCTACGATTTTGACAAATGTTTAGTGTCATGTATTCACTGTCATTATGACAGAATAGTTTTGTTTCACTAAAAAAATCTCCTGTGCTTCATCTTTTCAGGTCTATATAAGAATGGACTATTTACTGTCTATAGTTTTGCCTTATCTAGAATGATATAAAACTGTGATTATACAGGGTTGCAATAAGATTAGCTTCTTTCACTTAGCACTATGCAGGTGATGATTCAATATCATTTCGTGATTCGATAGTACTTATACTTTTATCACAGGACAATTATATTTAATTACAGGAATATATCTCAGTTTATTAATCCATTCACCTGCTGAAGAATATCCTCATTACTTCCATATTTTTTAGTATAAAGGTGCTATAAACCTTCACATGCCCATTTTTCTATAGACATGTTTTCCAATTTATTGGGTAAATACATAGGAGTACAACTTCTGAATCAGAGAAAAACACTACATTTAGCTTTGCAAAACACTACCTTCAAAAGTAGCTATAATATTTCACAACCATTACTGAGAGTTTCTATTAATCATATCTTCATCAGCAATTGAAATTATCAGAGTTTTTGTATTCTAGCCATTCCAATAGGTGGGTAGCAGTATTAATATTTTTTAAATTTACAATTCTGTAATGAAAATTAATGTTGATTATCTTTACATATTCTTATTTGCCAGTTGCATATCTAAAGACATGGATCTTGTACCTGGCAGGTTTAGATTTTTAACCTAACAAAAGGTTTTAATTTCAATTAAGTCCAATTTATCAACTTTTTTTTCTTTTACAGATTGTGTTTTTAGTATTATATTTTAAAACTTCTCACCAAACCCAAGATTACTTAGACTTTCTCATATTTTCTTATATAAGTATTATAGTTTGTGTATTATATTAAAGGCTATGATCCACTGTGATTTAATTTATGTGAAAAACGTTAGATTTTTGGCCAAGGTTTTTGTTTTTCTATATTAACTTTAGAAATTGACAGTGTCTACAAAATAGTTTGCTGGGATTTTTATGGGGATTGCATTGAATCTGTAAATCAATTTGCAGAGAATTAACATCTTGACTATTAGATCTTCCCATGCATAAACATGGAGTTTCTCTCCATTTATTTGTAGCATTTAAATTTTTTATTAGAGTTTTATAATTTTACACATATAGATCTTACACACTTTTTTGCATGTATGCCTAATTATGTCACATTTCCTGGAACTTTTGGAAATAATATTTTTAAATTTCAAAACCTAATTATTCATTGCTCACAGAGGAAAACAATTGACTTTTACATGTTAACCTTATCCCTGAAGTCATATAAATATATATAAATATATGTGTATATATAAATACATATATATATGTTGTAGATGGACACAATATCTTTATTTTATTTATTTATTTTATGTGGTGCTGAGAATCAAACCCAGTGCCTCACATGTGCTACGCTAGCACTCTATACCACTGAGCCACAGCCTCAGCCTGTGAAGTCTTGATACTTACTTACTCTTAGGTCCAGGAATTTTTCTTTGTTTGATTTTCTTATTGTTTGAGATTTTATACACAGACAAACATGCAATCTGCAAAAAAAAACAAAAACAAAAACACAGTATTATTTCTTACTTTCCAAACTGTATTTACTTCCAAAAATGTATTTATTTCATTTTCTTTTCTTTTTATTAAATTAATTAGGACTTCCATTGTATTGAATAGGAGGGATGAGAGAGGACATCCTTGAATTTTTCTGTCTTAAACAGAAAACACCCAGTTTATCACCATTAACTATGATAGCTATAGTTTTGTTGTAGCTCTTTTCTGAATTGAGGAATTTCTCCTTTATTTCTGGTTTGCTGAGTTTTTATAATTAGGTATTGATTTTATCAAATTATTTGCTATATCAATTCAGAAATTCATGTGATTTTTCTTTTTTAGCCTAGTGATGTAGTGTGTTCCATTGATTAAATTTTGAATATTGATCTACCTTCACACAGCTAGAATAAATCTCACTTGGTCATGGTAATAAATACTTATGCACATGGTACAATATTATTTTGAGAATTTTTACATGAATTTTCATAAGGGATATTAATCTGTAATGTTCTTGTAATGGCTATCTGTTTTTGGTATTAGAGTAATACTGGCTTACAATGTGTGTTAGGAATCTTCCCTCTGCTTCAATTTTCTTGGAAGACATTATAGAGAACTAGTATTATTTCTTCCTCAAATATGTAATAGAATTCACTATTGAAACCATCTAGACCTGGTGCTTTCCTTCTTGGAAGGATACTAATTATTGATTCAAATCCTTAAAATATATATGCCTATTCAGATAATCTGTTTCTCTTCGTGTGAATTTTGTTTTTTTTTTTTTTTGAGGGAGTTGTTGACTTCATCAAAGTTATCAAATTTATGGGCATATAATTATTCATAGTATTACATTATTATCACTAGTATCAGTAATGCTGACTTCTCTTTCATTTTAAATATTTTTGATTTATTGAATTTTTATATTTTTTCCTGGTTGGCATGGGAAGGTTTATCAATACTCTTCATCTTTTTTGGCCACAAGTTTGGTTTTATTGATGGTCTTTGTGTTTTCCTGTTTTCAATTTTGTTTATTTCTGTTCTAATGTTATTATTCATTTTCATCTACTTGCTGCAGGAATAAGTTATCTTTTTTGTTTCCAAAAGGGGAAGCTTAGATTATTGAGTTCAGATATTCATTTTTTCTAATATATACAAATGATCCCACAAATTTCCTTATAAACATTGTTTTTGCTGCATCCCACAAATTTTGATGTTATATCTTCATTTTTGTTTAGTTCAAAACTCATTTTTAATTTCTCCTGAATCTTCTTTAAGTATGTAGTATTGAGAAATATGTTCTTTAGTTTCTTAATATTTGGGCATTTTCCAGCTGTTTGCTATTTTTCTAAATCAATTTTTTGTGATCTTAGTATGCAAATCAGAAAATAATAATTATTTTAAATTTGGTAATGTGTGTTTTCTAGCCCCAAATATAGTTTATTGTGAGTATTCCATGTGATTTTGAGAACATGTCTTTTACTATTGTTGAATAGTGTATTTTATAAATGTCAAATAGATCAAGTTGATTAATAATGCTCTGCACATTAACCTATTTTTATCTATTTTCTCCCTGCTTGACTTAGTGAATACTAATAGGGGAAGATGGTAAAGTCTCTCACTATACTGTTAGATTTCTCTATTTCTTTTTTCAGTTTAATTAGTTTTGCCTCATGTATTTCGACACTCTTTTGTTAGGTGCCCACATATTTAATATTGTTAAGTCTTCTTGGAGAATTTGCCCTTTAATATTAAATAGTGCCTTTCTTTATCCCTAATTTTTTTAGTTTGAAGTCAATTTTATATGAAATTAATATAGCTACTCCACCTTTTTTCAAATTGGTGTTAGCATGATATATCTTCCTCATTCCCATTACTTTTAATTTATCTGTCTTTTCATTTAAATTGGATACTTTTATATTTGTTCTAATTAGTTATACATGACAGTAGAATGCATTTAACATGTCATACATATATGGAGAATAACTTCTCGTTCTTCTGGTTGTACATGATGTAAAATCACACCAGTTGTACAATCATATATGTACAAAGGATAATAGTATCCAATTAATTCTACTATCCTTCCTACTCCTATACCCTCTCCCCTCCTTTCACTCCCTCTGTCTAATGAAATGTAACTCTATTCTTCCTTAGCCACCCCCCCTTAGTGTAAATTAGCATCTGCACATCAGAGAAAACATTAGGCCTTTGGTTTTTTGGGATTGGAATATTTGGCTTACCATGAATATTCTCCAGCTCCATCAATTTACCTGCAAATGCCATAATTTCATTCTACTTTAAGGCTGAGTAATATTCCATTGTGTATATATACCACGGTTTCTTTATTCATCTGTTGAAGGGCATCTAGGTTGGTTCCATAGTTTAGCTATTGTGAGTTGAGTGGCTATAAACATTAATATGGCTGTATCACTATAGTATGCTGATTTTAAGTTCTGTGGGTATAAACCAAGGAGTGAGATAGCTGGGTCAAATGGTGGTTCCATTCCAAGTTTTCTGAGGAATCTCCATACAGCTTTCCAGATTGGTTGCACCAATTTGCAGTTCCACCATCAATGTATGAGTGTGCCTTTTCCCTCACATCCTCACCAAAACTTACTGTTGCTGATATTCTTGATAACTGCCATTGTGACTGAAGTGAGGTGAAATCTTAGAGTAGTTTTGATTTGCATTTCTCTAATTCCTAGAGCTGTTGAACATTTTTTTCATGTTTGTTGATCTATTGTATTTCTTCTGAGAAGTGTCTGTTCAGTTCCTTAGCCCATGTTTTGATTGGGTTATTTGTTTTTGTGTGTGTCAAGTTTTTTGAGTTCTTTATATATCCTGGATATTAGTGCTCTGAGGTGCATGTGACAAACATTTTTTTCTCTTATTCTGTAGGCTCTCTTTTCACATTATTGATTGTTTCCTTTGCTGAGAAGAAGCTTTTTAGTTTGAATCCATTCCACATATTGACTCTTGATTTTATTTCTTGTGCTTTAGAAGTCTTGTTAAATAAGGAAGCCAGATCCTAGGCTGACATGGTGAAGATTTGGGCCTACTTTTTCTTCTGTTAGCTCAGAATCTCTGTTCTACTGCCTGTCTTAGATCCATTTTGAGTTGAATATCATGTAGGGTGAGAGAGAGTGGTTTTGTCTTATTTTGCTACATACAGATTTCCAGTTTTCCCAGCACCATTCGTTGAAGAAGCCATCTTCTCTCAAATGCATGTTTTTGGTGCTTTTGTCTAGTATGCGATAACTGTATTTATGTGGGTTTGTCTCTGTGTCTTCTATTCTATGCCATTGGTATACATGTCTGTTTTGGTGCCAATACCATGCCATTTTTGTTACTATGACTCTGTAGTATAGTTTAAGATCTGATATTGTGATGCCTCCTGCTTTACTCTTCTTGCTAATAATTGCTTTGGCTTTTCTGGGTTTCTTATTTTTCAAGTGAATTTCATGATTGCTTTTTCTGTTTCTATGAAGAATGTCATTGATATTTTAATATGAATTGCATTTAATCTGTATAACATTTTTGGTAGTATGGCTATTTTGACTATATTAACTCTGCCTATCAAAGATCATGGGTGATCTTTCCATCTTCTAAGGTCTTCTTCAATTTCTTTCTTTAGTGTTCTGTAGTTTTCATTGTAGAGGTCTTTCACCTCTTTTGTTAGATTGAGTCTCAAGTATTTTTTTTCCCTGAGGCTACTGTGAATGGAGTAGTCTTCCTAATTTTTCTTTCAGTAGAATCATCACTGATGTATAGGAATGCATTTTTATTTATCAGTGTTGATTTTATATTCTGCTATTTTGCTGAATTCATTTATTAATTCTTGAAGTTTTCTGGTGGAATGTTTTGGATCTTCTAAATATAGAATCAGATCATCAGCAAATAGTGATAGTTTGAGTTCTTATTTTCCTATACATTTCCCTTTATAAATTGGATATCTTGTAGACAATATATACATGAGTTTTTAGTCCATTCAGACAATGTATATTTATGCTAAATGCATTATAAGCAATTATTGACATAGTTGAATTAATATCTATCATGTTTATAATAATTTCCTATTGATTATAGTTGGTTTTTGTTTCTTTTTGGCCCTCTTTTACTTTCTGATGTCCCTGATTTTAATGAGCATTCTATATGATTCCATTTTCTCTCCAGAAAAATTACAAAACAGTGTAACTTTTAGTGAGTGCTCTAGAATTTGCTGTATATATTTTAACTAATATAAATTCAACTAATATAATTTAACAAATATAAATAATATTTCTATCAGTGTACTTATATGTATGCCATAATCACCAAATACATTATTATTATTTTAAACAGAGTTGTATTTTAGTTTAATAAAAAACAGAAAATTATTTGCCTGTACTTATTCCTTCTCTAACATTCTTTCTTTTATACAGATCCAGGTTTCTATCCTATGTAATTGTCCTGCTTCCTAGAGAATTTCTTAAACATTTCTTGCAAGATAGATTTGCTGCAATAAATTCTCTCAATTATGATTATGACTATGGTTATCACAGTGTTTGAAACTGAATCCTGAGCCTTGTTCATGCTAGGCAAACACTCTAACACTTAGCTATATACCCAGCTTGAATTTTGCTTTGTCTAAGAAACTATTAATCTTTAACTTTTGAAGGATAATTTTTGCTGAATTTAGATTCTGATGTGGTGTTTATTTTATTGAACACTTTCAATATTTTACCTACTCTGTTCTTGCTTGCACAGTTTATGACATAAAGTATATTGTAATTCTTATTTTTGTTTCTCTAGAGACAAGGTGCTTTTTTTCTTTTCTTTTATTTCAATTTTTTTTCTTTAGCCAGGTACTGTGGTGCACACCTGTAATACTAGTGGCTCGGGAGGCTGAGGCAGGAGGACTGTGAGTTCAAAATCAGCCTCAGCAAAAGCAAGGAACTAAGCAACTTGGTGAGACCCTGTCTCTAAATAAAAATACAAAAAAATAGGACTGGGGATGTGGCTCAGTAGTCGAGTGCTCAATCCCTGGTACCAAAAAAAATTTATTTGCATTTCTGCAGTTTGAATATATGATGAGGTAGTATTTTGGGGGAAGAGTACTGGGGATTGTGAACCCAGAGATGCTTAACCCATGAGCCGCATCCCCAGCCCCTTTTGTGTTTTTATTTAGATACAAGTTCTCCCTAAGTTGCTTAGGGCCTCACTAAGTTGCTGAACTCCAGATCCTCTTGTCTCAGCCTTCTGAGCTGCTGGGATTGTAGCCATGTGTCACCACACCCCATTTGAGGTAATATTTTTTGAAATTCTTGGCCTTATTCCTTTAAATATTTCCTTTGTTTTTTCTTTTGTTTTTCTAACTACATGTTACGTATTTTTTAAATTGTCCCACAGTTGTTATTCTGTTATGTTTTTTTCTTTTTTCCCTCACATTTCTGTTTTAGAAGATTCTAATAACCTATCTTCAAGTTCATTGATTCTCTACTAAGCCCTGTCAGCAACATTCTTTATTCTCTGTACAGCTACCTTTCTCTTTTCATTTCTATTATTTTCTGTTGATTCTTAGAGTTTCCATCTCTTTACTTTCATTACTCAGTTTCTTAGATGTTATCTACCTTTTTCCCATTTGTGTCTTAACATATTAATCATACTTATTTTAAATCCTGTCTGATAATTACAATATGTCATATTTGAAAGTGATTCTGATAATTGCCTTTATTTTTCCACCCACTTTTTTCCTTGTCTTTTAGAATGCTTTTTAATCTTTTGTTGAAAGCTGGACCTGATTCACTGGATAATAGAAACTCAAGAAAATAAGCTTTTGGTGTAATTTTATGGTAATCTGGCTGGGAATTTGACTGTGTTTAATATTTGCTGTAGCTCTAAATATCAGAATATTCAAAATCCTCTTGTGACTTTTTTTCTCCCCTCTTGACTTTGAGCTTCCCTTTGTATACCCCTCTTTAGAGTTTTTGTCTTCAAATTCTTTGAGCTGTGATCCACTGTTGTTATGCTTAATTCCTGTTTGGTTTGGTGGCAGAGGTTGAGAGAAAGGAAGCATTCTGTTACCTTCCAATTAAATTTCAGGGTTTCATTCAACCAAAAAGAGGCATGAAATTATACCATTTGCAGAAAAATGGATAGATCTGGAAAACATCACATTAAGTGAAATAAACCAGTTTCAGACAGACAAGTGTCATGTATTTTGTCTCATGAGGAAAATTTCAAGACAACAAAGAAAAAAAGGATGTCATGAAAGTAGAAGGGAGACCATTGGGTAGAGGAAGGAGACAAATGGGAAGGAGAGAGGGTAAGGGGAGGTACTAGAGAGTGAAACTGATCAAATTATGTTATATGTATATAAAATATACCACAATGATAACACTCTATAATTAATAGGCATCAATAAAAATAGTTTATTTAAAATTTTAATATCATGGATAATTATGTGTTGATGTTTTTTTAGCCAAAGATAAACAGTGCACAGCCCATTTTTTCATCTTGGTTTTCTAAATAGACTATTTTAATAAAAATATTATTTGATGATAGAACATCTATAATAGCCTCTAATATTTTCAATTAATAAAAGTTTAATTTAGATAGAAAAAATATCCACTCTTTTATTTAACCTATGTCTCTAGGTTGTAGCCTTCAAAAGCGTCTCTTAGCTTACTTGCCTTGGGTAAGAAAGGAAGGCTTAAAATAGCTAAAGTGGGATATTGGCCTTTCACTTTGTGGGACAAATTTCTGATGTAGTTTCTTTCCCCTACAGAGTAGTCCTTTGTTATAGAGAATCCTTTGAGCATATTTCAGAAGCAGTGTTTTTTCCTTCTCACCAACAGAGCCTCAAAGGTATCTTTTTTTTCATATTTATTTATTTGTTCTATGTAGGCTTACATGATAACAGAGTGCAATTTGATTCATTGTACACAGATAGAGGGTAACATTTCATTTCTCTGGTTGTAAGTGATATAGAATCTTTTTTGGGCGCACTCCCATAATCCCAGCACTTTGGGAGGCTGAGACAGGAGAATCACGAGTTCAAAGCCAGCCTCAGCAATGGCAAGGTGCTAAGCAACTCAGTGAGATCCTGTCTCTACATAAAACACAAAATAGGGCTGAAGATGTGGGTCAGTGGTAGAGTACCCTGAGTTCAATCCCTCATACCTGCTCCCCCCAAAAAGGTATCTTTCTCAGCTTTTCACACTGATGGAGTTTTTAAAGGTAAAAGCCATCAAAGTTTAGAAGCCCCTGGAACCCTACAATTTTCTTACTGTTATGCTATTATACACTGAGTCTCTACAAATTAGTCAAGATTACAATTTACCCCTGTCTATCCATTAATGGTCCCAGTAGCTTCTGCTCCAGGTAAGGAAATCTTGACTGTGACCTCTCATTATTTACCTGTCTTGCCAGATTGTGAGGTAGTAGGTGGTCCTGTGACCTCAATTCTTTGATGGGTACATGAAAAATTGTTGACTTTCAGCTTGCTCAGATAAAAAACAGGAGTTGTAAGAACAGGATTAACAATTCCCAAAATCTTCATAATTTGTTGTGAAAACCCGAATTTCTCATGAAGATTTTTGTAAAAGGCTATATACTAAATAGTTTCAGTTTGATCTCTGTTGAAATTACTCAACTCTGTTTTACTGCCAAAGCAACCAGAGATATCAGTTAATCCAGTATGATGATGGTCCAGTAAACTTTGTTTTCAAAAGTAGGAAATTTTTAGTCTGGTCAATTTTTGATCTGGAGAGTATAGTTTCCTGACTGCTGATTTAAAACATATATAGAATCCTTAAAGTTAGAAATCAGTTCACAGTCCAATTTATTGAATGGGTAAATAACTGAATGAAACTGTCTATAAGTTAAAATATGCTTCTCTTTTAAAACTATCAAGCAAGAGAATTTTAATAAACATATGCACATCTGCTGTTAAAACCATAGACACAGGAGTTACTATATATACCCAAGTTCAAATAAAAGGAGGATAATGCACTTAGTTTTTTCTTGAAATCACTTTTCTTTTCTACTTTGCCAAAGAATAAATAGTACAAAACAAACAATGAGCTATTTCCCTTAATTACAATTCAAAAATGATAATTTTCCAATACCTTCAGTAAGAAATGTAATAAAATCTTAATCATCCTGGATACAAGCAATCATATTATTAAAGAGATCAGCATCTTTACAAAATAAGATGCCTTCACAAGATTAAAGAGTTAAAGCTTGCCAAGTGTGCACCTGTAATCTCAGCTACTTGGGAGGCTGAGGCAGGAGAATTCAAGTTCCAGGCTAGCCTTAGCAACTAAGACCCTGTCTCGAAATTTTAAAAAAAACAAATTGAAAGGGCTGGGTATATAACTCAGCAGTAAAGCACCTTGGAAAACGCAAGAAGAGTTAAAGCTTCATGAGACAAAAGAGAAATAAAAACAGTAGCATCTAACCACATGAATTTAAACTATTTGAAGAATTATGTAAGTGAAAAGCATGAATTTTCAGACTACAATAATATGACAAGTTTAAAGAATGAGGTAACCAATTTAGAATTTTCATTACCTAAGTCAAAACTGTCTAATGCCTATAGTAAAAATAAAATTTTGCAGGAAATCAACTATTGAATACATTTTCTAAAACCCATTAGATGAAGATGCTTCACTGTGAAATATGTAAAACAATTTCCCAAATATTTCCCTATCTGCATCTACAAGTTTCTCCTCAAATTGCAAATTAAGCACAGACAGAACTGATCTCCTCTAGTGAGTAGTATTTAACAAAAATATTTTATATATGCAGTGAATTTGCTCTCTGCCAACTTCTCAGACCTGGATTCCACTTTGATTTATTGTTCTCTGGCTTCTGGGAGCTAATCTGTCTTTAGTGAGATTGCCTAAATCCCCTCTTACTTATTCATTACCTCAACAATTAGTTCTAGTTGCTAACATATATAAAGGCAGATGACAGCGTTAAGTCAGCAAATGAATATCTGCTGTCTCATTGAAGCTGTGTGATTCACTCCAATGACTATTGTCACTTTTCATCCAAATTGGGGTAAAATAGGAACATAGGACAGCAATAACTGAGTTGAAGAAATCAGTGTCTTAAAAACCCAAATTACATATGTTGCCCTTTTATTTAATGACATTTATATTTTGAAATTTTCGGTCTTGTGCATTCTTGTTAAAAATAATCTTCATTTAAATCATTTCTTTTTATTAATGTGCATATTTTCACCTACATGTTGTAATTGTTAATGATTGGTATGTTAATTCTGTTATGTTAATTCCTTGTGGTTTCCTCAATGGACAATCATTATTGATATCAGAGGGACATGGCATGTATACAGCAAGTGACAAGAGATGAGATTAGGGAGCATGTTGGGTGCTAGGAGCCATGTTTTTTTTTATTTGATGACAATGATGACGATGATTTTTTTGTACTGGGAATTGAACCCAGGGATGCTTTACCACTGAGTTATATCCCCAGACTTTTTATTTTGTATTTTGAGATAGGGTCTAAGTTGCTGAGGCTGGCCTCAAACTTGTGACCCTCTGGCCTCAGCCTCTCAAGTTGCTGGAATTACAGGTGTGGGCCACCATGCCTGGCAAGATCCATGTTTAATAATGTGACTCTAACCTCCAGCCACAATTGACTGAAACATGTATAGACACAAGATACATGCTGAGTCAGTCACTCTCCTAGGAATTTAGAATCAAAACTGAAAAAAGCAAAATATCATCTGCAAATGCATACAACTACAATATATAAACTAAAGATCTTTGTGACAACCATATCAAAACAATATTGTGTATAGTAGATTTAGGCAGACCCTCAAAGAGATGAAAGGACAAATAGCACTGGCTGCATTCCTGCCCTTGCATTTCAGGAGACACCTCTATATCTTTTTAACACATTCCTCCATCTTACTAAAGCTAAGTTGGTTTGATTTCTGTTACTTTTTTTTAAATTTGTTTTAATTCATTACACATGACAGCAGAATGCATTTCAATTCATTGTATACAAATGGAGCACAATTTTTCATTTCTCTGGTTGTACATGATGTAGAGTCACACCATATGTGCAGTCATACATATACCTAGGGTAATGATGTTCATTTCATTCTACCATCTTTCCTGCCCCCATGCCACCTCCCCTTTCGTCTCTCCCCTTTGACCAAAGTTCCTCCATTCTCCTCACACCCTCCCCCATTATGGATCAGCATCCACTTATCAAAGAGAACATTCGGCCTTTGGTTTGGGGGTTTGGCTTACTTCGCTTAGCATGATATTCTCCAACTCCATCCATTTACCTGAAAATGCCATAATTTCATTCTCTTATTTTGTGGTGCTGGGGATTGAAGCCAAGGCCTTGTGCATGTGAGGCAAGCACTCTACCAACTGAGCTATATCTCCAGCCCTTATTCTCTTTTAATGCTGAGTAATATTCCATTGTGTATATATACCACAGTTTCTTTATTCATTTGTTGAAGGGCATCTAGGTTGCTTCCACAGTTTAGCTATTGTGAATTGAGCTGCTATAAACATTGATGAGGCTGCATCACTACAGTATGCTGATTTTAAGTCCTTCAGGAATAGGATAGGTGGTTCAAATGGTGGTTCCATTCCAAATTTTCTAAGGAATCTCCATATTGCTTTCCATAGTGGTTACACCAATATGCAGTGCCACCAGCAATGTATGAATGTGCCTTTTCCCCACATCCTCAACACTTACTATTCCTTGTATTTGATTTCTGTTACTTGTGACCACAATAACCTAAGATAATGTCTTATAATTACCATACCATTTTTACCAAACTCTACTATACTTACTTAGCTCCCCACAGAGATTCCTGAAGGAAGCAACTGTAACCCAGTCACTTACTCAGCACTCAATAACTATCTGAAAAGCAGTGAAATAAAGAAAAACTTACCTAGGTAGGAAACACAGTATGATGAAACCTGCTACAATTGTCATCCCTTCTCATGTGGAACTATATCTTCATGAACTATTGTTTTAAAAAATTCAGAAAAGCTTTTTACAAACTATTCAGTGGTTACTAACTCTCCCAAGATAGGAGTAAGTGTCCAGTATAAAATGGCTCCATAGTAGTTATGTATAGAAAATATTGTTTTGCAGATTTTTCAATTTTTTCATTAATGTGGTAATTTTCAGAGCCTTTAATAGTATATAGGTATACTATGAATCTTCAAGGTGATAAAACAAACAGGGTTTCCCAAACTCTTTGATTCTGAGATCCTTTCACCATAAAACTTCATAGAATTCAACAATAAAATCCTTACAAACCCAATATTTACAATGGGCAACGGACTTGAATATTCCTTTCTCCAAGAAGATATACACATAACCAATAGTACATTTCACTAATTATTAGGGAAATGTAAATCAAAACCACAATGAGATACTATTCTGCATCCATTATGATGGTTAGTATAAGAAAAACAATAAATAACAAATGGTAGTAATAATTAGAGAAATTAAAACCCTCGTGCACTGTTTTTTGTTTGTTTGTTTGTTTTGTTTTTTGTTGGTACCTGGAATTGAACTCAGGGACACTTAACCACTGAGCCACATCCCCAGCCCTATTTTTTATTTTATTTAAAGACAGGGTCTCACTGAGTTTCTTAGAACCTCACTTTTGCTGAGGCTGGCTTTGAACTTATGATCCTCCTGCCTCAGCCTCCTCAGCTGCTGGATTACAGGTGTGTGCCACAACACTTGGCTTGTGCACTATTGATAGGAATACAAACTGGTATAGCTACTGTGAAAAACAATTTGGTGTCTCCTCAAAAAATTCAACATAGAATTGCCAAATGATAAACTCCTGGGTGTATATACAAAGTAATTTAAAGCAGGGCATTGAATAGATCATTTGCACTCCCATGTTCATAGGAGCATTATTCACAATAGCTAAAATGGAGAAGCAACCCAAGTGCCCATTTGTGAATAAATAAAATGTGATATCTACACACAAAGCCATTTGGCCTTAAGCAGGAAGGAAATTCTGGCACGTTTTACAAGATACATGAACTTTGAGGATATTATGCTAAGTGGAAGGAACCACACACTAAAAGACAAATAATATATGCTTCCACTTATATGAGACCTAAAGAAGTCAAATTCATAGAGACATGAAATAGAATGGGAGTAACCAAAGTCTAAGGAGAGGGGGAGATAGGGAATGGTTTAATGAACACAGAATTTCAGTTTTGTAAGACGATAATAGTTCTAGAGAATGTTTGCACAATTGTATGACTGTAGTGAACACTAATGAACCGTATTCTTAAAATGGTTACAATATTAAATTTTATGTTCCATATATTTTACCACAATTAAAAATCTTAAAATACGTAAAACTTCATAGAACAGGATCCTTAAAAAAATATTTACAGAAACAATGGCAAGACAATTCCATGATGTCTTGCCCCCAGAAAGCATAGATAGGACCAAAATCACTCTTTCATTCGGAAAGGGTGAAGATTAGGCTGGGATGTAGCTCAGTTGTAGATCACTTGTCTGGAATGTGCTAGCCCTGGGTTCAATCCCCAGCACTGAAAAACAAAGAAAGAAGGCATGATTTTAACTTTCTTTTTCTGTGTAATTTCCAGAATAGCAAGTTTTAGCATAAGCAATATAATTTAGCACCCACTCTTACTTGAGAGTTGGTGAAAATCACACAGCTAACTTTTGCTTCTAGATAAATAACTTTTAGCATTTTACATTCTGTTTTCCTCTGCTTTCCATTTTAAATAAATGGTACCAGAGAATGATGTCATGGACAGAAGTTTCAGAGGTGATAACTAGTAATCTCCAACCAACCTGCTCCCCCAGCTTAGTAGTCTCAACAAAAAGATGCATAGCCCCCAGAGACCTTTAAAGACAAGCATAGACTTCTAAGCATTTAGCAGTTGTGGGAGGTATGAACTACCAAGGTTTAGGTAAGATTCATGTAATCTGAAAAGGTCCTCTGAATTTCCAGCTTCTCTTTCGCTTCTTCTAATATAGTCTAAGAGACAATAAAAATTCAGTTAGTTACAATCCTCTTTCTTTCACTTGCCAGCTTCCATCCCATCACATAATTTCTCAGTGCTGTTGTCCTGTTTGAAACCTGGGGCCAGTATCATAACAGCCTTCTTGCAGCTGCCCTGAAGAGTAATGAATAGAAATGAGTTATAAATATAAAATGCTGTATAAATCTTTTAGCACCACAGTCTTGGGATGTTTTAAATACACAAAGCACAGACTAATAAGACTATCAATCCTGTCTCTAATGTATAGACATTTAGAAAGTGGGATCCCATCCATCCCTGACTCTTAAAACCTTAGTTTAAAAAACAAAACTTTGTGATTTCCATCAGTGTAGAGAAGTGTGACCTTTTGCCTTCCTGTCTAGGGCTAATTTAATGAATTTTCCTGTATATGCTAAGACCATGTCAGATGGGGTTATGTTTTGTCTGGAATGTAACTAAACTCATTATGGACCAATTTTTAATTCAGAGAGTATTCAGTTCTATACTTCTGTGCTAGCATCTGGCTACATTGGAGGCATAAGAATGAGTGAATATTGATGATGAAGTTGTTTTCCTATGATATTAGCTAACATCCTAAAAGAAACACAACTTAAATAGGAAATAATCAAGGCCAGCAGTTTTAAGACCTTAACAGGATGCTATTTTCAACTGTGTTAAAATTTAATATTAAAGAACTTAGTCTTCATTAAGGAACCAATATTTTAAATTGTATTTGTCTTGGATATCTGAATATAGGACAAGTTTGTCTATTGTTGAAATAGCAAATAACACTCAACTGCACCTAACTCCATTTATATAATTTTTGAAAAAATCAATCTGTAGGTTTATATCTACAAAAATACTACTTATATATAAGAATATATCACAATGCATTCCATTTTATATATAACTATAATGCACTAATTTAAAATAAACGAAGAGAAAGAAAACCAATAAGGTACAGGAAGGGGAAGGGAGCTGAAGTGGGAAGCGAATAGTACCAAAGAATGAAATGGAGAAAACTATTTATATGCATTTATGAATATGTCAATATGTACCCCACTATTATGTATAACTACAGTACACAAAATAATTTTAAAAATCTAATTAAAAAAGAAATCCATGTTAAAGAAGAATTTGTGCTTATGTGCAAACTGACTTAAGGAATTTTGTATAGAACCATATAGCACAGAACTGTGAAAAAACAAAACCATTTAACAAATAGTCCTAAAATAAAAAGTACCTACATAATCTACTAGAAGAAAGATGTGTTGGTCTCATCAATAGGATCATTACCATATTGATGCAGTGCCTTGGTAATCTGTCTTCTAATCTGTCCAATCTGTCTTCCAATGCCAAGTACTAGTTTTTAAGGAAATAAGGGAAAGGAAATATATGTGCCTACAAGTCTAGTCCCTCTATCAGTGTTGGTGTCATTCCATTCCAAATACATCTTCCTCAACTTTCCATTCTTATGCTATTCTGGATTCCTAGTGAGAATGTTTCATCACTTCAGGGAGATAAGATAGCAACAGAAGCATTTTTCTCTTCATTTTCCATTATGACTCCGAGGAACAATATTTTTATAGTCTTCTTAACTTTAAGAAATAATAAATTTGACTAGCCTTTTCTTTTTACAGTAAATTGAAATTGAGCTAACAAAACTCTTTTCAGAAGGAGTAAAATATTCCTGCCTTCCACTTTCCTTTCTGTCCTCCTTTCTCAGAGTCTCCCCTTCCCCTGTAACTAGCTTATCCAACAGGAAATATGTGCAAAAATACATAATATACACAGGACACTGACTGCAATTCAGGAAATGACCTCAGAGAAGCCCTCATTTGAAAGATGAGTAAACTTTCCAATCCAGGTAGAGCCACTCTCTCAACTGAGTCAAATCTATGTGTACATGTATTCATAAGCAGATTCAACAAAAGCAACAGGAAGATTTAAAAAACAAAAATATTGTTAAGTCCTCAGCTTTCCCACTGAAAAGACAGTGAGATAGCTTTCTTGAAAATTATTGGAAGTCATTCTGGATGAAATCTATCTTAAATACTTTCCCCATCTCAGCACCACCACCCAGGTAGATGAAGCCACCTAATCTCTAGTGATTCATCAGTGATTTTTCTTCATCAAAACCACAAGCTTTCTCAATGCTATTTCAAAGCAAAGAGCCTATAAAATACCAGCTACTTCCTCATACAGATGTATTAGATCTGAGAACAACACTAGATAATAAACACTGACCTCTAGATCTGGCAGAAGATTTTCAGTGATCACTATCGAGTATTATCAGTTACTTAGAGATTTAAAAGCACCCCTGTTTGTATTTGTAAATAATTACTGTCATTCTAGTTAAGATTTTCTTCTTTCTAGTGATTCTTAACTAGAAAGGGTTCAATAGAAATGTTTAGACACACACATTAACAAAAAACATTACTTCTGAGCCCATAATATATTATAGAGACTTTTCTGTATAGTCTTGAAGACAAAAATTTCTTTTAAAAAGGCAAAAATAAAATCTAAAACCTCAATTCTAAATTATCAAGGGCTACTTCCTTTAACCTGATTAAAACTTTAGGGTCCCAGCTACAGCAAGATATTTATCATATTCCATTTACCAAGAGCTAGTCTCCTATAATTATAGCTTTAAAATGTTTTCTCAGCTTCATACACTTGTCCAGAAAAAGAGCAGTTTGAGTAATAATAATAAGGAATTGTTCAAAGTGAAAAAAACCCTTCACCTTCTAAAATTCAAGTCTTTGTGGCTTCTTACAGAAACCTGGCTCTTTCTCACAACATTTTGTGGTCAGGGTAAAATCAATTATTCAATGACCTGGGTATAGGGATGGTTCTCTCTAGTTTCAAGGAGGGAAGAATGCCAGGACCACAAGTACTCCCAAGTGAAAGGCTGTGCTTGATGCATTTATCATAGGAGTTGGACAATGTCTCAGGGCATGGATGCCAGGAGTTTTGTTTTGTTTTTAATTCCATCATGCTTTTAAAGCTATTTTTCTTTCCACAGGCCCCTTTAATGCCTTTGAAAAGAGCCATTCTCCTTAGTCATCTAAGAGGAAGGAGAACAGTATGAGCTCTGAACTGCATAGAAGTCTCTCCCTCCTTTGACTGGAGGGAGATGGATCTTTAAGTGCCTTATATGTTCAACCTTCAATTAATTCCACTCACACCATACCCCCACTGGTAATGAAGACAAATAGTGCTGCAGTCTTTGGTTACAGCCTCAGTGTTTACTTCTGGTAACAGCCAAGGATATTTTGCTCAAATTCTGAAAATTAAAAATCCTTTTGGAGACATTTTTGACTCTTTACCTATTCTTTCTCTGCCCCAGAAGAGGAAGACCACAGTAACATTTAGGGGAGCTGAAATAAAAGGAAAGGGTGCAGAAAACATGGATTCCCCTTTCATCTGACTTCAGATACCCTGTTACATAGAGTAAATCGCAAACATTACTTATTAAATAGAACAGATGTCCCATTCTCCCCACCCATGTCCCCTCAGGCCTTCCCATTTCAGCACCCTGCCAACTGTCAGCATCTGCCTCTCTTTGTCCTTGGATTTTCTCTGGCCATAAACTCCTCAGCACGTCTATTTCCCTATACATTCAAGGTACAAGAAATGCCAGAAAATAAATGCCTCTCCACAAGAACAACCTTTTAACAATGACTGACAGAAGTTGGTGTATAATTACCTTAGTGCCCTAGTCCTTCAGGTGCAATAACTGAGGTGTTGTCCTATTCTGGAGCCCTGGGACTCCCAGTGGAATTAAGCTCCAGCAGTAATAATATGGCCTTTATTTACTGAATTTCCTTCCTTATTTCACCTCCCTAATATACTAAGCATGTCTCCCAAGGTCACACTCTGAATAAACTACCTGCATTTAGATCTGTGTCTATGGATCTGTTTTGAAGATACAAAATTCTGGAATGTGTGCCCTAAAGTAAGAGGATGAACTACCTTGCTAGATACGACTTATAGGCATATGATCCACTATTTTCTATAGACTTCCTCCAATGGATGTTAGCCTTTTATGATAGTTTTTCCTGTTGTGGGAAAAATGTGAATGAAAAAAGTGGATGAAAATGGTGGGCCTGACTCCTGCATTATCCTCCAACACCTGCTTCATTTTCCATTATCCCATGTTGATGACTATCCCTACACTACTCATGGGTTTAGCCTCCCTCAGCTTCTGAGTCCTCAGAAAAGTCCACACACACACACACACACACACACACACACACACACACAGAGAGAGAGAGAGAGAGAGAGAAATTCTTAACATTTTTTATGCTATGTATTCCTTTGGCAACCTGTGAAAACTTATCAGAATGCTTTTAAATTCATAAAATAAAATATCCAAGATTACAAAGGAAAACAGTTACAATGAAATATGGTAACCTACACTCATTATAAAAATATATTTCTATCTACATACATAAAGGCTAAAGGATCTTCAGTTCTTACAACTTCTGTTCACTTCTAAAGGCAATGAATCTTAAATCAGTGTCTGATTCCCAGAGTCCTTCAGGCATCCCAGTGCCAATATCAGAGTGAATATTTTGTGTCACACAGGACAAGTCCTTATCCATGTACATCCTGATTTAATGTTATACTCCTGCCTTTTCTTCCCTTTCCTTGATAGGTCCCACTCATGTTGGTGCCTCCTCTATGAAGTGCTCAGTGGCCTAGCTAACTTTCTGCCCTGATGTGAAATTTTTGTCTTCCTTGGTTGTTGTGGCCTCAAATTTTTCTGTATTTCCTTAAGTATACCTCCTCATTTTATCTCTAGGTACTGGCTAAGACCCTCTGTGTTATGAACAGAAATACTTTTAATGGTGTCTGTAATCTTTTTAAAAACACTTCAATGTAGACCGCATAATACAAATGTGTTAGTTTTTACTCTACCCTTAGGAGTAATCAGTAATCCTAATCAGGAATCCATACCCCAGTAATGATGAGGTAACAATAATTAAGAAAGGCCACTCTGGGAATGGTTTCTATAAATGTTGCCACTATTTTTATCTTCCATCAACACTAGAAATCTTGCTAATTAGTATAATTAATAGTAGGAATGAAATTTCATTGGCAAAACTGTATCTTGATAATTAGGGTAAGATATTAGAAATGGCCTCTCATAGGTGAAATTGGTGGTATTCAAGATGTATTTATTGGCTAAATTATCTGAAAGACACTACCAACCTTTCAATAAATAAGGTAGGAGAATCTCACAAACTTTTCACATTTACCATTAGTTTAGGCATGGAGGTTTAACTGTAAACCTAGGATACCACTGTTGTTCTGGAATATTCTTGATCACCTTTCTATAATAGGTGGTTTGTAAAATCCAACCACTACAATAATATTACATTTGCTTCATATAAACGTTTTATGCACACTACTTGTGGAGCACCAGAGCATACAGATTTCTGGAATTCTTTCCTTTGGAATCATGTGGCTCTTCTTGCCTGCTTGTCAATAAAAGTCTATATATATAACAGGATTTGTTCTGAGACTGAATCATTTTTGAAATTTCTTTTTAGTTGGTGATGGACCTTTATTTCATTTATTTATTTATATGTGGTACTGAGAAACAAATCCAGTGCCTCACACATGCTAGGCAAGTGCTCTACCACTGAGCCACAACTTTAGTCCGAGACTGATTCTTATTACCAGGTTATAAAGATGCCAACCTTTACTTACCTCAAAATAAGCCTAAGAATTGAGATTATCTGATTTCCTTACATCTTATTACCCTACTACTTATTCACAGAAATGCATAGTTTCTCTATTGTGCACAAGATCATCATGTTTGAATGCCCTGGTGCCAACCATTTTTCTACAGTAATAACAGATTGTTTCATCCCATTGGGTTGACTTCTTTGGTCTCAACTCTGGTTTTGGGTAAGCCTTCCCTAACTCTCATTTTGACATGGATGATAGATTTTGGTTCTATTATGACTGGTTTCTTATCTGGTATAAGATTCATTCATTCAATGAATTTCATTCATTCCATACTTTGTAATTGAACAACTTCTAAGTACCATGGAGCATTCTAAATCCAAGGGATCTTTCAATCAATGAGACAAGCAAGATCTTTTGAGTGAAGATAAGTAAAAGAGTGACCAAATTAATAAAATAATTTGTAATAGTACTAAGTGCTATGAAATAAGTTAAATGATTGGGTGTGGCATTATACCAGAGAATTGGCTTCTTTGGAAAAGATGGTCAAAGAAAGTCACTCTGAGGAAAAGTAAGGATACTAAACAAAGATCTTATAATGCTTTCCACTAGCCCTTCCTTAATTTTAATAGGATTAGTAATCAAAGTAATTTGCAATGAAGGGTGGCTCTGAGGGTTTTAGTGAGTTTATTTTTAACCTTTTGAGTAATGGCCAGATTCTCATCAGTGTCTAATTGAAGGTGGCCTAATCAAAATGTGAAAGAATCCTTTAAGGAACCAAGATCCGTTTAGCTCTCTTGGAGAAATATAATGCACAATTAGCACTTTGAGTTTTTCATTAAATCGATAAGTTGGATCAGTTTGTATAAACTGATTGGTTTAGCATTTTGTAGTCCACAAATAGACAAAATCAGTCAACACCCAGCTTAACTTAATTAGTATTGATGGAGCACTAAGAATCATAAAATCTAAGATTTACGAAGGCCTATGGAGATCAGGAAGAAAATGAGTTCCACAAAATTAACCCCAAAATGCTCATCTTGTGCACTGAAACCTCATATTTTTATTGCTAATTACCTGTAAACATTTTTAAAAGATCTTTGGCTTCCCAGTGCCAAGGTCAGAGTAAAGATTCTGTTTCTCACAGAAGTCCTTATTGATGTATCTATTTTTATTTGGTGTCCAGATTACTAATGATTTTACTGTAAGATAGTTTCTCATGAACTATTTTTAATTTTTATTTAATTAATTTATTTATTTGGTACCAGGGCTTTGAACTTACAATCCTTCTGCCTCAGCCTCCCAAGCTGCTGGGATTATAGGTATGTACCAGCACACCTGGCTATTTTTAATTTTTAAATATAAAAATGATGAGAACAGCCTGAAGCAACTTAGTGAGAACCTGTCTCAAAATTTTAAAAAATTTAAAAGAGCTAGGAATGTGGCTCAGTGGTAAAGTACCTCTAGGTTCATTCCCTGGTACAAAAAAAATCATATGAGAATACTAAAGTTAAAAAACAAGAAAATAAATCACCCATTATATGTATTTAGCTTTTTTCTCTTCTGTATTGCCGTATAATATCTATGTTTTATTTAATAGTTATAAAATATTCCATTCAGCAATTATACCCTAATTTAGTTATTCATTATCCTATTTTAGCCATTTGGACTGTTTTTAATTTTCATTGTTATTTTAAGAATAACACAATAAGGCTGTTCTAGAATTTGGATTATTTCTTTAGGCTAAGTTCCCAGAAGGAAAATTACTATACCAAAGCATTTGAACAACTATGTAGTTACTAAAAACTAAAGCTATCACTTTCTATAATGTTTTTTTACTAATATTCAAAGCATCAGTAACAGAAAAGAATATCAGATTCAACATACACTTACCACAATTCATTAACCTTGTTTTTAAGGCATTACTAACACAAATTTACTTGTTGAATCACCTCTTTTTGAATTGTCTGTTCACATCATTTTCTTGTTTATTTGTTGATCTGAGAATTGGATCATTTGTTTGGTTACTTTACAAATTAGAAGTATTCACATTTTTGCTGCGAATATTTTTCAGTAAAATAATTATGATAAAAATGTGTTTGGATACTACAAAATAAGAGAGCTTTACATTTTATTTTGCACATCTTCTACAAAACTATTTGTCCATCTTTTTATTTGTGACATTTCTGTATATATCCCAGGCTTAGAAAGTCAGCATCCTCTGCAATGTTTTTGATAAATGATCAATACAACCCAATTTCTGTCCATTTTAGTTGTAAAATTTTGTTCCTTTATTTATATTAGAAGTTTATTTATATAAACTTCACATTTAGTGTGAGATATGTTCATTATATTGTTCATTGTCTAATGAATTATACTGATTTTAGTTATTGTCTATCTATTTTCCTATCATGAAAGGGCTTTTATTTTAAATTTCTATGCAGTGCTATATACTTACTCTTTATTGAGGTATAGTTGACATCTAATAACTGACACGTAATTAAGGTGTACTATCACTGTAATAAAAATAATAAATATATACATTAGTCCCAAAAAGTCTTGTACTCCTTTCCTCTTGTCCCTCTTGCTTCTGCCAGGCCCTCCTTCCTATCTTCAGGCAATCACTAGGCAGTATAGATCGGACTGCATTTTTAAAATTCATTATAAGTGGGATCATATAGAATGTTCCCTTTTGATCTGGCTTATTTCACTCAGCATAATTATTTTGAGATTCATCCATGATGTATTGGGTATCAATAGTTCATTCATTTCATTGCTGTGGAGCATTCTCTTGTATGGATATACTCACTTATTTCTCTGTTCATCTGTTGGTAGGCATTTGGTTCATTTAAAAGTTTTGGCTACTACAAATTATGCTGTTGTAAATATTCATGTACAAGTCCTTACCATTTCTCATAGGTAAATATCTAAGTATGGAATTGCTGAATCATCTTATCAGTGGATGTTTACCTTTCTAAGAAATTGCCAAACTGTTTTCCAGAGTGGTTCTCATTTTGTACTCCTACCAGCAGTGCTGAGAGTTCATATTCTTCCACATGTTCACTAGAATTTAGTAAATTTTGTCATTCCAGTTGGTGTGTAATGGTATTTCATTGTGACTTTAGTTTGTATTTCTTTATAACTAATGTTAAGTATCTTTTCATGTGCTTATTTTCCATCTATGTATAAAAGTTCAGAATAGTTGTGTTCTCTTAATGAATTAACTTTGTTATAATTATAAAATACTGTTTTCCTGGTAATATTTATTACTCTGAAATCCTTGAAGTTATCATAGCTACTCAAATTTTTATTAGTATTAATATGGAATACTCTTCCATCCTTTTAACATTTATTTATTTGTTTCTTGTAGGGTCTTCCAGTCTGAGCCACTCTAACAATCTCCAAATTTTAACTGAGAAAATTAGAATATTTATATTTAATATACTTATTATATGACTATATTTAAGCCTATCATCTTATTTCTTTTCTCTTTTTCCCATCTATTTGTTCTCTTTTTCTGCCTTCTTTTGTATTAATTGAGCATTTTTTATTCCATGTTATCTCCTCTGTTAGATTATTATCTTACAACTCTTTTTTTTTTTTTTTTTTGGTACTGGAGATTGAACTCAGGGGCACTCGACCACTGAGCCACATCCTCAACCCTATTTTGTGTTTTATGTAGAAACAGGATCTCACTGAGTTGCTTAATGCCTCCCCATTGCTGAGGCTGGCTTTGAACTGGTGATTCTTCTGTCTCAATGTCCCAAAATGCTGGGGTTACAGGCATGCACCACTGCACCTGGCTTGTTTTCTTATTTTGATAAATGCTTTAGATTCATATTATACATTTTTGTCTCTGTTTAGCATCAACTGAATATCACCTCACCTGTAGTATTAAAACATTACAATATATTTTTATCTCTTCCTTTTCTGATTTGTGTGCACGTGTATATGTGTGTGTTTCTGTGTCCCATTATAGTACATTGCTATTAATTTTTTTTTTTTTGGTACTGGGGATTGAACTCAGGGGCACTCGACCACTGAGCCACATCCCCAGCCCTATTTTGTGTTTTTATGTAGAGACAGGGTCTCACTGAGTTGCTTAGCGCCTCGCCGTTGCTGAGGCTGGCTTTGAACTCACGATTCTCCTGTCTCAGCCTCCCTAAGTGCTGGGACATTGCTATTAATTTTAATACAGTTCATTATCTTTTTATTGTGGGAAAACATGCATAATATAAAATTTACCATCTTACTCATCTTCAAGTATACAAATCAATGGTACTAAGCAAATTCACATTGCTGAGCAAGCATCACCACCATCTATCTCCAGAACTTTTAATCACCCTAAACTGAAATTCTGTAGCCCATTGAACAATGATTCCCATTCAATCCACCCTCCAGTCAATATTCCTCTTTCTGTATCTATGAATTTCCCTAATCTGGGCACTTCATATAAGCAAAAGTATATGATATTTGTCCTTTTGTGTCTGGCTTTTTTTACTTAGCATACTGTTTTCAAGGTTCACATATGTTTTAACATGTATCACAATTTTATTCCTTTTTAAAGCTCTATAATATCATATTGTATGCAATACACACATGTTGTTTATTCATTCATCCCTCAGTGGACATTTGGATTTTTTCTACTTTTTGCCTACTGTGAATAACACTGCTAAAAACATCAATGCACTAGCATCTGTTCAAGTTCCTGTTTTCAATTCTTTTGAATATACCTGGAAGTCTAATGCTGAATTATATGGAAATTCTATGAAAACCAGTTAATTAGCTTTTGAAAAGATTTAAATTGTAATTTAAGTGATTATTTATGGAAAATCTATTTTGAATCTCTGCATTCTTTTGTGAAGGTTCATATTTCCAAATGTATATTTATATAGATTAACTGTTTGTTCTTTCACTTGCAGTTTAGAATAAAATTGTCAACTTCCAAAAAATAAATAATTAGGATTAAGAATTAAATTCCAGATCACTTAAAACATAACTTGGAAAGAAAATATTCAGTTTTTCCATCCTATAATATGACACAGTTTTCCATTTATGCAAGTCTTCTTTTCAATACAGCAAGAAATTTTTGCAATTTTATCTATTCAGCTCTTATATATATTTGGTTGTTTATTCCTTTTATCTTTTAATGGCATTATATATCTATTGAATAATCTTTATTAAAATATTTAATTTCTTTATTATGATGCATAGAATACTATTATCTTATGCATATTTATCATTTACTGTTCCCATAATTAAACTTTCATTAAGACTTACCATTATTTTTAGCTGAATGTTTTGGATTTCTAGGTATATAATTTTGTCACCTCAAAATAATAATTATTTTCTTTTATAAGACTTACTATATCAGCCATGCATGGTGGCACACACCTGTAATCCCAGCAGCTCAGGAGGCTGAGACAGGAGGATTGTGAGTTCAAAGCCAGCCTCAGCAATGGTGAGGCATTAAGCAACTCAGTGAGACCCTGTCTCTACATAAAACACAAAATAGGGCTGGGGATGTGGCTCAGTGGTTGAGTACCCCTGAGTTCAATCCCCAGTACTAAAAAAAATTAGACTTACAGCATTAATAAAAATTTCAAAAATACTATATAAAAGCAATGAGCATAGATTTGTCATTGTTTCTGAGTTTACAGGGATTTCTTCCAGAGACTTGCTGTTGACTATAATGGTGACAGGTTTATGATAAGGACTATTAATCATATACATTAATGGGAAAGCCTTCAATTTCTTTTCAAAGTTCCTTTAAATGTTCAATTTTAGCAAATACTTCTCTGCAGTTACTGTATTATCCACTTAATTATATTAGTGTATGTCCTTATACTTTATCATCCTTGCATTTCATGGATAGACTCTACTTTACTATAACAGGTTATGCTTCTATTATATTGTTATATTCTGTTAATATCTTCTTTAAGATGTTAGTGTACATTATTGGGTTTAGAGCAGCAAAGAAGCAGAGAACCTTGTGCTAATCTTTAGCTACTGTGGAGAGAGAAACTCTATAAGAAAAAAGAGGGTAGTGGTATTATTAAGCAGAAAAGGAAAATGTATTCTCTGTAGCATTTTCTTACTGCAAGGCATTAAGAGCTGCATTCCTTTAAATTATAGTGATTAACATAAGTGTGGTTGGCAAATACAAGGTCCAAGTAAAAAACTGGAAAACGGGGTAAAATTTAATAAAAGAGCATTAAATACATTTTTAGGACAGTAACAGAATTCTCTCTGGAATATGCACATGACCTGTCCATAGACTCTGAGTAAAGTGGGAAGCAGTGGGAAGAAGTTGTTTTAGAACTGTAGAATATACAGTTTTAAAACCATGCCTCATAAAAACAACTTTATTGTGAAATCTCTCTAGAAATGAAAAACTCTAAACAATTCCATCTCTTAATGTACCACCATATGGCACACCTTTTTCATTCTTTCCTGTTGCTCTGTGGCATTTTCTTGGAAGCAGGAACTGATATTTTGTGTTTTTCCTTCATATCCCCAGGGCAAAGTACACATTAAATATTCCATAAATGCCTGAATAAATTAAGAGAAAAAATGGGTCATAATAGGTGGATACTAGAAATAGACAAAATGATGCTTGAAACATAGCTGTTTGTGAAAGCAATTGGAGAACAATATTTTTGTCTTTCAAATGAAAAATATTATTATTTTCTCTGATGTAATTTAACTTAAAGCAAGTATATTAGATTTATCTAAGGCTTATGTCTATTTCCTTACACTGATAATTTAGGAATTCATTTGTAATCCAATTGTGGTGCCTTTGGCAACTGAAGTTGCAGGGATCACATCGCTTTTGTTGATATAAACCATGGGAAATTCAGTTGCATGACATCATTGTCTGATTGCAGTTATGACTTTGAAGTAATTTCTTCAAATGAGCATCTTTTTTCCTATTGACTTTATGCTTTTTAGAATAGTTTTAGTTTCACAGAAAAATTGAGAGGAAAGTACAGATGTTTTCCATATACCTCCTGCCCTCACACATGCATAGTTTTCCCCATGGTCAACATCCCACACCAGAGCAGTACATTTGTTCTAATTGATGAACTGCATTGACAAATCATTATCACTCAGAATCCATGGCTTACATAAGGGTTCATTCTTGGCAGTATACATTCTATGTTTGGACAATTTTATAATGACATATATAAAACATTATAGTATTATGTGGAGTAGTTTACTGCTGTAATAATTTCCTATGATCATCTGTTCGTCCCTCCCTCCCCTCAACCTGGCAACCTCTGATTTTTTTTACAGTATCCCTAGTTTTACCTTTTCAAGAATGTCATATAGTTGAAATCATGCAGTCTGTTGCCTTTTCAGATTGGCTTCTTTCCTTCAGTGATATGTATTTAAGGTTCTCCCATGGCTTTTCATGCCTTGATAACAGGATGAGCACTTATGTAATAGTTGATACAGGCCAAGCCCAGGGTTATAGAAGAGGATTTGCAAAGCAGTTTGTTAACCTTTTTCTTTTTCAGTTGGCCTTCTCCTGCTCTTTTCCATTAGTGCTTCATCTAGTTTCTCCTCAGGCAAGAAAGTACAGTGGGAATGATTTTAGTTCTACACAAAGAAAGCACCTAAGCAATATTTCTTTGCTGGGTGGTTAGTGTGAGAGCTCCAGTGGAGTGTATTGTGAGGATCCCTGACACCACATGGAGTACAATTCTATAAAATCATCTTTAAAAGAATTACAAAACAATCTTACAGATGTTTTGTCCTTAGTATATAGCAGCTTTTACTTTTAGAAAAGTTTGTAGTGATTATACTGGGATCCATGGTTTTTCACTGATTCCTAAACATTAATCCACAGACTATCTCAATCAAAATCACCCAGAAAACTATTTAAAGACAACTTTCTTTTTAAAAAAATATTCATGATGTTAGCTACTATAGCTATTATGTAATTCTATAGCATTTCCATTATTTCCAAAAGTAATTTTTCACCTCCAAATTCTCCCTTCCCCTCCTCCCTTAGCAACTACTAATCACTAATCTACTTTTTCTCTCTTCTCTCTCTGTCTGTCTCTCTCTCTCTCTCTCTCTCTCTCTCTCTCTGTGTGTGTGTGTGTGTGTGTGTGTGTGTGTGTTTAGATTTGTCTGTTCTGGACTTTACTATGAATGGAATCATGTAGTATGTGCCCTTTTGTATCAGTCTTGTTTCACATAAAGAATTCAAGGTTTATCCATACCATATATATCATTATATCATTCTTTTTTATGACTCAGTAATATCTACTGTATGGATGTACCACATTTTATTCATGAATTTATTAGTTGTTTCCCTTTGGATTATGTGTTAGTCATATTTTCATCACAACAAAGACATAACTGGTATAGGCTACCTATGAAGAATAAGAGGTTTATTTAATTCATAGTTTCAGAGGCTCAAAATCCAACTGGCATAGAATAGGTTCTATAGCAAGAGTTGCTCCTTAGCTATATCACCTCATGGCACAGATAACAATAACAGGAGCAAGCATGTCTTTATATTTAGAAAGAGTAATAAAACTGGAGGGTCCAGGCTTGCCCTTTTATAACAACCCACTTGGGTGAACTAAAGGGAGTCACACAAGAACCACCAAGGGCTTGCATGAGAACTACCTCACAGCCCTATTACCTGAGTAGCCCCCATTAGTCTCAACCTGTTAAAGGTTCCACCACCTCCTGGTAGGGCTACCCTAGGGACCAAGCTTTATCATATGAACCTCAGCAGGAAACAGTTCAACCATATATAAGTCATAGCAGGTTATTTCCACTTTTTGCCTATTATGAATAAAGCTGCTGTGAACATTTGTGTATGAGTTTTTGTGCAGACATATGTTTTCAGTTCTCTTGGGTATATACCTAGAAGTGGAATATACTGAATCATAGGGTAACTCTATGCTTAACATTTTAAGGAACTACCACACTGTTTTCCACAAATGACTGCAGCAATTTACATTTCCATGTATGAAGATTCCAGTTTATGTACATCCATATCAGCACTTGTTATTTTCCATTTATTTATTTTAGTTGTTCTTGTGGATAAAATGATATCTCACTGTGGTTTTGATTTGTATTTCCCTAATGACTAATTATTAAGCATTTTTTTCATGTGTTTATTTTTATCTACCTTTATAGAAATATCTGTTCACATTATTTGCTCATTTTAAGATTTTTTTATCTTTTCATTGTTGAGTCATAAAAGTCTTAATATTTTTTGCATACTAGGCTCTTACCAGATATATAATTTGGAAATATTTTCTATCATTTCATGGATTGTTTTTTCACTGTCTTAGTGATATCCTTTGTTCACAAAAGTTTTTAATATTGATAAACTCCAGTGTATTCATTTTTTTCTTTAGACATCGTATTTAAGAAACTATTACCTCATCAAAGGTCATTAAGAGTTCCAACTGTGTCACCATCTAAGAGTTATAAAGTTTTACCGCTTAAAGTCTTTGATTCATTTGAATTAATTTTTGTATATGGTGTGAAGTATACATACTGTTATGGTTTGAATCTGGAATGTTCCCCCAAAACTCAAGTGTTGAAGGCTGAGACCCAAACACAGAAATGTACAAAGATGGGGCTTTGGGGGAATGATTCAATCATAAGGGTTCTGATTTCATCAGTGAATTACTCCATTAATAATGGAATGGACTAATGAGAGGTGGTGGAAACTGTTGGTAGGTGAGGCACTAGGGGCCTGCCCGTGGGGACTATATCTTGTTCCTACCCCCTCCCCACCATCTCTCTCCCTCCCTCTCTGATTCCTGGCTATCATGAAATGAGCAGCTTTCTTCTGCGACACACTTCTGCCATGATGTCCTGTGTCAACTCAGACCCAAAGCAATGAACTCAGCAAACCATGGACTGAACCTCTGAAACCATGATCCAAACATAAATCTTTACTCCTGTGACATTTTTACGTCAGGTATTTTTGTCAGTGACAAAAGCTAACTAAAACAGGAGCAAATTCATTCTTTCACATGTTGCTTTCCAGTTGTGTCAGTATTATTTGATAAGACAATTCTTTCCTCATAAAATGGCCTTGGTACACTTGTTGAAAATCAATTAACAATTAATAAAATGGGTTTATTTCTGGATTGCCAATAGTAATCCAATGATCTCTCAGTATATTCTCATTCTAGTACACAGCCTTAAATATTGTAGCTTTGTTCTGAGTTTGAAATCAGAAAGTATATGCTTTCCTACCTTGTTCTTTTTCAGCATTGTTTTGGATATTCAGTGTCCCTTGAATTTCCACATGAAACTTAGTTGTCAGTTTATCCATTTATGCCAAGCAAACAGTTGGAATTTTAATAGTTTCATTGACTCTGTGGTTCAATTTGGGGAGTATGGCTATGTTAACAATATTAAGTCTGTCAAACTATTAACACTAGATATCTTTCCATTTATTTAGAACTTTTTTTATTTCTTTAAACAATGTTTTATGGTTATGTGTTCAATCTTACACTTTTTGGTTAAATTTATTTGGCAATATTTTGTTATTTTTATCCTAATGTTAATGGAATTATTTACTTAATTTTATTATATTATTCATTACTAGTGTTTAGAAATATGAACAGTTTTTGTATATTGACCTAATGTCCTGCAGCTTTTATAAACTCATATATGGGTAAGATAGAGACAGGATGCACCCCAAAGCATCAGTGTTCTGCAGGAAACTGCTGAAAGAATTCTTTGCTCCTCAGCAAAGGGAAATCAATAAACCCAGAAAGAACATGGAATCATAGTACACAGTATGTGGGCAGGCCCATGCCCTTATTATACAGGGGCACCAACTTAAGCATAGGACAGTGAGTAAAATTTCTGAAGCATACAGAAATGCTTGTTGGTCCAAAGAATCCCAGGAACACCAGAGGGAGGGCAAGCTAGTAACTAGATATTCTCCTAGGGTAACCAGCACAGTGGAGGAAAGGTTGTGGTCAAAAGTTTAATCAGTTCCTCGACAAGCCGAAAGGCTGATAGCCTCAACCAGCTGGAACACAGCAATAGAGTAAGCTAGGGCCTTTAAGGACCCCAAATGCACCATCACAAGGCATTGATGGCAATTAAAAGTATTCAAGGTTCTGTAGACTGTGATCATGTCCCTACCATGAGTTGGTCAACGCCTATAAGAGATCTTGATTGCCTGACACTGAGGCAGTGGATTCAGGTACTTTGTAAGAACCAGAGGAATGTGTCAGGAAGAAAAGATTCACAGCACTACATCTATACTGTAGCTTACAGGGCTCTTGATTCCACCGATGTAAGCCCCTGACCTTCTGAAGGATTGCTTAACCCTATTGAACAGTGAAGAAATAGAACTGAAGTCCACCACATGAGAAGTGAAATGGCCATAACTTCACCAGTTTCCCCAGTGAGGGATGAGAGCCCTCATTCAAAGGCAGCTTGGAATCCAATGGATATCCAAGGACACCAGACCCAGGATATGACTGTGGCTAAAGAATCCAGAGTTCTTCAGAATATGGGTATGGTTGAGGCCCAAAGGAGCCCTAAAACTACTGGGGAAGGGCAAGCTAGTGACCAGATGGATCTTTGGGACACAAGGACCATGGACAGAAAGTGACCTAAAGTTCATTGGTTCTCCAGAAAACTGGAAGACTTGTGGCCTGAGGAGACTGAAACCCTAGTGTTAGGGCAGACTGATACTAGGAAAAGCCTTTCTGGAACAATAACATAGGAATGACAGTATGCAATAAGCTATCCAGATTGAGGACAAACGTACGACCTAAAGAATTCCAATAAGTTCAGTGAGTGATAATTCTCTTGCCTTGATGGATCACAGCACTTCAGCCAGGTGAAGGAAAAATATATTAAAGTTCTTAGTTCCTTAGCAGGTTTGATGTCTGGGAAAAAAAATACTTGATGCCAAGAACCAGGACAGACTTTAGCCAGAAGGACCCATAGAGTACCATCACAAATGTTGAACAAAAGGTGCCAAGTTTCCCTAAGCTCCAATCAATCCTTGCTCTCAAATCCCCCAATTCCCTGTTGAAGGCATAAGCAGAAGCCCAAAAACAATACACAGTGACCCAGCACTCAGGCAGGATGGTTGCTAAAGGCCTCCAGGAGGGGAGCAAGGATGGAATGACTGAATGTATTTAGCCAGGAGATTCCTCATGTCCATATCACAAGGGTCATACAGTTGCCAAAAGGAATCTCCTTAACACATCACAGAAGCCAGATGATGGTCTGAATGGGTCCCATAAACCTAATGGGAAGGCAGGGAAGAGAACTTAAAAGTGCCTGGAGCACCTCCAAATGTGAAGGCAGGAAGCCAAAAATACCTTCTGTTCCCCAGCAAACAGAAAGGCAGGTGGCCTGAGGACCACCAGGACCATATCACATGAGCAGGCTGGTGCTCAGAGAGTGCCTCCAGAACACCATCATGAGAAAATGGTATAAACAAAAGGAGCCACAGTTCTTTAGCATGCAGGCAGACTTGTGGCCCTAAGCATCCATGGAATCTCAGTGGTACACGCAGTGACCTTATGAGCCACAATGGCATCAGCACTAAACAAAGAATGTGAGCTGAATCGTTCTTCATTCCAGGGCAAAGAGGAAGGCTGAGAACAAGCACAACCAAGAAATGTCCACAGACTGGTATTTAGAAGTTTCCTAAAGGCATTAGTGCAAGGATATGATGGTGTGTGAAATGAACTATAGTTCTACAGAACACAGGCAGGCTCATGGCATAAAGTATTCCATAAAGCCCAGAAGGCAATCAGTGTTGATATTGTTACAGAAGCCTGCCTCCATTTCAAGTACTAATGAGACATCACTTTGTACCTCATAAATATGTACAATTATTGTGTGTCAATAAAAAATATAAACATACACACACACGCGCGCGCACATACACATACTCACAAAGAAGTCTGCAGAGAAGCCTGACATGCTGCAGCCTCGATCTGAAGATTCTTGGACTAAACAATCAAAAGGTAGGGAAAAAAGCTTATTTCAATTTTTGCTACTCTCTCATATAAATTAAGTAGACAACTCTAGGATTTTTAGTTGAATGTAGATATCAAAGAAGGAAGTAGTGCAGCCACCATTCAGCATTCTCTTTGGGGCTGTTGTGACTACTGATAATTCCTCTTTAGACCATCGCAGATTCATCCAAAAAGGCAAGGTGGTGAATTGGGTTTCCATTCCACTGGTCCATTTTCTTTAAGCTCTTTACAGTAAAAGTAGAGACATCTTTCTCATTGAGTTGTTTAATTCTGCATCCATTCAGGAGTGGAGCAGGATTTCTCAACCTGAACACTACTGACATGTTCATTTGCATAGTTGTTAGAGTGGGGCTTGTAGGATATTTAGCAGCATCCTGGTCTCTACCTACTAGATGCTGGTGTACTCCTCTCCAGTATGACAACAGAAAGGATCTCAAGACCTTATCAAATATCCCTCAGGTACCCAAATCACCTCCAACTGACAATCACTTGAATGAACACATATAGTTCTTAGTTCAAAGGTTTATCTTTTTTTTCATGAGGTAAAACTTAGTAATACTAAGAATTAAAATATTCTTGATATCAACTATTATGGACCTGTACAATGTTGTTATTTTACTTTTTTATAATATAAATTATTTACACATGAATGGATAGTTGTTCTCCTTTCTTCATCTCTAAGCTCCCTGCAGGCAAGGATTGTGTTAGTCATCACTTCTCTAGCCCCTAGAAAACTGTTGGTGTCACATCACAGGTATTGATGAATATTCTAGGGGCTAGCGAAGTAGTGACTAACAGTTCCTGTTCTTAAGGGAAGATCTTTCTAAATACATATTGCTGTGGTTTGGATAGTAATATGTACTTATCCATGTGTGTATGTAAAGCCTTAGTCCCCAGAGTGCTGATATTGAGAGATGTTGTGGATTTTTAAGAGGTATAGCTTTGTAGGAGCTCCTTAGGTCACAGAGGGCATGTGTCTTGTTATGGTTTAGATATGTGGTGTCCCCAAAAACCTCATTTGTGAGTCAAGGCAAAAAAATTCAGAGATAAAATGATTGGGTTATGAGAACCTTAACATAACCAGTTCATTAATCCACTTGAATGAATTAACTGGGTAGTAACTGTAGGCATGTAGCGTGTGGCTAGAGGAAGTAATTCAATGTGGGTGTGCCTTTGGGGTATATATTTTGTCCCTGGTGACCAAGCTTGGTTTCTCTGCCTGCCTCTCTCCTATTCCTGGTTGTCATATCCTGAAGTTGCTTTCTTCTGCCACATATTCTGCCTCATCTCAGGCCCAAACCAATGGAGTTGGCCATCTATGGACTGAGACCTCTGAAACTGTGAGCTCCAAATAAACTTTTCCTCCTCTAAAATTGTTCTTGTCAGGCCTTTTGGTCACTGTGGTGAAAAAAGCTGACTAAAATACTCCAAAGAGGCTTGTGAGACTCTGACCTATCCTTTCTCTGTTTCCTGGCTTGTGGTGTGAGTACTCTGACATTTGCTCCTGTCATGATATGCTACTCTACCTTGAACTTGAGCCTCCAGAAGCATGAGCATAAATAAATCTCTCTTCACTTTGTAAGTTGTCTGTGCCAGGTCTTTCATTATTGTAATGCAAAGCTGACTAATACATATGGATAGACATACAGATGTATGTATGTGTGTGTGTGTGTGTATGTTTATGTATATGGAGAGGGAAGGGAGGGAGGAGAGAGGCAGTTCTTGAAGTATTCTCTTAGTAATGGACGCTGATTCTGTATACATCCAATAGTCCTTTGAAGTATACAAATTATATTTGATCCATTGAGTTGTTACTTTGCTATCTGAATGTTTTCTTCCTTTCAGCTTCCTATATTATAAAATTTGATACAAAATATGATTTTAAAAAAGCTATAAGTATTGCTAACAGATGCTCTAGAGAAGTGTTTTTCATACTTTAATGTGAAGATGAATCACCTGGAGAGCTTGTTACAAATCCTGATTTAGCAGGTCTGAGGCTGCTGCACCTCAGATTCAACAGATCTAATAAGCTCCCTGGTGATGCCAATGGTGATTGACTACTTTTGAATAGCAAAGATCTACAACTACAGATCCACTAGCAATGTGGCTAAATTTAAATTTATGTAATTAAACTTTAAAAATGTAACATTGAGTTTCAAATGCTCAATAACCACATGTGGCTAGTGGCTCCTATATTACACAGCAATGATATATAAGACTTCCACTTTCACAGATAGTTCTCTAAGGAATAAATGACTAGATATTGGGCAATTCAAATAAGTCTTTTGTGAATTTAGTCTAGACCCATATATATGAGTAAAATATGGCTGTGATTGAAGTAGCATTCTAGTGTGGAAATATTAGGAGGGAGCTTTGTGAATTGGATATAAATAGGACTCTGGATTCAAAGAGGCCTGGTATTGAAACTTTCCTCTGATATTTACAAGCTTTACAATCACTTAAACTTTCCCAACCTTGGTTTACTCAGGAAAAAAAAATGTATGTTACAAAGTAAGGATGGGATATATACATATTTTTATGTATATATATTTATATATATACACACATATATGGAAATATTTGTAGTGTTAGCCCAGTAAATTTCTCAGCCCTGTTTCCTTCTCACAGTTGGGGTCACTTGATTCCTATTTGCAGGCTCATCCCTGTTCTGATTTCCAAGTCCAGAATTATGACTCACCAAAGCAATTCTGACTCCACATGTCCTTTATTTGGAACCATTTACTAAACTTCCCATCACAGGATGGTAGAATCCTGAAAGTGACATGGAAAGCCTTGAATGCATAGGCTAGGAAGTCAGTTGCCATTGGATAGGCAAAAAGGAGATAAAGAATACTTTTGAACCTGTCAATGTAAAGAGTGAAATTTGTTTTGGGGATATAAGCAACAGCATTTAGCATAAATCACTTGTGAGTAATATAATTTTATGGGAGTTAGAGATGAGAATACAGAGGTTGATGGGGCCACATCAGTACAGAGCCTTACTTTCTGTTTTAAGAAGTATGTTCTTTATTCCATGGGACATGAGAAAGGAACGAGGAGCTCAAAGCTTATGCTTATAGACAGGCCATCTGTTTGAATTGGGAAGGGAGTTTTGAAGGGAATAGTATTTGAGGCAGGAAAGCTAATTAAAGACTATTGCAATAGGGAAAGAAAAGGAAGATGTAGATGTGAATGATAGTGGTAGGCAACAGTGAAGTTGAAGAAGAAGGTTGAAATTTTTAGTGGGCAGAACCAGCAGGGTTTGTGTGTGGTGATTAAATAATGTGGGGAAGAAAGACAGTTTTAACTTGAATCCAATGGTTCTATCTTAGGTATCTAACAAATGCTAAAGTAAATACAGTAGAAGAAATGGATTATGGATAAGAAAGTAAATTTAGGTTTGGTCATCTTGAGTTTGAAGTACATAAGAAATATGTGAGTGGGAGGATGGAATTTGGGAGAAGGCTAAAAACTACTATATGAGATAAACAAGGCCTCTGTGTTACAACTGTGGAGAAGATTAAAACACTCAGGGAAATGCATGGAGAGGAAAGAGTTTTGGAGTAAGGATAAACACTTGGGGAGACTTGATCAGAAGTGAAGCCTATAACTGAAATTTGAAAATCATTAAAGAGATGCAAAGAATCACGTTTATGAAGGATAGAATGATAAATGGTAATAATACAAAAGAAAATCCAGCATTATAAGTTTTAAAACATATCCATAATGTGGGTTGTTGGTATCTTTACAAAGAATAGATTAGTAGAGTTAAAAGAGTGAATCCCTTAATATCTCTAGACACAGATTATTGACATCTAGTGAGGGTTCAAACAGAGATGATTTGAAGGTAATAAAATTGGAGGCAGGAAGGAGATATCTGTGAGTTAGAATAACAGATAGTACTAGGTAATTGCATGTGCAGAGAATTCATCTCATTTTCCAGAACACAGGCTTTTAATAGACATATATATATATATATCACAAGGTAGGCCTGAATGTGGAGGAAAGGACATGGTTTCAGTTTTGTACACATGGAATTCTCATGTTTCAGAAGGATATCAGCAAAAGGATATGAAATGAGCAATTTCAAGTGTAGAATTAGAACTCAGTGAAGAGAGTATGACTGAATTGGTTAATTTTGGATATCTGGCATGTAGGTGATAGTGAAACTCAAAGTATAAACAACATTGACAAGATTATTAATATAGTGTGAAAGAAAGAATACTGAGAAAGTTTAAGTAATGATCCCTGCATCCATCAAGACAAGCTAAGAACACAAAGCAAGTGTCCATGATTTAATAAAAGAAATATTTATTTCTCACTTGTTCAAAATCCCATTCAGTTTCAACAATTTTTCTAAGGTGTCTTTCCTTTTCTTCCATGTGTTGCCTCAGGGAGCCAGGATATTCTTCTGTCTCATAGCTCACAAATATGATCCTCCAGAACCACAGGAGGGAGAGGAAAACTGGATATTTTAAGAAGTTATCATTGCTACCTTATCTATTTAGTATATTACAAGAACACATCAAATTAGGAGGGGATAGTTTAATGGCAGAATGTAGGGTTCTGAGTGTCAAGGTTGAAGGAATTTCAAAAAGGAAGAAACTTTTGGCAAAAATGATGCAAGGACTTCAGAGGAAGGCTCATTCATTTTACTTTTTGTTGTTGTTTTATTCAGCAGTGATGGAAATCAAACCTAGGGCTTTGTGCATGCTAGGTAAGAGATCTGCCATTGAATTACATACCCAAGGTTCATAAATTTTGATCAATGAATTTGTTACCTGTGAGGTAACATCTCTAAGACAATGATAAGCTCACAAATAACAAACTCCAAACCCAAAACTTCTCTACCTCAGTCACTTGATTTGGCCAAGATGAACATTCCCATTCCTGTTCTTTTTCTCCTTATGGAACTTCAAGCTACTTGGTAAGGAGATAAGAGAAAGGATGTCAGGGATTAGATGTGTGGAGAGCTCAATTATCATAAAAAGTTTTAGGATATCTTTTGTGAGAAAGGCAGGAATCAACAACACAGGAAGGATTATAATTTTAGCTATAATCATGTGATATGCAGAAGTGCTGGTTTTAGTCAGCACTCTTGTGATTTTTCTCAGAAAATATTGAGCTGCTTATTAGCAGAAATTAGGAAAGTATATGATCTATCAGGGGCTATTCCAAGAATGAGTACTGCATTAGTTTTCTTTTTTTAAATGGATTTTTTAAAAATATTTTTTCTTAGTTGTAGATGAACACAATATCTTTATTTATGTTATGTGGTGCTGAGGATCGAACCCAGTGCCTCACACATGCGAGGCAAGTGCTCAACCACTGAGCCACAACCCCAGCCCCCTGCATTAGTGTTCTATTGTTTTATAACATATGACCACAGCTTCTTCAGCTTAAAATAACACATACATAATATCTCATTGTTTTTGTGGATCAGGATTCCAGGCATGAATTAACTGAGATCACTCCTACATTGTCTCACTAGGTTGCAATGAAGGTGCTAGTTTCCAGTTCTGTTCTGGAAATTCAATGGGAAAGGTCTCTTTTCAAAATTACTGAGGTTGTTGCCAAAATTCAGTTCCTTGTAGCTATAGGAAAAAGGCCCTCAGTTCCTGCAGACTACTCATAGTTATTTCCCCTGTGGACCTTTCTCTAGTTCATAATGTAGTTCACATTATGGCTGCTTGTTACTTCAGAGAGGGAAAGAGTGAGAGAAATAGAGAGGAGAGAAAGAGAGAAAACAGGAAGGAAGAAGAATGGAGAGGAAAAAGGGAGAGACAGCTAGCAAGATGGAGTCTTAAAAAATAACATAATTGTTGGATTCACAGTCCCATCACCTTTGCCACATTTTATTACTTAGAAGCAAGTGACAGGTCCTGCCCACACTGAAAGAAAGAAGATCATATGAGGGAATGAACACCAGAAGGCTAGAATCATTGGGGGTTACCTTAGGGTCTGTCTACCACAGGAATTGACAAGGTGAGAATGGCAGGGAATAAAAGGTGCAGAAGATTTAGTATAATGTAGAGTTTATATCAGTCACGATGATGGCAGGAAACAGCTGGTTCTCTGAAACCTGTGAAAAGAATTTAATAAAAGAACTAACTGTATTTATAAGGTTGTGAGCAGGATTTAGGGAAATCTGAAAAGACAGTACAATATACCAGGGCTAGCAATATTGGAAGCAGCTGTCACCCCTGTTAAGGTCTAACCAGACAAGGAAAAGGAGTGGTTACTGAAATCCACAGAGGATATATATGGGGCACCCTTTAGGAGCTATAGGAACACAGCTAACCTGTGGTGATCTGACAGAAATGGAACTGAAAAAACAAATACCCCATCTTCACTCCTTCCCTCTAGCTTCCTGTCAATGCTTCCCACATGCCATACCCAACTCGAAGACAGGAAATTCAGATCAGATTCCCATGGCAACAGAACAAGTTGAAGAAAGGTGAGAAATGGGTTTGCAGAGGTAAACAGAAGATATTCAGCACACAGAATAGTTGCTGGAATTTCTGACAATGCATTACAAGATGGCAAATGAAATCAGAACGGAGGAGAGTGAGATGGGAAAAGACAGAATGGGAGTAAGGATGAGAATGAAGGAACAATTGAAGAATTGAAACAATTAGAAGAATTGAACTAATTCAATGCAGTACTCATCCTTGGAATAGCCCCTGATAGATCATATACTTTCCTAATTTCTGCTAATAAGTAGCTCAATATTTTTTGAGAAAAATTACAAGAGTGCTGACTAAAACCAGCACTTCTGCATATCACGTGATTATAGCTAAAATTATAATCCTTCCTGTTGTTGATTCCTGCCTTTCTCACAAAAGATATCCTAAAACTTTTTATGAACAATTCTTCTAATTGTTTCAATTGAACAATCAGAAGAATTGAAAATGGAAAAGAAGTCTCTAGTGAAAGGTGATTTTTGAGTTAGGCATTTTAAAAATCAAGTGATGAGAAGGTTGTGTTTCTATAAAGAAACTACAAAGGAGTGGAATCAGTTTAAATATAAGCTCAGATACCTGTTATTTGGGAAGGTAAATGAAATGAGTTTATTTCATTTAAAACAAATTGTAAGGAAGGAATTTTTCCTGAATTTCAAGCATTGGAAGTACTAGATTTTTTAAGATGAGATGTGAACCCATTGTTTGTACTGTCTGCACTTCCCAACCATTAAAATGATGAAAATCTTTCCCAGAGTTAGTCTTCTTAGTCACAGGAAGCCAAATACACATTTGTGGAGGAGACCTGTGCATTTAGTGGTTGCTACTGGGACATATAGCATCAACAAGTTGACCTCTAAATATACATGGATTATCTGCCACTTGAAGAAATGACAGCAGATATTTAATTACTATCAATCATTTCCCTGCTTCTTGAGCTGTTTGATTCCTTCTAAAATCAGCTTCAAGTCTTCCCCTTCTCAATAATTGAGTAATCGTCTGTATTAGTATTGACCTGAAATAGGTACCACTGAGAGGGAAATATAATAATGTAAACAGCCTAAAATGAACTTCCAACTGAACAAAAATGATATTATTTTGTGGTATCAGTCTCTAGGAGGAATTATCCACCTCACCTCTATTCCACTATTAAAAGGTGACATGGCATTTCTTTCTGCCTGTCTTAGTCTTCTTTGTGATTCTCCTTTCTCCATGATTTCTGGGCAGAATCTTATCGTGTTATAATATACTATACCTTTTAAAAGACTGGAAAGAAATACAAAAGCCATTATTGTCACACATCTAAGTTTTTGTGTGTTTGTAATATAAAAAAATGATTAATACTTTAGGGATTATTATTACCTCAGCTTTAAAATAAATAACTACATTATTTTTCTATCTCAATTTCTAATATTTGAGACTTATAATAATTTTATTTCCAGGACTGTTGTTGAGGTTAGGCAGGAAAATGGAGGTGTCAGAATATGGAAACTAAAATGTTGTTGTCAAACTACTGGTTTATATGATTTTTTAAATGGCCCAAGGAAATTTTCAACACTTTAGCTTTCAACTTTTATACTTGCAGAATCTATTTCCAGACTCTCTCAAACCCTTCACTATTTATCACATTCTCTGAATTATTAATGCCAAATATATTTCCATGAATCTAGTTGTATTTCCTACATGGTACAGAGAGGCTCCCAGGCTCACTTGTATTCAGCTGCAAAAGAAAAAAATTAAAAAGCTACTTTTCTTCCTGAGTTTCTCACCCAGAAGTCACTACTCTATGGAGATTACCATCTGTAAGCTAATTCCAAAGTTGTTAATAGCAAATATCAGAGCAATTGGCATGTGTTGTAAAACACACAGTTTAAGACAACCTCTCCCACTCATTTATAAGAACTGTATGACATGGCAGTGTGTTCTCTCTAGGGAGTTTATGCAAAGTCTTTTACTTAGATTGCTTTAACTGACTTTTAGAGAACTTTTAGAGAGTGTAGATTAACTCCCAAACACAAAGCAAATCTGTACTACTTGATTTGTTATAAAACCATAACATAGTTTCCATTGATTTCCAGCCTAGCCACATCCATCAGACTTCCCCTAATTTCTGAGTGAGCTCAAAAAAAAAAAAAGAAAGAAAAGAAAAGAAAAAGAAAAAATTTGAGTGAGTGGAAAAGAAGCTATGATGGCTCTCTTTGCAACATATTCTAATTCCATGTGTCCATGGAAGGAAAGACAGGGAAGGGAGTTTGTAATTTCTAAAATAAAAGGATTCTAGAAAAGGTACAAAGGTTCTCAATCTTGTAAAATTTTGCAACAATCTATTAAGAAGCAAATGTTTTCAATGGTCTACAAAATATCCCAAAACATCTCTACTCTTAACAGTGTCTCAAAGGCACAACTAATGACAGTGAAATGATAAGAGATAAAATAGTGTAGAATACCAGAGGTTTCAATTTCTTTTTAAAATTTATTTGAACTGATATATTAAAACATAAAAATTGTACATATTAGCAGGGTACCATGTAATGTGTGTGTGTGTATATGTGTGTGTGTGTGTGTGTGTGTGTGTGTGTGTATATATAGTACAAAATGTTTAAATCAGGTTAAACCTAGATCTCCCCTCAAACATTTGTCATTTCTTTATGATAAAAACTTTCAAAATTCTTTTTTTTAGCTCTTTGAAATATACAGTACATTTTTGTTATCTATAGTCACCCTCCTGTGTAATAGCATAACAGAATATCTTTAACTATAATTTAATACCCATTGCTCAATCTTACCCCATTCCTCCCCACTAGTCTCCGTGGCCTCTGGTTAGCACCATTTTGTTGTCAACTTCTGTAAAATCAACTTCTTTAGATTCCACATATGCATGAGAATATACAGTACTTCTCTGTCTGTACCTGACTTATTTCACTTAATATAATGATCTGCAGTTTACTTCATGTTATCTTGAATAACAGAATTCCATTCTATTATATGACTAAATAGTATTCCATTGAGCATATGCACTACATGTTCTTTATTCATTCATTATTTGATGGATATATATGTTTTTATTTCCGTTTCTTGGTTGTTGTGAATAGTGCTATAGTGAACAAGGGAGTGCATATGTCTCTTCAACATACTTATTTCTTTTGTATATATATTCAGGACTGGAATTGCTAGATAACCCCTACACGTTTTCCATAATGGCTGAACTAATTCATATTACCACCAACAGTGTACAAAATTTTCAATTTCTCCATATCTTCTTCATCACTTGTCTTTAGTCCTTTTAGAAAATAGCTTTTCTTACTAAAGAGAGGTGGTATCTCATTGTGGTTTTGATTTTTAATTACCTAATGATTAATCATGTTGAACATTTTTTTCATGTACCTATTGGCCATTTGTATATATTACTCTGACAAATGTCTGTTTATATCTATTGCCCATTTTTAAATCAGGTTGTGTGTTTTTTATATTGAGTTTTTGGAGTTCATTCATATTCTGCTATCAACCCCTCTTCAAATGTGTCTTTTGCAAATATTTTCTCCAATTCTGTAAGTTGTCTTTTCTCTCTATTGTTTCCATTGCTGTCCAGAAGCTTTTAAAATTTAATGTAATCCCTATACTTTTAGGGTCTTATTCCAAACATCCTTGCCCATTCTATGTCATGAAAAGTTCCCTGTATATTTTCTTCTAGTAGTTTCATAGTTTAAGATTTTACATATTAGGTCTTTAACCTATTTTGTGTTGATTTTTGTACAGGGTGAGAAATAGGGTCTTATTTCATCCTTCTGCATATAGACATTCATTTTCCTAGCACCATTTACTGAAAACACTGTCCTTTCTGCATAATGTGTTCTTTGTATTTTGTTGAAAATCAATTGGCCAGAGATATATGGCTTTACTTCTAGGCTCTCAACTCTATTCCAGTGGCCTATGTATTTGTGTTTACGTCAATATTGTGCTGTTTCTATTAGTTTAGATTTGTAACATGTTGTAGAATCAGGTAGTGTAATGCCTCCTGTTTTGGTCTTTTCACTCCAGATGACTTTGGTTGTTTGTGTAAGGTAAAAAACAGCCCTTTTTGTACTCAGTTTTTAGCACTCCTTCCCTAAAAGCCTAAAGCAGCTCCTGCCCCAGGCGGTTCCTCTCCCGAATCTTCCACCAGGGAGAAACAAAGCCTAACCGCTCAGGTTAGCACATCAAAGAAGACCGCTGCCATGCAGATTTTAAAGTGACCAATCCATAGCTTGCCATGTTTTTATAGCAGGCCCTATAAATTCCCTGTCCCACGTGCCCTCTGCCCTTTTTCTCCTTCCTCCTTGTGGGCACCCACCCCCTGAATAAAGGATCTCCTGGCTGCATGAGGTGTGGTGTATGGCTGGCTGATACCCTAACAGTTTGAATTTTTGTTGTTCTTGTCATTTGTTTTTTAGTTCTGTAAAGAATGCCATAGGTATTTTGATAGAAATTGCATTGAATCTGTAGATCACTTTGGTTACTATTGACATTTTAACAATATTTATTCTTCCAACCCATGGACACTGAATATCTTTCCACTTTTTTCTTTCTTCTGTTTTGTTCTTGAATGTTCTATGATTTTCATTGTAGAGATATTTTACTCCTTTGGTTAAATTAATTCCTTGCTATTTTTTGTAGCTAGTGTAAAAGGGATTGCTTTCTTGATTTCTATTTCAGATAATTTACTACTGGAATATAGCACCACTATTGATTTTTATATATTGATTTTGTATCCTGCAACTCTGCTGAATTCCTTTATTAATTCTGATAGTTTATAGTGGAGTATTTGGAGCTCTCTATATATAAAATCATGTCATCTGCAAACAGTGACATTTTGACTTCTTTTCCAATTTGAATGCCCTTTCTTTCTCTTGTCTGATTTCTCCATCTAGGACTTCCAGCACTGTATTGAGTGAAAGTCAGCATATTTGACTTCTTCCATATATTAAAGGGAAAGATTTAATCTTTTTCCCATTCAATATAATACTATTTGTTGGTTTATTATAAATGGCATTTATTATGTTGAGGTATTTTCCTTGTATGCATAATTTGTTTAGCATTTTTATCATGAAAGTCATTGGATTTTATCAAAAGACTTTTCTGCATCTACTCAATTGACCATATGGTTATTGTCCTTCATTCTGATGATGTGGTGTATTAAGTTTATTGACTTCCATGTATTGAGTCATATTTGCATCCCTGAGATGAATCCAACTTGATCATGATGTTTTTAATGTGCTGTTTTTAATGTGTAGATATGGTTTGCTAGTATCCATTGAAGATGTTGCATCTATGCCCATCAAGGATAATAGGCTACAGTTTTCTTCCTTCCTTCCTTCCTTCCTTCCTTCCTTCCTTCCTTCCTTCCTTCCTTCCTTCTTTTCTTTTCTTTTCTTCCTTTCTTTTTCTTTCTTTTTTGATAGCCTTATCTAGTTTGGTATCAGGGTAGTAATGGCCTTATAGAATATGTTTCAAAGAATTTCTTCCTCTTCTATTTTTTGGAATGACTTAAGGATTGTTTGTATTTTATATACCACATGTTATTTATTCATGTCTATCATTCATCAATTGATTGACAGGTTGTCCTATTTCTATATGATTTACTCTTTTTTAAAAAAATATCTTTTAGTTGTTGATGGACCTTTATTTTTTATTTACTTACATGTGGTGCTGAGGATCAAACCCAGTGCCTCACACATGCCAGGCAAGTGCTCTGCCACTAAGCCACAACCCCAGTCTTCATATGATTTACTCTTATATATGTCTTGGAATTTTTTTTTAATTTTTTTAGTTGTAGATGGTCAGATATCTTTATTTTATTCATTTGTATGTGGTGCTGAGGATCGAACCCAGTGCCTCACGCATGCAAGGCAGGCGCTCCACCACTGAGCCACAATCCCAGCCCTATGTCTTGGAATTTGACCATTTCTTTTAGGTTATCAAACTTATTGGCATATAGTTGTTCATAATCATCTCTAATTATCTTTTGTGTAGTATCTGTATCTGTATCTGTAGTACTATATGTAATATCAGATTTTGAGTCTTCTCTATCCTTTCCTTAGTCTAGCTGTGTTATTTATCTTTTTTATCTTTAGAATAACCAGCTCTTTGTCTCATTCATCTATTACATTGTTTTTCTAGACTCTGTTTCATTCATTTCTACTCTAATACTCATTATTTCCTTCCTTCAACTAGTTCTGAGTTTGATTTACTTCCTTGAAGTGCAGTGATAGATTTTTTTTTTTGGTACTAGAGATTGAACTCAGGGGCATTCGACCACTGAGCCACGTCTCCAGCCCTATTTTGTGTTTTATTTAGAGACAGGGTCTCACTGAGTTGCTTAGCACCTCGCTGTTGCTGAGGCTGGCTTTGAACTCGCAATTCTCCTGTCTCAGCTTCTCTAAGTGCTGAGATTACAAGCATGAGCCACCACGCCCAGCTTAGATTTTTATTTGAATCATTTCTAACTTTCTAATGTGAGCACTGATTGCTAGAAATGATTCAGTGTGAACATTGATTGCTAGAACTTCCCTTTCAGTACTGCACTTGCTATATCCCATATGTTTTGATATGTTGTGTTTCCATTTTCATTTGTTTCAAGAAATTTTTAAATTTCCTTCTTGATTTCTTTCTTGATCCATTAGTTGCTCAAAAGTAAGTTAATTTCCATTTGTATAGTTTACAAAGTTTTTCTTGTTGATTTCTAGTTTTATTGCATTGTGTTCAGAAATTATACTAGACATGATTTCAGTATTTTAAAAATTTGTTGAGATTTATTTTGTGACCTATTATATGATATATCCTGGAGAATGTTCCATGTGATGATAAGAACTATGTGTATTCAGCACTCTCTGAAATGAAAGTTCTGTTGATATCTGTTATATCCGTTTGTTCTGGGGTGCAAATTAGTTTTGCTGTTTCTTTGTTGATTTTATGTCTAGGTGATCTGTCTATTGCTGAGTTGGATATTAAACTCCCCAATTATTACTATGTTGGAGTCTCTGCCTTTATGTCAATTAATATTTGTTTTATATATTTGGATGTTTCAATATTGGGTACATATACATTTAGAATTGTTATTTTGTCATGCTGAATTGTACCCTTAATGTTATATAATGGCCTTCCTTGTCTCTTTTTTATTAATTTTGATTTATGGTCTATTTTATCTGATATAATTGTGGTTACTCATGGTTTCTTTTGGACTCCATTTACATGGAACATCTTATTCCATTGCTTCATTTTCAATTTGTGTGTGACCTCAGAGGGGAAGCCAATTTCTTCTAAGCAATATATTGTTGGGTCTTACTTTTTTCCAATCTTACTTTGTGGTTAGATAAATTGCTCTAATAATGTGTTTTCACTTCTTGGTCCTTATTTTTGTTTGTTTATTGGAGACTTTTGCTTTGTGGTTACCAAGAGGATTAGAAAAACTATCTTTTGAGTGTAACAAGCTATTTTGAAATGATAGACACTTAACATAATAGTAAATATCAAAAACAAAAGAATATGAGAAAATATGCTAATAAGAAAACTCTTCACCTGTATTCTATTCTTCCCACATTTAGAATTTTTGATATCCCATTTTACATCTTTCCATATTGCCTTTGAATGTATTAATATAGGTATTATTTTAACTATTTTTAGTCTTCATACTAAAGATATGATTTACCCATTATGCTTATAATATTAGAGCTTCTGAATTTGCTTGTAACATTAATCTTACCAGTGAGTTTTATGCCTTGCCATATTCCATGTTTTCTTCTTACTTGTTATTATCTTTCTCTTTCATTTTAAAAAAAAATCACTTTAGCCTTTCTTGTACCATGGTTCTAGTAGAAATATATTCTCTCAGCTTTTGTTTGCCTGGGAATGTATATCTCTCCACCATTCTTAAAGGATTTTTTTTCTGGATACAATATTATCACTTGACAGTTTTTTTTCTTCAGTACTGTAAAAACCTCATGCCATTCTCTTATGGTCCAAAAGGTCTCTGTTAAGAGGTCTGCTTTCAAATGAATTGGAACACCTTTATATGTTGTTTCTTTTCTCTTACAGCCTTGAAAAAATTTCTTTCACCTGTGAGAGCTTGATTATAAAATGCTTGAGGTAAACTTGGTTGAATTAAACTTGATTGGTGACTTTGGACCTTCCTGTACCTAGATATTTGTATCCGTTTCTAAGTTTAGGAAGTTGTCTGTTATTGTTTCTTTAAATATGTTTTTACCCCTTTGTTCTTCTCAAGCCCTTCTTGACCCCCAAGTCCCTGAATGTGTGCTTTTTTAATATTGTCCCTCAGTTCCCATAAGCTTTCTTCATTCCTCTTTATTCTTTTATTTTTTCTCCAATTGTCTATTTTCAAATGGCCCATCTTCAAACACACTATTTTTCCTTCTCTTTGATCTTTCCTGCTATTGATGCCTTCTATCAAGTTATTAATTTTCCTGAGTATGTTTCAGCTCATGAATTTGTTTGATTTTTTAAATTGCTTCCATCTATATGTTATATTTTTGTGTTAGCACATTGAAACAGTTATCTGTGTTTTGTTCAAGCTCAGTCATTTTCCTTAAGACAGCTATTTTTAATTCCTTATCTGAAAGTTCTCCCATACTGATTACTGCCTGGTCAGTTTTTGACACCTTATTTTGAATACTAGGTGAGGTCACAGTTTCCTGAAAACTGTTGATGATTGTTGGCATATGACATCATCTGGGTATTGAAAGAACAGGTATTTACTCCAGTCTTCCTAATCTGGCCTTGTGCCTGTCTTCCCAGAAATTCTGAGCAAGCTGCTTATTTTCTCTGAGGCTGTAGTAACTTCCACTATTTTGGCTCTAGATGGCACCCAGGTCCAGATTTCCTAGGAGTCTGCTGTTGTCTTATCACTGTTTCAGTACTAGAGGACAATCCAAGCCCAAGTTTGTCCCAAATAAATTATTGGTATATTGTTTGGAAACAACCTGGAAAGAGCAGTCTGTTCCCTAAGCCTCTTCCTGGGGCCAGGGTAGGCCCAGATGCTTCATCTTGTTATTGGCCTGTGGTCAAGCACAGCAGCATTCTGCCCTGCTTTAGGCAGTCACTTCAGGCTCCTATGTCACACTCATGGTCACCAATGCCATCATGCTACATAATATACTGAGTCCATATTTCATCAAGACTAGCACAAAACTGAGACAAGATCAAGGCCCACACTGCTATAGGTTGCCTGTTACTAGGTTGGACTAGTGGTCCAAGGCTGTTGCAACCAGTCACAGGTAATGCTAACTGGAATAGACAGGGAATGCATATATTCCCCTGGCACCAGGCCTGTTCCAGAAGCACTGCCTATAAGCAGGCCTAGGCAAATGGGGGCAATTAAGATCTACCTAGTGTTAGTTTTCACCAGTGTAGCAATGAGTTACAAGGCAAATTCTTGTGCTTACTACCCTTTCTTAACCTTGCCAAGTAGAATTTTGTACTATGCTATGCTGCCTGAAGTTGGAATATTTTTTCATGAAGACAGTCCCTTAGCCACCTAGGCTGGCACTAAGTTGGGTCACACTTGAGTTTCACAGTGGTGAGGACCTGTGCAAACTCAGGGGTGCACCAGGTCCCATGCTGCAGCTAGTGGTAACATAGGATGACACACGTAGGATGAGTTTGTTCTACTGGGATGCAGGTCTCTGTCTACCACCAGGGCAGTTCTAAAGCTTTACATTCACAAACACTGGCCAGCCTAGAGACTCCATCTGTGAGCTTTGCCCTGCATATAGGGCCTTTATTGTCTACTGGATGCTGGGTCTCACCATGGCAGGACTGGAACTGTGCTCTGAGGCAAAATCCTATCCTAATTTTCATGTGCTGTTCCTCAGCAGGTAGAGTCCTATTTCCCCACTATCATCAAAGGTTGGAGTACGGTGGTAGTTGTAGTCAACTTCCTGGCCTGATACAGTTCCAGTGGTTCTGTTTGTGGGCGTTGGCCTAGTAGTAGCTGTTGTGGGGCTTTGACGACCTTTGGGTTTCATCATAGTGTGGCAGAACTGATCCTAGGCTTCAAGTATAAGGCCTGGACATAATTCTTTCTCCCTCCCGCAAGCAGGTGGCATCTTTCTCTGTGCTGCACTGCTTAGAACTGAAGAGAGGGTGATATAGGCAACTCTTTCTTTCCTGCCTTCTTCAATGCATCTTTTCACTTTGTTATACTAAAAGCAAGCCCTATGGTATGTCACCTGATTTTCTTAGCTCTTATGAAGGTATTTTGATGTTGCTTGTTGTTGTAACTTGATGTCTCTGTGGAGAAATGATCACCAGAGGATCTTATTTTTCCTCCATCTTGCTTTGCCAACTCCTTAATTTTCTTTGTAATTAGACTTTTCTTTTCTGTAATCTAAATTACTTAGAATCTTTTGGCGCTGGAGAAACTGTGCTAGTTTGTTTAACTCTTCTGCAAAGGAAAAACATCTCACTAACATTGGAAAAGTTAGAAACAACATACACACACACAAAAAAAATAAACAGGGCATTTATTTTCTCAGTATTCTTCCCTCATTAATCAAGCTGCAGAGATCTTAACTCGGAGTGCTCCCATAATGATATATATATCCAGATTTTACATGTCAAGATTTCAAAGAATAAATCAGACAAAACATTTGAAGCTAAAAATGTCACATAAAAAGTATGGAAAGTTCCAAAAGAGCTTTGTCATTGTTGAGCCCTAGATTTGACAATCATTAATTTTCTATTAGTAAGTCTCAGATTCAGGAAGAATTTGTTGTTTAGATAACTATTGCTTTAAGTGGTCTGTTAAACTGACTCAGATATTCAAGGTGAGAGAGAGATGTACTTAAATCTTTCAATAGACTAGCTAAGTACTCATCTAATGCCACTGATATAATTTGGAAGTTTTCCAGGTTTCGGTACTCTTTCCTTGATAATTTTAAAGGCCCTTTAATACCCTATATGCTTACCAACCCATAGCAGAGTTGGTGTTACATGGTAACATTAAAGCATTTCTCAGGTGAATAAAGAAAACTCACCTAAAAAAAAGCTAACTGGATAGTTTTTCCTAACATTAACACTACATGACATATATTACATCTTTACATTGTCATATTATTGCCTTATATTTGGTGTTGCTATACAATGGGTTTTATGAAGATTAAATCATCCATCAAAGTAAATAATTATAAATTGTTGAGTACTGATTTTCCCCCAGGCATTATAAATTAATAGAAATGAAAACTTTAGATTTCCTGGGGCTGGGGGGTTGGAGGGGGAAAATAGTGTTTCAGACAGAGAACTCACTTGGGAAATACTAGATTAACTCAGTTCTCTGTATTTAGCCCTGTATTTAGATTCCTTACCTGCTGTGGCCTACAGAGCTCAGCTGGAAGTAAATGACATCTCTCCCCACTCACTTGCAGTTTCTATTTTGCTCATCATACCCTCAGTTTCCTACAGCTCAGTCATAGGTCCTTGACCTTCCTACTCCTGGGAGAACAGAATAAATTCCAGGACTATGTGTCTTACTATAAATATGTGAAAGATTGGACTGAACACAGTAAAGTTAAGGTCATTTTGCTGCCTGTCCTACTTGCTCTGTGCCCTTTTGTGAAACATAAAAGCAAATATATCACCCCTTAGCTTTGGAGAAATTCTAAATAGCAGATTCATGAAGAAACCCAACAGGAAAACTTCTCTTGTCATAAAGAGATTTGCAGGCCTTGTGTTCCTAAAATCAGCAATTTTACCTTGAGAAAAATGGCTTTTTCAGTTATGTGCAAAAGCTTTTCTACCATGAATGGAAGTGTCTTAAAATGCCAGTAATGCCCCCAAATGATGAATTCTCCACTTGCTCAATTCCACTGATTATTCTGTAGAGTTGTTTAGCCTCTGTGCTTCTAAAACATATTCTGAGATTGCTACTGAAATGCAGCATTTGTCACTGAGAGCTATCAATGGTACAGTAAAAACTCACTCTTATGTATGATACAAGAGAAGCATTGACTTCTATAACAGGAATATACTGAGTAGTTACAGTGGTGTGTACTTTGAGAGTACCAAAGAAGTTAAAACATGGATCAAACTGCACTACTGCCATCAATCTTATTGGGAAAGCAACGTATATATAAATAGAAAACCAGCAAAAATTTACAAAGCAACAAATGGAATAACATAGATGATATACATTCTATCAGTCAGCTATGACTGCTAACAACCACAAATGCTTAGTGGCTCACAAGAAGAAGAATGTATTATCTGTGATTCAGCTGAAATGTGGCTGTTATAGGCTGAGCTCAGCTATGTCTTTATCCAGGCGATGAGTTTGATTCAGGTTTATTCTACATCTCCGACAGACATGGACAAGTGGACTACCTGGTAATGTTTTTTTTTCAAATTGGAAGAGATCAAAATCTCCCAGGGAAGAAAGCAAAATGAGTAATTCTTCTTAAAGCCTAGTTTTGAAGTAGCACATAGTTGCATGTGCCAACATGATATTGGCTACAGAAAATCACATGACCAAGTCAAACAAAGGTGGGACATGGAGGAAAGAGTGAATATTTACTGAAAATAACCTAATTTAACACAACTATATTCATTTTTCAATGCAGAGGCAACAAAGTGCTAGAGGAATCAGCATGGTAGGTGGGTTAGACAGGACTTCTGAGAAATCTAGGAACTGAACAGTTATTCTTGACAGTTATAGTTATAATCTATGACTCAAAGCCTGTCTATAAATTGTCTATAAAAATTTCCATTGTTTGTTCAGATAGCAAGAATATAAGTTACAATTTTCTCATCTTCAATGACAATGGGGAAAATGCTATAATTCTCTGAAGTTGAACTTATTGAAAAAGAAAACTTATTCTACCATCATAAAATTAGTGTTTAAGCATTTTAGTGACATTTTTAGAGAAGTTTGCTAGTATATTAAGTTATTCATGAATGCCTTCTTTGTAGACCTTGGTAATTGTTCCAACCAGCCTACAGTTACAATACCCATGGATTAAAATTGGTGGTTTGCTCACTGCCATTCTGGCTCTCTAAGTCAGTCCTACCTGAAATTTGTTATCAGTTGATACAGTCTGAATAACAATTCCATGTATGATTATGGAAAGGAATATTTCTCTAATATTGTCACATATTTAGATTGTCTCCATTTACCCCATTCTTTGAGAGAGTGCTTTATAATTCTCTAGAATATAGTTTAGAATAGGTATGTGTGTAAGAAGTATGAAGAAGAATGTAGAGAGAAATTCATCATTCCGTTCAAATAGCTGTAATGGGATTAATTCATCTGGATGATAAAAATTCAGTAACAGGAAAAAGTCCAAATATAGAGACATCAATATGTGGAACTTCATTCTAACAAGCTAACTATCTGTATATATCCTTGAGAAAGACATTTTCAAGGTATAATTTCTTCACCTGTGGGAAAATATGTTGAACTATGTGGACTTTAGCATTTTAGAGCTAAAATTCTGGTTCTTTCAAATGGTAACATTTTATTTTCTAGGATCAGATTAATGCACATATGGGGAGAACAGAATCCAAGATGATAGAGGGAGAAAAAAAATGAACAAATTCACCTTTCTACCATTGAAGACAGAAGCACCATACACAGAATAAGGGAGTTCAAGAAGCAGGGCCAGCCACAAAGGACCAAAGTTTCAAGGTGAGCCACTTGGCCCACCATGCCAGTGGCCTCCTGGTACTAGATATCTAGCTTGTTCCTAGAACAGTACTCAATTCAGTGCCATTAGCAAAAATATGTTGATTAATAGAGATTAGCATGTGATAAAGTTATTCACCTCACACATTGGTAATCCATTGCTTAGATAATGTTTTAAGTCCCTGAATGAATATATCATAGACTATATTGCTTTTCATCTTTTAGAAAAGTTTTTTCTTCCTTGTTGCAAGATTTGCTATCTTTGAGTCTCTCTGGAGCTATGACTGTTTTAAAGAAAGAAGACATCTTTAATCATCATTAGTTCCACTAAATCTTTGAAATGACTTGGAAAATATTTCCCATCAGTAACTCCCTACTTTGATTTTCAATATAAATCACTGGCATTTGGATTCCTTTAATAATTATAATTCAATTTTTGCAAAGTCATAATAATATTCTAAAATTTTTATTCCACTGTTTTCATATGGCAAAATCCAGGTGATATCTGATATGGTATAGATTTTTCAAAGTGTATGATGAGTCACTCTTAATTTTGATACTGAAAAGATATAGGGATCATGCTCAACAGTTTTTACTGAGAGATGTGATGAAGCAATGCTCCAAATTCTAGGATTCTTGATAGGAGAAAATCAATGACCAAAGACTTATGAAACACTGGTAGTAGATTTCTCTGTATAGAATTCTATTTGAAATGTGTCTTTAAGACATCTTGCATGTTAAGGTCAGCAATGATTAATTTAGGAACTGTGAATGTTAATTTTAAGCAGAGTTTCAAAAGAAACCTTTTAAATATTTGGCTCATGCTGGTTAATTAGAAGAGCAAAAACTGCTCCATTGTATAAATACAGGGAGTGTTTCTTCTTCCCAATAATGTGAATACATATCTGTTTGTGTTGTAAGAAAAGAGAGGAAGTCATTAGGTAGGTGAATGAATAAGATGACATTGACTTTGTGGCTCTAAATTATTTCTAATGTTAGATTTTATTGAGCTGTACCAATGTACCTGGTCCTCATCCAATACAGAGTTAAAATCCATAGTTAAAATGCTATAAAAAGGTGTGAAACTATACTATCATTTGTTTGCAAACTCAGTGACAAAACTTTTCTAGGATTTCCTCCTGCCACAACTTTAATCTAGCTAATGACATAATCTATAGAGCATCACAACTGATCAAGTTTTAGAATTGTCAATTACTCAGATGAAGCTATTTATTTTTATTTGTTGTCAGTATGGCCAAACTTGCATCGAAGAGTTTTTGTTTTCCAGAACTATCCTTGCTTTTCTTTCAAATAGTGTGAAACTGAAAGTAACAGCTAAGATTTTAAACTTTCTCCAATGCTTTCTTATGAGGTAGAAGCAACCTAAATAACCAAAGGGAATTTATATTAGGTTGAGAAATTTGCAACATGCTAAATTATTGCAGTGGATGTATGCAAAATGATATCTACTCATATAGGAATTGCACTCACATGGGAAACCTCTGAGGCCCTTCCTAAGAAAATGTATACCACATCACAGTAATTTAATGTCCCTCACCATCATCACCCCAAAGAGGTACAATCTATTAAAATCAGCACTAAGGATAACAGTGGCAGAAGAAGGCTGGAAAAGATTATGGTTATAATGCCCCATGGTTATAATGGGGTTCAAGGAGTGGTTATGAATTAATGAATTGTAGTTTTACATCAATGCTTTCTTATTTCCTCTCTTCTCTGTTTATACACCCATCCTGTTATTGGGATCCTTTCTCTGGTTTTCAAAGGAGGAACCCTGTCAAAATCACACACACACACACACACACACACACACACACACCACACACACATATATATTTCTTTATTCATCTATAAATTTCATTTCCTTTGGATAAATACCCAAAGTCGGGATAGCTATATCATATGATAGTTCTATTTTTAGTTTTTTGAGAAACTACCATATTGTTCTCCATAATGGGAACAGAAATTTACACTCTCACCAACAGTATGTAGGAGTAATTTTAATCAACATCCTTGACTGAATGTTATCTTTTATCCTTTTTCTTTTCTTTCATTTTTTTTTTTGATAATAGCTATTCTAACTGGGACAGGATAGTATTTCATTATAGTTTTGATTTGCATTTCTCTGATGGCTAATGATATTCAGCATTTTTTCATATACCTGTTGGTTGGTTGTACTTCATCTTTTGAGAAGTGTCTATTCAGATTATTTGCCCATTTTTAATTGAATTACTGGTTTTTTTTACTGTTCAGTATTTTGGGTTTTTTGTTTTGTTTTGTGTTTTATTTTGTTTTGGTACTGGGGATTGAACACAGGGGTGCTTAACCACTGAGCCAAATCCCCAACTCTTTATTATATTGTATTTAGAGACAAAGTCTCACTTAGTTGCTTAGTGCCTTACTGTTGCTGAGGTTGGCTTTGAACTTGCAATCATCCTGCCTCAGCTTCCCAAGCCGCTGGAATTACAGGTGTGTTCCACTGCACCTGGCAGTTGTTCAGTTTCTTGAATTCTTTATATATTCTGGATATTAATCCTCTGTCAGATGAATACATAGAAAATATTTCACTTGTTTTGTAGGTTGTCTCTAATTCTGTTTCCTTTGCTATGAAAAATCTGTTTGATGTAATCTCATTTACTGATTTTTTGCTTTAGAGGTCCTATTCAGAAAAACCATTGCCTATACCAACGTCTTGAAGTGCTTTCCCTGTTTTTTCTTCTAGTAGTTTCAAGAGTTTCAGGCCTTACATTTAAGTCTTTGATCTCAAGGTGACTTTTGTACAAGGTGAGAGACGGGTCAAATTATAATCTCCTGTGTATGGATATACAGTTTCCCAGCACCATTTGTTGAAGAGGCTGTCCTTTCTCCAATGTATGGTTCTGGCACCTCTTTTGAGAATCAGGTGGCTGTAAATGCATGGCTTTATTTCTGGGATCTCTATTCTGTTCCATTCATGTATGTGTCTTTTTTATGCTAATATCATGCTGTTTTGATTAATATGGCTCTGTAGTATCTCTTAAAATCAGATATTGTGACGGGTCCGGCTTTATCCTTTTTGCTCAAGATTTTTTGGCTATTTGGGCTCTTTTATGCTTTTGTGAGAATCTTAGGGTTGTTTTTTCTAGTTATGTGAAGAATATCATGTATTTTGATAGGAATTGCATTGACTCTGTAGATAACTTTTTGTAGTATGGATATTTTAATAATACTAGTTCTTGAGGATGGGTCTTTTGAAATATCCCATTCTAACAAAAAAAAACAACAAAATGAGAATGTAGAGACCTTTCAAGACTTTTGGGACAACTTTACATGAACAAACACTCACATCTTTGGAATTACCTAAGGTGAGGAAATAATTTTAAGTAAAACTCTACTATCTGGAAATCAAAATACAAGTACAGTGAATATATTGTCCATGTTAGGTTGTAAGTGTATGCAGTAAGCACTGTCAGAAGTCTGCTAATATCTCTTAATAGTTCTTATACTCACAATTCTCTGTCTCAGGAATTTTCTGCCCATGGAAGTATGCTTGGCTCAAGCACAAGGCAGGCTGGAAGGGCCAGGAAATTATTATTGGTTAGTAGTTATTATGGTTTAGGTATGATGTGTTGTTCAAAAGCTCATGAGGGACATGTCATAAAACCACATGCAAGAAAGTTTAGAGGTGAGTCATTGGGGTGTGCCTTCGGGGTTTATATTTTATCTGCAATAAGAGGAACTTTCTCTCGGCTTCCTATTACTGCTTTCCTCTGCCACACTCTTCTGCCATAATGTGCTGCCTTATCTCAGGCCCAAAGCAACAGAGTCAGCCATCTATGGACTGAAACCTCTAAAACTGTGAGATCCAAATAAACTTTTCTTCCTCTAAAATTGTTCTTGTTCAGTCTTTTGGTGACAGCAATGAAAACCTGAATGAAAAGCAAGTTAACCAATGACAAACTAGAATCCGTGGATATTCAGCCTTCCTTGCCTCCCAGACAGGACAGCACTGAATTATGTTCTACATAGTCCCCTAAAGATCTTCAATAAGATCAAGTCACAGTTGACTTCGGTGGTAACCACTCATTAATACACTTTGTATTAGTTGCTTTTTTCCCCCATTTTTTCACTACTTGCTTGTAATTGCTTGTTGAATGTGTGCTAAAATCTCAAACTGAGGATTTTAGTTCTGAGGAACCCAAGCAGATATTCTTTTTACAACACAGGGAAGCCCCAGATAGGCAAAGGTGTCTAAAGGAATAGATACTGTCCTTGTGCTATTTCAGTTTCTCTTGCTGGCACTTAGCAACTGTATTTGTGACTATGTATATTATAAGATGAATCCTCCCCTGCCGTTACCTGTGATTACCACCCAAAGTTTTCTGTTTTTCTCTTCTTGTTAAATTCAAATCATAGTAACACTGTTCTTGGTGGGGCTAGTGTCGGGACATGCAGTAGTAAAATAATCCTTCTCCTCCTCAATTGTCTATTATATCAATGCAGTCTCTAAATTGAGTCGTCCCTCACCTTCATCTCTATTAAATTTGCTGAACTCTTTCAATTAGACCACAAAATATCTTTTAAGCATTTCAATCCCTTACCCTCAGACATACATCCTGCACTTCAGACCTTATTATTCCTTGAAAATCTCAATTTCCACCCCATCCCTTCGAATATCTAGTTACCCTTATGTTTTTTTCCATTTCATTCCATCATACACCTTGCTGCCATGGTATTTTTCAAGATTATAAATGTGATTGTGTTACATCTTGCCTTAAAACCCGTCAGAGGTTCCACATTACCTTGAGAACTGTCCCCACTCTTCAGCAATGAACACAACATTCTATTTCACAAATGCAGCTTTAAACAAAAAGTTCCTGAGAGCAAGAATAAGAAGGAAGGGAATATTATTTCAAACCTTTTATAAAATAATTGTAGACACCTCACTTGGGAATTTCTAAGTGCAATAGAAATGTGGGTGAGTAGGTAAAATAGCTACATAAATAAAATGCACACCTTTTAGGTCACATCAGGAGATTGCCTTGAGGTTTAAATGGCTGAGATCATTTCTACAGTCCTTACAGCTAGCCATTTATAATTAAACAGTGGCGCCAGTCAGCACACATTCATCATCTCCAAAGAAAAGGAAAGTCACCTCCATAAATCTCCAAATGTAGGATGTTAAAAGTTTGTACACATTGTTTTGTAGCAACTATTATAAAAACAAACACCTAATCAAAAGGAACTTCTACTAAAGCAGAATCTGTGTCCCAAGACATGTATTATTCTTGTAATAAAAACCACTATTTTTTCTTACTAAAAGCAAAGATAAATAAGCTAACATAATTAAAATGATCTTTAAACAAGCAAATTTGGGTTTTGATTGGCATTAGTAAATTTACTACATAAAATAATGGGTACCAATCAGCTTATTACAAACACTTCTAGAATGTTTTTCCCTGGTTCATACCTTCACCTCATGCAATTTTCCTGCTCATTACCTTGATTGACTATTGCAGAGAGTCAACTCTCCTAAATGCAATTCATCTTGTGAAATGCTCTGTGTAATTTTATCAGATTATCTTGAAATAACCTCTCTCTGCCTCCTAGTCCCTTATCCTAAGTACCAAAAGACAATCTTTCTCCCTGAAATAGAAATAAATCCTGAGATATCAAAGTCCTAGAAAGAAACAGAAGATAAACCATTGTACATTTTTTGTTCCTTATTCATTTTCCAGGAACCAACTTGATAATTAGTTATCAAGGCCTGGGGTTTGACAGATTTTTTTTTCTGTAAATGGCCTGACAGTAAGTGTTTTAGGCATTTTAGGCAATACTATTATAACCACCCAAATCTGCCATTATAGTACCAAATCAGACATAGACAATGCATAAATGATCAGCTATGTCTGTGTTCCAATAAAACTCTTTACAAAAATGGGCAGCAAGCAAAAGTGGCTGTTATACCGTAGTTTGTTGACTTTTGATCTAGGCCTATTAAATCCTCTCTTACATCCTCCTTAGGCCAGTAACAAAACTATCATTCAATTCATTTTAATGTGATTTTGTTGAACAAACATAAAAATAGCACTTTTTCTCTGAGGACTCAAAATTAAATAAGGTAAATATAATAATACTGGATATGTTCATATCATCTGAAATGATTAGAAACAGGAAAATGAGGATATCATATATATATATTTCAGGTCAAAGGGAAAATAGAATTAGAGATTGGGAAAATTAATTCTGGCTATTCCTTGTCAAGACTGAATGGGGATTTCTCAATCAACTTGGAAGAGTGGAAAGAATATGGGATGAGATTCCAAGGTGGGTTTTTTTTCAGTTACCAGTGGCCATAAGAATGTGAAAAACTCATAGTCTCTTTCAGACCTCCATTTTTTTATCTGTAAAATGCAAATAATACCTGCCCTGATGTCTTTCTCAATGCTGTTAAAAGATTAAACATGTGAAAACTCTTTTTTATTTGTCAGATACAAATGCTAGCTTTAAAAATGCACTGCAAATGTGGAGGGATATGGAAATCTACTGATAATTTTGATGAATTTTACTTGACTCCAATATGTTATAGAAACCCCTTGATCATTTCAGTTGCTAATCTCTTAATTTTCCACCTTTATATGTCTTCCTCCAGGAACAATGATCAGAACTAAACCACATAGTTCAAATGGACTTTCCACTCAAAATAGCAGGACTTTTAGAAAGGTTATAAATTGGGGAGGGTGTTTCTTCTTGCGGGGAGAATGCTGGGACTAAACACAGGCCCTTGCACATAATAAGCATGGCTATACCACCCAGCTATTACCCCAGCCCAGGGGTTATAAGGTTTTTAATTGTGGTTCCCTAAGTCAGATTGTAGTCATTCTTGCTAAATAAGAGAGAGAGATGTAAATCACCTTAAAGCTAATAACTAGACAGCTACTTATGTTAAAGGAGAGCAAAAGAAAGGCAAGGCTATGGAATGAAACATTCTCTCCCTCTCCCTCTCTCTCTCTCTCTCTCTCTCTCTCTCTCTCTCTCTCTCTCTCTCTCTCTCTCCAGTTCTCATTTGAAACCTCAGTGGTCAAACCTTATTTGCCAAAACTAACTTATTTAGCTGTCAAAAGTTCAGCTCCTAGAACATAATAATTACTACCAAGAAAGTTGTGTGAAGATATAAAGCCACTGAGCTTTGATACACAGGTCATGGCTGGTAAAAGTTGGCTTCAAACAAGCTGCATTGATTGAAATCCTGTTTAATTCAACCATTCCTTGGAACTCACAACATCTTTCTTGGTAAAGCCTAAAGTGAATATTTCAACAAATTTTTCTGCTATTTCTTTTTTAATCCTGAATACATCTTGCTCCTTATAAAATCTCAGTGATTATCCTGGCAGATCATTAAAGACATTACATTACTGGTTTTAAGAGACTCTTGAAATTATTTTTTGGTTTTCCTAATTTCTAATTTTCTCACACCTGCAACCATTTCTGAGATTCCATATTCCTCACTTGAGGAAACGTTTTAAAAATAAATAAATGGATGTTTGCTGGCTTTTTCTCTCACCAATTATCTTTTTAAGTAGAGAAATTCCATTTAATATATTTTAGCTCAAAATAAGGTCCTTATGTTTCATCCTTAAATCTATAAGTAGACAATCTTCTTAGTATATAAGATGCTGAACTAAAATATGAACTGAACGAGGTCTTATACAAAATTTCACTAGGGCCCTGGAATCAGTTAATAGAAGTGCAAGACTACCAAGATATTTTAACAAGACACTATTGATTTGATGGGAGTTATATTTCCCTTCTGTTTTACCCATGCACATGAGTATTATATGTGATAAAATGTTAGTCTTTCTTAAAATATGCTAAATATACTTAAAATAGATGTATTTTAGGTATGCCAGCACTCACACCTTACTTAGAGAAAAATCCATCTCAAATTCTTTTCAAGGACTTAATAACTGAAGTAATAAAATGACATGAGTCCAAAACAATACCATGTATAAAACTGCAGCTTGAGATCTGAGAAAAAAGACAACCTGAATTCTAACATCCCATAGTATATTTGCATTTTCTCCCTTTGACATTTCACTGCATATCCACTCTTTTGTCTTACTAAAAAATTTGTCCTCACCTTTTCTTTCTCATGAGAATATAAGGTCCAACAATCTAAAAGAGCATCTTCTCTATATTTGTTCAATATACTGTCATAGATGCAGTATAGCCTGGGTGGCATACTCACATATATCAGCCCATGTTGGTTGCAATGCAATGCAGCAGCTTAAGAGCACATTAAAATGATCATGATCTTTATCAACCCCCAGAAATTGTGCTGCTTACCAAGAAATGATATGCTTTACCAGTGATGAAAGACTTATTTTGCTCTTTCCTGTGTGATACATTGGAGAGCTTTTCTTATAAGCTGAGTGAAAGAGCTGCCAGACATCATCTTCTGGAAATGCCTGGAAGAGACATTAGCTAAGTAAAACAGCAAACCTTGAAAGAGAGATCTGCTAGCCTGCATCAGATCAACCACCCCCAACCTGGACTCTTCACACTGACTCACTGAACTTATTCAGTCTACTGGCAAATCATACACCATAATTAATTGTCCTTAATTCAGATGAACATTTTATGAGCCTACAGGGTCTGGAAAGAAAATCGTTAGCTTCACTGACTAATTTTCAGTTAATCAGCAACAGTTCACTCAACAGAGCACTAATAGGGCAGCCTTGATTAGAAGTATAGGGATATGATATTAATTGGCTTCTTCTAACAGAAATGAGGATGTAAAATGGCAAAGACCATCTGTAGCTCTGGAAAAGAAGCACTTGAAAAACACTTTTTGAAGGTAAATGATAAGACAAGAATACTTTTTAATTTTTATATTCTGTTGAAAAATATTTTATTTTTCTTTTGTCATTACTGCTTTGATTCTTCCCTTCAGAGGCAAAAACTTCTTTTGAAAGCTGTGGCTTTAAGTGACTTATACAAATGCAAAAGTTAGGTACTATTGGACCAAACCTTTTGTATTTTGGCTTGGGGGCAAATTTTAAGAATATGTAATATGTGCATAAATTATATATATGTTTGTCTATATGTTTGTGTATATAATTCAATGTATATTTTATATGACATAATATATTGATATATCATGTGCATCATATATTAATATATTAATAATAGTGTCAAGATATTAATATTAATTTATATCTCCTGACAGAACATCAAATATACAAAAATTTCTTGGGAAAAATCCTTTGATGTCTTCATGACTGCTTTTTATTAGATATGTATTTGAAAAATTAAAAATAGAAGCTAAATAACATGACTTTACAGCTTTGAATGAAAGTATAAGGAGACATTTTCTTCTCAGCAAAACTAGTCTGATTTTATTTACTGCAGTAAAATCTCAATTAACCAAAGTACCTCAAGAATGAAGGATTTTGTTAATTTGATTTTCCTACTAATTAAAACTTAAATCTAATCTTCCTTTACTCTAATTCTAATTGTTAGATGTGTTATTTTCTTACACTACTAAGTTGAATAGAGGCGATATAATTGAATGATTGATCACTTTTGGATTTCACTAGGGTCATTCACAAGATTAATTCTGTCACTGAAATATAATAGAGATAGATACAGAAGGCTGGTTTAAATGAGTAGTAATTTTCTCCAACCCTAGTAATGGCAAATACTCTTTCTCTCTCTCCCCCACTTGCTCTCTTAACTGAATCTCAGAAATAAGATCACTTTATTTTCCTTCCCCCTTGGTTTCTATTAATGGATTCTAAAAAGTACTTAAAGTACTTTTATTTGAAAGGTTCCTTTAAATTTATAAAAATAGTAATTTTGTAGTTCCTAAGAAAAATATTTGTCTCAATATCTGAATAAAAATAACTCAAACAGCCAAAGTTTGAATCTATTGCTCATTTGAGAGGAACAGTAATTCAACACAGAGCAATTAAAATATACAATCCTGTATCACTGAACAACAGAGATATGTTCTGAGAAACGTGTCATTATGTGATTTCATTTTTGTGGAATCATCATAGAGTGTATTACACAAAGGAAGATGGTCATGCTGTCACTAAGCTAAGTAATTTCATGGCACCACCATCATAAGGCAGCACATAACTGTAACTGGAAATTTAATAATCTATCAGATCCTTTCCAACTGTAGAATTCATAGCCTAGTATCAAGTGCTTACCTATCTCTTTTGTGTAATATAATTCATGATTTCCAGAAATTAATGGGGTTTTCATTTCTGTATCTCCTAAAAATGAAATGATCTAGTTCAGATTTAATAACAGCATTGACCAAATATCCATCTATAACAAAATACACATGAAATTATGAATAGAATGTAAAGCAATAAATCTACAATCACATCAGAATATTTAACATAACTATCAGAAACAGATGAGGACAAAATAAATACATAGAATATTTGAATGAAAATTTAAAAATTAATCTAAAATATATATATCTGGAACCCTTCATCTAATAAATAGAGGCTATATTATTTTCAATGTACATTGAACATTTGTATATAAAAGGAATCTTAAGAAATCTCCTTCCAAAATTCTCTTATTATAAGTCACAAAACTAAAGTAATAATGAAAGTCTAGTTACAAAAAATAGTCACATCTCTGATAACTAAAATAGGTACTCCTGAGTAATATCCAAATTAAGAGCATAACTTAACTAAAAATATAAATATATACAACCAAACAACAATGAAAATTCTCCATAGTAACACTTGTGAAAGGCAAGTAAAAAAAATACACAGGTAAATTCATGGCATTACATGTGTTTTCTTTTCATTCTCAAGAATAAGAATTCAAATTTGAAAAGAGAAAATATATAACAAGCAAAAAATGGGAATTAAAAATAAAAATTTCATTTAAAAATAAAAGCATAGGGCAAAAGGGAGATATCATAATCAAAATGTGGTACTTTGAAAAGCTAAATGAAATGGACAACCCCAGAGCAAGCTAATTAAGGAAGAGAGAAAGAGAGAGAGAGAAAGAGAGGCACCTGGAATTAAAAAGAAAGAGGAAGGCTGAGACAGGAAGATTGTGAGTTCAAAGCCAGCCTCAGCAACAGTGAAGTGCAAAGCAACTCCATGAGACCCTGTCTCTAAATAGAATACAAAATAGGGCTGGGGATGTGGTTCAGTGGTCGAGTGCCCCTGAGTTCAATCCCTGGTATCAAAAAAAAAAAAAAAAGATATAAAACTATAGGTAGAGTAGAGATTTAAAAACAAAAATATAAAGATAATCATAATCATATGAACAATTTTATGCCAACATTAATTTTTTACTTTTACTTTTAATTGCTATGTAATTGTTTACATTTATATGGTACAATGTGATATTTTGATAAATGTTTATGATGTGGAATGGTTAAATTAATTAAAACTATCACCTCACATCTTTTTGTAGTGAAAACATTTAAAAATATACTCTTTTAGCAATTTTTAAATGTTATACTCACCATTATGTGCAATAGGTTATTAAAGCTTATTCCTCCTAAAACTTTGTGCCATTTCATCAGAGATAATCCAATACATTTTTAAACTTAGAACAAAATAATTTTCTGGAAAATCACATTACCAAATTGGCTCACAAAGATATAGAAAACCTAAACAAATCAACAAATTGTTTTAAAGGGGGATATAAAAGACAAGAATTCAAAAGTTCTCCTATGAGAAAACATTTGATCTTTGACTTTTGGGGTCTGGCTTATTTCACTTAGCATGATGTTCACCAGTTCCATTCATTTACCAGAAAATGCTACAATTTCATTCTTCTTTATGGCTGATTAATACTCCATTGAGTACATATGTCACATTCTCTTTATTCATTTGTCTGTTGAAGGGAACCAACTTTGGCTCCATAGGTTGGCTATTGTGAACTGTGCTGCTATAAACATTTATGTGACTATATCCCTATGGTTTGTTGGTTTTAGATCTTTTGGATATGTACCAAGAAGTGGGATAGCTGGGTCATATGTTAGTTCCATTATGGCTTTTTTGAGGTATCTCCTGGCTGCTTTCCATAGTGGTTGCACTAATTTGTAGTCCCACCAACAATGCATGGGTGGACCTTTTCCCCCTACATCCTTGCCAACACTTAAAGAGAGAGAAAAAAGGAAAAATGGGGTGATACATCAAAATAGAAGAAAGATCTGTGGAGTAAACCAAGGGTATTGAGGGGGAGGAAGGACAGGATAAGGAAAAGACTGTGTAATGAATCTGACCTAACTTTCCTGTGTACATATATGAATATACCACAGTGAATCTCACCATCATGTACATCCACAAAACACAAATTAAAATAAAACTCTAAGTAAATAGCAGAAATATCAATAGATTAGAGGGAAGTTAAAAGAGAGAAGGAAGAAGGAGAGGAAAGAGGAAGTACTGGGGACTGAATTAGAACAAATTATATTCCATGCTTTCATAATTATGTCAAAATAAATACTAATGTTATGTATAACTAAAAAGAAAAAGAACCAATAAAAACTTCAGAGGGGTACTGGGGATTGATCCCAGTGGTGCTTAACCACTGAGCCACATCCATAGCCCCTTTTATTTTTTATTTTGAGACAGGTATTACAAAGTTGCATAGAACCTTGCTAAGTTGCAGAGGCTGGCATTGAACTCATGATTCTCCTGCCTGAGCCTCCCAAGCTGCTGGAATTACTTGCATGTACCACCACTCCTGACCCATAAAAGATTTTTAAAAATGTTCTCCTCAGCTCAATCAAAGATATCAGTTGTGATTTTGTAAGAAATGATAATATCCTTCTTATACAAGCATACATAAAACTAGAAAAGAAAGTAAATATATTTGATTACTTTTATGAAGATAATAAAAATATGACACCAAACCTGAAACTGTAAGTACAGTTTATGAAATTATAAACAAATCTGACATACGAAGACAGATACAAAAATATAATTTATTACAAAATAAAATTCAGCTATGTATTGAATTCATAATAAACAAGTAAAGAAGTTTATATCCCCCAAATTCAAGGATAACTCAAAACTTAAAATCTTTAATATAATGAAATATACCATAAGGTATAGAAATAATAAATGAAGGGGGAAAGCATTCAATAATATTAAAAACTATTTGTGGTAAATTTTATCTATAAACTTATAGTGAATACACTTAATATTAAAATTTTGGAATCATTAAAACAACTATTCATACTATGATCCTTAATACTTAAAAGCAGTTGCTCTAAAAGTAAAGTATATAGTGCTTGAAATTAAAAAGCATAATTGTTGTTTCTCAATAGATAATGTAATTGGCTATATACAAAATTCAAGACAACAGTGAGGTTTCTATACATAACATTAACCACGAAAAGCTATGACATTCCAAGAGTTTATCAATAAGAAAATAGAAAATATTAGAAAAAGTATCTCATCTATAATGATTAGATTTTTAAAAAGAAAAACTAGCAAATTTTAAACAATAATGTGTTCAGATTCTTTAAAATCTAATTCAAATATATAAAAAGATGATATGGTAGAATGGAGACCCATATCATGTTCTATGGTGGTAAAATGCAATGTGCCTCAGATTAATCTATAAATTCAATACAATTTTAAAAAAATCTTGACAATACATGTGGAGAATTTGGTAAGTAAGCTGAAGTTCAGATAGAGTAGGAAAGGATCCAAAAACAATTTGGAAAAATAAAAGAAAAACATAAGGTCAGATTTTTTTCCTCTCCTGCCATATATCAAGGATGATTATATAAACATATATTAATCAAAATCCTTTGACAGTGACAAACTGCTAGACAAAAGGCTAACAGAATAAAATGGAAAGGCTACACATACACATACACACACAAGGAAATTTGATGTTTCACAAAGATGACTTCTGCTTGTATACAATATGCTTTCATGTCTGTACAAAAATAAAATCAGGTCAGCATAACTACCATATTAAAAGATGTTCTCTAGGTAGACTGAAGTCCTAAACAAGAAAGGCAAAACATTATAACATAATAATTTATAATTTTTAAATCAAGATACAACATACTACATGACTCTTGAAGCAGAAGTAAAATAAAAATCAGTAAGTGGAGTGGCATCAAACTAAAATGTCTCTTCACGGCAAAGGAAACAATTAAGAGCATGAAGAGAGAGCCAACAGAATGGGAGAAAATATTTTCAACGTGTTCCTCAGATAGGGCCTTAATATCCAGGATATACAAAGAAACTCAAAAACTCAACACCAAGATAAATAAATAGCCCAATCAATAAATGGGCAAAAGAACAAAACAGATACTTTTCAAAGAAGAAATATAAATTGTCAAAAAATATATGAAAAAAATGTACATCTCTAGCAAACAGTGAAATGCAAATTAAAACTAAATTGAAATTTCATCTTGCTCCAGCCAGAATGGCATTTATCAAGAATACAAGCAGGGGCTGGGGATGTGGCTTAGTGGTAGAGCACTTGCATAGCATGTGTGAGGCACTGGGTTTGATTCTCAGCACCACATATAAATAAATAAAATAAAGACAATTGATAACTAAAAAAAATATTTTTAAAAAAGAATACAAGCAATAATAAGTGTTGGTGAGGTTGTGGGAAATAAAGATACACTCATACATTGCTGATGGGACTGCAAATTTGTGAAACCACTCTGGAAAGCAGCATGGAGAGTCCTCAGAAAACTTGGAAAGGAACCACCATTTGACCAAGTTATCCCACTCCTCCATATATACCTAAAGGACAATGACACAGCCACATCAATGTTTACAGTGTTTATAGCAGCTCAATTCATAATAACTAAGCTATATAACCAAACTAGATGTCCATCAACTGATAAATGGATAAAAGAAATTGTGGTTTATATACACAATGTTATATTACTCAGCCATAAAGTAGAATGACTTTATGACGTTTGCCAGTAAATGGATGGAACTGGAGACTATCATGCTAATTGAGATAAGCCAGTCCCCAAAAGACAAAGTTCGAATATTTTCTCTTATATGTGAAAGTTAATCCAAAATAAGGGTGGGGGGATAAAAATAGAAGAATGATAAGTGGAGTAGACTAAGGGAAATGAACAGAAGGTAGGCGAGATGGGATAGGGAAAGACAGAATGAATCTGACATAAATTTCCTATGTACGTATATGAATATACTACAGTGAATCTCACCATCATGTATATCCACAAGACACTAATTAAAATAAAACTCTAAGTAAATAGCAGAAATATCAGTAGATTAGAGGGAAGTTAACAGAGAGAAGGAAAAAAGGGAGGAAAGAGGAAGTACTGGGGACTGAATTAGAACAAATTATATTCTATGCTTTTATAATTATGTCAAAATGAATCCTAATGTTATATATAACTAAAAAGAACCAATAAAAAATAGAAGATAATGAAAAAGATACAACATGCCATATCCTATGGAGAAAAAAGTGTTGATAAACATTACCATGTTAAAAATTTTTAATGAGAAAATAAGAGCAAAATGTTTTTATCACTAGGAAATATTTGCAATACATATGTCAATAAATAAATATTTTCAAGAACATCTTTTAAAATTCCTAAGTATTAACAGGGAAAAAATTAAAAACCCTACAGAGAATTAAGCAAACAATTCACAAGAGGAAAAAATCTGAATGACCAATTAGTATATGAATACATGCTCATTCTCACTGACCATCAGGGAAAAATGAAAAAAAAACAAAAAGGAGCTATAAATTCCTAATTATCATATGGGTAATTATAAAGAATAATCAAATAATATCAAGCATCTGAGAAGATGTGGAAAACAAAATCTCTAATACACATCTGGGGAAAATCTAAATTAATATATTACTTTAGAGAATAATATGGCAGTATGTAATGAATAAGATGAGTCTATTTTCTTAGTTCTACTTCTGTGTACATGTATAACACGTATATTTAATCCACTTTGGAAAATGCCAACTTCAACCTATTCAAAGAGTTCACAGATGAAGTTCCAAAGAGAACAAGAGGAACTCACATTAAAATAAATTACAAAAATACATTAGGAAATAAGGCACAATGAATGAGAATGAGCAAATCACAATCAGTAGAAACAGATCCAAAAAGCTTCAGATATTGATATTATCAACTATAGAATGTAGAATAGTAATATTTAATGTGACTAAAGAAAAAGAAGCTAAGAAATAGGAATGATGTATAAGACTATGAGGAAAAGTTAAGCAAACATGGAAAAAATCCAGATAGAAATTTTAAAAATGAGAACAAAATAATTAGAAATGAAAAGTAAATATTTTGATAAACAGATATAAGCCAAGTGAAGATAAAGAGTATTAAATAAAAATATTTAGTCAAGCAAATGTTATAAAATGTAGTCTACAAATACCAAAATTGGACAATATAAAAGGTCAAAGTACATGAAAAAAACAGATTTATCAGCAATTTTAAATATAATTATTAAATAGTTCAGGTGAGAAATAACCAGCACCAGATTATTTAAACCATAAATTAATAAAACCTTGTTCTTCTCTATAGAGTTAACAAGAAACACACCTAAAATATAGAATATTAAAAAGCATCACTGGATGCGGTGGTGTATACCTGTAATCCCAGCACTTTGGGAGGCTGAGACTGGAGAATCGCCAGTTCAAAGCCAGCCTCAGCAAAGGCGAAGTGCTAAGCAACTCTGTGAGACCCTGTCTCTACATAAAATACAAAATAGGACTGGGGATGTGGCTCAGTGATTGAGTGTCCCTGAGTTCAATCCTGTTACCCGGCCCCCTGCAAAAACATGAAAAAAATAGACCAGACAAATACTAAGTAAAACAAAGCACTTTCTTTTCTTTAAAAGGCTTTCTATTCACAAAATGGAAGAGAATTAGTAATTTTAAAAATATCAATTCACTAAACCATATGCCAATTATAAACTTATACATAGTTAATAAACTCCAAATAAGTAAAGCAAAAATTGATAAATCTAACATTATAGAAGCTTATTAACTTCTCTATCAGTAATCAATAGATGAAGGCACAGAAATAGGATACAGATCTAATAGGAGCTCTAATTTACTTTTGGTGGGGATTTTAAATGGTGTGTATTATGAATTTGTCAAATTCATGGCATATTTCCTCCCCTTTCCTCCTCCTTCCCCCTCTATCGCCTTCTTCTACTCCACTGATCTTCTCTATCTTTAACAGATTGGATCCACTCCCCTTTTTCCCCTTACTTTGCTGTATATTTTTGGAAAACAGTTTTCTGAATAATATACATACTCTGTATCCTATTTATCCCATTTGTGTTTATTTTGCACATATAACCAAGTAATATGTACAATAATGTTTATAGCTATATTACATAAAATAGATAATTTAGCTATAAACATTATAGATAAAACAAAATAGATGAAACTAGTGAGAAAACAAAATGTGTATAAGGAGTAGAATGAATAAATATGAGACCAGCATAACTTTGATGGTAAAACTTGACAAAGAACTTTCCAGAAAGGTAAACTGCATAAAAATCTCTCTGGTGGATAGAAAAATCTTAAGATATCAACATAACAGAATGTGTGACATATAAAATAAATGAATAGTATAGCATAATCAAGTGGAGTTTCTTCTATGAATGCAAGGTTAGTTGACATTTTAAAGATCAATGAAATAATTCACTAATTAAGAAGAAAAATTTCCATGATTATTACAATAAATGGAGAAAAACATTTGTCAGTTTGAAAGGAATACTAGGAATTTCATTTTTATTCAAAAATTGTTAGAAAACTAAGAATAAAGTATAGCCTTCTTAATCTGATTAAATGATGTCTACAAGAAACCCATAGTAAATATACTGCTTAATAAAACAATAATAAAATATTTTCTCCTGATATTGGGACAAAGATAAGCAAGTTGGCTATCACCTCTTCCCTTCAACATTTTACTAGAGACCATAGCAAGTACAATAAGAAAACAAATAAAGATTAGAAAAAATATTAAGCTGCTATTATTTTTAGATGACATGATTATTTAATTAGAAAATACCAAACAATTATAGACACACTATTGAAATTATATATGAATTTAGAAAACTCATGAGATTAAAATATCAATTACATTTCTGTACCTAAGCAACAATCAATTATAAAATGAATATTAATGAAAAGATAACTTTTCCAGAAGCATCAACAAATATCAAATACCTAGGAATAAATTTAATGAATGGTATACCTTTCTGTTGCTGTAAAATATACCTGAGACAAACAAGTCATAAGGAATGAAGTTTTATTTTGGTTCATAGTTTCAGTGGTTCCAGTCCATGTCAGTTGGCTCTGTTGCTTTGGGGTGAAGTAGCACATCATGATGGAGAGCACATGATAGAGGAACTGCTTACCTTAGGCAGCTAAGAAGCAAAAATAGAGTCAAGAAGGAGCAGTGTGCTAATAACTTCTCCTAGGGCATGCCCCTCCATGACCTGACTTTCACTAGGCTCCATCTCCTAAAGGTTCAACCACCTTCCAATAGCCCTACAGGTTGGCAACCATGCCTTTAGTGTGTGGGCCTTTGGGGGGCATTTAAGATCCAAATCATAACAGTGAGAGCTATGCAAGAATTTTACATAGTAAGTAATCAGACATTAGTGACATTGTAGCTATATAATGTACCATTGAAGAAGTATGCCATTCCATGCTCATGGTTGATGTAAACATATTAATTGTCCCCTAATTGATCGATCAATTCAATGTAATCACAATAAAAATCCCAAGAAAGTGTGTGTGTGTGTGTGTGTGTGTGTGTGCACGTGCATATGTGTGTGGTGTATGTGTTTATAAATTCCCAAGCAGTTTCTAAAATATATAATGGAAGAATCCTAAGACCAAATGAAAGCTGAGATAATTATGTATCAGAGAATAAAAGTTAGAAGACCATCACTCATAATTCTCATGCTTACTGTGAAACTACACTAAGTGTTGTAGCACTGCAAGGATATAGAAATGGATAAATAAAAAGTAATCAGAAATTTACTCACAAATATTTAGAAATTTGATTTATGGTAAAGATGAGAATACAACACTGTGAGAAAAAATGGTCTGGTCTGGTCTATTTAATAAATGGAAAAAATCATCTGTATTAGATCACACTTCACACCAATATTGACTCCAGGGAGATCTAATGATAAGAAGCTAAATAATTTAAAATCCAGAAAATATAGGAGAATATCTTCATGACCTCATGAAATATAGACAATAATTTCTTTTTTCTTTTCTTTTTCTTTCTTTTTTTAAAATTTTTTTTAGTGCTGGAGATTGAACTTGGGGGCACTCGACCACTGAGCCACTTCCCCAGCCCATTTTTGTATTTTATTTAGAGACACAGTCTCACTGAGTTGCTTAGTGCCTTGCTTTGAACTGCCAATCTTCCTGCCTCAGCCTACCAAGCTGCTAGAGTTACAGGCATGCATTACCGTGCCCAGCAACAAGACACAAAGGTACTAACCAGAAAGATAGTGATGCACAGCATTTTAAAAAGTAGCAAGTTCATCCTAAGAACTATTAAGAGAGTAAAAATGGCATGCTGTGGATTGTTGAAAGATATTTGGAGTATATATCAGCAAAAGCCTTGTATATAGAATCCAACAGAACTCCTACAAATCAATAATAAAAAGATAAACAACCCAGTAGAAAAAAGAGCAGAAGTTGAACAGGCACTTCACTAACAAAGTACTCACATAGATAATAAGCATATGTAAACGTGTTCAGTATCAGAGAGATGCAATTTAAAAGCACAATGATTTCAGATTACACCCCAAAATAAATATAATTAAAATAAATGATTATTTAAAGTGTTGGTGAGAATGTGGAGCAACTGGAAACCTCACATACTGTTATTGGGAGTGTAAATTGATACAGTCCTTTGGAAAACTGGCAATGTATACAAAAGATGAACATCTATATACCCTGTGGCATATCAATTCCATTTCTAATCATAAATCCATGAAAAATACATATACCTTTTCTCCACAGACACATACATCGATGTTCATTCCATAATTGTTCATAAGAGTAAAAATCAAAAACACAACCAAAATTCTAGAAACAATCCAGGGGTCTATTAATGTCTAGAACAGTTACAGAAATTAGGGTGAATTCATTTAGAGGAACAGAATGAAGGAAATTATAGCTATACACAATAAAATTGTTTTGGTATAAATATCAAAAGGGTAATGTTTATGTGCTGGGGATATAGCTCAGTTGGTAGAGTGCTTGTCTTGCATGCACAAGACCTTGGGTTCAATCTGCACATCACAAAAAAAAGTGGTGATGTTTAGGAAAAAGAAGTCACACCCTATGAGGACATACTATAAGATTCCATTTACAAGATCAGAAACAGGCAAATTATATTACAAAATGGAAGAGTGCATACCTTTGGGGAAGGGAGGATAGTGACTGGAAGAGAACATCAAAATCTTATGGAGGGGTGCTGCATATGCTCAACTTTTTATATAGGTAGTTACATGGATGTGTTTTCTTAGTGAAAATTCATTGAGTATTATACTTATTTGTGCTGTTTTCTGCTTGTATACTGTATTTCCAAAAACATTAGTGTAATGAAATAAGGTAAGAAGAGAGAATACACCAGAGAATGTGTTGGATAGAAATTTTGATCAACTTTAGCCTTTTCAGATCAAGTTTACATGTTAAAATACAAAATAATCAATAATCTCAATATCTATCCCTCCCCCTCCCCTTCCTCTCGTCTCCTTCCCCTTCCTTTCTTCTTTCCTCTCTCTTTCCCTCCCTCTCCCTCTCCCGCTTCTTCTCCTTCTCTTCTTCCTCTCCATCTTCCTCTCTCCTCCTTCTCTAGCCATCCATGGATTTCTCTGGGGGATTGGTTCCAGAACTCATCAGATATAGCAAAATCACGCCTCTTATAGGAAATAGCACAGTATTTGCATATATCCTATGCACCTTCTCCCATATACTTCAAATTTCCAAGGCGCACAATGGATAAACAACCAGTGCTAGGGAGAGACCGAGCATGTGTGAAATGTCAGGAGGGTACAGTACAGTATGCTTGGACAACACTCGCATCACCCCATTTGCAAGGATGGAGTTTGGTGCTGTGTGAAACAAATTCATATTTTGCTTTTTTGAACTTTCTGGAGTTTTTTCCTGAATATTTTTGGTCTATAGTTGGTTGAATCCACAGATACAGAGGGAAGATCAAACTCAATCCCTGTCTTTAGAAAGAGTTTAATTAAATCAACACAAAAGATTCATCAATCTATCACAAACATAAATACATAAAACAAGCCCCTTCCACCCAACGTCATTGTAAAGAAACTTTCTAAATAGAGCTAATGAAGTTCTCAACTCTAATGGTTTCAGAAAACCAAACATATTTTTATTCTTGGTGGTTCTTCAAGTCTATCTAATCCCTCTTAGAGAAAATTCCCATAATCCAGTTGCTAAATTCCTAGTGGGGCAGGTTGACTGATTCCCTTCTCTTTGTAGTGTCTTCTACACATACCCAACATATCAGAATCTTCTTGATTTGCTTTGGAAGAAATCTTGAAAAATAAGCCAAGTTTCATGTTAAGTGTTGGAACTACTTTTCTATTTTTTACATCATTACAATGTAGAGAAACTACAGATGTAGGAGCTATTTCAAGCCATGGAAGTCACACTAGCCTCTTTCTCCCTTTCATTTTATTTTAACTGAAAATATTTATGAATTACAATGGGGTATTTTGAAATATACTTACATTGTGGGAAACACTATCATTTTATAGTTATTGCAACAAAAAATTCAGGTTGAGTCAGAGAAAACATCTAAAATAAAAGCAATAGGGCCTAGGAAGGTAGCTCAGTTGGTAGAGTGCTTGCCTAGCATGTGCAAGGCCCTGGATTCTATCCCTAGCATGCAATCAATCAATCAATCAGTAAATAAATAAGCAATATGTTTATTTTAGCTTTTAATATAACTGAAGTTATAAACAATAAGTAACTAACAACTCAATAAATATTACTACATTAGCTATATGAGTACTAAATAATTTAAAACATTTTTTTACTAATGATGATGTCCACACAATGCTGCAAGTTCAAAGTTCAGATGCGTAAGACAGGTTTTTGTTGCGAAACAATCTGACATCAAGAGACCCTAAGAAAAGAAGGAAAGCTCAACAGAGAAGTTTATCAATTAAGACAGATGGCAGAGTACAGTCTAGTCTTTACATGAGACATTTGCTTAATCCTGATTAGTTACCTTTTCAAAGCAATTTCTTTTTTATTGGTTCTTTTCAGTTATACATGACAGTAGAATCAATTTTGATAAAATTATACAAGCATGGAATATATCTTATTCTAATTAGGATCCCATTCTGGATATATACAATGGATATAAATTCTCCTTTCTTAATGTAAGTCTAAGTTATTTACAGATCCCATCTTAATAAGTGAGGTTTTGTATTTCAAGTCAAAGTGATTAGATTTATATTTTATTTAATTAAAGCTAATTCTCTTATTGAAGAATAATTTCTATTTTCATATCTTAAAAGTAACATTTCCACATGCCTCACTCCACATATCTTGTTGACTGTAAGTACTATCTTGCTTTAAATTGTTTTCTGCAGTGAATCTGCAAATATCAAACCATAGACACCTTCTGCACTACTTGAAATGCATGCATAAATTTTTAAAAATTAAAATGCCCTCTCTTTTAGAACCTTAATTATTAAGGGCACATATCCAGTATTTAGAGTCATCTGGATAATGAATACTGAGTAGAAAAGGGTATATCATTTTGATGTTAATCTTTCTTTGACATTTACCTCCAATCTGGAATTGCAAAATCTTTTACCTGAGAAATAAAAGGTAGTAATCATATTAGCAATCCAGGGAAATCAACATAGCATCTTGTAACTACTAAGGTGATTTTAAAATTTTAAATGCTATCGTGATTATTCTCTCTCTCTCTCTCTCTCTCTCTCTCTCTCTCTCACACACACACACACACACACACACACACACACACACACACACCAGAAGACACTTACTTGTAGTCTGTGCTTTATGTAACCCTTGATTTTGTTATTAAAGTGGTCTAGATCATATGTTAATTATGATGTCAGCACTCTCTGGCCAAAGATTGTGAGGAACACAGCTGCAATTTAACAGAGTTGTATGTATTGATTCATTGTGATTAGCAAGGCAGTATATCATAGGAAACGATGAAGCATCTCAGTAAGAATGTCAGAAGAGATTTTGTTATAGGATGCAGGTTTTGGTTTGGTGATTTGGGGGATGGACTGAAGGAAGTATAGTTTTCCTATGGACTGGATTCTCAGAACACAAGGAAAATTCTATGATTGTGATCTTAATTTGTATTTACAAGGTGGACATTCTAAAGGACCCATTTGGGGCTAGTAGAAAATAGAAATCTATTTTTATCGCTATAACATGAAATATGAAACTAAGAAGGATCTCTAAGTGATTGTGACAGATATCTCACATGGATAAAAAAGAATTAAGACTGGGAAGTATGAGACCTTGTCTTTTCTTAAGTGGTTGAAAGAAGCTGGTGGGATCCCATACAACACAATTAAAGTTTTGTCCTTCTGCCAAATCTTAAAATACATGTAGTAGTTTCTAGTCTGTATCCCAAGAGCATCTATTCTTACAACCATGAGCTAAATGCTGTGTTACAAGTCATTGATATTTGTAATTGCATACAAATATCTAATGTATGAATATGTTCCAAGTAGATGGTCACTGCATTGCAGCAGAAAGTTTTATGATTACAGTTATTTATAATAATTCCTCTGTTGATTATAGATCACATGCTCAGAAACACTACTGAATATAATAATTATTTTCTTTTCATGCTACAATTTGTCCATTGGGAGCATTTTTAGGATGGCTCCCTTTAATATTACTTCACAACTTTTTAAAACATCTTTGCTTTCTTACAATAAAATAATTGATGGGGCTGGGGTTATGGCTCAGTGGTAGAGCACTTGCCTACCAAGCATGAGGCACTGGGTTTGATCCTCAGCAACATATAAAGATAAAATAAAGATATTCTGTCCACTTACAACTAAAAAATAAATATTAAAAAATCAAAATATAACTTTGTTTTTTTCTAGTAGATTGTTAGCATCTACTAACATTTTCATTCATAATTTAATAATAAATCTAACTGCTATGCACAATGCTAAGTATATATGCAGTTGGAATGCCACCAAATTTCAGAAAGGGCAATTTGTAATCAGTGAGTTTATCATCAGTGTTGTCTTCATTTGATTGTGGGTTTTCAATTACTCTAATCTTTGCATTTTAATTGTAAATACTGTCAATTTAGCTTCATCATTATTAATTTAGCTTGGGAATGGTTGTTTGTTCACCTTACAGTGAGTAGGAATACATATTTGCATCAACAATATTTTTGATGTATAATTTTCCAATAACTAGAAGATGTGTATGCATTGAAGTTCAAATATGAATTAGTCATCCTTCATTTCTTGAGCAGCTGCATTCCTAAACTTAAAAAATGTACAAAGACTGTCAAATCATGTTTAAAAACTCATATCTTTTTCTGAAAAGTTAACAAGTGACTCATATGTTGCTAACAACAATTTTACTAAAAACTATTTATAATCCTTGGTTATCATGGAATTGTTTTTATTTGAAAAGCAGAAACAATCAGCAAAGGTGAACCATAGACATATATTTAAAGATCACTCTCAGTGAAGTCTTCCTTAAGTAGAAATTCTTATTAGAAATACATGAGTACATTGGGTGATTTTATTTTATAAAAAATGCACATCACTTCCCAATAAGAAATTCTGACAGAATAGGCATGTGTGTCATAAAAATTTTCTCCTTTTATTGCTTTTTTCAATCTTACTTTTCTTTTCTACCTAACCTTGAGAATCACCAGTATTCTAGGTTTCCATCCCTAAAGGTTGTGAAATGTTGTTCAGGATGATGTCCCGTGGAAGCAAAATCTCAGCAATATGTAAAATCTTTACAAAGAAGGGAGAATATCTCATTGTTCATTTCTGTACCTTTGAGTCATAGGTTATTTTAAAACAACATTCTTGGAGCCAAAGGTCAGCCTTATGACTGTAAGGCTCTGTCTGGCTTCTCTGACTTAGTGTCCTTTCTAACAAACTGTACTGTGTCAGTCACCATGGAGGAAAGAAATATCCTGGTATCTGAATGCTACTTGGAATTGTGTGATCAGAAGTAACTAATAGGGTATTTTTTCCTCCCAGCAGTCATGTATAGATATTGGGTTTGGAAACATGTAGACTACTCATTGTGTACTTTTATGTATCTACCCATTCAATATTACAATACAAATGGTTCCCTCTTATCCTGTAATATGAGCTGTTTGGACATAACAAACAATTACAAAATCTCATGGTGTATACACAGTGAGCATTTGATTAGCTTACACATCTGCCACTTTTCTCATCCCAGTTGAGCTCTCTCACAAATTACATATCTATGGTTGATTGGTATGGGTGGCTTACTGAACTCAGCTGGAAAATTTCATGTGTGCGAAGATCAATAAACAAGCTAGAGTTTGATCTGATGTCTGAGGCAGCTCTGCTCTACACTACAGGTCTGTATTGGCTCTGATTGTTTCTCATCATCCTCCTTAAACCACTATGAGTATAACCTCTTTATGGCAGTGGTAGAGGCACAAAAGGCTTTTTAAGGCCTAAACTTGAAACTGGTAATGACATCACTTCCAACTCACTCTACTGGCCAAAGTAAGTCATATGGCCAAAACCAAAGTTAAGAGTTGAAGCAACAGAATTCAAGGCTTTATGGGGAGGAGCTGCAAAATTGCTGGGCAAAGAGCATGAATATAGGAAGAAAGCAGTGAAAAACTAGAGCTATGAAAACTAGCTACCAATACCTCTTGTTTTTTCTGTATATAACACATATAATACAAATGGAAATACTCTATTACTATTTTTCCTATCCTGATTCAGAAGCCAACAACTCAATCAAAAAGGGAGGGTATTGAAGCCAGGCATGGTGGCGCATGCCTGTAATCCCAGCACTTTGGGAGGCTGAGACAGGAGAATTGCGAGTTCAAAGCCAGCCTCAGCAATGGCAAGGCACTAAGCAACTCAGTGAGACCCTGTCTCTACATAAAACACAAAATAGGGCTGGGGATGTGGCTCAGTGGTCAAGTACCCCTGAGTTCAATCTCTGGTACCAAAAAAAAGGGAGGGGAGGGTATTGAAGTAGCTAAAAGCACAGAGTTAGTTAGCTACCAGTCCAGGATTCAACCATCTGCTTTACCACTTAGCAATTTGGTACCTTTGAGCAAGTTGATTTCTCTGAAGATTACTCTCCCCAACTAAACAATGACAAATATAATACCACCTAATTCCAATGTTGTAAAAGTATCAAATGAAATAACACTTCCAAATTTTTTAACATTCTAACATGCACTAGGTAACAGTTCAAAGTACCATATCTACTTTTTCTCTTTCCCTTTCTTTACTCATCTTTTCTTCTCATTTTCCTCTTTCTCCTTCCCTTTTACTCCCTTCCTCACTTTCTTTAAGAACTACTTTCTGATTCTTGTGCTCCATCTTGAACCAACTCATTTTACATAAAATACATTCATCAAAGACATATTGTTTTCCTTTAAAACAACTTTTCAAAAGAAAAATTAAAAATAATTTCCTAGATTTGGCCCTGAGTCTGAACAATACCTCCAGCACAGATCAAACATAAAACAGGCATCTCACAGCTACAGACAAAAGTCACTTGAACTATAAGTTCAGCATAACTCACATTTTCTGTGAAGAAAATATTGATTTTCTGTATTCCCAACCATGACCTTGCATGTGTGGTAACCATGGAAACTGCCTAAGTTGTGAGGCCTTGGTAAAGGCAACATGGTGAATTCATATTAAATTAGCTGGAGGAAGCAGACAAAGGGGATATAATCAGCATAAGTATTTACATCTTCTGACCATCTTGTATTCAATAATCTGAAGCATTCCTTGACATCTTTCTCTGATCCAGAGGTTCTCAATCTTACTGCAAATTAGTGTCTCCTAGGGGATCTTTTAAAAATACTAATGCCATGGCCCCATCTAAAGAGATGCTAACTTAATTAGTTTGAAATGGAACCCAGACATCAGTATTTTTTAAAGTCTGCCAAGTGATTCCAATGTACAGCCAAGATTGAGAATCACTGCTCTTAACAAATATATACCTCCTTATTTGTAATATTCTACATAGAGACAAGCTACTCAAAGGTAATTATAACAATATCTTCAACTGGAAGATTGGTACAAATGAATTGTATAACCTAAGAATATTTGAAACAGACAACACAGAGAAAGCCAAAGGGAAATTATGTTAGGAAAAGTAGTACCAGTTGGAAACAGATCAAGGTAAAGGTAGGATCATCCCATGGCCTGGAAACACAACAGTGGAAGCAGTTCACTTTTCTAGAAGAATTCAACTAGGTTTCAGATCTTTGGTTCTGGCCTTAGCTCAGGCACTAATAACTATATGAACTAGGGCCAGCAACTGACCTTCTCTGAGCTACATCATCTATAAAATAAGAAGCCTTGACTCACTGATTTCTAATTCCCTTTCTCTTCTAAAATCTTATGATTTCTAAAATCCAGAAAGATTGAAACATGCTATGCCTGAGCCCCTTCTCAAACCAATTAATTACAATCTCCAGGTATGGGATGTGGATGTCAAGAGTTTTGAAATGTTCCCAGGTAATATAATATTCAGCCTGGGTTGTTAACAACTGGACTTCAAAAACCTGCCCATGATGTGATTTTATGTGGTATGAGGGAAAGAGAAAATAAAGACTAAAGATTTCATGAAATAATAGGACAAATATCAGCAACATTTTGTGGGTTAATCAAAATCTCATATTACATTTTCCCATGTCTTTTTGTTTTATTTTTACAATATTTGTGGACCATGGTTCTGCATCAGTTTTCCCTCTTCTCTCTTAAACCTGCCTTACTTAGACATTTTGTTCTCAAATAATATTTCATTTGAAGAAGTAGAAGAGTGATCAGAAATTGTATTGTACCACGCACAGTGGTGCTTGTCTATAAGCCCAGTGACTTAAGAGGCTGAGGCAGGAATATTGAAGGTTCAAAGCCACCCTCAGCAACTGAGTAAGGCCCTAAACAAATTAGTGAGACTTGTCTCAAAATTTTTAAAAAAGTATTAAAAGGGCTCAGGATATGGTTCAATGACTAAGCACTCTTGGGTTCAATCCCTGGTACAAAAACAACAACAACAACAACATAGAAGAAGTAGCTATATTGCTTGATAAATGAAACTTATGAGACCTACTGTTGAGAGATACCACCAAAACTATAATGAAATATTTTTATTTTAAGTTTGCAGCTGTGAGTATGTATGCTTTCAGTGAGTATATATTAAAAGTAATTCACTGCAAAAATGTCAGCATCTGTAAAGGAAAAGTGTGGATGTATTATAGATGTATATATACATATGTGTGGGTATACACACATTTACATGCACACAAACATATAGGAAAACAGACTAAGTTTAGTCAGAGAGAAGGGAAAGAAATGCATGTGTTTTATATCATAACATTATTGGGAACATAGTAGTTCAGCCCAACAAAAAGTGGGCAAATGGCCAATGTCTTACACAAGAAAAAAAAAGAAACTTTTCCAGATATACTATATCTTCCTGATATCTTTGTTATCCTTTCTATTGTTTACCCTGTTTCAGGTGACAGTTCTAAGGTTTTCCCCACAAAATTACATCTCCCAACATTCCTACATAGAGCCATGATGCCCCAGATGGTAGATGCTAGCCACATGTGCCTATATGAAATTAAGTAAAATTAGAACTTTAGCTCTACTGTTACCCTGACCACATTTTACATGCTTGATCACCTCATGTGGCTATTGGGTACCATACTATACATTGCAAGACATTTCCATCATTATCGATAGTTTTATTGGACAGGGATTCTCTGGGGTCATAGTGGTATAAAGTCAGATTTACTTGCTAGCCATAGGTACTTAAATGTTCTTTTGGAGCCCTAAAGAATACTGAGATTAATTTTATGTGTCTCAGTTTTCTTATCTAAGAAATGAATATAAAAATAATTATTAACACAAAAGGAAGGGTTATAGAATTATATTTGTGTCCCAAGGAGCATAATTCTGAATAAAAACCCCTGCATGTGGATATCAACTATGTTGTAATTCGTATTAAGGGAAAAATTAAGTCATAATATATAGAAGAATTTTCAGTGATTCTCAAAATATATTCTGTGTGCCACTTGCTTTAGACGTCCCTGCCATGCTGGTTAAGAAATATGGACTTCTGTGCCTGAGTTTTCGCATTACTGATTGAGAAAATTTGGAATAGAATCCATGACAGGGCACTTTAACAAATCCCCTCATGGTGCTTAAGCATACTATCCAAAAAAATTCGTTATGGAAAAAATCATTTCTAACCTTTCCCGGCACCTTGTAATTTGTGGCTATACTTTAATTTGACTAATTTATCACTCCTTTGATCATTTAGTGTTTTGCAAACCTGTTTGGGAAGTAAGCAGCTTCTCCATCAGAAAGATTACAACCATGATCCTGCAGAGAGAGTTAAATTGCAGTATATTCCACACTCACTTTTCCTGTTACTGGGCAGTAAAATTGAGTTTCAGTAATGTTATTTAGTGTATCTCTTTCATAAATTGCTCATTTGGAGCTAGCCAAATGATTACCTAGGAAATATTTTGCACAGTTTCTGAAAGAAGCTGTTTCAAATTGAAACAGCAGGAAAACATAGCCATTAAAAGAAGAGAATGCCTATGTTTTTACAACAAAATAATTAGAAGCCATTATAGTGCTGTTTAGATTTCAGTACCCCATCTATCTTTCAATTAGAAATGATGTGCCCAAATAGGAAGTCTGACTAAGCATGGGTGCATTCAACTGTATAAAGTTTGACCCCCATTGATAATATATGATAACTTTTCTCTAAATACAGCTTTTGGGGGGTTATACTAGTTTTTGAGGTAAAGAGTTGAGTAGCAGTTTTGCTAATTTACATCCATTTGTCCATTGTGATAAAAGAATCTCAGAGATGGACTCAACTTCTAACCAATGTCTGAATCCCTTGTGCTACTTTCCCAGTAGTTATTGTCCGTCCTCTATTTGAACACTTCCAAACATGATATGACAGTATCTTCCAAAGAAGGTTATTCCCACTTTGGAACAGTCCTTACTCATGCAAAGTCTATGTATCTTTTATCATTTGCCTTTAGTTCTGCCCTCTTGAACCACCAAGAGTAAACATAATGATTCTTTATATGATAACTTTTCCAATAGTGGAAAGTTGCTAGGCTATTCACTTTTATCATCTCCATAGTATTTTCACAAATACTTGCTTTTAATGTATTTTGGTTTTCTACTAATGGTAATGAAAATAGAACAAATCATTATAAACTTCTTCTACTTCAAACACTTTCACATATTGTACTTCTTAATTCAGACAGTCAAGAGTTGACAATACATAGTTGCTAATTCAAAGGTACCTAATCTTTTTTTGTTTTTGTTTTTTTTTAGATACACACAATACCTTTATTTTATTTTTCTTATTATTATGTGGTGCTGAGGATCGAACCCAGTGCCTCACACACGCGAGGCAAGCGCTCTACCACTGAGCTACAGCTACAGCCCCCCAAAGGTACTTAATCTTAACCAACCACAAAGATTGTCTTGACTAAAGAAGAGACTTGATAAAATACATATATTCATTTTGTCTAAATCCAGTGGTATTTCTACCAAATCTCTTTGGTAAAACCTCAAGCTTTCTTCATTAATTCAGTGTAACACATGCTCTTCAACTTACAATGGATTTATTAAGATGTGATCTCATTGTAATTTGAAAATATGACAAATCAAAAATGCATATGTGAATTGCTCTGAATTGATCACTACCTTGTATATGCATAAATCAAAATATAACATTGTAGCTCATAAAATATGCAAATATTATATCCAAAAATTTAAAATATTTTAAAATGCATTTAATATACTTAACCAACCAAACATCAGATTATAGTTTAGCCTAACCTACATTTAATGTGCTCAGAACACTGACATTTGCCTAGTCAAGCAAGAATATCTGACAAAAGCATATTTGATAAGTGCTGAATATGTAGTATACACATACAGATGGGCATTTTGTAGACATGTGTGTCAGTCAGATTTTCATTACTATAACCGAGATACCTGACAATACTAACATAAAGGAGGAAAGATTTATTTTGGTCCCTGGTTGCAGAAGCTTTAGTTCACAGTAAGCCAGTTCCATTGCTCTGAGCCTGAGATGAGGTAGAATATCATAGCAGAAGGTCATGAAGGAGGAAAGCAGCTCAGCTTATGGCCTCTGGGAAGCAGAGAAAGAGATACAGAGAAGGGAGAGAGGGGCCTGGCACCAGAAATAATCCCCAAGGGCACATCCCCAGTGACCCACTTCCTCCAACCATGTCTCCACTTTGTCCCACTAGTCCATTCAAATTATTAACCCATCAAATTAATTAATCCAAGAATGAGGTCAGAGCCCTCATTATACAATCACTTGTCAAAAGTCCCACCTCTGAACATTGCTGCACTGGGAACCAGGTGTTAAAACACATGTGTCTTTGGGGAATACTTTCTATCCAAACCATAACATGATAGGACACAAAAACACAAAATATAATATTCAAAAAACACTAGCAACACAAAATACTGTGTACTATCAATTGTCTCCCTTCATAATCACAAGAAAGTATCATACTGCATATTGCTAGCCTGAAAAAAGCAAAATTCAAAGTATAATCCCTACTGAATGTGTATAGCTTTCACATCATCATCATAAAATTGAAAAGTCATAAGTCAAACAATCATAAGTCAGAGACTTATGATTTATTAAATGCCCATCTGCTACATGTAGGGATTCAACCATGAACTAGAAGCTTAAATGTGGGGAGTCAAGCATTCATATGCCTGTATAATACAAACTTTTAGTATTCCCCCTTACATTTATTAGCTTTCATTAAGAAATGGCATAAGCATTTGAAGCAGCAGAAAGGGTATCATGCTAGCTGTCAGGGAGACAAAATCTAACTTTGTCACTCCAGCTCTGCCTCATAAACATACCAAGTGGTATTCAGCAAGTCAGCTGCATTTACCCTGACTCTGATACATTTTTTTATGTTTGCTTACTTCATGGATTTGTGTACAAATTATTATATTTTAATCATGTGAGGTAGTGCTTATCAAATGGCTTTCTAATATAAGAATGAAGCATAATATATGAAATAAATACAATAATCTGTATATGCTATAATACTTTAATGTTTACAAAGTGCTTCTCAAACATTGTATCTTTAATTATTTTCAAAGATTTGTGAACTCTTACAACATTTGTGAAGTAAAGAAACTGCAACTGAGATAGGAGAGGTATTCAATTTAAAAATTAGTACAATGAATTTTTTCACTGTATTTTATGTAACCATTTCCAGGTGTTTAGTTTGTTAACATCTGAAGAGTATTTTTATGCTAAAAGTCATCATCTACTCTGGTAGAAGATAAGTTATTGTGATAGATTATGCTATTTCTTCCTCTTTAACAGCCTTAGATTTTTCACAATAAGTTTTTGTCAATTTTCATGATCTTTGCCAAAATGATCAAGTGACTGATTTTATGAGTTTATCTCATGAATTTTTTTTCCATTTGACATTTTACCTACTACCATTTTAAAAGTTGCTGCTGAAACATGAATATCAGAAGGGGGAAAAGACCTTTTGAATTATCAGTTTGATTCTGTTCTGTGCTAGTTCCCTTTTCCCAGAAATATACTTTGTAATGTTTTGTTAGTTGATTTTTAAGTGTCTCAAGAGATGGTAGATCTGGCACTTTCTTGGCAGCATATTTCACAGTCTAATAATCTTAATAGCTTTAATACCCTGGAATGTGTTTAATCTGGTCTTATTTGTTTATATAGGTTAAAAATTTCCATCACCCTCACAAAAGGAATTTTTTAATGCTCTCATCCCTTTTTAAACGCTCAACTTTTACCTTTTATTTTTTAGTGTTTAAAATAAAAAGTTTGAAATGAGCATTTTAGTTTGTCTAACAAAGACCTTCAATGGTTATACCCAGGATCATTTCCAGCATGTTTTGTTCAACTTAATTTTACAACTTTCTTCCTTTGTTTTTTGCCAGCAAAATTGTCAATCCTGTATATTCTTATATAGGTAGCAATAACTAAAATGGCATTCTGGGTGGGGGCATTGTACTTTATCAGGGTTTCTCAATACTGTTATGAGGCTGTCCTGTGCAATATAGAATGGTTATCAGTATCTCTGGCCTCTACACATTAGATGCCAGTAATACTCTCCTCTTCCCCATTTATGACAGCCCAAAATGTCTTCAAACATTGCCAAATTTCTCCTGGGTAAGGAGCAAAATTGCCCACCTAAGAACCACTGACTTATATTATCTCATGTAACCTTCAAAACATCCTATAAAATGAATGGCTTTATACTAGTTTTATGGCTGAAGAAAATAAGGCTGAAAGAGAAAAAATAACTACTTTAGAATCACAGCTAAAAAATAGAGGTGCCAAGATTTGAACCCTTCTTCTGACTTCAGACTAATGATTTTCCTATCAATATAATATATATTGTCAATTCAATAATATATTCACAGTGTTAGTTTCACCTCAATATGATTTATGATATTAAAGTTGAATGGCGTTGTAGAATCTTTTTCACAGTTATTTTATCTGAAGTTTTAAATCCTCTTATGTAGGAAATAATAGTTTTGCTTTCTTCAACTCCATTAACTACTGTATGATGATGTTTTGTTATTATTTAATACATTAGCATTGTGTACATGTGTTTTTTAAAGGTCTTGGTGATTTTTTTTAATTTTTTTTAGTTGATGGATCTTTATTTTATTCATTTATTTACTTTTACGTGGTGCCGAGGATCAACCCAGTGACTGACGCATGTGAGGCAAGCACTCTACGACTGAGCTACAATCCCAGCCCCCGATTGTGTGTTTTGAAGCCTAAATGACTTGATCTGATTTATCAAGATCTCATTTTGTTTAAATCCTGACTTCTAAAGAATTTGAAGTCCCTCTCAACTTTACCTCATACAAAAATTTTATTTTTTCTTTATTATATCAATACATATTTCTTTCCAAAATGTCTTTCTCTTTATTTGGATTTTTTATAAAGCATTTATTTTGTCTAACTCAGAGTAACCTGACGTTCCAGATAGGTAGAAACAAGTGATGAGGACAAATAGGGGAAAGAATAATAAACAGGTAAACAGTGTAAAAATATTAACAACAGCCACTGAAAGAGTATGGATTCCTTCATTTCCAATACAACAAAGTAATATTTGAATTTAATCCTCACCAATGTAAATAAAGAACATGAAATATATGGCTTATACCTACACTGGAAATGCTTGTTTATACTTCTTAGCAGTAGTGACAACCTGATTTTGATTCCAGGAGTCAAGCAATGGTCAAGTGCTTTTGGGAAGAAAAAAAAGGAAAAATTCATATTTTCTTTGTTGTTTTCCTTTTCTTAGTTTATCTTTTCAAAAATCAGCATTCTAGGTCACACAGTAAAAGCCAAAAAGACAAGGAAAAATTGGAATCACTCTCAGCTTTCCCTCTGCTAGTCACAGTCAATCTTTCTGAGGTCAACACACCAGTCTGCAACAGAATAAGGGTTAAATGGTTTGGGAAACTGTCAAAGCCCAAAGAATTTGAAAACTACAACTTTAGACCACAAAGTACTGCTAAATATCTACTGAATTGCTTTAGGATTGTAGGACTTTTCTTAAGGGTGACCAAAATAATGAATTTGCAAGATGCTTGGCTAAATTGTGTGATGTCTACAACTATGATATGGAACAAAACTCTTTCAATTATGGGGCATTGAGTCTATGGCATAGATTTCATCAGGACTTTTCTGCAACCAGTTAAAACTATTTAATGACTGAGTCACTGATAGCTATAGCATAGATAACATGTGCATCAGTTGAACTCAGTTTATTTCCTTTACTTGGTTTGCATGTGTAAGCACAAAATAACTTGAAAATTCTCAAGGTATGAGTTAAATTGGCACATGTCCCTGTAGTACGTGGATAATCAGGACAGAATTCAGGGAATGAGAAAAGTAACTTGATTTGTGCCCTTAAAAGCTTCTATTTGCCAGGTGTGCTGGTGCATGCCTGTTAATCTCAGTGACTTGGGAGGCTGAGGCAGGAGGATTGCAAGTCCAAGGCCAGCCTCAGCAATGTAGTGAGGCCTTCAGCAACTAAGTGATACACTATCTTGAAATTAAAAAAATAATAATAATACAAAGGGCTAGGGATATGGCTCAGTGTTTAAGCATCCCTAAACTCAATATCTGGTACCAAATTTTAAAAAAATAAAGCTTCCATTCGCCACTTTTAAAATATAGTTTTATTAGTGCATTATAATTATACATAATAGTGGGATTCATTTTGACACAATCATATATACATGGAATATAATTTATTCCATTTCAGTCCATAATACTTCCTATTTTTTATTTATTTTTTAATTGTTGGTGGACAGAATATTTTTATTTTTATGTGGTGCTGAGGATCAAACCCAGTGCCTCACACATATTAGGCAAGTACTCTACCACTGAGCCAGAACCCCAGCCCCCATAGTACTTCCTATTTCCTCCCCACTTCCTTTCCCTGCTCCCATTAATCTACTCTGCTGGTATTCCTTCTATTTATTTGGTTTGTTGTTGGTGGTGGTGTTAAATTGGTGTTTTATAGATATACATAAAAGTGGAATTCATTGTGGTATATTCATATATATACATAACATAATTTGATCAATTTCATTCTTCTCTTTTCCCATTCTTCCTCCCTCCACTTTAATCCCCTTACCCTACTCTAGTAATCTCCCCTCTATTTTTGGTGGGATTCATTACTCCTTCTTTCCTAATTTTTTCCTCTACTTTCTGTTTATGAGAGAAAACATTTGACCCTTGACTTTCTGAATCTGGCTTATTTCACATAGCATTTTCTCTAATTCTATCGGTTTGTCAGCAAATGACATAATTTCATTCCTTTTTCACTGAGTAATATTCCACTGTGTACATGTACCACATTTTCTTTATCCATTCATCTGTTGAAGGGAATCTAGGCTGGTTCCATAGCTTGGCTATTGTGAATCATGCAGCTATAAACATTAATATTCCTTTATCACTATATTATGCTGATTTCAGTTTCTTTTGGATAAATATTAAGAAGTAGGATAGCTAGGTCACAAGGTAGTTCCAATCATATTCTTTTGAGGAATCTCCATACTTTTTTCCAAAGTGGTAGTACTAATTTGAAGTCCCACCAACCATATATAAGTATACCTTTCCCCCACATCCTCACCAGCAGTTATTACTATTTGTATTTGTAAATTTTTGGTACTGGAGATTGAACGCAGGGGACTTAACCAGTAAGCCACATCCCCAGGCCCTATTTATATTTTATTTACAGACAGGGTCTCAAGGTATATTTTATTTACAGACAGGGTCTTGCTTAGGGCCTTGCTAAATTGTGGAAGCTAGCTTTGAACTTGCAGTCCTCCTGCCTCAGTCTCCCACGCTGCTGGAACTACAGGCATGCACCACCATGCCTGGCATTATTTGAATTCTTGATGATTTTAACTGGAGTGAGATGAAATATCAATGTAGTTTTTATTTGCATTTCCCTGATTTCTAGAGATGTTGAACATTTTTCATATGTTTTTTGTTAATTTCATTTATATTTCTTCTTTTGACAAGTGTCTGTTTAGTTATTTGCCCATTTATTGATTAGGTTATTTGATTTTTTTTTGGTGTTAATTTTTTTGAGTTCTTTATATATTCTGGATATTAATCCTCTGTTGAAAGAGTACCTGGCAAAATTTTCTCTATTCTATAGACTGTCTCCTCATATTCTCAATTGTTTTCTTTGCTGTGCAGAAACTTTTAAATTTAAATCCATCCATTTATTGATTCCTGGTTTTATTTTTTAAGCTTTGAGGATCTTGTTAAGGAAGCTGATGTATGCAACAATATGTTGGAGTGTTGACACTGTTTTCTCATAGCAGTTGCAAAGGTTTTTGTCTAATTCCTAGTTCTCTGATCTATTTTATGTTGACTTATATGCAGGTTGATAGAGATCTAGTTTCATTCTTCTACATATTGATGTCCAGTTTTCCCAGCACCATTTGTTAAAAAGGCTATCTTCTCTCCAACAAATGTTTTTGGCACTTTTGTTGAGTATCTGATGACTATATTTAAGTGGGTTTGGTCCTGTGTCTTCCATTCCATTCGTATTCTTCTCTGATTTGATGCCAAAATCATGCTGTTTTTGTTAGCATAACTCTGTAGTATAATCTGATATTTAGAATAAAAAATTGGAGCAAATTAAATCCCATGTTTGTATAATAATGTCAATTATTTTCCTACCAATTCCTGTTGTCATTTATGGATGTCTGCTCCAAGGGGTGTAAGTCCCCAGCATGTGCTTGCCCTATGCACAACTTGATCAAGCTCCTATGTTTGGAGACTGATCTCTTATAAAAAGACACAAGTGCTTATAATAAGATGCCCTTGATGCATGAGTGGGACACTGACAGCATCTGTTATGGCACTAATATTCCACCAAACATCAGAAGCTCCCTAAATTAAAAATTCCCATGATGGGTTACAATTCTGAACAAAAATGTGAACTTCTATGAACTGTCCTTAAAAAAAAGAAAGAAACATATTCCCTCTGTTCCTTAAAACAGCTACTCTTCCAAGAAAATCTGAAGAACCCTTGTAAAGAGGATCTTTCACCATTTTTTTCAGTTGAGCCTGTTGTGTTCAAGTTTGGTTTAAACAGAAACCTTCATTTGTTCTGACTTGCTTTCAAGAATTTGCTGATGCCTGGAGTGCTTCATTTATACATGGACTTTTTAACTGAAAGAGTGGTCCTTGGAGAAGAGTCATAGCAATCATTTTAATTAGCAGTAACTTCTTTCTTTCTCCCCCTAGTAACCCAGATGAACCAAGAGGTAAACTTAAAAAGTTTTGCCCCAAAGGTTCTTCAGCTGGCAGCTCATCAAAATGTGCAGAGGCAATGATACTGGACAACTATTTCATACTCAGGCAGATTTTTACACTGTTAATTATACACCAACTAAGAGGTGAAGGAGGTCCATGGTTACTAGAATTGTTTCTAAGTTGTTGTCAACACTGTTTAGTCTACCCTGAAACCACAGAGACTTCAGAAAAAAAATTGTTATTTCAGAAAACAAACTTTTTAAAAAAGTTCTTTGCTCTCTGAAGAGTTTAGCTCTTCAAAACTATCCTTAATCTTTCTTGTCTCAAAATTGGAGAAATCCTTATATGTGCAGCACTTTTAGAATTGAACAGAAAAAGAAAAGAACCAACACTGAAATACTAAAGCACAAGTTGATAGCAAGATAAAATGTTAAAAACACATTCACTCCTGTGTGTACATTTTTGATATAATATTTTCATTTTAGATGGATTTATTAGGTCCATTTCCATTTTGATCCAATTATGTTTACTTTCTTTTAGGATAATATTTTCCTATCTTGCTTTCTTTTCATTTTCTTTGGACAAGTCTTAGGCCAACCCTTAGAATAGATTCCAATGCTCCAATAAAATGCCCTATTGTATGTTAGTACATTATCAGTCTTCTTTAAAATGGCCTAAACATCTGTACCTTGGGTGGGCAGTACCAGGAGGAAATGGTAGGGGAAGGACTGATAGCACAACGACTGAGGCCTTTCTTGCAGGATACTGCTTTCGAATGAGCTTTTTCTCATCATTCTTTTGTTTCCCAGAAACAAGTTGTCTGCTGCTATATTTTCTCAGTAACTGGTATCATTTTAGAGATGCTCTTTTTACTTAAAAGTCAGATGGCACATTTTAAAATCTCCTTTTGTAAAATGCCATGATAGAAAAGCATTATATAAATTCAAGGCATGTACAATACTATGCAGAATTTTATTGAATAAAAATAGATCTGAGAGTCATATAGTTAGTGTCTACACAATCTCATCACAACCCATGAAAAATGAAACACTCAGGCAGTTAGGCAAGTTATTCTACCTCCATTAAACCAAACATCCAGCATTCAGATAAATCATTTAAATGCTTGATTACATGGTTTTCACATTTGGTCTGATGGTTTGGCTTTGTCACACTAATGCCCTGGAATCCTACTGATTCTCTAAAAATGTTACATGTATTTCTGCAATGCTCTCTTCAAGATACTTTCTCAACATTTACAGGTTGATTGGCATAGACCTTGACTATCTCACATATCTATATTATATGACAAAAGGGAAGATAAAGAAATGTTTAGAACAGAACTTGATGACTATTCTGAAATGATAATAAAAACACCATAATACAATGCCAAATGTGAGATTTCTGGAAATATAAAGCCTGTGTTATTTTCAGAAAATAATTTGAAAACCTGTTTTGGACCATTTAATGAGATGCATTGCCAGATATTACATTTTGTAAACTTGAAGAGGTTGGATGATTTTTCTTTTTCTTATCCAGTCCAGTTCCCTTTAAGTGTTTCAAGCCTGCATGGATTTCCTTGGCATCTCAGCATGTAGCTTTTCCAGGACAGTCTGATGGTACTGCCGTGAAATGTGATTAGGGAATTTGAGAGAGAAGAAAGTTGGCTGAAGGTCATTACCAATTAGATGAAAATTCAGATGAAAAGTAAAGGCTACTGAGCTACTCAAATAGAGTAATGAATAATTGTCCAAACTTTTGAAAAGACATTTAGAATGTAATTTCATTGTGGGTTTTCATTAAATTAAAAAATGGCAGAAGTATCAAGTCTACCCAGGCAGTCAAATACACATACCTCAATGATAAAGCAATTTCCTAACCTGAGGAAAAATGGGGAATAGGCTGAGATTGGAACAGGATTACAGTATACTTAAGATATCATCAATAGTTAACACAATGGGTAAGGAAAACTCATGCCAAAGTATGGCCCATTAACTACTAGTCCTAGTAGCCTCATAGGCCTGAGAATGATAGTGGGAAGTTTTCCCATATTTTCTTCTTCACTACAGAAAAGAACAGAATAGCCATCTCCTGAGACCTGTGTTTGCTTCAACCTAATGAAGGGAGATTAGGTTCTTTTCTTGTTTTTCTAATGGGCTGATATAAAACACTAATTTTCCCCAGCTTAAAATTATATTGCAAATATCCCCTGTGAGCATATAAATGTATAACAACAATTTAATTGTTTTGAAAGGTAAAATGTAGAATAAACAACTATCCACAAAATTGGATCCTTTTCTCATGTATTACTTTAATTACAGTCATTTTAACAGCTTCACCATTTGCATGTCCTATTATTCTTAAAAGCAAAGTAATTGCATATAAATAACTCAAGCAAAGATGTGACCATGCAGCCCCAGAAACATTGGAGTGGTTTTAGTGAGCCCAGAATGAATAATACTTAATATTTACTATTAAACTCTATTACTAAAAGTAAAAGTATGGTAATATAAGTCTTCAGCATTGAAAATGAAAAAAATAAATTAATCTCATCAGAAGAAATTGCTTCACTGGCAATGGACCACAATCAGTGGGATAGTTGAATCAAAGAAATATATAAAACCCCTATCATAAATTGGAAATGTGACACTCTGACAATGTTCAGTGATTTGGCCCAAATTACACACAGAAGTCTATGTTGAAGGTGGAGTTTTATACAGATTTTTGTCCCTGTGTCTGAGTTATAAAATGCTTTGTAAAATTAGAATGTGTTTTATCTCAGTCAGAAGTGCATTGAAGAGTCCAAATGCAACTAAGTCAGAACTTCTAAAGAAAATATTGCAATCAAATACATCCATAGAAATAGAAAAACTAAATTACACACCAATTCTGTGAAACTCTTCAGTAGCAATAACTCATAAACCAAAAATTAGTCCTGTATTTTACTGCAAGAAACTAAAACCAAATTAAACTAATTTAGCATTAGCATTTCTACACATTAAACAAATGTTATTAAAAGAACAATCAATGAAGTGAAAAAGCAACCTACAGAATAGGAAAAAGTATCTGCAAATCACTTATCTGATAGTGGGTTGTTATCAAATATATATAATAAACTTCTATAACACAATAGCAGAAATAAAAAAACAAACCATGTTAAAAACAAAACAAAGGAATTAAATAGACATTTCTCCAAACAAAGACATATAGATAGCCAACAGGTATATGAAAAGATGCTCAATGTAACTAAGCATCAGAGAAATTCAAATCAAAACCAGAGTGAGATATCACCTGATACTTCTTGGAATGACCATTAAAAATGAATAAATTCAAGCCGGGCGCGGTGGCTCAAGCCTGTAATCCCAGCACTTAGGGAGGCTGAGACAGGAGGATCGCGAGTTCAAAGCCAGCCTCAGCAATGGCGAGGCGCTAAGCAACTCAGCAAGACCCTGTCTCTACATAAAACACAAAATAGGGCTGGGGATGTGGCTCAGTGGTCGAGTGCCCCTGAGTTCAATCCCCAGTACCA
>CM053417.1:106104964-106155173 GCA_028644305.1 Xerus rutilus
CGGTGGCTCAAGCCTGTAATCCCAGCACTTAGGGAGGCTGAGACAGGAGGATCGCGAGTTCAAAGCCAGCCTCAGCAATGGCGAGGCGCTAAGCAACTCAGCAAGACCCTGTCTCTACATAAAACACAAAATAGGGCTGGGGATGTGGCTCAGTGGTCGAGTGCCCCTGAGTTCAATCCCCAGTACCAAAAAAAAAAAATGAATAAATTCAGGTGAACATGTGAATAAATTAAAACACTTGAGTACTGTTGGGGAGAATAGAAAATGGTAGAGTTGCTGGGGGAAAAAGTATGGAGATTCCTCACAGAATCCCGAAGAAGTTAAAAATACAAGTAGCATATCATCCAGCATTCCAGCTTCTGGGAACTCTGCTTTTAATGTGGTTCAACATATTTATCCTTTTGTTTTTGGTTAGCACTTTTTGTATCTTGTTCAATAAACTTTTGTCTACTCAAGTGTCACAAAAATATTATACTATTTTTTTCTAGAAGCTTTTTCTTGAAGTTATATATTCATAAAAAAGCAAGAGAGGGGAGGGCGTATGGATATAGGAAGGACAGTAGAATGAAATAGGCATTATCACCTTACGTACATATATGCCTGCATGACTGATGTGATTCTACAGCATGTACAATCAGAAAAATGAGAAATCATACTTCATTTATATATAATACATAAAAGTGCATAAATGCATTCTACTGTCATGTATAACTAAGAACAAATGAAAAATTAAATAAAAACAAAAGAATAAGTAAAAAGTAAGTTGAAGGAAAGATTATAAATATAAAAGCAGAGACTAATGAAAGAGAAAACAAAGATACAAAAGCAGTAGATCTTTCTTTAGGAAAAAAAGTAATGACAAACTTCTGGCAAACTCAATCAAGAGAAAAAGGGAGAAGATGCAAATAATATATGAACAAAGAAGGGACATAAATTAAAATTATAGTATTTTAAAAGATAATATTTTTGAAAACTGGAAATGTGAACAAATTCCTAGGGAAATATAATTTACCCAAACTTATTCAAACAGAAATTTAAATTTTTTTGAATTATCTTATGATTATTTTAAAAATTTAAAGCATTAGTTAAAATCGTTGTATAAAAAATAAAAACAACTCATCAGAAACTATCCTCCCAAAAAATCATTATATAAATTTGGAATTCTTTATTGAAACCTCAGTGGAACTCATTTATAAAATAGTCTTGATCTAGAAACTTGTTTCACCTTTCAAAGTTGGACTTACAATGTAGCTGAAATTAGTCTGAAGTATGGACAAAGTTTCATCTTAGTCATATGTATATCTAATTGATTCAGCATCATCCATTTACAGAAAAGACAGTCCTTTTCCCAAATATATTTACATCTTTGTTTTATATCATTTATATTTACATTTATATTTAAATTATAGATACTCTCTTCAAGTAGTCTATATCTGACACTCATACAAGCTTGATTAATGTTCCCTTAAAATTGTTGATATTTTATAAAGCCAGTCCTCCAGAGTTATTGTTCCTCAACAATGTCTTTACTCTTTGTGGCTCTTTAAGTCTTGTGTAATGTGCCAATTTTAATATACAAGGATTCTAAGATGTTCATTGGGATCGAATTTAATCCTTATATCAATTTTGTGATTGTTGGCATCTTTATGATCTTTCCTTCCATATGAAAATGGCTGTGTATTTATATATATATATATATATATATATATATACACACATGTATATAATGTACTTGTTATTTTATTTGACAATTTATTAATATTCTCAATAACATTTAATGTGTTCTATGAAAACTGGTCTTGTACTTCATTAGATTTATTTATAGGGATTTGATTCATGTGATATTACCATAAATTATTTGTTTTCATTTTTAATGGATTTCTTCCATATTGGAATACAATTGATTTATGTATGTTGGCTTTGTATCCAGAATCCCTGCTAAATATACTTAATTAGTCTTATAATTTTTCATGTCAATTAGTTTTTGAATTTATCAATATAAACTTGCTCATAACATGAAATTCTGAAACTAATAGAAGAAAACATAGAGGAAATACTTTAGGCAATGATTTTCTGGATAGGACCCCAAAAACAGGAAACAAAAGCAAAAATTGACAAATGTAATCACATCAAATTAAAAAGTTTCTGCACAGAGAAAGGAAACAACAGGATAAAGAGACAGCCCACAGAATGGGAGAAAACATTTGCCAACTCTTCATCCAACAGAGGGTTCATAAAAAAAGAACTCAAAAAACTTTACGAAGAAACTCAAGTAATCTAATGCTTAAAATTGACAAACAAAGCCGGGCATGGTGGCGCACGCCTGTAATCCCAGCACTTTGGGAGGCTGAGACAGGAGGATCACAAGTTCAAAGCCAGCCTCAGCAATTGTGAGGCGCTAAGCAACTCAGTTAGACCCTGTCTCTACATAAAACACAAAATAGGGCTGGGGATGTGGCTCAGTGGTCGAGTGCCCCTGAGTTCAATCCCCAGTACCAAAAAAGAAAAAAAAAGTTGACAATTTGAATAGACACCTTCCAGAAGAATAATACAAATGGTTAAGAAATATATGAAAAAAATGCTCAATATCATTAGCCATCAAGACAATGCAAATCAAAATTACCATGAGATGCCATCTCATCTTAGTTAGAATCACTATTATCAAAAAAAAAGGTGAGAATGTGAAGAAAAAAAGAACTGATATACTGTGGGTGGGAATGTAAATTAGTACAGCCATTATGGAGAACAGGGTGGCAGTTCCTCAAATAACTAAAAATAGAAATGCAATATGAGGGGCTGTGTTTGTAGCTCAGTGGTAGAGCACTTGCCTAGCATGGATTCAATCCTTAGCACCACATAAAAATAAATAAATAAAATAAAGGTATTATGTTCATCTACAACTAAAACTTTTTTAAAAAAAGAAATGCAATATGATCCAGAGATCCCACTTCTGGGTATATATCCAAAGGAAGTGAAATCAGCACACCAAAGAGATACTTAAACACCCATTGTTATTATAGCACTATTAATAATAGCTAAGATATGGAATCAGCCTAGTTGCCCATCAATGTGTGAATGGATAAAAAATGTGGCATACATACAAAATGGAGTATTACTCAGTCATAAAGAATGAAATCCCATTATTTCCAGCAAAGTAGATGGAATTGGAGAATATTATGTTTCATAAAAGTAAGCCAAACACAGAGAAATAAGTTCTATATTTTCTCTCTCATATTTGGAAGCTTAAAAAATAGTCAACATGAAAGTAGAACAGTGATTACTAGAGACTGAGAAGGGTGAGGGTTGTGGGAAGGTTGGGAGTTTGAGAGGGTGGAAGAGAGTGGTTTTGATCAGTATATGCCATATATAAATAGGGAAATTTCATACTGAACTTATTAATATGTACAATTAATACATGTTAATACAATTTTAAATACACATAATTTTTGTAGGATTTGCATGATGACCTCTTTTTCATGCCTACTTTTTGCCTTCTGTTTTTCTTATTTAAACTTGGAGGAGAAGGTATCAATTTTATTACTCTTTTCAAAGAACTAAGTCCAGTTTATCTGATTCTCTCAAAGGAAAGGATGTGTAGTCCTTTCCTTTGTTAATTTTTTATCATATCAATTGTAATGGCATTTAAGTATGCATCTACAAAAATAAAAGTATTTCGCTTCATATTTTCAAAAGGTTCTACTGAATCTATCTTGCTATATTATGTCCTAAAAATCTCAAATGCTCTTTTTTGCATATTCATACCTTTTGACTTTCCATGATTCAATCTAGATTTTTTATTCTGCTCCATAGTCCAGTTACCAATTCTCTATCCTTTTGCATTCAGTCTGCAGTTAAAATAATTTATTAATCTCTTAATCTTATTTTCATTTAATTTTCTTCTTTATCTTTTCTTTAAATTCCTTGAGTATGTTGACCATTGTCATTTTGAAATATTTGAATATGTCCATTTTATGGACCTCCTACAGATCTGTTTTTATTATCTGCACACTCTATTGGGTTTCCACCAAATTTTCCTTCTTATATGCCTGGTTACTTTTAAATTAACTGTTGAACATTCTATATGATAAAATGAAGAGATAATTTGAGGTTGTGCATGATATAATCTTCCTCCAGAGTACATTTATTTTCATTTTGCCTCTGGCAGGAAGGTACTTTAAGGGAACGGCAAATCTCAGAGTAACTTAATTCAGTCAAGAAATGATATTATCCAGAGCTAGGTTTTAGTAATCTATGAGAACTAGAACCTTCCATTTTACACTTAATGATATAGAGATGTGTAGTCCTTTCGAATTCCAACAGAAATCCTGGAGTATGTCAGGATCCCTCCTTCCTGATCATCTTGAACTCAAATTTTTGTCTCAGGATCCCTCAAAGTCTATTGAAAGCTCTGTGCTACTTGGCCTCTCAGCCACTGCTTTGTAATTGTCAATAGTCTTGAGGTAACAAGGCAAATGCCAATCTCACTTCTGTGACTTTTCTTCTCTAAAGGTTGTTAGTGCCACTAATTCTTGCACCTCCATAGCTCTTCTATGCCATCAAATACAGTTTATTAAAATATTTTGTTCAGATTTTCTAGTTTTCTTGAACTCTCTCTGTCTATAAATGATGGACATAGGTTTAATCAACACTTATGGAGTGCTTACCAAGTGGTAAGTACTAAATTAAAGGCTCATCTATGGCTTGCCTCATATAATCTTCATAGTAACTCCAAGAATTCTCATTGTGCATACAAAGTTAAGTCTTTGCCTAAGAATGGAACTCTAGCAAGCTCTTAATGTGGAATTTCATCATTTAGTTCTATATTTGTCCTCACAACTTATGCTAGATATCATCATCAGTTATTTTAATGCTTGATGAAACAGGTTCACATACTAGAAAGTTCAACTGTAGTCCTAGTTTCAGAAGTTAAAAGTTTCCCCAATACTTAGCATTCTGGTGAGTAGTAGTAGATCTGCTTCATTATTTATTGTAACCTGCTGCTGCTTTTTTTCTTTCTTTCTTTCTTTCTTTCTTTCTTTCTTTCTTTCTTTCTTTCTTTCTTTTTTGTGTGTGTAACACTAGAATTCAAACTCAGGGCCTTTCATATGCTAGACAAGTCTCCTACCACTGAGCCACATCCCAGTACTTTATTCTAATTTTTATTGGGAAAGTTTCTGAATGTGGTAAAAATTGTACAAAGTGCAATGAAATAAATCCTGAAAGACCCCTCATGTAGGTTCAGTCATCCTATATTGTCATTTAAAACATCTATCATCATTTATCTTCCTTTTGTCTATATCCTTTTAAATTACATTCTGGAATTCAATAAGTATTTTAGTATGCATCTACAAAATAAAAGTATTTTTGCTTCATATTTTTAAAAGGTTCCACTGAATGTATCTTGCTCATAGAAAACTGGAGTTCTGCTTTTTCCAAAAAGGATCAGTGCCAGATGCAGTGGTGCTCACCTGTAATCCCAGCATTTTGGGAGGCTGAGACAGGAGAATCGCGAGTTCAAAGCCAGCCTCAGCAATGGGGAGGTACTAAGCACCTCAGTGAGACCCTGTCTCTACATAAAACACAAAATAGGGCTGGGGATGTGAGTCAGTGGTCGAGTGCCCCTGATTTCAATCCCCAGTACCAAAAAAAAAAGAATACCAAGTGCTCTATTTAGGCATATTCTCAAGAGAATCAAGTGTATATGTTTACCAAAATACATGTACAAGAATGTTCATGGGCACTGATTGAAAACTACTCAATTTCCAACAGAAGACTGTATAAATAAATTATAGTATGTTCATGTGACATAAGAAAGTATTGCCATATGCAACAACATGAGTTAATTTCACCGATATAAGGTTGAATAAAATAAGCCAAACAAAATATATACTACATAATTTTGCTAATATATATTTCCAAAGTGGGCAGAATTAATGCATGGATGATAGACCTTAGAATAATGGATAATTGAGGGAGGGCATAATGACTTGGAAGGAGCCTTCTGGGATACTAGAAATATTATTTTTAGTTTTTAAATTTTTCTCTTTCCACATTTTATTGGCAAATTATAGCTGTATATAATGATGGAATTTGTTATTACATATTTGTACATGCATATAATAATATAATTTTGCCAATATCAATTCCCAGCACTTCCTCCCGGAAATGTTCTTTATTTTTACTTGAGTTGGGGGATATCACAGAGTTAAATACATTAGGTAAAAATTCGTAATTTGTACTCTTTACCATTAATTGAAATATTTCATTATACCTTAACAAAAAAGAAATTTTTAAAAAGGGGCAATAAGTAGTCTCTAGGTCTGATTTGGCAAAATTTTTCTGTAAAGGGCAATAGAGTAAATATCTTTGGCTTTGTAAACCATAAGGTCTCTGTCACAGCTAAACTCACCTCTATCATTTTTAGCACAAAAGCAGTGACTGATGATAAACTAATGAGCAACATTGTGTTCCAATAAAAATTAAATGTTCAAGTCTACACATAAAATTTTATATAATTTTCACATGTTATATTATTATTCTCGGGATTTTCTGGAAATTTTTAAAGATATAAAATTCATGGCTAGGGACATGACAGTGATAGAGTGCCTACCTAGCATGTTAAAGTCCTAGGTTATCACCATTATTTAAAAAAATAAAAGTAGACTCCTCTTTTAGCTTATGGCACATACAAAAACAAATAGTGGCTACATTTTGCCCATAGCCTATGGTTTTCCAACCATTACTCTGGATGTGTGTGTATGTCTGTGTGTATAAATATGTCAAGAATATATGTATGAATATGAGCATGAAAATTTGCATAGTTCTAGAAAACTGGAGGCCAAAATAGAACTGGCATTTACAGGTGGAAGATTTATTTCAAGTTTCTACAGTTGTGAGGAGAGATAAAAAGAGCCAATATAATATGGTGATTGGTGACATTGATTAGTAATGGGAATGTATATTGTTACTTTCACACTGATTTACCATGAAAGTAAATAATGCTCTGGGATTGTTATCATTAGACCACAGTAAAAAGCATTTAATGTTTTCTTCCTGCTGTGCTCTTTATTTACCTTAAAGTTTTACTACACACAATGGTGACAATAATAATTTGGGATTTCAGGAATATAGCACTAAGTGCAGGCAGTTTGTGTGTGGAATATTTCAATTGAACTTCTCTTACCATTCCATCTCCAAAACACACTCCTTTTATGAACATGTTTTTTCTGTGGCTTGGAGGTATTCACAAAAGTGGTGAACATTTGGCACTTATGTGGTGTTTTCTCCTTTCAAAGTGTTTCCTTCTAAAAGAACCTAAAGGGTTCTTTAAGTCCATCTACTTTTCACAGCAACAGGAATCATGGTTTTTACGAACTCCAAAGACTAGTTACGGGTGGTTTTGAAAACGTGCTGAGTTTGCTTCCCCAAAAAATCTATCACCAGTATTTTTCTCCAAAATTGATGCAATTCCCCTTTTTAATTCTGACTTTTCTGTTTTTCCATTACACAAAGTGTAACCAATCATATAAATGAAAGTTTAATCACATAACATAATAATCTCTTTATATAACTTGACTTACTTAAAGAGCAATGTTAACAGGTATGTTGTGTATCTGTTTAATGTGGATAATTATTTTTTCATGCTGCCAAATTTTTTTTTAGTTCCTATGTGATATACACCAGATGAATAAGGAAGAATTAGATAAATTTTAATTATCTAATTCCTCAGAGAGCTCAGTCTTGTGGGAGAGATAGACCTTGTCTATGTTGGGGGTATACCCTATCTTTGACCTGGAAGGCTGGCTCTTTCTGATAATGCACTCCTCAGGAACATAGGTTCCAGCTTCTGACAGCGGTGCCTGTTTCAAGAATGCCTGGCATAACACTTGGCTTTCTTGAAATGGGTTTCTCTTATCTCCAGTAACAAACCCTGGCCACTATCTTCTCTGACATTTTGCCATTAGCCATTTGCTTTGATTTGACCTCTCTGGCTTACTAGACTCCACTTCCTATTGAACTCAGCTATGCATCATCCCTTGATTTCAGTCCTGTTGAGGCTTCAGGGTAAACAATTGATCTATTAGTCCTAGACCAAAGGACAAGTATAGCCTGGGTAACCACTGGCCTGGGAAGAAGCTTCTAGATGTACACATCAAATAGATATAATATAACTGAGTAGAACAATTGCAACAAGGGCACAGAGGAAGGAGCCAAACTTCCATGTGTGAATATTGGTAATTATCTGAACCAACTTAATGACTTCCCCAGATAGTAAATATCCTCAACTTAGAAAATATAGGGGCTGGGGTTATGGCGCAGTGGTAGCGTGCTCGCCTAGCATGCATGAGGCACTAGGTTCGATCCTCAGCACCACATTTAAAAATAAATAAATAAAATAAAGATATTATTTTTAAAAAAAGAGAAAATATAGGCAATAATGATGTTTTTGGCTTCTGTTGCCAGATTCAAACATATAAGAAGTGAGTTTTCCTATATATACTAAGCTGAGTTTGAAATATTGCTGTGTATAGTTTGCTCTTACACTGATAATTTTATCAATTGCCATATTACATTTTTTAAATTAGGCTCCCTTAATCTTTGAGTACTCATGCTTCAAACTCAGGAAGCACCTAACATCTGAAAAGCTATTTTTTCTGCCATAGACACAGCCTATTTTTCATTAAGCTGAGCAGATTGGGCAAGCCATTGAATAGAGTATCCAAAAGAATAATAACAGTGAGTTGTTCTCTTTGTAGGGCTACATCAATTCAAGCAGGAAAATCGATGCACCTGGGGCAGAGTACAATACTATTCTAGGATCATTAATGCTCAAAAGGCAACAAAAATCACAAGGAGAAAAACTCACTCAACTTTGGCCATGCAGAGAAACAACAGGTGAGGAGGCTAAGCAATCCCTTAGTCACTTAGAAGGAAATGTCCACCTGAGAGGCATTCCTGCATTGATGTTTAGCAATTCCAGCTACCAAAGTTAAAGCCACATATTTAAAAATATTCTGGAATTTTGAAAGTTTTTGCCATCTTTGTTTTTCATCACAGTTACTTTGGAAGGCAGACTAAATAGTGGTATTTTCCTTTCTTTCTTGGTAACAAAGCTTGAGCGATAGGGAGTTCAGGAAGGAGAAAGTTGTGTCATTGAAGCCAGAAATGGATCTTGTTAAAGTGAAACGTTCCACTCAGTTGCCTTGCTCACTGAGCTGTGCAATTTCTGTTACACAAATCCTTAGATTTTGAAGGTCTCCCTATTCTTACCACTACTAAAAGTATTTGCTTTGAAGGCAAATAATCGCTGTCTTATCTCCACCCTATGAAATGAAAAATCAGAAGGAGCTCTGAAGAATTATGAATCCTCTCCCAAAAATGTGCAAAGTCCTCCTAGAAATGCTTCTTATATTGCCCTTGTATTAGTTAGCTCTGCTACAATACTGCTGAGTAACAAATGAAGCCAAAATTTCTGTGGCTTAAAACAGGTCTGCTGATTAGCTATACCTTGATTGGGCTAGAATAAATTTCAGGCACCAGCTGGCAGTACCCCAGTTGGATTCATGTGTGTTGCCCATCTCCACATTCTTTGGACCAGAGGCTACCTGGGATAGGCTGTTTCCTGTTTCATAGAAACAAAAGTGGCCAAACACAGACATTTAAGCAAAGTTAAATTCTATGCTTCTGTCACACCCTTTAACACTTACTTGGCCAAAGTAAGTCTCATGACCAAATCCAAAGTCAAGATCTGAGGAAATATATTCAACCCACCATAAAGTAAGGGTGAGTATGTGGTTATACAGAGAGTGAAATTAAGTATTATGAGAAATGTCTCAATCTATCTAACCTTCCAAAGGATAGGAATATTCTCTGATTGGAACTAGGAAATTGCTGTAAGAAGAGGGTATGTTTCTGTTTGGATCCTGAAGGAAAAAGTATCTAGCATCTAGTTTCATGGATTGCTTTTATGGACAGTCATGCAATTTATCTAAGTAAAAAAAGAGGAATATTTTCTTCTGTGGTCCCTAAAAAGCCTAGAGCTTGTTGCCCAATATGGCAGTAACCTGTGACAATCTGAACATAAATTTAAATTGGTTAAAATGAAATAAAATTAAATATTTTATTCCTTAGTTACATTAGCTCCATTAAAAGTACACAATAGCATACCTAGCCAGACCACTTAGGCAAGAGAAAGAAAAGATTTTTGCATTGGAAAGGAAGATGTCAAAATTGACCCTCTTTGCACATGATATGATATTATACATATGAAACCATAACAACACCACCAAACAACTGTTAGAATTAATAAATAAATTCAGTACAGTTGTAGGATACAAGATCAACATATAAGACTCAGTAACATTTCTGTACATTAACAGCAAACTGTTGGGGAAAAAAAGAAACCTAAAAATTTCCATTTATAATAGCTACAAAAATAAAATACTGAGGAATAAATTTAAAGAGGTGAAAGATCTCTGTACTGGCAACTATAAACTACCAATGAAAGAAATTGACAAAAACACAAATAAATGGGAAGTTGCCCATGTTCCTGTATTGGAGGAATGAATATTTTTATGATCCTTATCATAATACCAATAGCATTCTTCACAGAAGATGAAAAAATCCTAAATTTTGTATGGCACCAGTTACACACAGTATCACCAATCATGAGGGAAATTCGAATTAAAACCACAATGATATCACCTGAAACTTGTTAGATTGGCTATTATGGTAGAGACAAAAATTAAAAAGTGTTGGTGAGGATGTGAAGAAATGGGAGCCCTTGCATGATGTTGATGGGGAGAATTTTGGGGAGAGAGGGATAGGGAAAGTTTGATGAATGGCTACTAAATTACAGTTAGAAAGGAGTAGGATGTTCTGATGTGCTATTGTACAGTAGGGCACTATAGATAGCAATAATGTACTGTACATTTCAAAAGTCAGAAGAAAGGATTGTGAAAGTTTTCACCAGAAAGAAAGGATAAATGTTTGCAGAGATGGATGTGTTTTACCTGATTTAAACATTAAACAATGTATACATATATCAAAATATCACATGGTTTTAATATGTACATTTTTATGTTTTATGTACTGGTTAAAATTAATTAATTAATAAAAATCCACACAATAATGTGTGGATTATGCTAATCCACACAATAGCATACTTAAGAAATGCATGGATTTCTTTTGATTGCTGAAATAAAAGGACATCTAAGTAAAGGGAGCAAAATAGTATTCTCATTGATTTGAAGCATTAACAGGACTCAGATGTCCATTCTCTTCAAATTTTACTATAGATGGAACACATTCTCAACCAAAGTTTGACTTCTAGGTATCCACATATAAATACACATAAAATTATATACACAGAATGATTTGTCATGTACATCCTTAGCAATCTTTTTATAATGTCCAAAATCTGGAAGAACTCAAGTATTTGTCTACATGGGAAAGGATAGACATATAACAGCATAATCTTATAGTAGCATACTAATTCAGTGATATAAAATGAACAAATTACCCAAAACCTTAATGATAAAGATGTATCTAAAAACAAAGAAAAACAAAAAAATATCAAGTCGAGCAAAAGAAGCCAGACACAAGTACACACATTATATTGAAGGCTAAGAACAAACAAAGCTTAGCTATATTGAATGAACTTATATGTCAGTCTTAGTAATTTAAATTTCACCATTGTGAATGTGAGCTCCTTAATAGGTTTAAGTTGAGGATGAGTTGATTAAACAGTTTGAATATGTGAAGCTCATAGGAGGAAAAATCTCATCTTTTTATGCAACCTAAGATAGTGCAAACTCCTTGTAAGTATCTAGGAAGAGCATTTATAAAATACTTTTAATTGTATCTAAGTAGTACTATTTTGTCTACGACTGTTCTAAATAATTTGAGAAGCACCTTGCTTCTGGATGACATTCAATTTAGACTTTTAGTAAAATCATATTGAGTCCACCTCACTAAAAATGTACCTGAAAGAAGAGTTATAAAGACAAAAAGCCCATTAAGAGGTTATATAATGAGACTTTGGAAATAGGTATGCCACATTCACTAAATCCACTTAGCATCATTCAAACTCAACTTATGATTTCATAGAGGGACTGTTAGCAGTATAAATGTGGAGATGTCTAGTTAGCCAGAATAAGCAAAATATATGCAAATTAGCCTTTTTTAGATATAATTTATATACAATAAAATTCATCATTTAACGCAATAATTCATTGGGTTTTAGTGTCTTCACAAGGTTATGCAACTATCACCACTATGTAATTCCAGAACATTTTTTAAAAATATTTTTTAGTTGTTAATGGACCTTTATTTTATTTATTGATATGTGGTGCTGAAAATCTAACCCAGTGCCTCACACATGCTAGGCAAGTACTCTACCACTAAGCCACAACCCCAGCCTCTCCAGAACATTTTTATCACCCCTAAAAAGAAAGCCTATACTTCTTAGTGGTCACTTCCCAAACCTGTTTTCCTCCAACCCATAGAAACCACTAATGTACTTTATGTCTCTATGAATTTTCCTCTTCTGAACATTTCAAAATAAAATCATATAATATCTTACCTTTTGTGTCTGGATTCTTCCACTTAGCATAATGCTTTCAAGGTATCTCCATGTTATAGCATTTATCAATAGTTGTCTCAGTCTATTTTCTGATGCTATAACAATACCTGAGAATAGGTAATTTATAAATTAAAAAAAGCTTATTTTTTTTATAGTTCTGGAGACCAAAAAATCCAGGAATATGGCCCTAGCATCTGCTCAGCTTCTTCTGAGGGCCATGCACTGCTTCAATCCATGGTGGAACGTGGAAGGGCAAGAAGGCAGGCACATACAGAAGAAAGAGGTACTGCTATGATTTCAAAATGGTTTGTCCTCACCAAAACTCATGCTGAGGCTTAATTCCTCAATGCAGCAGTGCTCAAAAATGGGCCTAATGGGAGGTGATTGGGTCATGGGAACAGAGCCCTTATGACTGGTTCATTACTCATCTTTTTTTTTTTTTTTTGGTAGCAGGGATTGAACTCAGGAGCACTCGACCACTGAGCCACATCCCTAATCCTATTTTGTGTTTTATGTAGAGACAGGGTCTCACTGAGTTGCTTAGCGCCTCACCATTGCTGAGGCTGGCTTTGAACTCGCGATTCTCCTGTCTCAGCCTCCCTAAGTGCTGGGATTACAGGCTTGCGCCACCGCGCCCAGCTCAGGTTTATTACTTATCTTGTGGGAATGCATTAGCTGTAGGAGTTCTATATTCTCACTAAACTCAGAATGAAATCTCAGATGATTCTAGCAATTGCTGAGGGGGGAGTTTTGAAGTCTCCAATCACAATTGTTGATTTATCTATTTCTCTTTTTAGTTCTATCAATTGTTTCATCTCTTTGGAACTCTGTTGTTTAATGCATAAAAATTTTGAATGGCTGTGTCTTCTTGGTTGATTGACCCTTTTTTATCATTATGTAATGTTCTTGGTATGGTTCAAGTGTGTTCTAAACATTCATGTTTTAGAGGCTCACTTCCCTAAGTGGCTGTGTTGGAAGATTGTATAGACCTTAAGTGGTGGGGCCCACTGTGAGGTCCTTGGGTCAGTAGGGCGCTGCCTTCAGAAGGAATTGAGGTAGTTTTTGTGGAACTCTCTAGATAGTTCTTGCAAGAGAGTTGTTTAAAGCCTGAGCCTGGCCTCACCAGCTTCTCTGGCTTCCTGTTTGGTGATTTGATTTCTTCCTCCCACACATGCTTCCACTATTGCTATCCACCATGAGGTGATACAGGAAAGGGGCCTTACCAGAGCTTGTGTCATGTTGCTGGGACTTTCAGCATCTCAAACTATAAGCTTAAATAAACATTTTTCTTTATGAAGTTAGTCTGCCTCAATAATTTCATTATAGTAACAAAAAACTAATACAGTCCCTCTCTGTTAATTTTTTTGCCTTGAGGGCTATTTTATTTGATATGAATACATCCACTCCTGCTTTCTGCAATCTTTTTCTTTTGATGAGAGGGATCAGTGCATGCCAATATAATGACTGATATACTTTATACTTTCCTTTTGCTTAATTTTTGTTCTTTTTCCTAATTCATACTAAGTTGATCAAGTTCCTAGTAATTTGATTTTTTTCTTATTAACTATAAATTCCCACATACTTTTCTTCATTTTATTAAAGCTTACTTTCACTTTTTCTGTTCTGATAATCAGGTGCATAAAATTCTATCATTATTTTAAAACAAGATATGAATAATTTCCCTCACTGAAATCCAAACATTTTCCTCCACAAAATGAGGCCTTAATATTTCTTGGTCTACCATATTCTCCCCTATGCTTTACATACATTGAGGCTGTGTTAGTGAGTGCTTAGAAATTCATGATGAAAATATCTTCTACATAGATTGTGCACTTATTGTTATTCCGTTTCCCTCTTCATTCCTAATACTGATTTTTCATCCCTAATCCTCTCCTCTCACTTCTTACCATCAAGATATTTTTGCAATTACTTCTAGAAGGCTTAAATCTCTAAATAAAGAATCCATTTTAAAAGGAAAGTGCCTCACTCTGATATTAATGATATCAAAATTCTAGTCATGAAGCTAATAAATGATTTGACTTTGTTCCTGGAAAACAGATTTTGTCTATAGACAAAATCCCTCTCTAAAACATGCTCATTCAGGCCATAGCTTCAAGCAGTCTAGCAAAAGTGTTTCCAGCCTTTATTCCCAAGCAATGTCAGGAAGGTAAGAACCATACCAGTCCTTGACCTGAAGTAAAGAATGTGCTCCAGTTTCTTCAGGAGTGCTTCCTTTACACACTAAGAAAATGAACTTCTATTTGCCTCAACAAATGTTTTCAGTGAATAGTGTGTACAGCTTCTGAAAATTTATTTTTTTCTGTTATGTTTGATAACATGTATTAAAATGCAACTTTTGAGAAAAAAAATAAAGAAAATGAACTTCCAGGTGCCTCTGCTTGCTTCTGGACATGCACATAAAGTTGATGCATCCCCATTTATCATTTTGTGTTTCTGCTTCTTTTCTTTTGTTGTATTTGAGTCTGTCTAGGTCATTTTGGTTATTTATCTTTTCATACTTAATCTATCATATAGTCCACTTTTTGAAGCATAAGGCATCATTATAATATAAATGCATACAATCCTGATTGGAAGTTTGCCTTCATATCTTTTATATTTAAAAGCACAATTACAGTATCTATGTGGTAGGTCTATTACCTCAAGTTTTTAGGGTTTAACCCAACTGATTGGTGTGCCTTCTGGAAGATTTTCCTCGGGTTTTGTACTTTTTTACTTATACTTTTACTTTTTTACTTTTTTACATCTTTAGGGGAACTCAAATATTGCATTTTTGCTAGGGATTCCAATAGTATCACTATCCCAGAAACCATTTTTTATGTTAATTCCTTAACTGGAGGGCATCTGGACCATGTGAGCAGTTATAACTGAATGCCAAACTATGTTAGCTGTAGTTAGGAAGTACCATGAAAGATATTATTTTCCTACCAAGAATCCAAGCCAGGACAGCAAGGCTTCTTTTCTGCCTCCTTTCCCATGCATCATTTAGCTGAGGATATAGTCCTCTGAGGTTCCCCAGATTTATGTATATGTCTGTTTCTCAATTCTAACTGCCATATCATAGAAGACCACAGTCTTGTCTCCTATCACCAGGAAGACACTAGAAACCAAGTTGCTAGATTAGACACTCAAAGGCCAGCAGTTGTTTCATCTTTACCCAGACCACCATTAGCCTCGATTCAGATGCGCAAACCGGTTGTCAGTTTTCTTTTGGAGTTTGCCTCTCAGGGACTGATTTCTTACAAGCTCAAATATCCATTTAGAAGGATATTATTACCTCCTACTCCCACATTTCTAGGTGGATTACAGTGAGATGATTTTTCTGGTTATCTTGTATGAAAAAAGTTGCCTAATGTAGTCTTACATGTAAGCACCTATTAGTTTGTAGACAAAAAGTACAATAAATAAAACTGATGGATAGATTTTATTTTCCCTATGTTATTTTTATTTCCTCTTCTTTTTTCTGATAGTTTTTGGAAATCATATACAAATCTTACCTTTGTCCACTACAATAAATTCTAATAGTGACCTCTTGCCTATTTAATAAGGTGGTCATTGAATTGGCTAAATATATTGTTTTTTCCTGTGGAATTATCTGAGATGAAGTCTTTCTGGTTATTCAGATATATATATATACTTTAAGCAGAAAAACACAAGGTTTTAACACAAAGCTCTCATTATGGTGAGAAAACATTTGGAGTAAAAACATATTAAAGCTTCCAAGTAAAAAACTGCATAGAAGTTCTGCTTCTTAAAGTTGCTTTCCCAGTTGGCTTTCAAACAGAAATAGAGATACATAACCTCTGAAAAACTAAGGACACTCTGTGCCTAAAGTCTCCAAGACAATTTTCATCCATCTTATGGCAAATTAGCCAATCAGAAAAGAGAAATTGAGCTTAGCAGAGTCTCATTTGGCAGATCTTTAAGAAGTTGGCTTTAGCTCCTTACTGAGCACCTCAGCTTTTGATCATACTCATAAAAATTCATAACAAGGATTAAAAGTGGTAAAAACAAAAGAATTCAAGTAGAAAATATAATAATTTTAATTTTAGTGCCCCGTGAGAACCAAAACTTTCCAATCTTTCAAACTGGTCAGGAAATTTTTAGAATTATTCTTTTTTAAATGCTGCCTTAGAAAAATAAACATCTTAAACATGAAAATGAGAAAGCAGAGGATTTCAGTCAAGAAGGAGAATAATGAATAAAGTCATTGTTAGGCATTCACCAATGTTGGCAATTCTTAGCATTTAAGCCAAAGTTAGCTTCATAGGTAGGAGACAAAGTCATAAAGTCATAAAGTCATTCAGTAGACAAATGAAAAGTCCATATAAGTATTTGTTCCAATATTCTGGTTTTATTATAAAGTATTAGCTCTGGCTATACAAATTGGCATCTTATATACCAATTCAATGAGTCTATATTATCAGTTGGATGAAGGTGATAGACTGAATAGTATAATCATCAACACTAGGCATTTAATTTTTGGTATTCAGGTGTCCTCACCCTATCATCTCATTGTCTGTTGCTGGCAAGAGTTGCTGCCCAAAGATTACCTGTAGCCAAAGATATTCACTCACTTCTAAAAAAACAAACTTAAACCAAACAACCACCACATATATTCAATAATAAAAGGAATTTCTTAAATAAAGTGTGATACATTTGTAAGGTGAAAGATAATAAAGCCATTAGAATTATATACGTGGGGCTGGGGTTATGGCACAGTGGTAGTGTGCTTGCCTAGCATGCGTGAGGTACTGGGTTCATTCCTTAGCACCACATAAAAATAAAATAAAGATATATGTCCACCTACAACTAAAAAATAAATATTTAGAAAAATTATATACGTGAAGAATGATAAAACTCACTTTTATAATTTTATGCAAAAATGAATACAACAAATTAGATCTATAGGGTGATCTCAGATAAAATATGCTTAGAAAAAAGTATGGAAGGAAATGTAACAAAATGTTAATGTTTGCCTTTGGATGGTAGGATTATGAACATTTTGTAATCATCTTTTGCATAGTTACTCTATTACCTATGGATTTATTTTATATGAAAAACACCTAGGAAACTGTTTTATACCAACAACAGTCATGCGTTTCCTGCTCTTATGCTCTATGAGACTATGAAACATTTCCTTTTCAATTGACCCTGGATTATGACTCGTTTGAAAAAGTACAAGTGGTTGTAGTGTATGAATAGTTAAAAAAAGTTGATCGTATTTAGGTTCCCTGATTGATTAGGAACTTTTTGATACTTCTTTCTTCTGCTGAATATCATCACTGGACAGAACAATGAGGTCCCATCGATGTTCTTAATTTGGAAGCACTTGACCAAAAATGTGAATGTTGTCTTACTAATGAAGTCTTGATTGATAGACTCTAAAAAATAAATCCTGGTGATCCAAATTTTAGTGTTGTTCAGTGAGTATTTCCTAATGTCACTATTTTTCTTAAGGAAATTTTAATCCAAACAGGAGCCCTGCTAATCCTGATTTGGAGTAAGCGATGTGTTAATGTTCTTTGATGCCCTGACTCCTTATAAGGAACTTGAGACTACATATCATTCTGTAATTATAAAATAACAAATTCTAGGTAGAAGAAAAAAGGACTTTTCAAAATATTTCAAGCTATAGTCTTTAAACCTGGGCTAGTAGATGTTAAAAGATTTTTTGAAGATTTAATGTATCTTTATTATTTTCTTTGCTTCTCTTGAAATAAGAGTTTTCTAACTACTTACTCATCCTTATATTCTGAAAAGTTTCAAATTTCAAGCTGCTTCACATTTGCAACAATCTTACGAAAGCATTTCAGGGTTCTCCTTGACTGAATATTCAAATTGTAGTTTTTATTTTAGATATTCAGACTCAGTGGTAGGCATCTATATGCTACTTAGGGGTGGAAAATATATTTGTATTGTTTTACATTGAATTTGGCCCAGGCAGACATGAATAGAGGAATCAGGTGGCATGGCCATGAATAGGAAAGTTTCATTACGTTTTGAGATTCTTAAACAAATCTATTTGGAACCAACCAAATCTGCAGGGAATTCCTACATAAAATGAATTCCTTTTGCATTTAAACCTCAAGGACACAAGTTGATAAAATTGAAAACTGAAAAGTGTTTTTAGCCCCTTAGGCAACCTCAGAAAGAAATATGAAAGGGAAAAATGGACCTTCACCATCACTAAGCAACATAATGTTTTTTATTTTCTCTTTGGATGATTTGAATTGGAGAAATGGTACATTGAAGATGATTGAATCAATTTGTAATCCTAAAATTTGGTTTATATTGAATTTACATAAATTGAATAAACTCTCAGGGAAAGAATGTCCATCTGTGATAATGGGTAATAACTCCACTATGTTTGCTTTATAATGTCTTGCTCACCATTCTATCACCTGTGGCTAGCAAAGGACCTGGCATACAGAAAGGCTTCAACAAATACTTATGAAATAAATAAACTCTGGTTACCTTGGATTAAAAATAAAACAGAAACTGGAAGACACCAGGTTGGAGATAATCAGGACTACATTGACACAAAGCTTGAGTAAGAATCAAAAAGGAAACCAATTTCTAACATTGTATAGGAAAGTAATCACCTGAAACTGGAGAAGAACCACGCAGCAGCTCTAGCTACCTTATTACCAAGAACGTTTGATTTGTTCTGGAAAGCCTTTTCACCTTTCTTAACTTTCCTCACTTGAAACATGAAGATATTCTAGGTCTAAAATGTTGTCGTTTTTTCTATGTTTCCTCCTCTAAACCTCACAGCAAGTAAAGTGGTTTCTCTGTCACTTTCCTTTCCTAGGTTCAAGTTTCTGCACTTGCTTCTTTAAAGGTCACCTCATCATGTTCTATCTTAACTGTTACTTCACATATGGAAAATAAAAGACTCCTGAACCATCCTAATTAGTTTATAACTTGGAGTCTGCTGCATACCCCCCCCTTTTCTCTCCTATCTTTTCTTCCTTCTCATACGAATGAAACATTCTTGCAAAGTAGCTTCCCAGGATTGAGTCTGTGGTGATATTTAAAATACAACCTCACAAGAACTAAAAAAAAAAAAATTTTAAATAAATAAACTAAATAAAATACAACCTCAGAGGATTTGAATTCACATCATTGGTCTTGTAACAAGTTTGTTTGTTTGTTGTTGGTTTGTAACAAGTTTGGGTACTGGGAATTGAAACCAAAGGTTCTTTTATTTTTATTTTTAGTTGTAGATGGACACAATACCTTTATTTTATTTATGTGGTGCTGAGGATCAAACCCAGGGCCTCACGTGTGCTAGGCAAGTGCTCTACTACTGAGCTATAACCCCAGCCCAAACCCAGGGGTTCTTAACCACTGAGCCACATCCCCAGTTCTTTTAATTTTTTATTTAGAGAGAGGCTCTCACTAAGTTGCTAGGGCCTTCCTACATTGCTGAGGCTGGCTTTGAACTTGTGATCCTCCTGCCTCAGTCTACCAAGCCACTAGGATTACAAGTGTACACTACAACAACCAGCATAACATGTTTTTCTAAACAGCTCAGACCTCGAACAATCTGTCAGCAGCTAAACAAATCAACGGTATTCTAGCCTTTAAAATCATTCATCTTCTCAAACCCCAAGATCCAAAATGAAGAAATCTAGAAATCTCATAGGACAGACTAGTGGTCTCTCCAGCTAAGCCTAGGGTATCTATCATCTTACTTGTGACTAATCTAGTGCCTAACATCTACCAGTATAATGGATACATATATTACCTTCCAGAGAGAAATACTTATATGTAGCATTCCTCTGCTGTTTCTGTTTCTTATCTGTAAGGAGTATTTCCCTCTCTCATTTTCTCTCAAAACTCTTGTCTTTTTCCTCACACACTCATACAAATTTAGATACTGCATGAAAGAAGTAACTCTGTCTACAACCACAAGAAATATATAAGCAGAGAAGAACCCATCAAATGGAAAGAGAAATTTTGTATGGATAAGAAATTATGTATGATTCCAAACCTCAAGGTTGAATTTTTTAAAGATGGTGACATTGGAAGATGTTAAATGAAAACAGAGTAAGATGAGTGGGATTAAATATCATTTTACCAGAATGCCTCTATAATGGAATTTACAAAATAATTTACTTTTATGGTTAAAGTATAATTTGTAGATTACTTTATAATCCATATGTCACTAATTTGGTCTTCAACAACTACCCAGGAAGGCAAGGTAAGTGTTACTATCATGCCAATTTCATAAATAACAAAATAAAGCCAGACAGAGGTCAATGATTTTTCTAAGAGCACATTGTTAAAACCAGATCTTCTAACTGAAAATGTCATCTTTTCAACACAATACCTGGCATCTGATGGACCAAGATCTACCCAATCCCCCTTTAAAAACCCTGCTACAATTATTCTAAAACATGTTTGTACACTTGTTTCAAGACACAAGATATGCTAATCAAATCTATTTATAATACAAATATAAAAAAGTATCATCTGATCATCCTAAAAAAGAACCCAGGCAGTTATTGTTACACATGAGATTCATTTTAGTAAAAATACTAATAGCGGGGAACCATGCAGAAGGGGTAGTGAGTTGCAGTCCAGGTACACCTCAAAACATCAAAATGTTTGTTTCAACAACATTTATATACAAATACAATTTTAAATCATATTTTAATTACACAAGGGAAAGCTATAACTCAAAGACATTCTTTTTAAATACAAGTAATCATCTTATCAAAGTTCAGGTTTCCTTTTCCTTTTTTTTTTTTGGTACTAGGGATTGAACTCAGGGGTACTTGACCACTGAGCACTGAGCCACGTCCCCAGCCCTATTTTGTGTTTTATTTAGAGACAGGGTCTCACTGAGTTGCTTAGTGCCTCGCCCTTGCTGAGGCTGGCTTTGAACTCGCAATTCTCCTGTCTCAGCCTCCCATAGTGCTGGGATTACAGGTGTGCACCACCGCGCCCGGCTAAGGTTAAGGTTTTCTTGCATCAGGTTTTTCAGAAGGGCTTCGCCTCAACAAATTACATTCTTTAAATCTGATATAAGTTTTGTAATCCAGAATCATCCATTATCAGACAGATGGAACCAACAGAGGCAAGACAATTGTACCTCATTGCTTACAATGGAAAGTTTAAAAATAGTACTTAAACTTAGTTTTCATCATTTGGCCTAAAAAGAATACCTATATGCAAAGAAAATGCTTACATATTCAGGTACTGAAATATTTTTAAAAGCAATTGGAGAAATTAGAAGGTTTAGGGGAAATGAAGCAGGGTATCAGATGAAGACTCTTTAGGCCAATGAAATCTCTTTCATACCTGAGATCCTGTGAATACACATCTGAGTATTACTATTCCCATCACTAGTTACTTTTATGTCTTTCAGTAACCACTTGTACATCTTGAATAATGCCTACACTTTAGGCTACACTTAAGGGACATGCAAATATCACTTTCAACACTATTTCCAATATCTTCAATCTATTAATCTTAAACACAACCAGACGTATGGAAAAATCACCTTTCAAGATTTTTGTAAATTCCTGGTTTATAGTATTTGTCAATTTTATGCTATGAGTACTGCCAACATGGCCAATTTCAAGCTACTAATGGCTTTAAACTGGCTTGTAAAGAGTCCTGAGTATTTAACAATCAGGCTCTAGGGAGCCTGAGGAAGTTGATCAAATTCAAGTATACCATCAAACATGCCCCACACTCCAATCATACTAATTTATTACAGCCTTGTGAATATGACCTTGCATTCCTCATAACTGCACCTCCATGTAAAATGGATGGAACTCTATTTTTATATACAATTCCTACCTGCTCAATTTTCAGCCCAAATGCTACTTTCTTATAATTTTTCATAACTTTGGACCTGTGCATTTATTATATATGTCACAATTCCCTGATCAACACAGGAGAGATGTACTTATTTTCAATATTCTTAAAGAATTAACACATAATGATATTAATTAGATTCTTAGAATGCATGGGGGAATAATGGAGGTTGTTTTATAGTGACAAGGCAAAGAACAAATAGATTCAATGAAAGTGAAATAGAGAGAGAGAAAAGGTGGATGACTCCTCTATGACTTTACAGATTCTGAATGCTACTAATATATATCAGTATATATATATTTCATTTTCATTAATGGACAGATAATTCAGACAGAAAATCAACAAAGAAATAATAGTGTTAAAGAGTTAATCCATAACCTAATATACCTAATAGACATCTACAGAACATTTCATCCAAATGCTGCCAAATACACATTTTTCTCATCAGCATATGAAATTCTCCATATGATAGACAACAAATCAACTGTCAAGAAACTTTTAAAAATTGAAATCATATGGAATATATTTTCTGACCACAATGCAATAAAACTAGAAATCAATAACAAGAAAAATTTCAGAGGCTGGGGATGTAGCTCAGTGGTAGAGCACTTACCTAGCATGTGTGAGGCACTGGGTGTGATCCTCAGCACCACATAAAAATAAACAAAATAAAGGTATAAAGTCCATCTACAGCCGAGTGCGGTGGCGCAAGCCTGCAATCCCAGCACTTTGGGAGGCTGAGACAGGAGAATTGCGGGTTCAAAAGCCAGCCTCGGCAATGGCGAGGCGTTAAGCAACTCAGTGAGACCTTGTTAGGGCTGGAGATGTGGCTCAGTGGTTGAGTACCCCTGAGTTCAATCCCTGGTACCAAAAAAAAAAAAAAAGTCCATCTACAACTAAAAAAAAGGTAAAAAAGAAAAATTTCAGAAATGGTACAAATACATGGAAATAAACTTAATTTGAACAACCAATGGATTGAAGAAGAAATCAAGGAAGAAATTTAAACATTTCTGAAACAAATAAAGATGGCCACACATCATAGTAAAATGTATGGACTATGGAAAAATCAGTACTAAGAAGGAAATTTATGCCAGATGTCAAATAAAGAACCTACCACTGAATCTCAAGTAATTAGAAATACAAGGACAAACCAAATGCAAAAATAGTAGAAAGAAATATGAAATATTCGAGCATAAATGAATGAAATGGAGACCAAAATCAATGTGAAAGATGAACAAAACAAATGTCTGGTTCTTTAAAAAATAAATAGACAAACCCTTACCAGACTAAGATAAAGAGAAAATTCAAATAAAATTAGAGACAGAAAGGGAGAGATTACAACTTACAACACAGATAGAAAAGATCACTAGAGATTATTATGTACAATTATTTCCCAACAAAATTGATGATTTATAAGAAATGGACAAATTCCTAAACATATACACCTCACCAAGACAGAACCATGAAGAAATAGAAACTGTGAGCAAACCAATAAGTAATAAAATTGAATCCCTAATAAAAAGCCTCCCATCAAATAAAAGCCCAGGACCAGATAGCTTCACTGCTGAATGCTACTAAATACTTAATGAAAAACTAATATCAATTCTCCTTAAGTTATTCACAAAGACAAAAGAGGGAAGAATTCTTCCAAACACATTCTACAAGGTCAGCATTTCCCAGATACTGAAAAGATAAGGACACAACACAAAAAGAAAACAATAGGCCAATATCCTTGATGAATATACATGCAAAAATCCTCAACAAAACACTTGCAACCTGAATCCAACAAACACATTAACAGTGAATAATTCTGGTTAAGTAGGCTTTGGTCAAGTGATCGCGTATGATTCAATACATGAAAATCAATAGGTGTGGTATACCACATCAACAGAATGAGGGATAAAAAACATATGGTGATCTCAGTAGATGCCAAAAGGCATTTGATAAAATTCAGCATTGTTTCATGATAAAAATTGAATAAGTTAGGTATAAAAGCAAAGTACTTGACCATTTATAGGAAGCCAACAGTTAACAACATTATACTGAATGAGGAAAAACTGACAGCTTTTACTCTAAGATCTGGAACAAGATGAGAATGCTAACTTTGACCCCTTTTATTCAATGTGGTCTGGAAGTCCTAGCTAGAACAATTAGGCAAGAGAAAGAACTAATGGGCATAGATTCCATAAAGGATTTAGGAGGAAGAATAATTTAGACATTTATCAATCATCCAACCACTTCACTTTACTGATGAGGAAACTGAAGGATAGAGAAAATCCACTTGCTCAAGCTCTCCCAAATGCTTAGCAACAAAGTGGAAATCAGAACTGAAGCTTACTCAGGCCTCTTCCTGTTTTATAGATGAGAACAGTTACACTCCAGTATTGCAGTATTACTTTCAACAATATTATAGCTCTGTAACACGGAAGATTAGTGTACAGGTGGATGGATGCTCTATGACTTTGCAGATTCCAGGGCTCCAGTCTTTGAGGATGTTCCAGCAGTGACTTTCCCAGGGTTGCAATGAGTCATGGGAAAGCAATGTCAGCTCCTGCTGAGACTTCAATGGAAGAGACTGAATCAACTGAACAAGAATAGCAACTGGAAACACCAGATCCCTAGGAGATGAGCTGGCCTCATTTTAATTCAACTGAGAAATCTCTGGATCACTGGCTGGATTGAATTCAAAGAATAACTTTGAAACTTAAATGTCATAAGTGTACACGTATGTGAATACTCTGTGCTTTGGCATAGGCTAAAGCCCCCTTGAGGGAATAATCTTGCAGAGGGGAATGAAGTAGATATGAAGTCACTTCCATTTCCTCTGTTCCCTAAGTAGTGACTGGCACCAGGGAATTCAAACAGATGAGATCATGTAGGATGAAGAGTTAGTAATAAGAGACTAAGTCATATGGGCAGAAGGATTAATTTAGAAGACAGAGTCAACAAAGATGGGATGACAAGTAGTAACAAAGAGAAGTTAGAAAATCCAATCCAATGGAAAAGATGCCTCCAGCCAATCAGGAGAAGGGGGCACTGCTTCTAGTTTTCAGCAGGTATCAGGGTACTTTGAATAACTTGACCAAAGCTAAAAACTTATAACTGAAATGGTAATGACAGAGAAGAAAATCATGGCAGTGACTGTGAAACAACTCAAAAAAGTAAAAGCCTCCATTAGCACCTGTATCTTGAAAAATTTTTAAACTTCAGACCCACCCATTTTTCATTTCACAGGTTCTATCAGGTTTTACAACACACAGAATACTCCCAACACCTACAATGAACACTGTCTCCCAAGTGTCTCCCTTGACAACCTGTATTTGTTGTAAATGTGGGACTGCATGTGATGGCTGTCTGCCAAGTTCCTGCTGAAGGACTAATGGCTGCAACTGAACTCCTTTCAAAATGTCAGTATCTTCAAGCCATTGGTTTGTGGATCTCTTCCTTAGAAAACTTGTCACAATTCAAGTACTGTGAAGATTAAGAGCCCATTTATGGGCTGGGGATATAGCTCAGTTGGTAGAGCACTTGCCTCGCATGCACAAGGCCCTGGGTTCAATCTACTCTTTCTTACAACCTGGGGCTCTTGTAAATGGGCCAAGCACACAGGTTTGAAGCATCAGTAGTCAGTCTTCTATATAAACTGTGGAAATCCCTGCTTACAAGTAGGTGCTTAATTCATTACATGGAATTATAAGCCCTTGATAAATTTCAGGATAGATACCCTCTAAAGTGTCCCAGTGGAATCAATGCCTAGGTGCCTGATCATTCTCCAGGTCATCCTCCATGGTCACAATATCCCAACCCAGCCCCTGGAATGCTGGGGTAAAGGAAGGTATTGTTACCCTGTCACCAGTAGCCACCGGAAGAGTAGGAGAAATCCCAGACTGCAATTATCATGTCCCTATAAATGTTATAACCTAAATAATTTCATATAAATTTTGCATCTTGTAATCATCTGGCAAAATTCTACAGCAGTGGCATAAACATTTGTGTATCTATGTACACATATGGTATAAATCCATTGATTGGATTACTGTGATCTCAAACTGCAAAATGCTAGCCATGATACATAATATGGGATTTATTCTTCTAAAACTCACCTCTCTTGCCCAGATATCCTGTCTAAACAAAATTAGAAGCAATAAACACACCACCTGGAAACCATGCCTCATTCTTCCCTTATCAGTATGGCCTTAATCCAAGACATTCTCTCATCTGGCTTGTCTCCCAAACTTCTGTCCACCCATTGTGTGGTCACATCACTCTAGGAATGTTCCTTTTGCATGCTTTTGGCTTTCACTGTGAATCCTAGCTCAAGGCTGCCAACTTCTCATCTCTCCAAAGCTTTCCTCAATAATATGAATATTGAGGCTATATAGGCAAGTGAAAGGAAAATTAAAGATGAGAGCCTGCTATAAAGATATGTAATTGATGAAGCCCATATCACTGTGGCCAAATGGAACTAGATCCCAAAATTCAATTTGTATTTATCTACACAGCTGTGATAACTGGGAAAGATCTGAAATATCAATTCTGCCACTTGCATATCAGTAAGACCACTCTGGAAAAACTGTACCAACTAAGTTTTACAGTTCTATTTTAAATTTTTTTTTGGTTCCAAAAAGATGTAGTACATTCTAAGACCCTAAATATGAATGCTTTATTTTCTTCCTCATTATTTATCATAACTAAGACTTAAATTAAAGCCTTTCTTCATACAGACTCACTCAGAGAAGTACCTTTCTTTCTAATCCAGTTTCCTGTTCATCAGCAGACTTTGATCCTTCCTGCACAGGCATCTCCAACCCTAGCCAGAACTGAGTCCTCAGTAGTCTATGCTATGAAATTGCATCAAGGCCATTTTAAAAAGCTTGAGGTTCAAGAATCTAGTTGTAGCTCTTGAGTGAGACACTTAGACTCCAAAAGCCCTCAATTTCCTAATCTGTTAAGAAAGGATATACAGTGATTTATCAGGAAGGTTCCTTCAAGTTCTGAAAACAATCTATAAGGCAGGAGGGATGAAGGAAGAGAGACATGACTAGCTTTGCTGACTGTGGCGTGACAACTACCTTCCTCTTTGTCTCTTTCCACCCTCCCTAAGCTTTTCTTATTTCTTCTTATTTCTTTTTTTAAAATATTTTTAGTTATATATGGACACAGTGTCTTTATTTTGTTTATTTATTTTTATGTGGTGCTGAGGATTGAACCCAGTGCCTCACCTGTGCAAGGCAAGTGCTCTGCCACTGAGCCACAACCTCAGCCCCACCTTCTTATTTCTTTAACAAACCATACTTTCAATAATTGATTTTCAATTGTTGGTCTGCATTGCAAACACCTTGAGATTAGGAACAATCTTTGTGTTCTCAATGTATAGAACCTCACCCAAATCCTCTCAATATTCTTAAACTACTAAATGTGATGCCTCACCCAGGTATATCTGCAATTAAAACTTTAAATAGAATGAAAGTTTTCATCTCCTAATAAAGAAATTACAAGGGAAGTGGGTCATAAAGGATTTTTTTGCAGTATATTCTTCAAGTATCCCTAAAAATGCCATATTGGTTGCCTTCAAAAAACTATATATGAAGCAGATTACAGGATTTGAGGTCGATACATGGAGAGAAACCCATTGGAGATCATTTCTGTTATCCATCTTTTTGTACCAGTCAGGATTCTGGCAGGAAAGAGAAAGGTAAACTCAAATGGGATGAGTTTGACAAAGGACTGTTTAAAGGAATCCAACAATGGAAAACCCAGTGCTCTGGAGTCAGCATACAAGATAGGCATTACCACTCTTACACCTGAAAATTCAAGAAAGGTCACAGGCCATCTGACAGGAGCTGTAGCCTTCAGTACAGGCAACAAATCCACAATGACTGGGCCAGGAGAGAACTGGAAGAATAAAAACCCTGACCTTATTCTCCTCTTGCTCACCTAGCTCTTCCTAAGGCTCATATTGGCCAAAATCAATGAGAAGCCAAAGGGCAAGGGAAGTTAAAGAGGCAGTCCATAAAAGTCAGCCTGCTGTGACACAGCAGGATGTAAAAAGAACAGAAAGTGGACCTACAGTGGCAAATGGAAAAGATCTAGCCCAGTACTCAAATAGCTTACTGACAAGCATGATAGCTTTTATGAAAACACTGATAGGAAATGTCTAGTTTTAACCTGTGGTTCACAAAATCTTGCATTTATCTCTGGTCTCTGCAAGTCTACCCCCAGTAAAAAAAAAAAAAAGAGCTGGAGTCTCCATGTCCAGAATGAAATAATCAGAGCTTAATGTTCCCTTTCAAACTACAAAAGAGCACCTCTATCATGTTCAAGCTCTACCTAAGGTGGAACATACTGTATTTTAAAGCCTTGAATTATGATTAGAGTAAGGAAGTCTCTCCACTCCAAAAGTGAGCAGTGTGGGTAGCTGATCCAGTGGTCCTATACACAGCCAAGTCATATCTCAACCCACCTGAAACTTCCCATGCTCTTTAAGGTGACTAAATATGCTTCCTTCCAGGTGTATAGGCTCCTTTCTATGAAAACAAAAGAACTTGGATGTCTTCTAAGATTGCATTCACCTTTTAAAGAGGAAGCATAATGGTGGAGAACAATAACTTCCTATGGTTTCTTATAAGTATAACTTGCTTGAAAGAAAAAGTGCCCCCCATAGAGAGCTTTAAAGAAAAAAAAACTGGAAAGATCTGTTGGAGGCACAAAAGCAAATTCTTTCTCCCTTTTATCTTTTTTTACTTTGGTCATAAAATAAGAATAGAGAAATTAAAGTCACAACTCAGCTTTAATGAAGTCCAATTTTGATGCTGATGAAATAGTTGACAGAAATGTGCACTTGTTTACTTGTCACTTAAATGGATGCTTTACCAGAATCCATGGGAAAATCATCCTTTTCAATAAGCTAATGGAATAATTCTTTTAATCCCTTTGAAAAAATATGCCAAAATAATCACATATCCTCTATTAGTAAAAGGCCTCAATTGTACTCCTTCCTATATAAATATAGTCCTCCTTGCTTGGGAACAAACTGTCAAAAGACTGTAGGTTTCAAAAGAAAGATGGATTTAAGACAAGCCAGAATGATGTCAGATTTCATGGAGTCCAGATGGTTCTGTCAGACTTGTCCTCAGCTGCTTGGTTTGTGGTGATTTTTTTTCTGAGAGCTAAATAGATGTTGGCAATAGAAACGTAGCTAGCAACTCCAGCAGTATATCTGAATCATTATAGTAAATATGTTTTAGAATGCATATCCACCCTGGGCTCTATTTCAACAATCCTCCTCTCCCTGAGAGGTGGGCCCCTGAAGCCCTATCAGCGTTATGCTCTCACAACTCATTGACTCCAATTGATTGGACCAAAAATGGACACTTGACTCAGGGAAACCAATTCAGAGTCAAGATTGGCAGCAAAAAAAAATGTCTTTGGGACATAGGAAGGTTAGGATAAACTGATGTGAACATGACAGAGGCCACCATTTAAAGGCAACAATGGTGTGGCATAAACATGGCAGAAGAATTGGCATTCAAGAGAAAGACAAATAGGAAGCCAATAGCAGAGGTTAGAAGATACAAAAGAACATGTTATCCCAAAAAGAGATGAGTACAGATAACAGAGGTCTACTTTGACTTATGTTGGTTTTCCAGGTCCTATTCCCTATCCCTAATGTGGCCTGAATGCCTGTCTGACCCTTAAGCCCTTGTAGATAGCCTTGTATCCTTTTGGAGATTGTCCCTTTTTGCTTAATCCACTTTGTATTTTACCATCAAAATTATCTCAGGGCATAATTAACTCTGGAAAATAAATCAAGAACCTCAGGGCTCTAGCTTCTAGATGCAATGTCATGCAGGCATAGGGATTCCTAAAAAAAGTGTTGAGACTAGTTCTCTAATATCAAGATAGAGTACATCTGAGAGAATCCTTCTGCAGGATTAGAGGAGACAAAAGGATTGGCAACCCTTTAGCGGAAGATGAGTTACGTGAGGTAGTTGTTAATTCCTTGGCACTAGCAGGGAGAAGCATGTCAGGGGCAGGGCTTCTGCAAAGCACTTGCTTCCTTACTGTTCTTTGTCAGACTTTACACATACCAGAACACCAAGAAGTCTGTTGACATTTTACTGTCACCAGTAGCATTGCCTGTTTTATGCATCAGCCTGATATTCATTTTAATCATACCAAGCTTATGACGTTATTACTGACCCCATCAAATCATACTTGTTTAATTCAGCAAGGATAAAAGCATTAATTTTTAAAGCAATGTCTTATAAAATATGTAACAAGTTCTTCAAAATGACACGATGTGCTTTCATTTTTCAAAGCCTTGGCTTATTGACGTAATATCTCCAGGTGATGACTGAATGTGGGACTATGTGCCGTAAATTTCAAAAGGCTTTTCATATTTCACTGAAGTTATCCCTGAAGAAATCCCATGAGTTTGGAAGAGCAGGCATTAGTAAATTCATTTTAAATGGGAACAAGTGAGACTCAGTAAGTCCAATGCAGCTATACAAGGTATTTCAGGTAAGATATGAATAAGCAGGGATACAAAGTAGAGGTTTTATTCTGAAACCTATATTCTTTCCACAACAAAGTAACTATAGAATTCTACATAATTTCTAAAATATACTCTTTATAATGGGAACCAACTGAACATGGCATTCACTTTGATGTTTCCAGATCATGAAAGTAAGACTATGTCTGAATGACTCATGCATCCTCAGCACTTAGAACAATATGGAATATGCAAAAAGTACATGACTTGGGCTGAGTTTCCCAGAAGCAAATCTTGAGATAAGGATTTATGTGGAAATAGGTTATTAGGAGATGTTCCCTGGAAACAAGTAAGAGACTAGGGAAATAGAACTAGGAAGGGAAGGAAACAAAGCAAGGACAAGACATGAATTCTCAAGGGTGGTAACTTTGGCTCAATCCCATAGGGGACTTCCCATAGGGGAGTTTAAGTCACAGCTCAAAGTTGGGTCTTGGAAATTTGAGGGCAAACCTTCGACAAGGCAATACAGATGCTGGTTTCTGAGGGTAACAACATACCAGGAATCACGTGCACAAAAACAGTAAAGAGATCTAAGGGAACGTGGATAGATTATTGATGGCATCTGATACAGTGCTTTATAAATAGATTCTGAATGAAAGAAATAGAGAAAAGAAATGCAAAAGAAAAAATAAAGGAGAAATGGAAGGAGAAAGAAATACTGTGTCCCATTTGCCTAATAAGTAATATTATCTAAACTAAGTATCACAGCAATATTTGCAGGTATGTCTTTCTCTATTAAATTATAAAGGAACTGAATCTCAGAATGGTTAAGTAGTTTTCCTAAGGTCATACAACCTGTAATACTAGAACCTGATTTCAAACAGGTCTATCTGGCTCCAAAGCCTGTGCACGTCACTACCCTACTCTATCATATTTTGCTGCTACCTGAACACCATATCAACTGCCTGGCCTTTTTCAACCCAACAATGAGTTTTTCAGTAGTCACACTTTGGATGCTTTTGCAGCATCCACATATCCTAATCCCACACCCATCTTCTCATATACCCTAAGACCTTGTCCATTTGAAACAAGATCTGAAAAAAAAGAGCTGGACATATAGATGATCATATAAAAAGTGTGGACACCATTCTCTATGCCGAAACAATGAAAGATGCCAAGGCCTAATGAAGAGTCCAGTCTCCTGAAATCTCCTGGCATTTTCAGCAGACTGCAGTTTTTTGAGAATGTCTGTGTTTTCCAGAGCATGTCTGCTCAGAATGTATGAGCCAAAACCTCCTAGGGATTTTCCATCACTTGTTTATATTGTGCCTGGATCTACTTGAATGAGTTTATTATAAATAAGATAGAGTGATGGGGTTTTTCACGAATTGAGAGTAAAATTGGTTTTAAATATTGTTTTCAACTCTAGACTAACTATAAATGGCATTTAGACTGATTGCACTATTAGCAGGTAAAATGTGCTGAGTTTTTAAGGGATTACAACCTGATTTAATATAATTATGAAACTAAATTACAATCAGAGGAATTTGCTAGGAGGTTGTAAGAAGCACTATTTCCTTTTTTCTGTATAACATTCAAGACTATCCCATTAAATATACAATTCTCTTTCCCTTTCAGGAGAGGAGAAAAAGAAATAGAATTGTAAATGTTCCCAGAGCTTGGTGCTCTAGTTTTGGTACTAACTGGCCTCTGTTCTCCTCCAGGATCTTTCTTTTCTACCAGTCTCCAACACATTCACCAATTTGTCTCATAAAACATTTTAAATACTCTCTTAACTTTAGCTCTGAAACAGGATCTAATCTAAGGCTGATGAAGGTGGATTGGTTCTATTAAGAGTATGTCCCTAGGGAAAAACTATAAAATCAGATTAAATTTCAGCTTTACCTTCTTTAACCTTTTAATGCTCTCTTCTTTCCCACCATGTTTCCAGAATGTTCACACCCTGAAGGATTAATGATAATCTCTAAAGTTGCACAGCTCTCTCAAAGGCACTATCTTTTATAGTACAGAAATAAATATAAATAAATAAATAAGTAAATAAAACAAAAATGTAATGCTTAACCTAAAGGGACTTCCTAAAACTTCTGAAAGCAATCTCCATAGGCTATGATCTAGTCCACTGATCAGTGGGCTATATGAAGAAAGACAATGTTTGCTTTTATATTTCCTGTTAAATAGGAAATTTAACAACAATCATTAGTATTTGATTTACATAAAGTGAAATTGGCTGCTCACCATAAGTGAAAAACACAACCTTAGCACAGATTATGCCACAAAACTACATCTTTACTAATCTCTCTTCTAAGTATCAAAATAATCTCAATTTTGTCATAGCTGACACACAGCTGACCAAAGAAATGTAAGTCCAATTTAGTTCAATAAAACAATCCAGCCAATCTATACATTCATGAGTAGTAACAAATGTTTGTTGTTTTAAGACATTAAGTTTTAGATTGAGTTGTTATGCAGCAATAGCTAATTGACACAGCATTGTCCCTCATCATGAGTAAACTTACATTATGCAGAGCTTACACTAAAAAAAAACAAAGATGTCCCCTGGAAGAGAGAGACATGGTCTTTTACTATAAATAATTGAACTATACATATGCATGTGGCCACACATATAACATGATACAGTGTATTGCTTTAATATTTGATTTATCAAATATAAAAGGATACATTTTGAAAATACTTATGATTTACAAAATATTACATTTTAAATTATTAGTCTCTGTTATATGGAGATTACAAAAGAGCCCACTTTAGCTCCTACCATCTTTGCATTTTTCTGTTATTAGAACATTCACTCAGCCATGATATCTTTGACTTATGTGGCCCAGGGACATTTTTCTGCTTCTTTTTTTAAACCTATTATCCTAGGTGATAAAAAGAAGATAAAACTGGCAGATCCAAGTTTACCCTGATAATTTTACATTTTATGAGTTAGATCCTAAATAAAGCCCTTTCCCTACAGCTAATGCCCAGAACTATTCACAAGGCATGTCCTGAACCACTCCATGCTAGCATAGAGATCCATCCCTGATTGCTAGGCACTGTTCCTAGACATTATTCAAGGCCTGTCTGTATGTTATAGAAAAGTGGCATTTGCCCATATCAGCTTCACTAAGGACTATGAATTTTTTTAACAGTAACATCAAGCCTGGCGTTTTTCTAGAAATAATATGTATATCCTGTTTTTCTATATTATTTATATAGTTCTTGAAAATATATCTTAAAATATTATCTAAAAGTTCTCAAAGTGCTTTGAAATCTCATTTAATCTTCATAACAATCTTATGGGGGGATAAGAATCAGAAGGTTCAGTTGGTTTGCACAGGGTCACACCAGATAGATTAATGGCAAAGACCCATTTCACCAAAAATATTTATTTTTCAAGACCAACTTTAAATGTTGTTCCCTCTTTGAATGTTTCCTCCAAGATTCTACAGGCAGAGTTAGAGACTATGTTTTCAATACTACTAGAGTTCTTTATAATGTTACTGTATATTTTAGTTATTGGTAATGATATCCCAGCTACAAGGTGGTTTTCCAAACCTCAGTGAAACCCTTTATTCTTCATTTGATTCTCAGTGTTCAGAATAATACAATGAGCTCTTCCATACATGTTTAGCAGATGCATTCATTAATTCATAGATGTTGACTTTTTTAGTACACATCATATAAAAATCCTCTGACAGTAGTTTAAGGAAAAGGAAAATTCACTCGAAAAGTAGACACAACTAAGGTTGAATCCTGGCTCTGATATTTACTAACTGAATCACCCTGGATGCATCTCACAGTGTGTCCATCTCTTTACCTGCTCAAGATTTCTTCAACAACCACAAGGTTAAGGCTAGTTTCCAGCAGTATGATGACACTATATCAGAAATTACAAAGAAAGTGTGTGGGAAAGAGCAAAGAGGCAAATCAAAAGAAATGGTAGAAAGAGACCACAGTGACATTAACCACATAAGGAGAGCTACAATAATTCAGAAACCCTATAATTATATTTCTAACTTTATTCAATCATGTAGGATATAACTTTCAAAATCCTACAATATATAAAATTCCAGGCTCTGGACATGTATGTAGATGAAAGCACAGTATCTCCAGTCTATAATATTGCATATCAGGTTTGTTTCTTTTTTTGCAGGGAGGGGTACTCATGAATATTCCATGTTTTGTTACTGCTAAGACTTTAGTGAAGAAAACTACTTTTTCCAGTAATAATACCTGCTCAATTTTATTAGTATTTTCCAACTTCAGTGGTGGTGATTTTGCAAAATATATAAAAATATATAGCATTCCCCATGTCAGAGATTCTTAAAAACAACTGAGGCCCTCACCTGTCCATCCTTCCACCTTACACATGTATCATTTGGTATCCACAGATCTAAATTCATTTAAGTTCCAACCAAGACAGTTCAGAAGGACCCTCCTATTCTTGTGTTCTATAGCTCAGAGAGGACGGAGGCTGACCACACCCTGAGCAAGATGGGAACCTGAGCATATAAAATCAACCCACTCCTACACGTCAAGCAAGATATTAAAGAGTTTCAATATGACTGTCATTTCCTCCACTGGCAGGGAGCGATAAATGAAACATAAGTTCGTATTATCTGCCCACCCTTCAGAGTGATGGATTACCTGAATGGGAAGGGATATTGCTCCTGGGCTTCAGAGAATTATAGAGATCTCTTCATGAATGTTAATATCAAATGGTGGGGTAAAATTGCCACAGCAGAGGCAAGAACTATCTGGTAACTCATTCTTCCTTTATTTTCTGTTCTACAAACAAGTAAGTTTTTGCCTTTTCCCATTTTCCATACATTTTTCTATAGAGAATAAGTAATAACAACATCATTCCTTCACTAATGGTAATACTGGCTATAATTTGAGTCTGAGAAGCAGGACCTGTGTTTCAAACAGCACTTCTAGGAGGCTGAAAATTAGCATTCTGCTACAAGAGAATACTGGCAATAGTCTGCCAACCAAAAAATTGACCTCATCTGTTAGTTTTAACAAGAGAATAGCACAAAGAAAGCCTATGGTTATTAATAATAATGATGAGATTACCTAAAATGCTCTCAGAATGGGGTGTTTCCAGAAAACAATTAGGGATTTACCTGGCAACCCACTTTATTTCACCATTTGTAGTTCAAACTTTTAAAACTGATTTTCCCTTTTTAGAAGTCTTAATAAAAGTGGGTTCCTCTTTATCAACTGAAGGCTGTGTTATGCCCTGAAATCCTTACTGCAAAGGTGACTATACTTCTGAAGGAGATGGAGAGGCATAAAACGTGAACAATCAGCCTTAATGGATGTGACCCAGGACCATTCCCCAGAAGCTGTTTCATTACTGATGTCAATTGGTTTCCTGGTCATTGGCCTCTCTATCTTATAAGTGTAGACCAAAGCAATTCCCAGCATTTGGGCTCACTAAGCCAGAGTTTGCAGTAGGAGGAAGCAACGATGCTGCTTTGTGAAGACTATTAATATTAGTATTCCCTTAGAACTCAACCCTTTAGAAAAATCTAAGTGATTTTAGTGAAGTCTTTTCTCTTTCGTTTTGTTGTTTGTTTATTTCTTTATGCACTTTTTGTGGTGCTGGAGGTAGAACCCATGGCCTTGTATATGCTAGGCAAGCACTCTGCCACTGAGCTACTCCCCTACCCTAAAAGAGATTTTTAAAAGGAGACAGTGATTTTAAGATAGGGAAACATACTACATCTCATTACCTTCTGCTTACTTCACTCTAACTCAACTGCCTTTGCTTATGGACAGACACAGGTGGCTGTGAAATTTTCAATCATCAAGGCAGTAAACACTAGCTACCTTTTTGGTAGGCAAAATATTTCTATAAATGTCAGATTCCACAGAGATCATTAATACTATAGACCAAAATCCATGAAAATATATTTTCTCAGAAAATAACCATAAATAATTTTTTCCAATTTGATAAAAGAAATGAAAATATTTTAAGAAGTGAATATGAGACATTTTTTCTTGACCCTAAAGGACTGCCCTTTCTTTGCTATGAACTAAAACTCCCAAGATTTTTTGCACACAATTCAGTCTGAAAACAATCTGTTGTGGAGTCATTTGAAATCCCTGCTCAGGGAGCATCAGGGATGCCCACAACAGCTGAGCTGGAAGAATGCTCAGGAAGGGGAAAATAAAAACAATAGGAGTGCATTCCCGGCTGTATTATCAACTTTAGACTCCTTCATGTGAAAGATCAAATTGTGCTTTTGTAAATGTTTCACTTTTCATATTTCACCTCTGAGACTATGAGGGAGAATATGCTTTTGTTATTTGAAATAGTCAATGACTTTTCAACTTTCCAGATACAAACAGCCAAGGCAATGAGGCACTGTGGATATCTTATGTTCATAAGAAGCTAGAGGTGGAAAATAGAAAATTATATAATTTGTGTGCATATTATAAGATATATTATAATATAATAGATTTATGTATTATATATTATATAGATACCATTATTATACTAAGTATACATATAATATAATAATATATACAACCTAAATCCAGGTTATAATGACAGATGAGCTGCTACTTAAATAACCATTCACAACTGGCTGTCTTCAAGAATTGGAAGCTGCTATTTCCATGATGGAAGATCTAATTCATAATAACAGCTCACCACATTAAAAATGAAAAATACCAGTCTAGTGCATCAACCTAAATTAAGCTTTAGTAAATGTTCAGACTTAGATGAATCATCTCTGTTGGAGCTGAAGAAAAATTCTTTAATATCTGATCAAGTTGCTTATCATATTGCATATGAAAAGTAAACTAGCACTCATTTCTTCAAGAAGTTCATGATCTTTGGCATAATATTTTAGAACATGAAAATGTATAATTCACAGTGATTATTCAATGGTTATATGACATCCGATTTTTGTGCATACTCAGAATCTCTCTGTATCATTGCCACCCATGTCCAAAGATGTTTGCTCTGCTTCATCCACTTCCATGGCCCACCAACTCCCCTGAGGCCTGTGTGGTGCTACCATCTGGGACCACTCAATTACTTACCTCAAAAGTGCTGGTATCTCTGCTATTTCACCTGATGAGCAGCTACCTGCCTGGTGTTTCTGACTCCTCCTACACTGTGTTATTGGGATGGAATAACACAGGGTATGGGATGGAGCATCCTCCTAGATATCAAAGGATCAAGGTGATACATCTGAGAAGTATAAGGGGCATATTTTACTCTGTTTGGGGACAACTCTAACCAATGGGAAATAAGTGGGAAGAAACCCAAAACATAAATTCTCCATCTTTCCTCCCATGGATTAATTAATTAATTATAGGTACAGTTTATCCACACAGCTTATGTACAGGTGTCCACAAATATATTGACTAAATGACACCCCTTCCAAGCAATGTGCTTTGTCTCTTTGTGCTCAACAAGAAGCACCATCACGCATGACCTTTCTCTGCCTCACCTTTCTTTCCCTGCTTTCACTCCTTTGCCATCATTTTCTTTTTTTTTTTTTTTTTTTAAATATTTATTTTTTAGTTGTAGGTGGACACAATAGCTTTATTTTTATGTGGTGCTGAGGATCGAACCCAGTGCCTCCCGCGTGCTAGGCGAGCACGCTACCACTGCACCACAACCTCAGCCCCGCCATCATTTTCACTGTGTTAGGTTTGCAGTTCCCCAATAAAGTACTAGTAATTAATCTTTGCCCAAGCACTATGGAACCTGAGCTAAGACAGCTAGTTAGAAACCATTGCTATATTCTCAAATGCCTGTATTTCTCAGCTAAATAATGGATACAGTACATTGTATATATGTCTATGATGTTTTGGGTCACCAAATAACAGTCAAGTTGTTAACATGTATTTTAAAATTTTACATGCAATGAGAAAACAGTGTTATTCCATTTAAACCCTAAAATGTCAGTGAGGAAATAGATACTGACTATGTTAAGAAGGAAGAACATGATACGGTCCTATTCCCATGACCACAATAAAATTTATGTGAATGGTAGGTATCTCAACTCTGCCACTACATAGCTGTGAGATCTTAATCAAATTATTCAAACTCTAGTTTTGTATTCCCATCCATAATGTGACAGAATGATACATGCTTCATAATGCTGTAACATATTCCTATACTTAGAAAGCTGAAAGGGTTCAATATTTGGTAGGAATATACATGATCATAGATGGTTTCCAATTAAGCAAGAAAGAAAAATTTGTGTTTTCTATTGAACTCTTGGGAAAATTATGATATATTTGAATTATGAAAAGGTGTTTTTCTTACAAGTGATGGAATTTCACCTCAAGCTTAAACAACAAAAGGAAATGACTAACTCAGATAACGTAAGAATGGTCCCAGCTTCAAGTGTCAAAGCCTAAATGCTTTGGTTTATGCCTCCTTACTCTCCATCTGTAAGGCCCATTTTCCTCTGTGTGTTGACCCTATTCTCTCCCACTGTAGATGCTTTTCCATGATGTCCACAACTATGTCCAGGTTTACCTCACTGCAGCTTAGAAACCCTAGTGAAAAGAAAAGGAACTTGTTCCCAGTATCTACGCATCAATTCTATGGGGAGGACACTGAAGTGGCCCCTGCTGGTTTCACATGCTCACCTTTTGGACCAAACATAGCTGTTAATAGCATGACATAGGATTGGCCAGCTCTAATCACTTGTCCATCCTGGTGGTCAAGAAGATAAAATCTATTAATTAAATAAGAGAGCTGAGAAGGCTTGGTAGGTATGTGTGTATTTATATGCATGCATGCACATATGTATACACACACACAAAAGCCAATATGCAGGGATCAGCAAACTTTTTCTGCGCAGTTAGATAGAATTTTGTTAGGTTTTACAAGCCACATAACATCTCAGTTACATATTCTTTGGATTTTGTTTGTTTTGTTTCTATAACTCTATGCAAATGTAAAAATTTTCCTCAATATCTGGCTGTACAAAAACAGACCACAGGCTGTAGTTCTGCCAACCCATGCACTAAAGTGTAATATAAGCAAAATTAATATGAAGAGCTGTTCATAATGGAATTGGTGGTATGTTGAATACAGGTATAAATGGTTAGACTTTTATGAAACTACTTTAGTGAGGAAGTTTTAGGTGGTGTGGAGAGTTAGACACTTTTTCTATCCAACAGTCAATGAATGGTTTTTGAGTACCCACTTCTGAAATTTCAAAATTAACAAAAGACCCATAAATTAATAATTGTGTTTTAAAGATTCCAATTTACCTATATCTTGTATATCAGTATGTAGTTAGAGGGGGAAAGGATTAGATATTCTAGAACTTTCAAGGAGGCAATAGAAAGAACAAAAGAACAATGGAAAATCCTTTATAGGAATGTCTATCCTTCCCTATAAAATATTCTGAATATCAAAAAATGGGAGTAGAGGCAGATTTAAATGTTTTCTGCCCTAATGAATTCACTTCCAAATCAGTTTTAATATTAGACATCTTTATGAATATTAATGTTCTTCAGCATAAGTAACTAAAGAATATTGAACATTCCCCTCCCCACTCCACCCACTCCCTCTGTCATTGCTTCTATGCCCTTTTAATGTCATTTTCTAACAGTGAGAACATTGACAAGCCTAAGGTTATTGCTCAAGATTAAGTATAGCAAAGTAAGTCACCATTTAGGAGAATCCATACCAGTGAGTGCCATTTCTGAAGATTTACCTCTTAATATTAAACCAGTGGTTTTGAAAGACAATCTGTGAACTTTGTTGAGAAAAAAATGTACATTTTCACTAATAACAAACTGAAATTTAGCATTTCCTTGAGTTTTAAACATAATCATCAAACCACAGTAGTATTAGCAGTACCTGTGACTTTTTCACAAAGAAAAGTCACAGGTATTTTCTTATTGCATTTTATGTACATTATTTTTAATATTACATCATACATATTACATTGAAGATGTTGACAATTCACAAATTATCATTTCTGATCATCACTAAATATTTTAACAGTTATTAGACCTGTGTCTAGATCTACTTATGGAACATGTTAATTAAAAAACAAATACTACCATCAAATTTGTGTTTTAATATTTTGGCATCTCTAAGTGAACCTAATCGGCGCTTTTTTTTTTAATCTTTTTTTCAAACCTTTATTTTATTTATGTATTTTGTATGTGGTGCTGAGGGTCGAACCCAGTGCCTCATGCGTGCAAGGCAAGCACTCTACCACTAAGCCACAACCCCAACCCCCTAATTGGCTTTTATTTGGTGCATTTAAGAACATTTTTCTGAGACATGGTTCATAGGCTTGAACAGCCTATAAAAGATACTATATCAACAAAATGTTAAAAAATGATGCTTTAGATAAAGTTAACTATTTCCTCCTACTTGAATTTTTTTGGGGGAAATCTGAGACTGAACCCAATAGTGCTTAACTACTGAGTGACATCCCCCAGCCCTTTTTCTATATTTGATTTAGAGCCAGGGTCTTGCTAAGTTGCTGAGGGCCTCACTAAGTTGCTGAGGCTGGGTTTGAACTCAAGATCATCCTACATCAGTTTCCCCAGCTGCTGGAATTATTCCTACTTGAATTTTTTTCTCTTGCTTTTCTCTGTTTTACATTCTCCTCATTGTCTGTCTCATTAGCCAAACTCTTTGAGTGGTCTCTCCTCTACTCTTTGACTTCCATATTGGAGTCTTTTATGGCTCACTCCTGAGCCCCTTTCTCTTCACCAGCTATACTCTGACTAGGTGATCTCATCCCATCTGTGGCCTTAAAGACCACTAATAAACTGATAAACCCCATAGCTCCATCTCCAGCCTATTTTATCTAATCCTGATCCTCTGCTTGAAAACCTGATAGGTATTTCATGTTTAATATGGTAAAAAGGAAACTTTTCATCACCATACCACTACCAAAACCTGTGGTTCCCCCAATTTTCTCCATTTCAAGAGATGACACCAAGTTTCAGCCTATTGCTTAAGCAAAACATATTTTTGATTTGTATTTTTCTCTTGTGCTTCTTATTCAACCATAGCAAGTCTTGTTAACATTCAAAGCCCATCCTCACTCTGTATACTTCTCTCCATTACATCTTCTACCTCCATACTTCTGGCTACTTTTATCTGTTGTCTGAAATATAGGGACTTCCTGTCTCATAACCATACCTCAACTCTCATCCTATAACAGTTAACTTTGTACACAGTAACAGAAGACATTTATTAAATTATGAAATATTTCAGAGCTACAAACAGAAAAATATTAATATAATAAATACATATGCATTTATCATGCAATAACTCTTTTTATAATAATTAATCAAGTCATTATTATTTTTCTACTTAAAACCATCTCATTGCTATCTATTGTATTTAGAATAAATTACCAAGTTTTTACCATGCTATATAAGGGCCTTGCCTTTGTTAATAACTTTGTCCTCTGCTGCCCTCACCCGACTCACCACAGTAGTCATAGGAACTTCATAACTATCCCTCAATCCTACCAAGCTCAGTCCCACCTCACAAGGTTTGCATTAACTATTCTCTGTGCCTGAAGTTATCTTGCCCCAGATTTTTGCATGTTGCGTCTTTCTTATCATAACTTAAAATCTCATGAAAAGACTTTTTTATTTGCTCTTTTTAGATATACATGACAGTAGAGTATATTTTGACATATTAGATATACACAGAGTATAACTTATTCTAATTAGAATCCCATTCTTGTGCTTGTACATGATTGGTCATGTATTTATATATGAACATAGGAAAGTTACGTCTGATTCATTTTACTGTCTTTTCTATTCCCATATACCCTCCTTCCCTTCATTTCCCTTTGTCTCATCCACTGAAACTTCTATTCATACCTCCCCCACTTATTGCATGTCATCATCCACCAATCAGAGAGAATATACAGCCATTGGTTTGGGGGGATTGTCTTATTTAATGAAAAGATTTTTTTATGTTCACCCAAACTAAGGAATTCACCCACTAATCCCTCTCCATCATATGGCCCTATTTTCTCTCCATCACAATGATTTAAAACTAGATAATTGTATTACTTTGTTTTCCTGCTTATTTCTGTAAACAACCCCACATACACATGTCCTTTATAAGTTCCAATGAGATATGAGATATTTAACCTCAACACCTGGTAGGTACATGATAAATATTTGGAGAAGGAAAGAGGGAAGAAATGAGGAAGAAAGAAAGAAAGGACAAGAAGAAAAGGAAGAAAAAATTTAACATTTTAAGAACTCCATTTAAAAAACAGTTCAAATGATTTCAAGAAGCATCTCACATTTCCAGATACTCCACAGTATATAGTCACTTAAAATAAAATCATGCTTAGATTTTAAAGAACAGAGACAATTATGAAAAATGATGAAGGCTGAACAATCGCTATTACAGCTCTAGAGGCCTAATTGCAAAGTGTGCCACCCACTCATTTTTCCACCCCTCTTGTCTCCAACCACATTGCCAAGCTCACCATGAAGAGCTCTATATGGTCACTCAACCAAAGACCATTACACAATCTTTCCACCCAGATAATCAGATCATCTCCTTGAGAAAAATGAGCATTAACAAGAAAATGTTTAACTAGAGACTGAACACAGAAATAATTCCTACAGGTGAGAATTCCAAGGCCATTTTCTCTCATGTTTTCCAAAATATTGATAGACTAGTAGATCACTAAACCTCAAAGGAAGGTGCCTCATACTATGCACAAGAGTTAGGCTTCTATTCTAATTCTCCACATAAAGAGACTTGCTTAAAAAACATAGATTTATAAATTCTCAAGTTGAGACATTCCTTCTAGGTGATGCCACATGGAGCCTCATGCTGTTTTAAGAAGCATATTGTAAATACTGATCTTGTGCAAGTCACTGTCCTACATGCCTCAGAGATCCTGGTTCCACCAATTACTGACAGTGAGATTTCAGAAACTTAGCTCATCTAACCTCAAATTTCTACCTGTAATATGGGAACAATGATAGGATATAACTCATGGAATTGCTGTAACAATAAAATGAAATGACATGAATAAATCACCTAGCACAGTGTCTGTGATGAAGACAATTCTCTTGGAATATTCATATTATTATTTTTAAAAGGCAAAACAGTGCTCTCATGGAGTTCAAAATTTAGTAGAATAAAAAGACAAAGACATACAAACAATATGGGTGATGCTCTGAAAATTCAGTGATAGAGATATATTCCAAGAAAATTGGGACCATTAAAAAGCCAGAAAATATGTTTAAAGTGGTCATAGAGAAATTGTAGTGATCTTTAACAACTCTTTCAGTTTTTCTCCTTATCCCAAACAACAACATCTCCATCCAACCTTCAGAAAGGCATCAAAGATATTCATAATCTCAATTACAGACTTCCCCTCACCACACCAATTTACTTCACTGCCATCCTTCTCTCCAATTATTTCCCCATGTCTTTTTGCCCTATATATAAACTATTCTTTTCTTTAACCCATTATATCCTATTCTAAGATCCTTTGGCATTTGAGGTACTGAGGGGGTTAGTTAAAGGGAAATGAGGGAAGTTAAACATTTTAAAAATATACCAGATAAGAGGATAACTGAATAAATCCACTGAAACACTTATTGTGTTCATAAGTCCCAGAAGCGGAGTAAGCTGACAAGAAAAAAACTGGGCTCAAGTGAACCCAAAAGTGTCTGATACCACAGCACAGAGGCAAATCCACCCAGAAGAGGGCTCTACTCTTTAATGCAGAGTATAAATTAATAAAAACAGAAATTATTTAATAGGTCTCTATGTATCGAACAGATTTTTTAGCCTAAAATATACTCATTACTGTACTAGGCCTTGGGAGACAAGACCTCAAAACAAGTCAAATGTTTTCCCTATTGACATTGACTTTGTTCATTCATTGGTATATTTCCATGCTGCATAAAAATTACTACCAACTTAGTGGCTTAAAACAAGATTCATTTATTATCTCAAAATTTCTGTGGGTCAAGAATACAGGCACTTCTTAATATGCAATCAAGGTGTCAGCCAAGGTTGTATTCTAATCTGGAGGCTCAACTGGGGAAGAATCATCTTCCAAACTCACTCATGTCACTGGCAGAATTCATTTCCTTGCAGCTGTGGTATTCATGGCACTTGGTTTTTGAAAAGCTATCAAGGAGAGTCTCCACAGTGAGCTTGGTAGTAAGTCAGACTAATACAGGAATGACAGTCTACCATGTTTACCATATTCCATTGGTCAGAAGAAGTCATGGATCCCAAGATCAAGGACAGGAAATAATATAAGAATGTAAACACCAGGAGATAGGGATCATGAGGGCCACATTAAAGTCTGTCTGACACAGTTGGGGCTAAAAACAAGTAAAGGGATACTTACAAAAGAGTATGGTAAATGTGATAATGATCAAATACAGAATGCTATATACTCTACTGGGTGTGTGAATGATAATGGTGGTTAAAGACTTCCTGGAGGAAGATCCATAAGCTGAGAAAAAGAGGTTGTGTAAAACTGGCCATGTGTGTATCACATGGTGAGTGTTCTAGGCACAGAAACTGATAGAATGAAAACAGTCCATAAGTTAAAAATAAAAACACACAAATGGCCAAACCACATTTCATTTTGTTCTGTAGTGTATGAACTTCTGACTTCTCATCAAAAGAAAATTCTCTACCATAGGCACAGGGTCGCATTAAATAAGTTTAAATAATGCCTTAATATTTAAAGGAAAATGTCTTTTAAAATTATGATCTTCATGCTTAGAGGAAAATGCATATGATGTGTCTTAAAGAGAAAAGACCTTCATTTGATGAGCTCCCATTATTATTTAAGATAGTGATATTCTAAGATTTTGGTACCTCCTTAGTCCTAAATGATCCCAGCTCATATCTCAGCTCTTTGTCAATCTCTGAAATAATTATCTTCTGAAAAGAAAGGCCCCATGGGTGGGAGAGTGCCAGCTGTTGAATGCTCACTACTACATGCCAAGAGAACAGCCAATTGCCCAAAGAAAATAGAAATTCAAGCCAGGTGGAATTATTCATTCTAATTTGCTTTTTCAAATTGGCATGTGGCCCGTTAGTTTGGTGAAATGTGCTTACAAAATAATAAACTATTATTGATTGTAAGACAACATCCTCCTGTGATACTTGTACTGAAACTCCATTTCAAAGAGGCCCCTGCAAAATGAGGACTGGAGTTTGTAACATATGATATTTGGGATTTCACTAAATGGGTAGACTGCAACTTCTATTTCCATAAAAAAGTGGGTAGGGATAACCATGTTAGATGAAGGATATGTGAATTTGCTTCATTCTAGTAACTATCTTATTATCTATATTTATTTCATAATACCATGTGGTATACTTTAAATACACACAATAATATATATATATACACACACACATATATACGTATATATATATGTATATATATATTTTGTTTTTTTAAAGAAGACTCCAGGACTTCATCCTTTGCTAAATTCCTAATGTTTCTCAGATTTCTCAGTCACACTTAGCATCAACTCTAGAAAAGTTAAAATGGGGCTTAGTACACAGCTTATTGTGAGAGACCATGGGTAAAGCAACATTTTTATTAAACTATTTTCAAAGAATATGTTCTAGTAGTTACATTTCTATTATGTCTGAGTGGACCCATAAGGATGCCTTCTGCTGGGAAAAATAAAAGTTCTTATAAAAACAGACTAAAACACTGAAGAGGGTTTGATGGCTCTGTGAACTGAATAGTCTATAGATAGTGTCAGTTTTAGGTACAGTTTGATCATGTCTCTGATTCCACTTCTTTTCTAAATTCTAGGCAATTTTCTTGGCCATGTTCAATCTCGTCTTCAGAATGATTTCAAAGAGTGATTTCAAGTAGCAATCAGAAATACATGTTTCTATAGAAGAGAGACCAATAGAGTAGAGGAAGGGATGGAAAGAGTGGGAGGAGGAGAGGGTATGGGGAAGTATTAGGAAATGAAATCTACCCAATTACACTATGTCCATGTAGAAATATACCACAATGAATCCTGCTCATATACATATATATAAAATCCTGCTCAATTATATATATAATTATAATGCACCAATTAAAATAATAATAACAATAGAGGGAGATCAGTAGAATAGAACAAGCAGATCAGGGAGAGGGAGGAGGGAAGGGAAAGGGAAAGTAGTGCGGAATGTGATTGATCAAATTATGTTATGTGCTTGTATGGATATCACATAACGAATCCTACTATTATGTATAATTATAATGCACCAATAAAAAACTAAAAGCTACTGTGCAGGAGGAAGAAAAGAATTACATGTTTCTTGGTTTACTTCTGAGAGGAGGCTTTCTTAACCACTTAACAAAAACCCTGATGACTGACCTAAAAAGACTACACCGAAATTAATTCTATGGCCAAGGGGATGTCATTTGCTAATTGACTCCATCCTATGATTTTATTTTGCAAGGGAATAAGACTGTATTTCTTCACTGTTGTGATACTGGCGTGAGGATGCAAGTCCTTTAGCCAGTGCATGGGTCTGACCCTTTCTAGCGTCTGCATTTCAACATGGTTGTCTTTTCTTTTCTCAATATTGTGTTCATACATCAGATGGATTAATCCATCTAGGGGTATCTGGATGTACAGGGAACATCAAGGCCCATCTTTTGAGGTTTGATAATATACCACAAGAGAACAACTCAGAGCTATCCCCAAAGTATCCCAAATCAAAATGTATCTCGGTTGCACAGATCTAGCACTCACATTTCCCTGAAAACCAAACACATATTTATAGAAATTTCAGGGAGGGAGAATGACCCTCCCTAGAAAAGCAGATTATGCCTGACCAGCTCATAGAATAATCTTGGAATATTATTTAATCATAGCATTTTAAAGTTTTCTTTCCACAGTATTCTTTTTGCCCCTCATTTTCCCAGGCCTTCACATCTCAAGATATTATGATACTTTCAGGAGCCAACCAAGTTATACATAATGCATTTTATGTTCCTAAATTAACAAAGTGACTCTAGATCTGTGAAGGGTGTTAAAAATTATATAAGCTATGTAAGTATTTTTATTTGTTCAAACATTTCCAGTTTCCTCCAGGGCTTAAAAGTTTCAGAGAACTTTATATTTCTAAGTAGGCCCAACTTGTTATTATGGAAAGAAAGGTACTCTATAGACATGTCATTTTTTTTTCCTGAGGAGCCTTATATCCAGCTTTTTGTAACCTTCGAGAATACCAAACAATCATTTGGGTGTAGGTGTCCCCAAATCAGAGACTACCTAGATCTCTTATTTAGCTCTAATCAACATGCATTGATGTCAAGAAGACCCTGAAACAAGGATTTGAGTGCCAGCAGTTTATCTGAGAGGTGATCTCAGGAAACAACAGTAGTAGGGAAGTAAAATGAGAAGAAACAGCAGCCAATTCAAGGTGTGCTTTCAGTGAGTATATGTCTAGCATGGGCTCTTCTCTTTCTTAATCCTGCTGGAGACTTCTGAGAGTGTGTGGAAAATAACCTTCCATGTTCTGTCATCTGAGTGGCAAAAGAAGCCAGGGTACTTATTCTTCAAATCTCTTCTACCATTGTTTGGGCAATTGTCTCTAAAGGGGCACTAACTCCTGAATATTTCTGCTCTGTCCATGCAAAGGCCAATAAAAACACACAAGCATAAAAGTGCCCATAGAAGAAGGCAGATAGCATTCAGTGGCAGAGGAAATATGGACAGAATATCAATATATTTACAACAATGCCTAAGACCAAAAGATCAAGATATACTTTTTGATACCAGTCATAATTATTAATGGTTGTTTTTGGTTGTTACCTTAAAAGATCATTGCATTCAGTGAAATTCCAGCTCCTTGGGGTTTACTGAAGTCATTTAATTTATATAGCAAGCATCATGGCAGAATATAAATAGCCCTAAATTTGGAATGAGCAGAGTTGGATTCTGGCCCAGACTCGTGGCCTTATACACAATGATTCATGTCTCTGGACCTCAGTTACCTCACTATAAGTCCAGTCTCAAGCTAATGATAATAAAAAAACCCACATACATGGTCTTATTACATGGCAGGTACTACTTCAGTGCCTTATGAATATTAATTCACATGTCTCTTGTGACACTTGATGAAAAAAGGACTATTATCATTATTTCCATTTTATAGAGAAGAGAATTGAGATGTGAAGTGGTTAAGTAATCTAAATGAGGTCACATAGGTATTAAGTGGTATCTCTGGGATAGGAATCCAAATAGTCTGGCTCCAAAATTAGGGCTTTTAACCACTGCCAACTTTCCTCTTAACACAGTGCTGTGGTTTGAATGTAAATAGTGTCACCCAAAAGCCTTATGTTAAAGGATTGGTCTTCAGGGTGGCACTACTAGAAGATGGTAGAACCTTTAAAAGATGAGGCCTGATAGGGGATCCTTAAGTCATTGGGGCATACACTCAAAGGGGGTTGTGGGTTCAATGTTTATAGCAGCACAATTCACAATTGCTAAACTGTGGAAGCAACCTAGATGCCTTTCAATAGATGAATGGATAAAGAAACTGTGGTATATATATACACAATGGAATATTACTCAGCAATAAAAGAGAATAAAATTATGGCATTTGCAGGTAAATGGATAGAATTAGAGAACATCATGCCAAGTGAAATAAGCCAATCCTAAAAAACCAAAGGCCAAATGTTCTCTCTGATTAGTGGATGCTGATACATCCACTAATCAGATGATAGAGGTGGAGAGCATGGGAGAAAAGGAGGAACTTTGGATGGGATGGGGGAAGGTAGGGGAGGGGAGGGGACATGGAGATAGCAAAAATGGTGGAATTAGGTGGACATCACTACCCTAGGTACATGTATGAAGACATGAATGGTGTGCTCTTGGAGAATAACTTATGTGTTTATAGAAGCTAGGAATAAGCATAAAACATAATGTAACCAGTAGGTCTTAATACATCCCTTCTGGAAAGGGCAATCCATGTCTGCATCAGAGGAAGATGTGCTTTAAATCTTTTCCTTAATAAAATGAATTGTTATATCTTTCCAATACCATTGCAAATATTTCACCAACTGTGGAAGCTTTAGACCATAAAAAGCTGATCTTTTGCCAGATTTATTATTAGAGTACATCCTTTCCAAATTTAACTTACATTTGTTCAAGTAAGATGCCAATGAACCAGTCATCAGTATCCAGCCATAATTTTTAGTTTCTACTGGAGAATAGCATATATCAACTCCTGGTAATCATTACAGGCCAATTTTATCTTCTAAACT
>CM053417.1:106155673-106286586 GCA_028644305.1 Xerus rutilus
GAAGCTTTAGACCATAAAAAGCTGATCTTTTGCCAGATTTATTATTAGAGTACATCCTTTCCAAATTTAACTTACATTTGTTCAAGTAAGATGCCAATGAACCAGTCATCAGTATCCAGCCATAATTTTTAGTTTCTACTGGAGAATAGCATATATCAACTCCTGGTAATCATTACAGGCCAATTTTATCTTCTAAACTACTATCTAAAAATAACTGGAATATCACTTTCATGCCTGAAAGATTTCTTTAAAGTCATATTATTATGATGAAAGTTATTTAATTCATCTGTAAAATGTGCTATTTTCCTCTTATATAGAACCCACTATGCTAGGGACTGAGATCTAAGGACAGTGATGTATTTTTGATGGCCCTGGCCTCTAAGATGCTTAAAATACAGCAGATGAGAGGTACATGTGCCAGTAATCCCAGAAAATGAATGATATGTAGAGAGCTGAGCTCTCTGCATATGAATATGGAATTAGCCAACCAACCTCAAGGGTTGTAATGGTGGCTAGTAGTTTTGACTGAAGGTCGTCTTTCATTCATCCATTCATTTGTTCATTCATTTACCAAATGATTACTGAGCGCCTATCCTATGTTGATATCTTGCTTCAGATTAATTTTTGTAATAAATAAGATTTGTAATAAATATAGATTCTACCTTCATGGAGTTTATAGTTTATTCAGGTGATTAATAGATAACTAAGCAACTCTTTTGTCCTTGGCATGTCCCTGAAATTCCTTTTTATTGTAACCTTCCAAGAGTCAATTCGGACCCCAAACATCTATCCTACTTGATTATCTGCATTTCGTACCATTGCTAATCCTCCCCATCAGGTCAAAGAAGGTTAGAATCATGTGTTTTTAAAATAAAGGGAAAATATTATTCTTTTTACTGTAAAATTCCCCAGGGCATCAAAAAGCAGGGTATATAGAGAGGAAACATGGGCACACAGAAAGTGCAATGAGTGTAAATTTTCCACATAGTGACCTACTGGGCTCAAAGAGAGAGGTTTGATGAGCCATCGTGCCAATAAACACCAGAAGTTACTGAAACTACCTCACTTGGCTTCTCTGAGGCCACATCTTCTTTTTTCTTTAATAAATTTTAGTTGCTGATGGAGCTTTATTTTTAATTTATTTATTTATATGTGGTGCTAAGGATAGAATCCAGTGCCTCACACTTGCTAGGCAAGCGTTCTACCACTGAGCCACAACCCCAGCCCCTCCCATCCTCTTTTGAGACTTTGGAGGCAAATTTGTAATTAGATGTATTTTTTTCTCTTATGTAAAAGAAAAAACTTACTGGGGAATAAAAGACATGAGGAAAACAAAGGGACCAATGGTGCTATAAAAATGCAAGTGGTGGGGCTGGGATTGTGGCTCAGTGGTAGAGCACTTGCCTAGCACATGTGAAGCACTGGGTTCGATCCTCAGCACCACATAAAAAGAAATAAATAAAGTTATTGTGTCCATCTACAACTAAAAAAATATTTTCAAAAAAATGCAAGTGATGGCCAGTGTAAATACTAACAGTAATATGAAGTAGACTATGCCTTTGGCATTCTGCTCAACCTTTTGAGCAATAATTTATTTGATTCTTTGCTAACTTTACACTTAAATTTCTCACTATGACTAGCAACTAAGGATGCAGCTCTAGCTGTGACAATATAGACTCAAGTGCACTCTTTTGCACATATTTTGGTCCCTTATCGATGACCTGCCTGACTTTTACAGCCTTCTCTGTTTCAGGACAATTTGCAGGATGGAGTTTAAGTGTAGCCAGTCCTAACTCCTTTTATCCCCAAAGACTCTCTATCCAGCAATCTTGGAATGATCTGTGCCTGGCAATTCTCACATTTCTCTTATCTCTGCAACTATTTTTCATGTTCCCTTTGATACTAGTTGAAAATATTCTCACTTTGACCCCCAATAGAACTGAAATCCCCACATATATCTTGACCCCTTCTTGTGTCAACTCTTACAATACTACCTCCTAAGACCTTTCTAAATCCCTCTTGAACATAAGAATTCTATTTATCACAGCCACCCAAACTCCCACTCATCTCAGCTATAGTTATCCTAATCATTTTTTTCAAAACTCTGCTTTTTTAAAATTGCAATTTTGTATTGCTTCTCATAGCTAAAAATCAAATCTGGCCAAAGAAGAACTGAATTTTGCCTCCTCATTTGCCCATTCCCCTAATTAAGCATTGTTTTATATTGGCCTTTTGTTTGGAAAGTGCTTTGAAAAGAGTATTTGTATCTTAAAAGGAACATGAACATTGGAATTAGATGAGCTTGTATTCTAACCTCACCTCTATCACTTACTTGCTATATTACTTTGGATAAGTCACTTATCCTCTCTGAAACTATATCCTCATCTATAGAATAATAAGTGTTCTTTCATAAAGTTGTTTTAAGAATTAAATGAGACAACCTATAGAAAATTTTAATCAATGGAACACAATTGATATATGGTCACTCTCTTCAATCTCCCTTGATTGAATGATTCAAAGAATCATTAAACAGTGAAGAAACTGATTCAACATTCCACTAAATCACCAAATTTCAACTCCAGCAAGACAACAGTAGAAACCTTTTCTTTTTTCATTTTTTTTCTTTTGGTTTATGTTGTTGTTAGAAACTTTTTATATTTATCCAAGGTCTTTCTTTTCCTGGAATCCCTTTCCCCCCTCTAATCAAGTCAAGTACAAAGAGGCTGGCCTTAAGACAGTTGTCATCAACTTGTATTCACTGATGATTCATTATATACTCAGCACTGTACTGATGCTGTAGGGGAAGCTAAATCAATACAAAGCAAGGCCTCAGCCCACTAAATGTTAGTAATCTAGGTGGAGCAAAATTCATTCAGGAAGCTAAGTGGTATTCAAGCCTTTTAGATAGCAATTCTCAGATCTAGATGATCTTTAGAGTGATTTTCTTTGCATATTAAATATGTATTTCAGTCAGATAGATCCCAGAAATCTATATTTGTGACCAGCTTCTAGGTAATTCTGATATTCACTCAGATTTGAGAGCCACACTTCTTTAAAAGATGCCTCATTATTTCCTAGATTAATTCATAAGTGAAGTCAGTCACATCTCAATGACATTAAAATTCAGGTTAATGTGCTTAACTAAACATTAATAAATATGTTCATTTTTCAAAATTAGTTTTCTAGTGGTTCCACTGTATATGAATTAACTTTATGATTTTTTTTGGTACCAGAGATTGAACCCAGGTGTGCTTAACCACTGAGCCATATCCCACAGTCATTTTGATTTTTTTATTTTAAGACAGAGTCTTACTAAAGTGCTTAAGGCCTTGCTAAATTGCTGCTGGCTTTAAACTCACAATCCTCCTGCCTCAACCTCTCAAGCTCCTGGGATTACAAGTGTGGACCACCATGCCTAGCTTGAACTTTTGTTCTGGTAATTTTTAAAGTAACTTTGCCCTGAGGACAAGTGACGTGAATCAAATTATTATAAAATAAAAATAAAATGTAGTAGAAACTTTGCAGAAGTTTATCAGTGGCACAACTAAATTTATACATGAAAGAAAAATTTACAGCTAACATAAAAATGATGAATCAGTTAATGTATGAATACAACCTGTTAATGTATGAATACTTCTTATATAATGGATGGATCCCATGTCAGGTATGGTGTGTTCAAAAATGTTGCAATCAGACACTGCAATGCATTCTGTTAGTTGTACATGATATTTTAACCAGGAAAACTAAAAATATTCAGGAGACAGAAATAATAAAATAATACTAAATACATTAATAGATATCACAAATTCTGTTCTAAATAGACATGCTTTCTAGCAAATTTTTTTAACTTCAAGAAAAAGGCATTTTTATTTTTCAACATTTGGACCTCATCCAAAACAAAACAGTAAAACCTACAAGCTTCATTTATTCACTAGTCGTCAAACCAACATTTATTGATTACTGTTTTCATTAGCTTTTTCAGTGCTGTGACCAAAAGACTTGATCAGAGGAAATTTAAAGGAGAAAAAGTTTACTTGGCACTCATGGTTTCAGAGATCTCAATCATAGATGGCAGACTCCATTGCCCAAGGTGAGGTCGAACATCATGGTGAAAGGTTGGGGAGGGGAAAGGCAGCTAAGGACATGGCAAACAGGAAACAGAGATAGCTTGGATCACCAGAGAAAATATAGAGTCCGAAGTCTCGCCCCCAGTGACCTACCTCCTCCTACCTGCCTACATCTACCACCCAGTGAATCCACATCAGGTTATCAAACCACTGATTAAGTTAAAACTTTTATAATCTAATAATTCCACCTCTCCATGTTCTTACATTGTCTCACACATGAGTTTTTGGGGGAACATCACATATACAAACCATAACATTATTTTCTAGGCACTGCAATGCTCTAGATGCCCCTGCCTATACTCTCCTTAGTTCTTTCTAGTCATGCCCTTCATTTTATAATGCTGGCTTTCTTCAGGAGCCACCCTACATTCCACACAGGGGTGTTCTTGGGCTAAGTGAGAAGACCAGATAAGCCCAAATTCCAGGAGCCAATGTTCCAAGAAATAGCCCTCAACTGAAGAAGAAGAGGAGTCAATGGGATAAACATTTTAGTTTAGATAAACTTCATTTAATTTCAATGAAGGTTCTTTATAGTTTCTCAGAAGTCCACAGGGGAAGTGAGCCCTAACTGCATATAATAGTAGCACACCCATTACATATGAAAGCATAAAAGGAATTTGTTGTATGGTAGCTTGTCTCTCAAGATGGTCTTCAATGAACTCTGCATTCCCATAACCACTATTTTGTGTATTTCTCTCCTATACTGAATATGCCCTACCCTTATGACTCCTTCGTAAACAACAAAATTCAGTGGAAGTGCCCCATGTAGTTTGAAGTCTCAGCTTTGAGAAGACCTGGCTGCTTCTGCTTACACTCTTGGCAGCCCATATAAGAAGCCTCATCAATCTGATGGAGACAACACACACATACACACACACACACACACACACACATATAGACAGAGAGAGATCCTAGAGTCCCTGTTGAACACAACTGTCCAAGCAAAGTGCCAGAATATCTTAGATATTCCAGCTGCAGTTGTTATTTTATAGGCCCTTAGAGAAACCAGCAAAAGAACCCAAATAATTGTGATAAATAATAAAAAGATTCTTATTTAAAACAACTAGCTTTTGGGTTGGTTTGCTTTGCAATAATAGAAAACCAAAACAATTGCCAAAAGGTGAAATATATTATATATATATAAATGAGAGGTCTGCATTTAATTATGGACAAAAGAAATTGACAAAGCAACAAGCCTGATGAGTGTTTAATGAAACAGTTCAAGAAATAGGGGATGAGAATTTAAAAGGAGGAGCCAATATTTATCAAGGGTCCACTATACTCTAGATACTTTATAACTATTATCTCATTTAAATATCACAAAACACTATGAGGTAGATACCAGTATATCCAGTTTATAGATATAAAAATTGAGAATCAAAGAGATTGACAAATTCATCCCAGGTCACTGTGTTAGACCCAAGACTAAGCCCAGAACTATCTGATCCCCAAAACTTTGTTCTTTTCATTGCTATACTATGTTGTTGCCAAACAAAGATAGGAAAGGTTATGCTTGAGAGATATTTAGGAGGCAGAATTCACCAATGTGGTGAATGACTGAGATGTGTCTGAATCATGATGGTCATACATCAATGATGAGCTTCTTCCTCAGGTTATGAATTGTTCCAAATGATACCCTCCAGGTTTCAGGTCAGAGATTGTCTTACCACGAGCCCTAAAATGTTTTATATCAGGCTCAGAGAAATTACTCACCTCAAGAACCACTGAAAGAAAATATTTCTCCCCTTCACTGTCCAAAGGGCAGAATTTTTAAGTCTATGAGAATTGCAAGGGAAGAGTTCAGCAAAATATTTTTAAGAAATATAGCAACACCATAAAAATAGTATATTAATACCATTTTTCAAGAACTGAAAAATAAAAAAGATATAAAAATGGATGTATTCGCCAGAAAAAAAAACCACTTTCCACACATTCATCCATTCTGAAGCACCAGAGGTTAGGATAGAGAATATTCCTGTGAGGGTCATGGACACTCAAAAAGCACAGAAATCAATCACAGCTCCCATAAGAAGCAGTAATTTTATTTTTATTGTGTTTTAGAGAGAAATACTAAATGTCTCAGTATTCTGCTTTAAAAATTAACAAAGGGAACACAAAAATACCATCCAACATGTAAAATTTATAATAAAATTGTATCTCTTGTATATTAAAGTAAGTTCAAAACCAAACAAAAGACAAAAATATAAGAGAAAATTTTAAGAGTAAAAACTGAACACGGGTAAAAGATGATCAGAAACATAGAAGGAAAAAAGAAAATAAAATGCAAGTCAAGAGATAAAGAAAGGCATACATAGAGAATCAGAAAATGGCCCAATTATCTATTTCTGCACAACAAATCATGTCAAAATATAGCTCAAAACAACAGCAATCATTTATTTTGTCCTTGAACCTGTAATTTGGAAAGGGCTCAGCAAGGACAGCTCATCTCTCTTCTACTCAGTGTCACCTGGTGAAGCTCAGTTTGAAGATGATTCAATAGCTGGGGGCTGGATCTATTAAAGACTTGCTTACTCACATGTCTGCTGGTCAGCTAGAATGCTTACACAATCTCTCCATGTTGCCAGGGATTCTTTACAGCACTGTGACTAGTTTTCTAAGACCAAGTGCCCCAAGAAAGTCAGATGAGCATATCACCTTTTAATAACCTAGCCAAAGAAGCCACATGGGATCATTGAGGCCATAGTAAAAGGTCCATTAATATTCAAATAAAGAGATCATAAACTTTATCTCTCTGTAGAAGAAACATGACACCACATTATTTAAAACATTGAGATGGAAAATATTTTTGGTCATCTTGGAAAATTCAATCTGCCACAGGGAATAATAATAAGGTAGCCATGAAATTACTCATAGAACTATATAGAAACATATGCAATGATTCAGAAACCACAATCATTTATATATAACTGATATACAAAAAAATTCAAAAAATACACATTTAAGAGAAAAAGTAACAGAAATGCATGAAGAAAGCCCAACACCTAAAGAGGCCCAGACTTGCCTACATCTCTATCATCAACTTTGGGCCTCTTATTCTATTAACTATCATCAACTTTGGGCCTCTTATTAACTAAAGATTTTCAAAACATTGTTGTACTTTTTTTGTAATTATGGACACAAATATAGCAAGGCACACTGTATAAACCATGTGTATGGCCTCTGATCAACAATCATGCTTAGTCTAACCAATGAATCATCCCAGATATGTGAGGCAATAAGTTTACAGGCAATTCTAGCCACCAAGTTGCAAGCCACCACAGCCCATTTAGTCTTCCTGGATGAGAACTCAGACATTGTAAAACAAAAATAACCCCTTCCTACTATACCTTGTCTCAATCCTGACCCCTAGAATCCATAATCATTTTTAAAAAGGGTTATTTCACATCAATAGCATTGATGCTGTTTATTACATGGTAACAGATAACAAAAACACATGTACTTAGCAAATACTATCCCCTCTTCCCCGTCTAGCTGTGTCCTACTCATATTTTCATGTCTCAATTTACCCACCATTTTTGCCAACTACCAAAGCAAGTAAAAGCAATGCTTTTGCAATGACAATACAATTTTAAAACAAGTCTCTACTCACTGCATTTCTAATCAGATTACCCTATATATAGAAATTCTGAAGCCCCTCTATTTCCACACCTACCCATGGGGAGGATCAGGAATTCAAAATAACTATGATTAACATGCTAAGAGCTGGATGATACAAGCAGAGAGATGGAAATTCTAAAAAAGAATCAAGAATAAATGCTAGAAATCAAAACACTGTGACAAAAATGAAGAATGCCTTTGATGGGCTCATTAGTAGACTAGACACAGCCAAGAAAAAAATCAGTGAGTTTGAAGATCTGTCAGCAATAGAGAGCAGAAACTTCCAAGACTGGAATGCAAAATGAGAAAAGACAGGGAAAAAATGGAACATGAACATGAAATCCAAGAACTGTAGGACAACTACATTACACTTCAGGTATAGTAACAGCATTTTCATCTGTCATCTGTATTTGTCAAGAAGTTAATTGCGGATGATTAACCTAATACTTACACATATATTCATCCATATAGGAGGCCTATATTATGAATCACACAGAGAAATCTGAAATGTTTACCAAATTTCAATATTTTCAATAATAAAAATAGCATTTATAGTGTATATACTTCCACGAGGAAAAAAATCTTTCTGGGGATGTTTCTGTAGCTTATAATTAAAATTTTTCTTTAGAATCATGGCATTTTCCAGTAAATAGATGGAAGTGGAGGCTATCATGCTAAGTGAAATAAGTAAATCCAAGAAAAACAAAGCCCAGGTGTTCTCTCTGATATGTGGATACTGACACACAATAAGATGGGCGGGTGGAACAGAAGTTCATTGGAGCAGACAAAGGGGAAAGAAGGGAAGGGAGCAGGAATGGGAAATAGGAAAGACAGTAGAAAGAATCAGACATAATTTTCCTATGTTCATATATAAATACATGACCAGTGTAACTCCACATCATGTACAACCACAAGAATGGGATCCTAATTAGAATAAGTTATGTCCCATATATGTACAATATGTTGAAATACACTATATTGTCATGTATATCTAAAAAGAGCAAATAATAAAACTAAAACAAAATTTTCTTTCAAAATCCTTATATGGTGCCCAATTAGGGAGAATGAATTTGAGGTAAATTATCAATGGGTAATACTATATTCACACCTGTGTTTAACAGAACCAAAGGAGTGTTTTAGAGCAGAATTGTTCAAAAGAAATATGTGAGCCATACATGGAATTTAAATTTTTCTAGTAGCTGCAATAAAAATTTTAAAAGAAACAGATAAAATTATATGTGATAAATTTTATTTAACCCAATCTATTCAGAAAATTATCAGTAGAACATATGAATATTAAAAAATTTTTATAATATTAAAATATTTAAAAATATTTATAATATTAAATATAAAATACTTATAATATTAAAATATTTAAAAATTTTTTGGTACTGGAGATTAAACTCAGGGGCACTCGACAACTGAGCCACATCCCCAGCCCTATTTTGTGTTTTATGTAGAGACAGGGTCTCACTGAGTTGCTTAGCACCTTGCCATTGCTGAGGCTGGCTTTGAACTTGCAATTCTCCTGTCTCAGCCTCCCTAAGTGCTGGGATTACAGGCTTGTGCCACTGCACCCAGCTAATATTAAAAATTATTAATGGGATATTTTACATTCTTTCTTCTATACTGTCTTCTAAATTCTGTGTGTGAAATGTTCAACAGCTACATTTCATTAAGATTAGCATATTGATCTGCATAGTTTTAGAGCCTGAAATCTAAATGTGTGGTTCCCAAACTGGGAACACCAGAATAACCTGGGAACTTGTTAAAATGCAGAATCTTGGTTTTTACCCAAACCTAATATATGATAATCTGCATTTTAACTGGATTTCCACCTCTTCAGGTGATTCGTGCACATTAAAGTTCAAAAAGCCATTGTTTAGTATAATGAGTTTCCAGAGAAATATGGAAGAGAAAGGGTGGACAGGGGAAATTTGAATGTGCTCTAACAAGCTCCCTGTTTATGCTAATGCTGCTTGTTTTTTGGCCACACTGAATGGCAAACTCCTATAAAGTTTGGTCCAAAAGTACTCATTGAATACTTTGTATTTTCCCAGTACACTGTGAGATAAAAATGGGCTAGACTCAATTAGCACCAGAATAGTCTATGTCTACTTGGAAAGATAAGACCATTGCAGATGAAAACTCAAGAAATCAATAGAGGGTAGTATTATTATTAGCACAGCAAAATATTGGAATCAGACAGGAAATGATGTGAGCTGTCAGGGATATGAAAAATGTGAGTATGGATCAAAGTTATCAGAAAAAACAGCCAAAGAGGCATCTGAGCTGGGCTGTAAAAGAGGAATAGATGCCCTTAATGAAAAAGCAAAATGGTATTGGAGAGAATAGGCTCTGCTTAATCTGTGCAATAACCCCCGGTTATCCATTGCTTTTCATAGACAAATGATATTCAAATTTTAAAATTGTACACATCTATTATCTAATATTAATACACATCCTCAGATGATATATATGTACTTATAAACTATATACCTACTGTGTTAATCTATAAATTAAATAATAAAGATGAATTTCTATGTTATCTTTTAGATTAAACCCCAATACATACACATACTATAATGTTGTCTTCTTACTCTCTAATAGATTTGAAAGCCACTATTCTAAGCCAGCATTTTTATTTTCAGGAAAATATCTTAGCATGCTCCCAGAAGCATACAGCAGAGTACAATTCAATAAACAGAGGCACCAAGTGGTGAAAAAAAAATGCCAGAAGACGGGGGAATTGTCACAGCTTGATCTTACAGTAATACATCTCACCAATGAAAGAATTTACTCCATCACAAAAGGGTTAACTGTGATCAAGTTAAGCAAGCCTCAGCAGAGTTTTGATAAGTGTTCTTCCCTTGGCAAAATCTTCAATTTTCCTTCAGGTCTCAGAAAGCCTCAAACAGGCCTTCTCGGACCTCACAGTTTGACGTATGGTCTCTTGTTGATCTCACTCATCACATCACGTTCTTTTCCTACATAACACATCACAATTTATAACTCTGTTTAGTGGGAGGACCATGACTTTAATGGCTGACTCCTTACTGTACTGTAAGCTCTAAGAGGGTAAAATTTGTTCACTACTGTGTATCCAGCAGTGAACACTAGGTCTGACATAGGTTATGTTGTTGTAGAATGAATGGACAGAGGAAATTAAATATGGCCATTATAGTCCTTTTAGCTCTCTATATATGCATGTATATATGTATATACATATAAAGCTTCATATATATACTTTATGTATCTAACTTTATACATAATTTATATATATAATATCTAGTTATATATGCATATATACATAGGACATATGTATATATGTATATATATTTAGTACATGTACATATATTTTTAGTATGAATATACATATATACAAATATATATATGTACACATATACATACACATATAGAAAATAGTGAAAGTAAATAACTGGGCCTTAATAAATAGAACACAAATGGTGACTAATTTATGTGATTGGAGGGATGCTAGAACATACAATGTGAAAGCTGTTCAAATTGTGATCCCCCATTTTAGTTCTTAATCATAATTTTTTTTTGTAAATGCTTTTCTGATATACCATGTATTATGCAGGCCCATGATCCATAGTGGGCTTAGTGGAGAAATGATAATGACTGTCAAACAACTCTTCACACAGGTTAAGGAAATCTGATCAAGCAACAGATGGTCAACAGTAGATTTGCTCTATGCTTTCCTTAGTTCTTATTCTACTACTTCCAAAATTTATGCAGTTGGTCATAGGTTGTCAGCTTCAGTGAAAGCTGAGATCTCTACTTCATTTAATATATCTATACAACAAAACATGTCCTGACCTTAAATATGAATCATGCCTGACATGCAAACATGCTGATGGCCCAGATCTCCAGTTACCATTAAGCTTTATTTATATTCATTTATATTATATTTATTTATTATATTACCATTAAGTTTGATTATATCATTTTCTATCCACATCTTTTGACACTGTATAGACCTAATGATGATCTCAAAGGGAGATCCTTGAGATCATCATTAAACCACTTGCATGCAACAGTAGAGTCAAATTGTTTTCCTTGGTTGATTTTAGGGAGCATCATCCAATTTTAACTAACTGCAAGTCTGCATGTTGTTAATTTGAGTATGTTTTAAATGTGCTTGGTATAGCCTCATTTTGATGGGTATCCATAAATATGCAGTAATTGATCCTTGTATGGCTACATTTAATCAGTTTTAGTATTTTCTTCAATAGATTCTATGCATGTATCATTTTATCATTTCTCAGTTGAGGGAGAGCTCAGAACTTGCCAGAAGCAGCAGAAGAAAAAAATAATATTTAGAGAATACCTTTTCAGACTATGGAAATTTTTCATCTTTCATGATCTTTCTGGAAGACATTTCTGAGGAATTTCTCAGAAGACAAATGCACTGGTTTCTGTGACTGATGACAGTCTGACTTCACAAGTGGCCTTTTTGAGAGGTTACTAAGATTTGACACATTAACATCCCATAAATCTCTCATGTTCCAAGTCTAAAACATACATTTCTTTTCCACCAGTCAGGATACTGAAATGCTTGTGCTCCTTTGACAGCCATACCTAAGAAAGAAAATAGGGATCCACTTTTGGAGCAACATAAACCTGCTCGATGTCTCTGATATTTTATGTACATACCCCACTTCTCTCTTCCAGCCTCAAAGAAAACATGTGTGACCTTTGATAGTTCAGAAAAATCTTGTAAATTTCTCTCTGATGTTTAATAATTTCATTATTCTTACTGGAATGATGTACCAGCCGGTACAGACAGCTTGTAGAACTCGGCTCATGGGTAAATGTTCAGTATCATGCTGTTTTAACAACATTGGCTCCATCATCAGTGCAAATAGAAACAGTGGAAAGAATCAAAGGAATGAGGTATTTATTTGGAATTTCGGCTGTGATTATGCTTTCCCAGGCATTGCAATGAAGGTGCATTTTCTGGGAGATGAGGAACCAGCACAGTGCCACAGAGTCCCCTGTGAGGGCTTACTCAATATTTGCTGGTAATGATTATGATGTAATTCTATGAGGCAGCCGCCAGTCAACAAACCTTGTGAATCTAAATCAGCCCTGATTTAATTTGCCCTTCAGTAAAGGTTAAAACATGAAGAAACTCAAAATATACATTTTATAAAAATATACTGCAGCTTTTGAATGAATGTAGAAGCTATATGTACCATTTTAAAGGATGATATTCAATTTTTCCACTCTTTCTAATTGCAAGTATCTAATCTCCCACTGGGCAAAACAAATGTCAGTATAATTATTGAAAATAACAAAATTAATTCTAGAATATAATGCAACTTTATTATCACAAAATAGATTGTATATGGAATACTTCTTGCACTTAAACTGGCAAATTGAAACATTTTCAGGATAGGGTGGTATTTCTAATATGAGTTACATGGCCCTCCCTTTCTTCCTGCTGTATTGATTGCTCACCAGGGAAGATTTCATATCTTTTAGGGATAGACTTACAATCGCCTATAATACTATTTCTCAACCCTGCTTGCATATTAGAATCACACTGGAGCTTTTAAAATTCACCATGCCCAGCCTGCACCCTAGTAAACTAAATCATGACTTGGGAGAAATGGGATCCAATGTCAGTTTTTTTAGAGCTCCTCAAGTGATTCTATGTGTAGCTCAGGGTAAGAAATACTAATCTACACAAATGTATTGAACAATTAACAGGCAATTCTAGTTAAACATTTAAAAATCAAAATCCCAAAATATGTACCAGATATCAGAGCACCCAATATATAAAACAAATATTAGTACACCTAAAGGGAGAGATAGAACACTTTCAGTGAAGGATCATCTAGACAGAAAATTAAGAAAGAAACATCAGAGTTAAATTGCACCATAAGCCAAATGGACTTAAGATACATTGTTATAGTTTGGATATGAGGTGTACCCCAAAATCTCATGTGACAAGGCAGGAATATTCTGGGGTGAAATGGTTGGATTGTGAGAGTTGTAACCTAATCAGTGAGTTAACCCACTGATGAGGATTAAGTGGGTGGTAACTGGTCTGGAAGAAGTAGGTCACTGGGGGCATGACTTTGGGGTTTATATTTTGTCCTGGATGCACAGAGCTCTCTCTGCTTCCTGGATGTTATGTCCTGAGCTGCTTTCTTCCACCTTGCCTTTCCACCATGATGTTCTGACTTATCTTGGTCCCAGAGTTATGAAGTTGGCCACCACAGACTGAACCTCTGAAGTCATGAGCAACATAAACTTTTCCTCTCTAAAATTGTTCTTGTTGGATCTTTTGCCATAGCAATTATAAAGCTGCCTAAAACAAACATCTAGAGAACATTCCATCAAGAAGTTGCCAAATATACATTTTTTCATCAGTATATAGAACATTCTCCAGGATAGACCACAAGATAGGCCACAAAACAAGTTTCAAAAGATTTTTAAAAGCTGAAATCATATGGAGTATCTTTTCTGACACAATGCAATAAAACTAGAAATCAATAAGAAAAACTTCAGAAACTATACAAATACATGGAAATTAACTTATTTTTGAATGCCCAGAGGATCAAGGGAGAAACCAGGGAGTAAATTTTAAAATTTCTTGGAAAAAATAAAAATAAATACACAATATACCCCAACTTAAGGATTCAGCAAAACAGTACTGAGGGGGAAGTTTTTACAATCAAGACCCACATCAAAAAAGTAGAAACATCTCAAATAAACAACTTATTCCTACATCTCAACCAGAAAACTAAGAACAAACCACATTAAAATTTAGTAGAAGGAAATAAATTATAAAGATCAAAGCAGAAATAGATGAAATGGAGACATAAAAATAGAAAAAGTCAACATAACTAAGAGCTGGTTCTTCAATAAGATAAAATATACAAACTCTTACCTAGACTGAAAAAAGAAAAAGACTCAAATAAAATCAAAGATGGAAGGAAGATATTACAACTGACAACACAAAATACTAAGGGTCATTAGAGTTTATTATGAACAACTATGTGCCAAAAAATTGATAACCTAGAAGAACTGAACAAATCCCTAAACATACACACCTTTCCAAGACTGAGTCATGAAGAAACAGAAAACCAGAACAGACCAAGAACAAGTAATGAAATTGAATCACTAATAAAAGGCCTCCCATCAAAGAAAATCCCGGAATCTGATGGCTTCACTGCCAAATTCTATCAGACATTTAAAGAAGAAATAATACCAGTTCTCCTTAAGTGATTCCAAAACAGAAGAGGAAGGAATTCTTCCAAACACATTTGATGATGCAAATCCAAATCCAAATGCAACAGAAAGAAAGAAAGAGAGAGAGAGAGAGAGAAAGGAAGGAGGAAAGAAAGAAGGAAAAAAGAAAGGGAAAATTATAGGCCAATATACTTGATGGACATGGATGCAAAGAATCCTCAACAAAATACTATAAAATGAAATCCAATAACAGTAAAAATATTATTCACCATAATCATGTGGGTTCCATGCTAGGGATGCAAGGATGATTCAATATATGAATATCAATAAACATAATTATACTGTATCAATAAAATGAAGGATAAAACCCATATGGTCATCTCAATAGTTGCAGAAAAGGCATTTGATAAAATTCATCTTCCCTTTGTGATAAAAACTGAAGAAATTAGGTATAGAAAGAATGCACCTTAACATAATAAAAGCCATTTATACTAAGCCAACAGCTAATATTATCCTGAATGGGGAAAAGCTGAAATCTCTCTAAGATACTTAGTAAGACAAAGATTCCAACTTTGATCCTCTTTATTCAAAATAGTTCTGGATATGTTAGCCACAATAATTAGGCAAGAGAAAGAAAGGGCATCCAAATTGCAAAATAAAAAGTCAAATAGTCACTGTTTGCAGATAACATCATCTTATATACAGAAAACTACAAAGATTCCACCAGAAACTATTCAATAAATGAATTCATCAAAGTTTCAGGATACAAAATCAGCATACTGAAATCAGTAGTATTGCTATATGCCAATAGCAAATTATATGAAATAGAAGCCAAGAAAGTAATCACACTTCCAATAGCTATAAAAATGCCTACAAATTTAACCAAACAAGTAAAAGATCTCTACAATGAAAATTATAAAACACTGATTAAAGATATTTAAGAGAACACAAAAAAGTGGAAAGACATCCCCTATTCATGGATTAGAAGAATAAATATTGTTAAAATGTCAATGCTACCCAAAATGATCTACAGACTCAACACAATCCCTATCAAAATATCCATGACATTTTCACACAACTAGAAAAAGCAATTCTAAAATTTGTATGGAACCACCAAAAAAAAAAAAAAAAAAAAACTCAATGAGCCAAAGCAATATTAAGCAAAAGGAACAAAGCAAAAGACATTACAAAAACTGACTTCAATACATTACAAAGCAGTAGAAAAACATACATAGACCAATGGTATGGAATAAAAAGCCTAAAAGTAAACCCACACATCTACAGCCAATTGATTATTTTTACCTAAGTGCTGAGAACATGCATTAGAAAAAGGATAGTATTTTCTTTTTTGTTTTCATTGGTTATTTTTAGTTCTACATGACAGTAAAGTATATTTTGACATACAAACATGGAGTATATCTTATTTTCATCAGGATCCCAGTCTTGTAGATATACATGATATTAAGATTCACTGTGCTGTATTCATATGTGTACATAGGAAAGTTATGTCAGATACTTTCCACTATCTTTCCTACTCCTATCTCCCCTCCCTTCCCTTCATTCCCCTTTGTCTAATCCACTGAAATTCTATTCCTCCCCTCCTTTTGCCTTGCTGTGGGTTAGCAACAGTGTTTTCAATAAATGATGCTTGAAAAATTGGAAACCCACATGCAGAAGAATGAAACTAGACCCCTTTCTCTCACCAGTTACAAAGCAATTCAAAATTGATTAAAAACTTAAATGTAAAACTGAAAGTATGAAACTACTGGAAGAAAATAAAGGGGAAATGTTTCAGTAACATATATAATAGAGTACTATTCACCCATAAAAATGAATGAAATCCTGTCATTTGCAACAACATGGATGGAAGTGGATATTACTATGCTAAGTGAAATAAGTCAGGCACAGATGGACAAATGATCTCACTCATATGTGGTATCTAAACAAGTCGAACTCACAGAAGTTGAGAGTACAATAGTGGTTGCCAGAGGCTGGGGAAAGAAGGGCCAGGGTGGGTTATAGGGACAGTTGATCAATGAATACTAAGTTATAGTTAGAAGCAAGAAGTTCTGAAGATCTTCTGCTCAGTAGGGTTACTATAGATAACAATGTACTATACATTTCAAAAATCTAGAAGAAAAGATTTTGAAAGTTTTCACCATAAAGAAATGATAAATGTTTGAGGAGATAAATGTTTAACCAGATTTAAACATTATCAAATGTATACTTATGGTACCCCATTAATATGTACAATTCTATGGTTTTGAGTATCAGTTAAAACATAAATTACAATTTTTAAAAACCTACATCATTAGATAATTGACTTATCTGGGAGGATTTCACAGAACAAAATTCTGTGAGTATGGGAAGAAATAGGATGCGTTAATGTGGCAGGTTTAGCAATTACTGCATTCTCTGAGTAACTTTCCAAGACAGGCTATTATAGACTTCCTGAGTTCTAAATTTGTTTCTCTACTTTTTACTAGCTATAAGACCTTGCACACATTATTTGTCATCTCAGTGCTTCAGTTTCCTCTCCTGTAAAATTGTATTGATAGTACCCAAAACTACTTTATGTTGTGAAGATTAAGTGGACTAAAAGAGGGTCAGCAAATGCTTTTTGAAAAGGGCTAATGGACTGGTGATATAGCTCAATGGTACAGTATGTGTTAACATATATGATTGGGCTTTGTGTTCTAACCCTAGGACCACAAAGAAAAGGTCCTGTAAATCTAGTTTTATAAGTCAGATAGTCTTTGCAACAACTCAACTCTGCCATTGCAGCACCAAAGCAGCCACAGACAGGTAAATGAATGAATATGACTGTGTTCAAATAAAGTTTCATTTAAACAAACTGATAGTGGCCCAAAGACTATAATTTGCCAGTGCATAGACTAAAATATGCTACATGGTTAGCACAGTAGGTTGCTATTCTTGTTGTTATGAAGCATGGAAAGTAGACCATCTCCCTACTATATGTGCATTTATCTTTCTCTCTCAGCTCTGCCCTAGGCCTCCTCTCAAGTCCACCAGCTTCTAGAGTATAGCACAGAGCTACAATGGCTGTAGTTTCTAGGAAAAGAGAAAGCAGCAGGTCTCCCCTACCAATGTGTGTTTTCTCCATTAATGGTCACCAAGGTCACAATGTGAGCAGAAAAGAAACCTGAGACCAAAGTGCAGGGCCAGGAGGGCATTGCTCCCAGTGGTACATCACTTTACAGGAGCAAACACCACAGACACTCAAGCCATTAGGGAAAACTGTGAATTAAACCATGAGTTGTAAGGAGCTGCCAAAATCTCAGAGATGCAATAAATCATTACTGTCAACTGCACAGCACGAATAATAAAAAAAAATCAATCCACTTAGCTAGAAATGAATTTGAAAATTGTGCTTTAAACAATAGTAATGTGTGAGGAAAATAAACAGAAAAGCAGTTCTGCTATTTCATCTTTCAAGGAAGGACAGAGGACAGTGATATCAGGGGTTGATTTTCTTTTGCATCCAGGGAGCAGGAATCAATGAGGAATGGCTGTGTGAGTCAGCAGTTAGAAATGAAACAATGTGGTGGTGCCCTCCTTCCTGAGGATATTAAACTCAATTCTTTTTGCAGGTCACATCTCAAAGGCCAGCTCTTTCCCAGGGCCTAAGCTGTTCCTTGATACTTTTAATAAGTCATCTATTCACTAATCATTTAGTAATCACTTCTGACATGCCAAGCATTCTGCTCAGGTCTGGAAATGCAGAGCCTAGGAAGACACTGATCTTGCCCTCAAGTTCTCTTGTCTGGACACTCATTAAATTTGCCAATTCATACCCCCATATTTCCTAACTCTACCCTAGGGAAAAATCACAAAGAGCAAATTATATCATTTTTGCCAGTGGTTTCAAAGAGCCATGCCATCATTTGGCAACATGTAATTCTTTGCTGACATTTTTTTCAGAGTCAAATTTTGCTTTCTTCATGTAGCTGTGAAGGACAGACACAGAGTGTGTAGGTGTCCTCCTCATTAAATCCTTTCCCACGAAACTCCAAAGTGTTTTCATCATTTAAGAAAACACTCAAAGCTATCTGACTTGTTTAAATGTGTGGAAAGGCTTGTAGGGAGGGAAGGAGGACCAGAACAACTTATAGGAATTTATCAGTTACTCTCTACAAAATGATACAAAGGTAAGGTACAGTCAGCCCAATGCCTGGATGATATTTGAGTTCTTATTCAAGGGTGTACCTATGGTAGGCACAATAATGCTGTCCCCCAAAGATATTCATGACTTAGTCCCTAGAAACTATGAATATGTTACTTTATGCAGCAAGAAGGACATGACAAGTTTGAGTAAATTAAGGACCATGAGGTGGGAATATTATCCTGGATTATCTGCTTTGGCCAATGAAATCACAAGGGTTTTTATAAAGGAAATAAGGAGTCTGTAGTGTCAGAAGGGATAGGAGAAGAGAGATTGATTTGAAGATCAGGTATTCTGCTGGCTTCAAAGACATGAGAGGGAACCATAAGGCAAGGAATTAAAGAGACTTCTAGTTGCTAGAAAAGGCAAGGAAATGAATTCTCCCCCACATCTTCCAGAAAGAAACAGCCCTGTAGCCTCCAGAACTGTAAGATAATGAATTTGTATTATTATTAAACAACTAGGATTGTGGTAATTTGCTACAGCAGTGATAGAAAACTAAGACAGAACACCTGTGCAGGTATATTGTTGACAGCTGCAGAAAGGGAGGGGTGCCCTTTTACTCATGTGTGTTAATTTGCCACCCTAGTTAATTTGTTTATAGCAATGATATCAGCGAGGCAGTTAATTTTTTCAGCCTCTGCTACTCTGTTCTAAATAATATGAGAACATCATAACAGTTTGTTGAGAATTTGAGGATATTTTATTGGCTCAGCATTTTTCTCACATCAGATTATTTCTTGAAGTAGTGATTTAAAAACATAGTAAAATACAAAATAGCACACAGGAAGCTAGAGAAAATGTTCTCCAAGAGATAGGAAGAATTATGTGTTTGTAGGCCTATATGGATATGCATGAAACTATTTTCTAGCACATGAGATTTTCAAGACTCAGAAATACACAGATCAATAAGTTTTAGTAATTTTATCTTGAGGATTACATGACAAACTTTAAAAACAACTGACTTTATTGTATTTACATATTACTCATTTTACTATATAATCTCTTTAATATACCCATTTAAAAGACTTTAATTTATGATCAGATTAGTGTTCCAAAATAGGGATGTTTTAGAGTAACATTTATAATTGCCCAAGTTAGCAAGGTCACAGTGGCCTATGAATCATAGGACAAAATTCCAGCTTGGACAATTCTGAGATCTCAGAATTATTTTGATGCTATTTATAATTCCTAAATGTTTATGTGTCCCTTCCTATGTCCAAGGCACCACTCCAGGTACTTTACAAATATGAACTTATTTATAATCCTCACAGCAGCACCCTGAGATGTACATTTTCATTATCTACACCTTACAAACTGGGAAACTGAGGCACAAAGAAGCTAAGTCACTTGCCCATAGTCCTAGAAAATGTTAGCCCCCTGGAAAATAGCATGAAGGAGATTTGGGGATTGTTGGTCCACTCCATGGATATTATGGTGAGGAATGCTCCAGCAGAAAGGCAGGCAACTGTCCCTGATGTAGAAATATGAATAGAATGTGTCCAGCCGTATATGAATGAAGGGGTGACAAGATTCTGACATACCCATAACCATGGCCACCACTGTGGTCAAAAAGAAAAGCCATCATTAATAAGTCAAGTTGTGCTCCTTTGGCTGATAAAGGTTCCCATTGGAAGGGAAAATCTTCCTCTTGAGGCTAAAATGATTCAAGTTATCTCTTAGCTGAGCAAAAGTATAGACTATGGTGGGAGAAGATCTCCAACCAGGCCTACTCACAGTGGGACACAGAGAAATCTCCAAAGAGGAGGAGAGAGGAGAGAGGGTAAAGAATGCTTGTTCAGTTCGATTCCCATAATAACATCATAAATATAACTTCATCACATGGACCTAGAGTAAAAATAGACCATTATAGTAAATAGCAAAACCATCAATATACCAATTGTTTGCTTATTTATTTATTTATTCTAGAATAGCAAATTACTGAATATTTTAAAAATTGAAGCTTAGTTGTTCTTATGTAATACAGTAAATCAAATTGGCTAATAAAAGCCTATAGCAAATCACTATAACAAAATGCTGTTTTCACTACCACCTTGGTTCCAGGTAATTAGGTTTTAAGGATGGCTAGTGATGCTAAGATCAGTTTGCCTGTAAATATTATAACATCTCATTCTCAGTAGCAGAATGACAAAAAGAAAAAACGGTTTTTCTTTAAACACTCAAAAGGCTCTTATTTGAGACACATAACAAAAACTTTGTTCTTCATTCTTCACAAGAAAGGGACCCAGTTGCTTATAAGACTTTGATGTATCAGAACTCTAAATTAGATTTCCATAAGCTGTAAAGAACAAACATGTTAAAAATTAAAACAAGGAAACATTTTGCTAATTTAAGAGTTATATACCCAAACATATGTGTCTAAATTTCCTGAGTTTTCAAATCGTGGCCCAAAATATCTTGGGAAAGCAGATATACCAAAGAGTGGTTTCTTGGCACAAATTTTTCTGAGTTGTAAATACTGGGAGAATAACATTGCTCTAAATAATTTTGGCACATTTGGTGTCAAGATCAACAACACTTAGAATCTGATTCCATCAAAGTTAGTGTTGAACTCTAATTTTAATCAAATTATGTAAACTACTAATTTCTGAAACCTGATTCATTTGAATTTATTCTGACACAAAGTAAAAAAAGAGAGAGAGGGATGGGGTGGTGGCGTCTGTTTAACCAGGTAGGACCTGATACAGAATGATTGAGAAAGCTATCCTATAATGGAAGCCAGTGGCTCCACTAGATGGTGCCATGAAAGACTACAGGTTTATATCCATTATCCTGCCTGCTGAAGCAGAGCGAATAAAATGGCCTCTTTCTTCTACGACTTCTTCCTCCATTGCCAATGTTCATAAACTTATAGGTTCACAGAGTTTAATAGCTGAAGCCACTTTAGCTCTTGAGTTTTTAAGTAGAAAAAAGCTTGAACTTTGTGGATGGCATGAAATGTGGCCTAACCCTTGCACAGGACAGAAAGTGTGTACTTTGAAGAGATAATTACATGGGTGGGAAAACACGTCAACAGCAGACATTTTTCCAGGACACTATTTATAATAATAAAAAGAAATGAGACAGATGTGGTGGCACAGACCTGTAATCCCAGTAATTTTGGAGGCTGAGGCAGGAAGATCACAAGTTCAAGGCCAGACTCAGCAGTTTAGCAAGGCCTTAAGCAATTGAGTAAGACTCTCAAAAAATAAAAAAAAGGCTGTGGATGTGGCTCAGTGGTTAAGTGCACCTGGGTTCAATCCCTGGCAGAGAGAAAGAGAGAGAAAGAGAGAGAGAGAGAGACAAAGAAGGAAGGAAAACAAAATGCCCATAAATTGGGGAACTGTGTACTGTATGGTCAATAAACACCATGTTGTGTATCTGTATTTGTTGCACGAGATGAGGTAGTGATGAATGAGATGGGACAGTCATAAAACAACATGTACAAGACAGTCCTGTGTGAGTAAAATTGGATACATACATAATGCATTTCTACATGTGTAGGAGATATATTTATAAGAGTTTTACCAAAGTGACAACTCTGGCTCTCTCATAATACAATTTTCAATGACCGTTAATTCCCTGTTTTCACTTTTTGGCATTAAGTTTTCTTATAAAGAATATGTAAGAAAACAAATCTGGAATAATGTGCATTAGTTTGAACCAATCAGCCATAAGCAATATGGATATATCTTACAAACATGGTGCTAAGAATAACTGAATAAAATATATAAGAAGATATATATGTAAACTAAAAATACATGCATATAATGTAAACATTTCTCAAGAACATTCTTTTTTTTTTGGTACTAGGGATTGAACTCAGGGGTACTCGACCACTGAGCCACATTCCCAGCCCTATTTTGTGTTTTATGTAGAGACAGGGTCTCACTGAGTTGATTAGCACCTCACCGTTGCTGAGCCTGGCTTTGAACTCGTGATTCTCCTGTCTCAGCCTCCCTAAGTGCTGAGATTACAGGCTTGAGCCACTGGAGCCTGGCTAAGAACATTCTTGAATGAAAAGATACATGTGAACCTGTAGGTTCATCAGTGGTAACACATGTAACATTCCTACTCTGGTTGGAATGTTGATAATTTGGGAAGCTATGCATGTGAGGGGGCAGGGGACAGATGGAAAATCTCTGTACCTTCCTCTCATTTTTGCTATGAACCTAAAAGTGTTCTAAAACATAGTCTTTAAAATGAAATGAAATAAAATATTAATATTAATTTAATATTAAAATTTTAATTAATATTAATTTTTCTTTATTATTATTATTTTTTGCAGTTCTGGGATTGAAACCAGGACTTTGTGCATGCTAAGCAAGTACTCTACCACTGAGCTACTTCACAACAGCTTTCATTTTTGTTGTTGTTGTTACTAGAGACTGAAACCAGGGTGCTTTACCACTGAGTCATATCCCCAGCCCTTTTTATGTCTTATTTTGAGAAAGGGTCTCACTAAGTTGCTTAGGGCCTCACTATATTGTTGATGCTGGCCTTGAACTTACAGTCCTCCTGTCTCAGCCTCCTGAGCCACTGCAATTATATCCATGTGCCACAAAGCCTCACCTCTATCATATTTTAATGATTACTTTGGAAGAATAAAATATAAGAAAAAGTAATAAACTGATAAATCACCTAAACAGATGATAACTTGCCCTATACTATTGAAACAGATGGAATTTGGGTCGCCGACCTATCAAATTAGAAGATCCAAATGCTAGCCCAGAAAGTCCCTGCTCCTTTTGATGTGATAAGGAAGTTCCAGGGACTCAAAAATCTGTGAAGTTCTTTTGGATCATAATGACTGGGAAGGAAGTGAAAGCTGTGAAATTCCTGTCCTTTGTCCTAAGGTATCCCTTACCCCTTGCAAAAGCTTTCCTCAGCCCAGAGCTCCTCAGAGATAGAAACATTGAAGCAATTAAGTTTCTTCCATCTTCCTTTAAAGCTGGCTTTGAATAAAATGTATTTTCCTACCAATTTGACTCCCAATATTTCTGAAGCAGTAAGCCTAGCCTCTTCCTGCTGGGCAGAAATAGAGCCATGTGGTAACAATATTCCTCAACTCCCCAACATCTATGGTCTCCAAATCTTGGGTACAAACTTTTAAAAACAGGAGATATTTTAATATATAAATATAGATAGACATTCAATATTTTCAAAGAAACTAAGGTACATAACATTTAGAATCATTTAGGTCTACAGACATATGATCTGGGAAACACAACTTCATTAAAGCCCCATTGGTTTATCTATAAAATAAATATTTTTCTGAGGCATTATAAAAATGTATGGTACTGTTGTCCTCAAAAACATCATGACTCTTAGTTTCAGCTCCATCATGTAAAGAGCTTAGAAGATGTCATTTCCATCATTAAGACAAGAAAAAGCTGGACAAACTAAAAAGCAACAACTTATCTTAGACCTGTCAGAGAACTATTTGCAAGGCAAATCACCATGCTGAAATCTGAAGACACAAGCAAATCCAGAGTCTCAAACATTATCTTCTTACCTGTAGCAGAAGCTGCTAGAGCCATAGGCTGGTAGGAACACGTAAATTTTGATGAGTGACTGGAAGCTAGTGTGGACTAGCCTGAGACCCAGGAACACCTAAAATCTGCAATCTTAGAGGGGCCTCCCCTCTTTCATGGGCTTTATCCCCGGGATCCCCATTCATTTCTAATCCTAAAAAGTAAAGAAATATTCACTTTTGGCTGGGGCAGAGAGAATAGAAGAGTAATTTGGTAAAATATGTCCAGAACTTTATCCATAAGTAAGTCTTAGTCTTCAGGATAAAGGACTTTACCAGAGCCTTGTCCCAGAGATCCTCTAACTACAGACCTCTCTAGCGTTCCTGCCTCACCTAACTTGGGGAGGGAAGCTAATAAGAAGAAACATATGTGATGATTACAGATCAGAGACACAGGTCTACTAAAAGACTGAAATGCAATTGGAAATTGTAGAATGCTTCACTACCTCCACACTGTTACCAATAGGTTTATGGTTTTAAGAATAGTAGCTGAATGATATGGATCCTCCCTGAGAAGTACTGAGGCAAGTACAGAGTCAATAGGAGAGAAAAAAAAAAAAACAGGCACTAGAGGAATTTGAAGCCTCTGGCACCAGTAGCTGCAGCACACATAAAACAAAGTCCAACTCCTAGCCAAATTAACACAAATCCTCACACTGAAGGCCTGTTTACCTTGGTTCCTGTTACCTGCTACAAGTCCAGCTCTCAATTAAAAAATACAAGTTATGCAAAAAAGCCAAAAAAAGTCTGAAAAGGCACGGCATACATCAGAAGCAGATTCAGATGTTGACACAGATGTTGAACTTATAAGGCAGAGTATTTAAAAGAACAATAAGTAATACAATAAGGATTCCAATGGAAAAAAATAGACAACATGCAAGAACAATAAGTAAGCAGAGATATGTAAACTATAAAAAAGAATTAAAAGGATATACTAGAAACCCAAAATGTGGTTACAGAAATAAAGAAGTCCTTCAGTGGATTCATCAGGAGACTCAGTATAGCTAAGGAAAGAATCTGTGAACTTAAAGTCATTTTTAAAAAGACTCACCAAATTAAAATATAAAGAGAAAAAAATACTACTAAATAGAACATAGGGACAATTCCAAAAGATATAACATGTGTACTTGGAATATCAAAAAGAGAAGAGACAACAGGGCACAAGAAATTTTTTAAATAATAATAATGGCTGAGAACTTTCTAACATTAATGACAGACAGCAAACCACATCCAAGAAGCTCAGAGAATACCAAGCAGGATAAATACTGAAAAATATACCTAGGTATATCATATGCAAACTTTAGAAAATAAAAAGCAAAGAGAAAATCTTGAAAGAACCCAGAGAATAAAAGTACCTGTAGAGGAATGAAAATATGAATTACATCTGACTTCTTACCAGAAACTATGCAAACGAAATAAGAGTAGAATGAAATATTTAAAGTGCTGAAAGAAAAAAAATACTAACTTGGTATTCTATATCCATAGAAATTATCTTTTAAAAGTAAAGGAGACTATTTCTTAACAAGTGAGATAATTCACCAGCAGATCTGCCCTAGAAGATATAAGACATGTTGAAAGATTTTTCTCAGGCATAAGTGAAATCAAAAAAGGCATAAGCTTGGATCTATATAAAAAAGAAGAGGGACAGAGAAAGAATAAATGAAAGTAAAATAGAATATTTTTATCAAATTATTAATTGATTAAAATACAACTGTTTAAAATTATAATAGTAACAATGTACTATGTGATTATAGCATATGAATAAAAAACATCCCAAAGGATGGGAGGAAGAAATTGGGAGTACTTGGTTTTAAGATACCTGTACCTACACATGAAATTCAATAACATTATCTGAAGGTGATTTTATATTAATTAAAAATAGACAAAGGTGAATGGGGAAGGGAGGCTGAATGGGAATAGAAAAGATAGTAGAATGAAGTGAACATTACTATCCTATGTGAATATATGATAATATGACCAATGTAATTCTACATTGTGTACAACTAAAAGAATGAGAAGTGAGACTCATTCTTTGAAATGAGACTCAGCTATCCCACTCCATATATGTATAATGTCAAAATACATTCTACTGTCATGTATAACATGACATTTCATTTGTTCTAGTAAGAACAAATGAAAAAAATATGTATTGAAAATATTAGGACAACCACTAAACAGATTTTTTTTAAAAAATATTTCTCAACTGAAAGAAGAAATAACAATTGAATTAAATAAAATGCTCAATTAAAACCAGAAAAAGCAGAAAAAGAAGCCTCTAGTAGTAAATGAAAAAACAGTTAAAACATGATTGATATCAACCTGAATATATTAAAACTAATAGAACTCCCAGAATAGCAAAAGCAATCCTTAGCAAGAAGAGTGAGGCAGGAGGCATCACAATACCAGACCTTAAACTATACTACAAAGCTATAGTAACAACACCACCATGGTATTGGTGCCAAAATAGACATGTAGACAAATGGTATAGAATAGAAGTCACAGAGATAAACCCACATAAATACTTCTACCTCATACTAGACAAAGGCACCAAAAACACACATTGGAGAAAAGATAGCCTATTCAACAAATGGTCCTTGGAAAACTGGAAATTCATATGTAGCAAAATCAAATTAAACCTCTATCTCTCACCCTGCACAAAAATCAACTCAAAGTGGATCAAAGACTTAGGTACTAGACCAGAGACTCTGCACCTAATAGAAGAAAAAGTAGGCCCAAATCTTCATTATGTCAGCTCAGGACCTGACTTCCTTAATCAGACTCCTAAAGTGCAAGAAGTAAAATCAAGAATCAATAAATGGAATGGATTCAAACTAAAAGGCAAAGGAAACAATCAATAATGTGAAGAGAGAGCCTACAGAATGGGAGAAAATCTTTAGCACATGCACTAATCTCTAGGATATATAAAGAACTCAAAAAACTAAACAACAAAAAAACAAATAACCTAACCAATAAATGGGCTAAGGAACTGAACAGACACTCCTTAGAAGATATATAATTGATCAACAAACATGAAAAATGTTCAACATCTTTAGTAATTAGAGAAATGCAAATCAAAACTATTCTAAGATTTCATTTCACGCCAGTCAGAATGGCAGTTATCAAGAATACAAATAACAATATGTGTTGGCGAGGAAGTGAAGTAAAAGGTACACTCATACATTGCTGGTGGGACTGCAAATTGGTACAACCATTCTGGAAAGTAGTACGGAGATTCCTTAGAAAACTTGGAATGGAATCACCATTTGACTCAGCTATCCCACTCCTTGGTTTATACTCAAAGGATTTAAAATCAGCACACTACAGTGACACAGCCACATCAATGTTTATAGCAGCTCAATTCACAATAGCTGAACTATGGGACCAACCTAGATGCCCTTCAACAAAGGGCATGGATATAGAAAATGTGGTACATATACACAATGGAATATTACTCAGCCTTAAAGAAGAATGAAATTATGGCATTTGCAGGTAAATGGATGGAGCTCGAGAATATCATACTAAGAAAAATAAGCTAAACCCAAAACACCAAAAGCCAAATGTTTTCTCTGATAAACTGATGCTAATCCATATGGGGTGAGGTAAGGAAGATGAAGGAATTTTGGATTATGCAGAGGGGAGTGAGGGGAGAGGATGGGGTGGTGGGGATGGGAAGGATGGTGGAATGAGATGGACATTATTACCCTTTATACATGTATGATTACACTATCAGTGTGATTCTATACCATGTTCAGCCAGAAGAAAGAAAAGTCATACTCCATTTGTGTACAATGTGTCAAAATGCATTCTACTGTCATGTTAGAACAAATTTTAAAAATAAAATTTAAAAAATAATAGAACTGAAACAAGAAAAGGAGAAATCCACTATCATAGTTGGTGACTTTGGCTCCTGTCATATCCATCAGTAATTGTTAGATCATTTATGCAGAAAATCAGTAAGGATATAGTTGACCTGAATGGCAATTTAATTAGTGTTTATGGAAAATTCTTCCAATTGCAACAGAATATACATTCTTCACAAGTTTGCATGAAACATTCACAAAGATAGACTACATTCTGGAACGTAAGTCATGCCTTAATCCATTTTGTTCCATCATCACAGATGTGTAACACCTATAAAAACTTAAAATGAGCAACTTATGGTAACTTTGAAAAATTTGAATATTATGTTCACTTAACAGGTAACAAATTTAAAAGAATAAAAATCATACTATGTTCTCAGACCACAATGAAAGTAAACTAGAAATTATTAACACATAGATGGCTGGAAAATGTTCAATTATTTATAAATTAAATACACTTGTAAATACCACTTGGTTAAAGAAGTCTCAAGAGAAACTTTAAAATATTTTAACTAAATTAAAACAAAAACTTGTGAAAATATCTGGGATGCAACAAAAGCAGTATCTAGTTGAAAATTGAGATAATTACATGCATGTTAGAAAAGAAGAAAAATCTAAAAAAATTAATAACCTAAGCCTACACCTTAGGAAATTATACAAATAAGAGCAATTTAAGTCTAAATGAAGCAGAAGAAAAGGAACAATAAAAATTATAGTAGAAATAAATGAAACTAGCCAGGCGCGGTGGCGCAAGCCTTGTAATCTCAGCACTTTGGGAGGCTGAGACAGGAGAATCACGAGTTCAAAGCCAGCCTCAGCAATGGTGAGGCACTAAGCAACTCAGTGAGACCCTGTCTCTACATAAAACAGAAAATAGGGCTGAGGATGTGGCTCAGTGGTCGAGTGCCCCTGAGTTAAATCTCCAGTACCCAAAAAAAAAAAAAAAGAAACTAAAGCTAGAAAATATCGATAATCCAAAAGTTGGTTCTTTGAAAAAAATCAATAAAATTAATAAACACCTAACCAAGCTAACCAATATAAAACAGAGAAGACAAATTACCAATATTACAAATAAAAGAGAGGTCATTTCTACTATTTCATGGACATAAAATGATAATATAGGAATACTATGAACAACTGTTACATTCAGAAATTTGATAATTTCAATGAAATGAACCAATTTCCTGAAATATACAAACTACCAAAGCTAACACAAAGAAATACAGATAAAAGGCTATACAGATTATCTAATCTTAAAAACTGAATCAATAAAATAACCTTCCAAAAATCACCAGGCCCAGATGTTTTCACTGGTAAACTCCACCAAACATTTAAGGAAGAAATTATACCACTACTTCACAATCTCTCCTAAAAAGCAAAAGGAACACCTAGCTCATTCCATGAGGCCATCATTACCCTCACATAGAAATGACATATCATTACAAGAATGGAAATCTACAGACCAATATGTCTCATTAATATACATGCAAACTTATAATTAAGATGAGTAAGTTCTGAAGAACTAATGTAACAATATAATGATAATATTTAAATAATAACGTATTGCATACTCAAAATTTGCTAGGAAAGTAGATTTTGAGTATTCTTACCACAAACAAGAAAAGTAACTAAGTGAAGGATATGTTAATTACCTTGATTACAGTAATCATTTCATAATTCATATAGATAAATGAAAATATAATTATAGACCTTCAATATACAATTCTTATTTGTCAATTATATCTTTATAAAGCTGAAAATTTTAAATAATTAATTAAAATAAAATTAGCTAACTACTTATCTACATGCAAACATCCTCCTCAATAAGATATTAGAAAATTAAATTTTAAAATGATAAATATAATCTGTAAACTGCAATCAAGTGAGATTTATTCCAAGTATATAAGTCTGGCTCAATATTCAAAAATCAATCAATGTAATCTACCACATCAAGATGAACCTGTTGCATCTTAATAATGCCAGAAGGTAAAAAAAGAAGTGCTAAAAAATTATACAATGATGGGGGTATTTTAAAGGGATAAAGGAACCAAATGAACACCTGGAACAATTTATGTTGGATTATAACACAAAGTATATTATCAATATACATAAATTCACATTGACATAAATAACATTGGGATAAACATAAATAATGGAACCTAATAAATCTTCCAAGCAGTAAAATTCCCAATAATTTATGTATATACTCTGACATTAAACACGTAAGGCATAACTCCTTACTCTTTTTTTTTTTTTTTTTGGTACCAGGGATTGAACTCAGGGGCACTCGACCACTGAGCCACATCCCCAGCCCTATTTTGTGTTTTATGTAGAGACAGGGTCTCACTGAGTTGCTTAGCGCCTCACTGTTGCTGGGGCTGGTTTTAAACTCGTGATTCTCCAATCTCAGCCTCCCAACTCCTTACTCTTTAAACTTGTGTTACACAGGGTAATTTTCTTCCGAATTGTACATGTTTTAATCAATTTTTTCTCCACTATGACCAAAAAGTCTGACAAGAACAATTTTAAAAGAGGAAAAGTTTATTTGGGGCTCATGGTTTCAGGAGTCTCACTCCATAAATAGCCGCTTCCATCACTCTGGGCTCAAGGGGAGGCAGAATATCATGGCTGAAAGGTGTGGCACAGAAAAGCAGCTCACTGGGGACATGATAATCAGGAAAAAGAGAGAGAGAGCCCTCCACTCTCCAGGGACAAAATACATACCCCAAAGGGAAATATACACATGATGTAATGTGATGAGAATGACATTTTACCTCTGTGATCTTCCTTCTAAAAACACATTAACACAATCTAAAAATGAGGAAAATCCAATTGAGGGACATCCTACAACATACCTGACCAGTAATCTTCAAAACTGGCAAGGTCATCAAGACAAAAAAAGAAAATTCTAAGAAACTGTCAGAACCTAGAGGAACCTAACAAGACATGATGACTAAATGTAATATGGTATCCCGTAAGAAATCATAAAGCACAAAATGGACATTAGGGGAAAACTGAGAATTTGTAAGTATGAAGTTTAACTAATAGTCATGTATCAATATTGGTTTATTAATGGGTACAAATGTACCATACTAAAGATATTAATAATAGGTAAAACTGAATATGGAATATATGAGAACTCTGTACTGTATTTACAGTAATTCTGTAAATCAAAAACTGCTCTGAAATTAAAAGATTACTTTTGAAGACAATTATTATTATTTTAAAATTAACATAGCATTCCAAAAGATTTTTAGGTGAGTGACATAGGCAGAATGTTTTATTGTGGCCCATCATAATGTCCACATATACAAATACATTTATCCAAATGAGCCATTGGTGTATCAGCCCCACATTGATAGATTCTGCTTCACCAGCTGTCCCTACTTCTTTTAAAATAGGTCAATTCCTCTTGCAGACACTCCAGATGGGCTCCACACCCACACCTGTACACACAAGTACTGCAGTTATAGTCACTAGATTGACAAATAATTAATGACTATCTGATTTTGGAAAAGAAAATGAAACCAAGAGCAAACCTTGACTATTTTGTTCTACCTTTGAATTGTATTGCTCTGAGATAATCACTGTTGCAAGACAGAGGTGATTAGTTCCTTATTTCCTTTCCCTGGATGATCCTAATGGGCAGTTTAACGGTTAAAAGGCAGGTCAGCTGTGTACAGTGACACATGCCAGTAACCCCAGTGACTCCAGAGGCTGAGGCAGGAGGATCACAAGTTTACAGGTCAGCCTCAGCAACTTAACAAGACTCTGTCTCAAAATCAAAGATAAGAAGGGCTGGAGATGTGGCGTAGGGGTAGGGCACTCCTGGGTTCAATCCCTGGTACAGCCACACAAAAAAAGTAGGCCAAAAAATGAAAGCGAGAATAAAAACTTCAGTAGAGAGAAAACCCAGAAACTGAGCCCAAGTCCCTAAATAATTAACTTGGCAACAGAGGCTCCATGGTCTTCTCTTACCTGACCTTTAAGTGACAATCCTATTCTTCATCATAAATTTCCTTCTGTCCTGACTTTTGGCTTTACAGATGACTGACACTTTTAAATTGTGAGAATGGTCTACCTTTCTGCCTGAGCAGTCTCTCAAAAATCATTTTATTAAGAATAAAAAAAACAGGGCTAGCAGCTCAGTAAGTTCTTTCTTGGCAGCATATCTTTTTATTTCTGATTTTCATTGTGACTTGTTTTCCTTGTCCCTCTGCCATCATCTAGTCTAACATCCTAATAACAGCCTGCAACTTGTAATTTGGGTTTTCAAAGCTGCATTTTTCAAACGTATTCTTTCTGTCCAAATCAAAGATACAGTCTCAATGTCAGAAGGAGGGACAATGAGAGAAAACACATGCAAGAACACATGTGTGCCTGCACACACATGCACATAGACTTACACACATCTTTAAGTGAGAGCTTTGCCTGAATTGTAGCTCAAATATTTTCTGTTTTTCTCTTTCCTTTGTTTCTAAGCATCTAGCTTCCTGGACTATAAGGGAAGTTTGGGAGTTTGGTTATGTTTATCATTCACTGACCTTAAATAGAGTCCAACTATTATATTTTCAAATCAATATTGAACATTCTCCTACTTAAGATACAGAGGTCTTTGTAAATAAAAGCATTCTGACCTTCAAGAACATGTAATTTAAGCACATGAGCATCTTGTATTATTGCTTGAGGCTTTATATTTTCAACTTTGTTCATCTGTTCTATGCTCCCTGCCAATTGTGATTAAGCTAGTAAAACTTACTGTGCTTAGAGCATCTTCCAATATGAGGAAATTTTTTACATCTCTCCACCCAGTTACTTCTTCCCACAAATGTTCCCACCTTTTAAATAGAAATACGGTTTACAAGCACCCCCAAGAGAAATTCTGTGTCTTTTTTGACTTTTGAGAATTTTGGAGCTATAAGTGGCTGGAAATAATTAGTCCAACACTTTATTTTACATATAGATAGTAATTTATCAAAACAATAAGCTAGTATTATTAGTAAATCCATACCTTAATATAAACTATTTATCCCCTTAAGTTTATGACTCATCTAAAATTTAGATAATTAGAGGAAGCAAAATAATTGATATGATCCCTGCTAAGCATCAAATTATGCTTTTTTAAATATATGAGGACTATGTACCAAGAAACTACAGTTAGCAAATTAAATGATTATGGTGCCACAATAATTAAATTCCCTAATTTAGCTATTCTACTAAAAAGTTTTACTTTTATTTCCAACTGCTGTTGGTGATCAGAAAATAAAATTATTTGGCAATCATAAATATGCTTTAATTTACATCCCACAAATTTCACACTCAATGAACTCTCTAAAATATACCATTATCCAAGAAGAACTTATCTTACTTTGATCAAAAAGGAACTTAAATCTATTTAGAAAACTATCTATAATGTAGTAAAATTAACATATTAAAAATAAGAAAAATATGAGCCAAAGGGCAAATAAGAAGAAGAAACTAAGAGGGAACCAGAAGTAAGGTTGGAATCCAAAGACATTTATGTCACAGGTATACCTGTTTGGGCTCTAAGCTTTAAAATGCCAATAGGAAAATGGAACCAAATTCAAGTTTCACATAATCTCTAAGAAAAAATAACCTAGCTACTCAGGAAAAGCATAACTGCTGCTAAGACTGTCATGGGAGAAGAGATGCCTCCGGAAAAGGGTTCAAGGAGTTCCTGAAAAGAAGGGGGAACTTGACTCAGGACCAGCAGGATTCTTGGCATATGTAACAGAAAGAAAGTTCAACACTTACAGTCAAAGACATAGAGGCTTATTTAGGGAAGCAGAGGCACATTCCAAGGGATAAGGTGGGCTATCTTGAGAGTGAGAAGTTTGAGGGATAAAACAAAGAACATACATTCAAGGGAGAATGTGAACAATCTCCAGAGGGAGAAACAGCAACCCCTTAGTGTGGGGTCTTAATGTTTGTAGAGGGATGGTTGCTGCGGACTGGACTAGAGGTGAAGTTATATTTCATGCCAGTTTTTCCACCATTGTGCATTGCCCTCTCGTGTTACTTTGGCAAGCAAGGGCATGAGTGAAGAGTGTGGGCAAAGGGTACAGGCTGGGTTGCTCAAGAGTAGCAATAGTTCATGGTGGGTGGGTCCTGCATTTCCATGGTTCATGGATGTTTTCTGCATTTCAATGGTTCATGGGCACTTCTCTTGAGACTCATTCTATCTTTCCTTTTCTATATTCCCAAATTCCTATCTCAAGACCAGAGGACAAAATATTTCCCAATTAAGTCTCAGAAAGGCCAGATTTTAACTAGAAAAAAACATATTTTTATAAATAAACACAATGAAGTTTCTGAGTTATGACTTAGAAAAGTATTAGAACTAGGTATATATAAAGTATTAGAACTAGGTATATATATGATTATATAGTCATTTGTCTATATAATCTATTCAAGTACTCAGTTCTAAGAGTAATTAATTAATATATTTTGATTGTCTAGCAATGGCACCTAATCAGGAGTTCTCTGGCTTTGGAACCATGAGAGGGGAATTATTACATTCACAGTGATGAAAGATGGGCACCACTGGTGTTAGTTGGTAAATTACGGGGACTGTAGACTAACTAAAATGTATAGGACAATCCCACACAATAAATAATCCTAAATACTCAAATGATCATCAAAACTTCATTGGGAATTTCTAAAAGTAATGAATAGAATGCACATCTTTCAAGTAATTCTATAGACATTGTTTCTCTTGGACAAGCTATTGAATGATATTACATGGCACAGAACTCAAAATTATACTCCTTGACAAATACGGAAAACATTTTTAGGCTAATACCTCTGTCAGCATAAAGCTTTATTTAAATAAAAAATTTCCTATAAGCGGGGGTTTATCTACAAAGAGACAAGACAATAAAATAGGATTGTTTATCTTTCTTCCTACTTTAACCATTAGCCAATGTCTGGGAATACACATCATGTTGTCTATCTATAGTATGTTGTGCTAGTCAGATTTTTATCACTGTGACAAATGCCTGAGAAAAGCAGCCTAGAGGAGGAAATATTTATCATGGCTCACAGTTTCAGAGGTTTCAGCTCATGGTTGGCCAGCTTTATTACCTTGGGCCTGAGGTGAGGTAGAATACATGATGGAAGGGTATGGTGGAGGAAAGCTGTTCAGTTCATGGCAGCCAGCAAAAAAAGGGAAACAGAGAGGAAGGGACCAGAAGAAGTTAAACCCTTCTGGAGCATGCCCAATAGTGAACTACTTCATCCAATTAGTTCCTACCTCCTACAGTTTCCATCCCCTCCCAATAGTCCATTCAAATGATAAAAGCATCATGTGAATTAATCCACTGATAATATTTGAGCCCTCATGATCCAGTCATTTTCCAAAAGTCCCACCTCTGAACATTGCTGCATTGGGAATTCAACACATGAGTCTTTATGGAGACACTTCATATCCAAACTATGATATATGTACATATCATGTATATGTATATATACATACACATATATGTATACACACATACAATTGCATATTCACATGTGATTGACATATGAGTAATAGTTTGTTCCAATTCTTGGGTAAATGTGGAACTGTTTTTTCATATTTGGTTTTTCTGCACTAGTTTGACACCAAAACCTGGTATAATGACTCCGGCCTTATCCTTCAACCCATCCAAAGTTTTGTTCATAAAATGTCCCTTTGTTTCAAATTCCTCTATATTAGAGTATCTTCAGCCAGGTGTGGTGGTGCATGCCTGTAATCCCAGCTACTTGGGAGTCTAAGGCAGGAGGATCACGAGTTCAAGGCTAGCCTTAGCACCTTAGCAAGACTTTCTGTCAAAAATTTTTACAAAATAAATAAAAAGGCCTGGAAATGTAGCTCAGTGGTAGAGCACTCCTGTGTCCAATCCCCAGGACCACAAAATACTAATAATAACTCAACTTCACTGTGGTAGAACATTTTCATTTATCTCTATACTTTTATTGATATTATTATTATTATTATTATTGGATTTTTAAAAAATATTATTTACTATAGCCAGGTGCAGTGGCTCACGCTTGTAATCCCAGCACTTTGGAAGGCTGAGACAGGAGAATCGTGAGTTCAAAGCCAACCTCCGCAACGGCGAGGCGCTAAGCAACTCAGTGAGACACTGTCTCTATATAAAACACAAAAAAATAGGGCTAGGGATGTGGCTCAGTGGTTGAGTGCCCCTGAGTTCAATCCCTGGTACCAAAAAATATATATATATATATTATTTACTATATTCGAAAAATATTTTATTTATCTTTAATCTTTAATCTATAACACAACAATATGGCAACATTTTGATAAATTAACCAATATGTGTTTCATTCCAAGAAATTCCTTTTTAACATAATTACTAACCCCTGCCAAATAAAAATGTACCATGGCCATTAGGGACTTGGGGATCTTTGACACAACCAAATGCAAAGAACTGAAGTTTTTGACACTGAAACTCAGAGACATCATCTTGAAATTCAAAATGATAAATGAAAGCTAGGAATTTTGCAATCTGAAAGGCCAACACTTAAAGGAACAAGACATAAAGTTTATGCCTTATTCAAATGACAATGAAGGAAAGGCCAGACTATTCATCACAGGAACTCGACAAGGGCTTCCCAGGCAAAGGAGAAGAGAGAATGATTACTCAAAAGAAAGGTCGGTGGGAGAAAAGATAAGAGGACTATAGTGGAAGTATCCACAAAGAAATTAGTTGAATCAGCACTCAGGAAACATCATGGCCTCTGCTCAAGTGAGAGCTGCCCATCGCCATAACCCAGGATCCAGAAGGAAGTTAAGCCAGCCTTCCAAACTATCCATCAATAGTTCCTCAGGAAAAGTTTAACTGCCACCAAGACCAGAGCACAAAATATCTACCAATTCTGTTTCAGAAAGACCAGAGCCCCACACTTCATCCCTGCACCAAGGAGCTATAATAATTAGCCTGCTCATCACCAAGCAGCAGGGACCTCCTATTAATAGCAGCTGGTACATCACTCATCAACACCTAGCAAGAAAGACACAGTGACTGTATCCCAAGAAATTTTTGGATCTGTTCATGTGGACAGCTATCCTGTCAAGAGCTTACTTTAATCATCAGGCCCTCCCACCAGAGATCAGGGCTTTGGAAAAACAGAGGGAAACATGGTGATGTGGAAATGAAAATTTACAAACTTATGTTTGCATAGAATTAAATCTGCCTGAGAACTCTCCCAATGTCAGGTACCCCTTTACAATATCCTATAGCTTCTCTGCTACCATCTGTCCTCTACTCATGTCTAGTTACATAGTAGTTTAGTGGTAGTAACTACGAGACCACAATATTTGAACCTCAAAAATGCAGATTGTCAGATAAAAATAGAGTTGATCTGTTGAAGTAGGGCCAAGGGCTTCAGAGCCCTCTGTTTGGCTCCCCTCTTACCACTGCTACTTCCATTGTCAACTCAAGTGACCCCTGCCAATCTTCCATGAAAACACAATTTGCAAGCAATTCTTCTAGAATTCTCTTGTATAGATTTGTTTTTGTCCCTTAACATGCAGAGATGGTTTCTAAATATAAGCCTGTGCTCCCTGAATGTACATCAGAATCACCTGGGAAGAATTTGTTGCTGTTTTTATTGGATCTGTTATGGAGATTGTGACCCTTAGATCTGGGAGAGGGCCCAGCAATCTGTTTTTAACAAGCTTCCCAGGCAACACAGATGCACAGGCACATTTCCAACCCACTGAAATAAAGGTTACAGGTGGTATTATTGAAAACCCTCAAAGACTCTATGACAGCACCAAGGCTTTGGTGGTCCTTACTCTGATATGATGACTTAATTCTTTATCTTATGCTATGGATTAGATATGAAATGTAACCCCAAAAGCTCCTTTGAAATGCCAAAATGTTCAGATGGCAAAATTATTAGCTCATGAGAGCTGTAACTTAATTAATGGCAATCCATCTGATGGGTTAATAATTTGAATGGATTACTGGATGTTAACTGTAGGTAGGTAAGGCATGACTGGAGGAAATAGGACAGTAGGGATATGCCCTTGGGAATTATATATTATCCTCAGCCCCTCAAACTGCATTCTCTCTCTGCTTCTCATCTTCCAAGAGCTGAGCAGCTTTCTTCCTCCGTGTCCTTCTATCATGATATTCTGCCTCACTTGGGTCTTAGAGCAATGTCATTTGCCAGCCATGGGCTAAGACCTTGAAACCAAGAACCCAAAATACATGTTTCCTCCTCTAAATTGTTCTTGTCAGGTATTTTGGTCAGAGCAACCAAAAGGTGACTACCACATCTGACACTAAGCACATGCTTAGTGTGTGCAAGGCCCTGGGTCCATCTTCAACACCCCAAATGGAGTCACTTGGGGTGACTCTTCAGCCTTCCTGTTGTGATTTATGTGGAAGTCAAGTTATGTGGTCTCTAAAGGAGCAGACAAGATTCCATGTTGTCCCAACCTATATTTTGAAAATAGCTCTATGATGTGGTTTCACATTTTTTATTTTATTCTGTATGTAACATTTATGTATTTTACTCTGAGATAAAATGCTTTTCCTACATAAATCCCTATAGAATTAGTAACCATGGATGTTTTTTGTTAGAGTGAAGATTAGCACAAGAAAGTTTTGTAAATGAAATAATGCTGACAAGCTTTTCTGAAGCTTCTTTTCAATGTGTTTTCTTCAAAGATGTTATGGTTTGAAGCAGGCTTTGAAGTAAATGAACCCATTAATCAGGCACTAAAGTGGTGCTACAGCAGTTTAAAACTATATCAATGAAAGTATATTCTAGAAACACTTACCAGAATTTTCCAGGTTGATTGATTGCTTTTTAGATACAGAATTATCCCCTTAGCTGCCAGGAATATGTTCCAAGACCCCCAGTGGATACCTGAAACCACACAGGTACCAAACCCCATATATACTATTTTCCTATACATATATGCCTATGATAAAGTTTAATTTATAACTAGGCACAGTAAGATAATAACAATAGCTAATAATAAAATAGAATAATTATAACAATGTACTGCTACAAAAGTTATGTGAAAGAGATCCCTCTCTCTCTTTCCCAATATCACATTGTATTTGAACATCATCAAAGTATATGAATTGTGGTCTCTTTCTCTTAAAGAGGCAAAACAAATATCGATATTTTCCAACCATGGTTGACCACAGGTAATAGAAACCACAGAAAGTGAAATCACAGGGAAGTTGGAACTACAGAACATACATATTTTGTTCTCATGCTTCTGCTGTGTTTTAGAATATAGGGAATACTTAACATTTATATGAAAGAAGGAAAAATAACACAATCACAATTATCCAGTTTTATAGAAATGATCATATGGTAAACCAAGCATACCACAATGAAAGGGAGACAAATTTAGGCTGGACAGGCCTGAACCACAATAGCAATAAAGCAAGTGAATGTTGCCTTTGGTCACTGCTTTGGGATCGCCTATCGCTGCAACAATATTTCCATGCCCCATGGCTCAGAATTACTCATCCCAACACAGTCAGTCCCCTGAGCTCAGTGACTCCTGCATCGCCAGAAGCTTTCTCTAACTCCCTTATCTAAGATAGCAATCCCCTGCCCTAGCACCATAGCACTGTCTATTTTGACATCCTGTTCTATCTTCTTCATAGCAGTCGTCACCTTTTGTTTATTGTTAGTCTCCTCTACTGGAATGGAAAATGAGAGAGCAGGACCCTGTCTATCTTGTTCTTGCAGTATGATCACAGTCAAGGCTGACACATCATAGGCACTTAAGAAATATCTGTTGAACTTAATAGAAGCAACACAATGTGTTGCAAATCAATGTGCCAAATATTTGGCTCTCTAAATAGAAGTTGATTTGCTACTTGAGAATTTGATGAAAAAATCCTAAAAATGGTAAAACAGGAGTTAGAAAAAAGAATCCAAAAGAATTCAAATATACCTTGAAAAGAACAACTGAAATGAAAATATACTTCTCTACTTACTAAATGTATTTGTACAAATATCAAACCATCCTATTAAATGTTCCTTATAATGCTTCTGTGAAGACAGAATGAAAACTGGTCAGCTAAAACTTCACAGAAGTCTTCTAAAGCTGTTAAGACCATAAATGTATACCATTCAACATTAAATGCAGTGAGTTTTAGATTTAATAATGAGGAGAAAGTATTTGGTAGGTGGGTAAATTTGGTAAATTAGGTTAATGGATGACTTGAAAATAGTGTTATTCAACAAATCAACTATTCATCTAATAAGTCAACTTCAATATTATTTTAGACCTAGAACATTTTTTTTATTCCTATCTTATCATTATAAAATAAAGTGAAGTCTGCCAGCTTACCCAAGGATAAGTAGGTAGTAAGTACAAAAGCTGGCCTTCAGATTCAGGTCCTTAAATCTGAAGGCTGAGTTGTTGTGTTTTTAATTATTTTACTTATTTATTTAGATATTATTCTTGCTAAATTGCTAAGGCTGGACTTGAACTTGTGCTACTCCTGCCTCAGCCTCCCAGGTAGCTGAGATTACAGGTGTGTGCCACCATGTCCAGCTTGGAGTCTCAGCTTTTAATTGTAAGCTGTACTTTCTGCCCAGCAGTCTAGGATTTAATATCTAATTTAATATATGAAGTTCTTATACTTCTGGAAAGCTTCTGAAGATTTAGGATAACTTATAATTTGAATAAGGCAGTAATTTGAACCAAGGCTGCTTAGGGAGCAATGAGGGTAGGCTGAGAAAGTACCTGAAAACTTATGAAGCTATTTTCTGCCCAGGTTGCTTAGGAATAAGTCTCATGAAGAATGTGAATTTTCCTGAGCAGTATTTACAAATGTGGGATATGTGAAATCTCAGCATGTATGTTCAGCATCTAGTGAAAGTCAATGTCAAGGTCTTCATGGATAGGAATAGAATAAACCTACAATAGTAACCTTGGGTATTTATTAATTCTCCATAATGGCCTGTACTGGCCTTTATATTTTTCTAAGTGACATTATAAGCAGAACCACAAGCTGATCAGTCTTATGTTGCTGCATTAAATGAATCTGAGAGAGTTAAAGATTATTCCTCCACATTTCTTTGTACCAGCTCCTTTTTAAACATTCAAGTATAGGTATATTTTATTTATTTTCTTGCTTTTCAAAAAAGATAATAACAGATCTCTCTTGTGTCACAGATTTAAGTTAAAGCTCGAAACTTTTAAATGATATTCTCAAGGTCACTGAGCTACTCACTGGGGGATTATGGTTATAAAACTAAGTCTTCATTTTCAAAGTCCAGAGTTCTTTTTCTATATATGTTATCAGTGGTTTTCAAATAGTTTTAAACAATGGGACCATTTTTCTCCTGATTCAGATCTTATATAACTTCAATATGCATAATTGATTAATGCTGCATTTTGTTAGTGTGAAATCATTCTATAAGTATTACATCTACCATCAATAAAAGAGAAAAGGAAATTTTGGGGAATTTTTTTAAATTAGAGGTTATGAATGCCAAAAAATCAGTTTCAGCATCAAAATTTTCTTTGTTTTTTATTACATAGTGTTGAGAAAATCTCAATTTACTCTGAAAAGTAATTTCAAGTAGTAACAATTTTTAATAACTCTCCTTGCATCCCCAGAATGCTTTTGAAACCAACTTCTGCTCCTAAATCAAATTCTGGAAAAAACTTTGGAATACCCTACTTGGGACAAAGTTTAGAAACTGAAACATAAAACATTAAACCATATTCTTTTTTCTACACATTCCTGCCAACTATTTTATTCAATTCAGTACCAGAAGTCATCAACAAACTAAATGTTGACTAAAGATGATGAAGAAGATGATGATGAGGAGGAGGAGGAGGAGGAAGAGAATGGAAACAGGGAAAGGGAAAAGCAAAAGACTTCAGTTCTAGCTCTAATGCAATGTCATTGAAAATTTATTCAGCAAATGAGCAAATGTATTGATTTATTTAAAAGTGTGTTTCTTAAAACTATATAGTTCAGAGTTTTCAGGATTGACTTTACTCAATCACCCAACAACTCAAAAACAGAGAGGGAGACCTCGAGACTTTAAAAACACCTTCATTGGCTGCCCACCTCAGAGAGGGAGCCTATAAGGATAGAGAGAGAGAGAATTAAGGGACTGAAAGGTGGGATCAAGAAAGGACAAGGGGCAGAAAGCATGATGAGTGAGTGATAAAGTAAGGGAAGAGCAAAAAGGAAAGAAACGGGGAAGACTAAAGGGCAGGAGGATCAAATGCCCAGAAACCAATGACATTCTGGCTGTATCATAGTCCTCCTTGTACAAATGGATGCAAACTTTATAAGAAATTAGATTTTGGAAATGGGTAAATCTGATGAATATCATATATACATCTCTAAAATATTTAGAGAAAAGTAAAGATATTGTCAAATCTCAATATACAAAAAATAAACATGACAGGAAGTGAGGAAATTAGGCTTGAAATGAGAAAGCAACTTTTGCAAATGCCAAGTAGAGGCAAACCTTGGGTTAAAATTCAGATATTCTGCTTCTTAAACTTATGCATTTTCTATTGCTTAGTGTAGCTTTTTAGGGTGAATACTGCCTGCTTGGATATTTACCTTTGCTTGCTTTGAGCAATTTCTCCCCAAAACAATACGAAAGCAAAATAAAACAAAATTGCATTACCCAAGTTAATGAAGCATGCTTTTAGATGACTAAATAAATATTGGCCAGAGCTTAAATCAACCCAAAAGAAATTATCCTCATAAAAATGAAGCCTCTCTTAAACATCAATTTAGTCATCAGGATTTTGGACACTTTTATTTAAACATTCCTCAGTTTCATAGATTTAGAAGTATTTAGGCTTTTTTCCTATTCTTTGAAGACTTCCACAAATGAGACATGCAGCCATTTTATAAAAATGATAAATTGGCCTGTTAGAAACAACCCAAGATCCTATTCCTCATGTCTATTTCTCTTCTCACACCATATCACTTCCTGGAAGTATTAATAGTTGCATTTCATTTTCCTATATAAATATTTAAGGACTGTAATTCTGCCCAGTTGACATTGGCAATGCCTATACATGGGGATGTTTCATTATGTGCTCCTCGTATCAACATAATCTTGTCAAACTTTGTTTCCAACAAATAGGGCAGGCTGTATTTGGAATATTTTAATAACCGAGCACAGTCATATTGCTTTCAATCATGGCCTGCTTACAAATCCCCAGCTAAGAGGTGCAGTTACATGGAACAATAACCCGTGAGCAGTGTGCCAATATATTTTCATTAGTCAATGACACCCAGCTGCACAGAGAAATTAGGCTGTGTCCTTTAAAACCTCTCGTTCCCTTGTGGCCATACCACAGCAGGCCAGATTGGCTTCACCAAATCTTCCTGCCATTGTTCATCGAATGCTCCAGCTGGGTTGTGTTCATCATAAACCCTAAGTCTGCAATTTTTCAATTCCATATTAGGCTTGGATTCAAAGCCTATTGTTCTGACATTATTGGAAAGACAGACAAGGAGAATGACATTGAATAGCTATTGTTTAAAGCACTTCTTCTCACCCTGTTATTCTGGATCATTGGGAAAAATAAGTTATTGATAGAAACTTTGGAAACAATTATTGGTTTGCCATTACTTTGGATTTTTCCTAGGTCTTGAAATTTTTTATCAATACTTTCAGAGGAGAATCATTTTTTATATGTTCCACATGAAAGTAACACAATTGGAGACACTTGAATAGAAACAAACACGTCAAACAGACGCACTTTCTTGTTTTTGTCTTTGTTTAACCACTGGTTTATTTTTCATTTTTTCCTTAATCATCTTAAATGCTAAGATATTGGAACAACTTTCGTTTTTACCCCACCCCACCCTGCATAACTGAAAAAACAGAAAAATACTGATGGATAAATAGCTCATGCTAGAAGTGCATTTCATGCATGCTACCTGGCATGATGGAGACCCCAGCCCAGCCAGATGAGCATTCCAACTTCTAAGGAGGGAGGCGTGGTTTCTATTGATACAACAGATACTGCAAAACTAGCCACAAATAACTCACCAAATTTTCTCAGAGTTTGTCTAGTTGGTGATGTCAGTACCAGTTCCTGGGTTTGCAGCTTCTATAGCAACATTTCTCAACCCTGATTGCACATTAGAATATCTGATATTAAAAAAACAAAAACAAAAACGATTCTTGGGCCTCTTCTTCAAAGATTCTGATCTAATTGTTCTGGGATGAAACTGGGAATGGGTATTTTTAAAGCTCCCTCAGATGACACCAAGGTGTAGCCAGTATTGAGAAACACTGCTAGGAAACATTTGCAGAAGCCCTGACTACACAAAGAAAAGTCCCGCTCCTTAATTTACTTATCATTTTTAGGTAATAATTCAATCAGATATACATGGGACTCTTAGAAGTCCCAGAAAAAAGAGAGAGAGCAAGAGAGAGAGTGAGCTGCACACCTGGACAGGGTTTACATCAAACTGAAGTTTATCATTGAACAACTTTCCCAACTTGAGTCAGTCTGGGTGATCAAACCTAAATAGCTACAAGACTGGAAGATGGAGCAAGTGTTGAAAGTGTTCAGGGCATGAAAAATAGCACAGAATGATGAAAGTCATAAACCAGGGAATGAACTGCAGTCTGAAAAGGAGCAATTGCCACTCCGATCTAGTCAATTTTTGCCCTGAAGGAATGCTTGGCCCATGTGGCCAAAGATCTTGCTTTTCCAAAGAAATTAAAAATCTGAAGTTTTATGTGAAATCTAATTTTAGAATATTGGCTCACGTTAACATATATTTTAGAGGATAAACAAAATATGTCAACATTGGACTCAGGTGCTGGCCAATGCATAGCTAGTTTATAACTTCCATAAACCAAAACATAGATGAATAGATCTGTCATATTCTGGATGAATATAAAATCATTAATAGAAATACAACATGTTAGAACTCAAAGAAATTGTCCAGTTTAGTTTAATTATTAAAAATAATAATAAAAACAGAAAAATGTAAAGAAACTGAAGTCTTCATACATAATGTAAATGTGCTCATGATACAGCAAACAGATGGCCAGGATTTTGAATTCCTGGTTCAAGTTATGTGTTGACATCAAACTAAAACCAGCTATGACTCTGAAACTCAGGATATTTGTACACTGGAATAGCAAACCCATTCTTTGGATAATAAAAGCAATGTCAAGTAAACACTAAATATATATAATTTATATGGTAAGAATCAAATATCCACAATATTTAAAAATATTAGAGAAAATAATTTCAGATTGGGCTTGTGCTGCAGTTTGAACGATATCTCTGGCATATAAAATTTGTTTAACTCCTGCTATAAACTATACACTGGGCAAAGAGCCATGAGTGAAAACAGATATGGTTCCACTAGTTTCCAGTCATATTAAATAAAACCTAATCACATCTCTTCACTGTGCTTAAAAGCCTTCAATGGCTTCCCTGAGCTTTAGCTTTGGGTAAATAAATATTTACCCAAAAAAGTTAGGAAAATAAACAGAAAAAAAGAAGTTGAGGGGAGGAGATTACAGTATGATTATAGATGTTCTTCACTTAATGGAAGAGATGTTCCCCCAAAATACATATTTTTCAAACTATATGTTAGATCAACCATACAAACTTGCCAAAGTTGGGCCATTTTAAAAATACAAAAGTAGCAATTTTGCATGATTCAATGTAATACATATAATCCTAGCTAAACACTGATTATTATCATTCAATTCTGTATGGAAAATTCTACACTATTAACTCCTTCTCTTCGTTCTTGAAATACTCCTTTAATTGCTTCTATAACCCCTTGCTTTCCTAACTTTGTCTCCTCATTCTTTGGACACTGTTTCAGTTTCTTTGCAGGCCTTTCTCTACCAGAACACTAAATGTCAATTTCCTAAGGCCTAGATTCTGCTTCTCTTTTAAAGCCTAATCCTATAGATTATTTTAAAATATCTATTTGCAGAAAATGCCCAAATCCATATCTCTAACCCAAATATCTTTTCTAACTAGCATTCTGATGCATCTAATTGAAAATTTGATGTTTCCTTTTAGATATCTTTTCCTAGGCACCCCAAATTCATCATGTTCAAACTCAAGGCCTTGGTCTTTACCCAAATCTTTCTTCTCCACTTCAGTAAAGGCTACTTTTAGCCACCAAATTGTTTAATTCAGAAAACTAGGAGTCATCCTCAACACCCCTCATACTATGACCAAATTTTGATGGTTCTAGATACAGAATACTGCTGAAATATATCTGCTTTCACCAGTATTCTGACTGGAATATTGCAATAGCTTCCAAATAGCAGCTTCCCATGCTTCTGATATATTCTTCATTTTACAACTACACTGATTGTTTTATTCATTTTCTCACTTGTTATTTTCTCAAATTTTTGAGGGCTTCCTATGTGCCAGATAGTGTGGTATGAACCAGAAATTTCATATTGGACATAAAGCTCTGACAAAACTCAGATAAAGAAAACACCAGATCAAGATAGTTTCCTATTTAGAACTATTTAATGGCTTCTTGCCGCACTTTGAAAGGATTCAAACTCATTAACATTACCAAAAAGTCACATATGACATGGCCCTTGACTACCTGTCCAGCATCATCTCTTACTCTATCCCTCTCAATTTCTATACTCTAGTCATGTTGACTCTCGTTTAGTTCTTCTAATAAGCCAACATCTCTCCTGCTTTTAGGCCTTTATAACAATTTCTCTGTCTTGAAAGTTCTTCCCTAACATTCACGTCATCACCTTACCATTCAGTCTCTATTACACAATTTAAATTAAATGAATTGGAATTACTCAATTGATCTCAGAATGAAGTATTAAAAATGAGCCTTGATCTGTATAAATATATCAAAATAGATTCTACTCTCATGTATAACCAAAAGAACCAATAAAAATGAGCCTTAAAACCCTAGAACTAAAGTCAAGAAACTTGAGCACATGTCCTAGGTCTGTGGGAGGTTTGTCAGCAGTTGTCTCATTGCTAAAGTAAGAGGTGAACCATGTGCCTTATTTGGCTCAACATTTAAGATAATTTATTCCAGACTCCTGTCTTAGCATTGAGGAAACTAAGGTCCAGAATAGCTAGATTAATTTGCCACACCACAATAAATAGCTTACAGCTCTTTTAGTTGGACTAACTATTTTTCTAACACTATGTGAAAGCTATTGGTCTTTAGAATTGCACTGGTTGTTTTGTACTGCCTGGGGCAGTGATAGATATATTTAGCTAAGATAGTAATTCAAAATGCATTCATTAGGGGGAAGGCAGAAAATAACAGTAAATGAAGAACCAAGGTATAGAAAACCATGTTTTTTAAGCATATGCACATTCTCTACAGCAGATGGATAGACACTGGTAGTGAAATCCCTTTTCTGGTATATAAACTGAAACATCCAACGTCACAGTAATTTCATTAGTAAACTGGTTCAGTGTCCAATAGGAGGAACAAAATGGCCAGCTCCCTATGATACAGTCAAACAGCTGCTACATGTAGTTCCTAGAGAATCTCTTGACATGAGTATCTCAAACCAAAGTGTCTGTTTTATAATTCAAATCAAACTATTAAACCAAAATAAGGAAGACACCTTGGAAGAGAAACAGCTGGCTGAGAATGGTGGCTAAGATTTAGACTAAATGAGCCACCTCCCCAAGAGACCTTAAAAATTAAAGTTTGCGAGTCTGGGGATAAAAGGATAATATGGCAAGTATCTCAGCAGACATGTTTGTTTAATTTCCAGGGCAAGACAGAGTATTTTCCAGGAGTCTCAAAAGAGATAGTAATGAAGAGAGCCAAATATTTATTTTATCAATAAACCTTCACCATAAGTAGAACTAGTTTAGTGAACAGAAATTATAAGCAATGAAGTCAACAACAGAAACTTTAGGAAGCATTCCTTTACATAGTTTAATTGGCACCAATTTATTAAAATTTAAATTTTATTCTCTTTCATAAATAAGCTATATAGAAACCATTAGATGCTGTAAATATAAGCCACCTTATTCAGAATGCAAAAGATACAACTGAATCAGAATATTTTAAGTATAAATCTGAGGGAGATGAAGATTTACTTCTTGTAAAGTCTTGTTTGTGGTATATTTGAAATCTAAATGAAACAGCATATATCAATTCTTCCATCTCTGAAAAAAAATCATGAAGAATACCAAATTATCTTCTTTTTTTTGTTGTTGTTGTTGTTACCAGAGATTGAACTCAGGGGCACTTGACCACTGAGCCACATCCCCAGCCCTATTTTGTGTTTTATTTAGAGATAGGGTCTCACTGAGTTGCTTAACACCTCACCATTGCTGAGGCTGGCTTTGAACTCACAATTCTCCTGTCTCCCAAAGTGTAGGGATTACAGGCGTGCACCACCACGCCCAGCCCAAATTATCTTCTTAAGGAAAATAATTAATATGATACAAAATACTTTTAAAATCCACTTTAATGAAATTTCTTTCACCTATAATGTATACCCTCATCTCTTCTAAGCCCACTCAAATTCTTGTTTATCAAGGTACATTCCGTCTCCTCTTCCATAAAAAAATATGGAAAACACTCAACTTTATTGAACTGTAGTTAAAGAAAGATTTTATGTTTAATCTTTAAATCAGCAAAACATAACAATACCAAAGCTGGTGAGAATGCAGTTAAACAGAACTCTCTTCATATATTTCGGTACTTAAACACAAGGTGATTATAACATATGTCCACAAATTCTTTGATCCTTTTTCAAAAACATGGATCTCCCTTCCCCATAAATTTTGCTAGTCTTGACAATTCTCTTCTAATAAGCAAAATGAAGCAGAAGTCATGACTTCAAGGCTAGAACATAAAAGGTAATACAGCTTCTAACTTACCTCTCCCTTGGGATAATCTCTCTTGGATCCCAGTCACCATGCTGTGAAGACACCCAGGATAAAAGAAGAAAACTCTTGTTCTACCCATGTGTTCTAATCATAGCCCATGAAGACATTTCATCTGATAAAGCTATTACCAAGTTGTAATTTCCCACTTCCTTATAAGGAAGGTTGAGTTGGTTCCAGTAGACCTCTAGCATCAATCTTGAAGTGTGTGAGTCAAAAAACCTTTGAGATGACTCCAACCCCAGCCACTACAACTTCATGAGAAACCTCACATGAGAATAGTCTGGCTGAAATCTGTTGATCCCCAGAACTTCAAAAGATAATAATGAATAATGTAAATTAAAATAATAAAATGATTATTGCTCTTTTAAGCCACAGAGTTTGGGGTTCATTATTGATGTAGCAAAAAATGATCAGGATCTGTTTCCTTTTAATATGACAAGGACTTATATACTTATTTTTAGGATAGGATTAAAAGTAAGGAATTAGGCAGTATAAATCTCATCCTTACAGATAAAAGAACTCCACGGAATAGAATTGCAATGGGGGCTTCCAGGAGATCTTAATACTGAAAATCCTAAGACCTTAAGATAGACTCAAAGAACATGCTTCTTGATTCTGAGGTAATGCAAAGTAGAAATAACTAAGTCCTTAATGGCTAACTTATAATTCAATACCAGTTTGGTATTAGTTTAATAGAATATACAATATTATGGAAATACTTCTGATACAGAATACCTAAAAAGGCAGATAGATGAGTTAGAAAGAAAATTAAAGAACTCCTCAGTGATCAAAATGAAGCAAAAGCATGAGTTTAGACAGACAAAAAGTACTAATGCCAGCAACTTCCCTGAGGTTATCTTTGGATCCTTGATTGCCTAGAGTTTGGGGTTTTAAAGGAACTATGACTGAACTGAAGCAAAGGAAAAATTTGGATAGAAGATTCCTGTATAATGCCTAGTCCCTTGGGAGCTGTACTCACTGTGAAAAGCAGGTAAGAGACCTAACTGACAGAGTTATGATGAAGATATTAGCCTCTTCAGCCTTGTCTTTGTTGGTGGCAGTGGCACTCTCCTGAGAATTTACAACTGCAAGCTGGTACTCATGCAAAATTCAATCTAGAAAACTCCTGAGAATGGGAAAAACAAACAAACAAACACAGGCAGATTTACTTTAAGAGGGCCAGAAATCTCACAAAAGTAAACACAATTGCTTTCTGGAGGAAAGTACATTAAACTCAGGTTTCAAAGAACTCTCACAAATACATTTTCTACAAATATTTCTCACCAAAAAGGGCAAAAGGAAGAAGACAGGGAGAGAATCATAAAACACACAATGAAATAGGCCACTTATTTCACATCACTTCATATCCTCTTAGATTTACCTGACTCTCATACAAGCTGATACTGTAGTGACCAGCTCTTTATGGACTCCAACCAATTGAAATCTATGCTCCTGAAGATTGAGCAGCAAAGTAACAGCACCTCATTTCATACCTGGGCATCGCACCTCTTGCCTCTGTCCATGAATCCCTCCCAACATCACCCAGTGACCGCACTGGACACCAGCTAATCATGTGTGAGAAGCAGCACCTTGTGGGATAGAACCTTGGATCAACAGGAGGTGGCAGGCAAGTGATTGATTTTTCTCCTTTATTCCTACCAATGACAGTCTTGGATGCAATTGATTTGGTGTGTGGGAAATAATCCCTTAAGACAAATAAACACGGAAAGGATATGCAAACAACAGACATTCAGTAAAGAAATTCTAAAGGATGAATTTCATAAAGAAGGAAGATTGTCACAGAAGAAAAATCTGAGATGAGAGAAGGAATAGTGATTACAGTAAACTACAGGTAAATGCACACACTGTTTATATAAAACCAAACTGGTTTCTAATTTATCATATCTGAAAAACATGAATGAACAATGGTAAGATATTAAGGATTAGAAAAGGAAAGTTAGAGCTTTCTGAAGTCCTATATTCTTCAAGAACAGGGTGAATGCCACTGACCTTCAGGCTTCATTAAGCTAAATATATACCTGTAACCCATGTACAAGGTGGACTCTTCCCACCTCGATTTTAACTGAGAAACCAATAGAAGAGACATTGGACATCAACGAGAGTGTGTTACTGAATCTCCCTAGCAAATAACTTACAAAGTAATATTTATGAACCAGTCCAAGGGCCCTTGGTACCTGCAGCCAGATCAAAGATATAAAAAGTCAGAATATAGAAATGGGACAAGATACAATGAAGACATTTCATCTGATAAAGCTATTGTCAAGTTGTGATTTCCAACTTCCCTGTGGGGAGAATAAGGTAGTGTTACCTTACAATTTCAAGTCTAATCAGAGGAACTTTCCTGTTTTACCCAGAGTGCTAAAATATATTGGAAGACACCAAAAGTTTGTGTCTCATACCTGAAAAAGATAAAGCAACTTGCGATGGAAATGGTCACCTAGAGATTCCAGCCACAAGAAGATGGTAGTAAGTGCTGGATTTCTAAGGGGAAAATAAGAAAAAGAAAAGAAACCATACACAAATACCACACTGTGAACGTTAAAAGAATATCCTTTAAAACTAGAAACAAAAAAGATTGCTCCTTATTACCACTTTTATTCAATATTGTCCTGGATATCCTAGTCAAGCAAGTAGATGAGAAAAATAAATAAAAGCTACAAAAACTCAAAAGGAAGAAATAAACCTGAGAAATGCTGATTGTCTGTATAGAAAAACTACAATAATGTACAAGCAAATAATTATACTTTATAAGAAAGGTTAGCAAGATTACAACCACATGATAATACATTAGTGCTAATAGCACATGTAAGTTTTTGAGATACCACTTAAAATAAAAACAAAAGAACATAAGGCATATGGGAATAAATCAGATATAAGTTGTGTTGAATCCTGAGAAAAGTATAAAATAAAACTATTTGAAGACATTAACAAAGTTCTAAATAAAGAAATGTTTCAAAAATAAAAATATACTTTCATAAGCTTCTTTTTGTCACCAAATTAACCTATAGATTCAATGCCATTTTAACAAAAATCCAAACAAATTTTAAAAGACATTTATCAAGCTTATTATAAGGTTTGTATTGAAGACCATCAGACCAAGAAAAAGTGAAACATGTCTGAAGCAAAACAAGATATGAGAATTCATATGTGATATCAAATCAGTTTATAAATTATAGCAATTAAAATATTGTACTTTAGGCACAAAGACAGGCCAAATGACCCCAGTAATAAAACACCCTAAAAATAGACTCAGACCTAAATGGACACTTGGTATATAAACAGTGTCATTAGAAATTGGGGGAAAGGTTGGAGCTTTGAGCATGTATGCTAAAACAATTGGTTATCTATATGGAACAATAAAATTAGATTCCTTCTTTAATTAAAGAATCAATTCCATATAAGGACTTAGTGAACAACAATACCTTAAATATTCTATTAAAATACTAGAGATTATCTATATGCCATTAGGATAAGGAAAATCTTTTTAAACAACATCAAAAATCAGCAATCACGGGGCTGCCGTTATGGCGCAGTGGTAGCGTGCTTGCCTGTGGGAGGCACTGGGTTCAATCCTCAGCACCACATAAAAGTAAAATATTCTGTCCACCCACAACTAAAAAATAAATATTAAAAAAAATTAAAAATCAGCAATCACTCAAATGTACCTCAGAGTAAAAATATAAGCAAAACCAAATTAAGCAAACACCCTCCTTTCTGAACACCACATCTTAAGAGGAATACTAATAAAGTGAATCATGCCCAGATAAGGATAACCAGTGTGGTGAGGAGCCTGGAAATCTTGAGATTTTTAAGTTTTATAAAAGAAAGATGATTTATAAGGTATATAATAATTACCTTGAAATATTTGAAGTGTTAAAAGTGTGTGGAAGGCTTAAAGTGTTTTGGGGAATAAGAAAGTATGACCACACACCTAAAGTTTCCCTCTTCTTCCAGTAGAAGGGAACTCTGGGCTTTTCTCTTCAATCCCCACCCTATCCTACAATAGAGGAGATGAAGAAGAAGAGGTTTGAACATATGTAGATCCCAGGCTTGCTGGTTGCTCCTTTTAGAACTGGTGGGGAGTTCCTGCCTCAAAAGAATGTGCTAGATATGGGATGGTTGCTCTGCCCTGCAACAATGTCAGTCCAGTTCAGAAGAAATTATTTGAGGTGAGATGATTGTTTACAGTCAAAAACCCAATTTTACCCACAATAACATTGACCTTGCAGTGTATTTATAATTTCAATTGTTTCAAAACCAATGGGGAAAGTAGTAAGACTAATTATAATCCACATGCTCACAATCTTCAAAACCCTCATCAGACTTTTGAGTTATATTTATACATATTTCCTTAATCAGGAAAGGATTTTAAACAACCTGTTTCTTAGGAATGGTTCTCCAAGGCATAGCCAAGATAACTGGGTGGAACTTACAAGGAGAATTAGTTCAATTTGGACTTGTAATATCCAAGAACTTTCCAACAATTGGTTGGTGAAAGTATGATTCAGCTAAGTTTCCCAGGAAATTTCCAGTGGAGGCCACCAACCCACAGAAATAGGAGTATTGATTCCTGTAGTGTCTATGGCTTCCAATGTCCCTTTATTTCAATGAAATAAAACAAATTCAGGCTTAAAATGTACCTGTCATTTTAAGGTTTCAAAGAACAAGGGCAATGCAGATGGTTATGACCATATTCTTGTATTTTAAAGTAACTTTTTCAAAAATTTTATGCTGTTTCTTTATATTTTTTGCCTTCAGAACCCCATAGGAAACTTTCTGACAGAAACTTTGAAGTGTGACAACCACAAAAACAAGACCATTTCTCACACAGAAAAGAATGTTCTTACCTGGAGAATTAATCATCATTTGACTGACTCAGATTCCTTTAGATAGAGCAGAAAGCATTCTGTATGTAACTCACTCATTCTGTCTTTCTCCAAATTTCTATTTTGCTTTGTTTGCTGTCAGTGCTGGCTCCTGTTTGTTTGTTTTTTTTTAAATAATCCTTTAATAAGAGAGTTTGCTGAAGTTAGTAGGTCCCAAACGTCTGAATATTAGAATTGCCTAGGGAGGTTTTGAAACTCTCAAGGATCAGTCCATGCCCAAACCAATTCAATTAGAATCCCTGAGGTTGGAAACAAAATAAGAGGTGGTTCTTGTTGTTGTTGTTTTAATTATCTAAGTGATTCCAATGTTCAGACAACTTTAAGATCTACTGTAGGTTCCACACATTAATACAATCCCTGTGGAAATCAGTATGTAGATACCTTAAAATGGAACCACAATATTAACCAGCTTTTCCACTCTTCAGTATTTATCCAAAAGAACTAAAATCAACATACTATAGTGACACATGCATTCCAATGTTCATAGCAGCAGAATTCAGAATAGCAAAGTTATGAAACTAGTCTAGGTGTCTGTAAGCAGATAAATGTGGTATATGTGTGTGTGTGTATACACACACACACACACACACACACACACACACACACACAATGGTGTTTTACTTAGCCATAAAGAAGAAATAAATAGCATTTGCTACTAAATGGATGGGACTGGAGAACATCATGCTAAGTGAAATGAGCCAGGCTCAGAGAGTCAAGGGTCAAATGTTCTCTCATATGTAGAAGCTAGAAAGAACAAAAAAGGATCTTATGAAAATAGAAGGAAGAGCAATAGAGGAAAGGATCAAGAGGGTGAGGGGATAGGAGGGCATGGAGAAGTACTGAGGAACAAATTCTACCAAGTTATGCTAAATTCATGTACAAATATACAAAAATGAATATTACATTTATATATAATTATAATGTACTAATTTAAAATAATAATAACAAAAATAAAATAATAATAATAATAGTAAGGAGACCAGTAGAGTTGACCAAGGGGATCAGGTGGAGAGAGGAGGGGGGAAAAGGAGGATATACTGGGGAATGATGAAATTATGTTACATGCATGTATGGATATGGCATAATGAATCCCACTATGACTTAAAATTATAATGCACCAATAATTTTTTTAAAAAAGATCCACTCTATGGGGCTGGGGTTGTGGCTTAGTGGTAGAGAATTTGCCTAGCACATATGACATCCTGAGTTCAATCCTCAGCACCACATAAAAATAAGTAAGTAAAATAAATGTATAAATAAAAGATATACTTTATCAGGAAACACCAGAAACAAAAGTTCTCAAACCTGAGCACACATCCTGAGATTCCCTGAAAGGCTTATTATAACAGATTGCTGAGCTTCCCCCCTATACTTTCTGATTCTGGAGGTCTGGAGTAGGATTGAGAATTTCCATTTCTAACATGATGCTAATGCTTCCGGTTCAGAGTCCACACTGTGAAAACCCAAGGAATACACAAATGTATGTGTGTTAGTCCACTTGGTTTTCAAAAAAGGAGACTTCAGCAAACAATCTGGTTGGTGATGTTTTCATTGTAAGGTGGAACCACATACACACACACATCAAATCAGTTAAGAAATGGCTCCTTTACTGTACTTTTTTAAACTTTATTTTGTTCACTTTTTTTACATGGTGCTGAGGATCAAACTCAGTGATTCACACATGCTAGGCAAGCACTCTACCACTGAGCCACAACCCCAGCCCTACTGTCTTTTTTTTCATTCCACTTCTAAATTAAGTTTGTGTTCCTTAAGGGTCCAGACAGTCTCAGCCTTAGAGCCTAATTTTACAAGCTTTAATATATTATTATAGGGCTGGGGTTGTGACTCAGTGGTAGAACGCTTGCCTCGCATGTGTGAGGTACTGGGTTCAATTCTCAGCACCACATAAAAACAGATAAAACAAAATAAAGGTATTAAAAATATTAATATATATTATTATAGCCAAAGGAGATTCCAGAAAATGTTCCAAAGTTCCAGCAATCTTAAAAGAAATAGGTTGAAATAAGATAAATCAAATACAAACCCACATCACCACCTCCTTTTTTTATGAAAAAAGACATAAACATATGTATATGCATATATATGTATATATACACATTTGCACATATGTGTATGTATACTTACCCTATTTATAATATTTATAACCAAAATCATGTACCCAGGTTTTTTAAGTGTAATAATTAATATTGCCATTATCAAGTAAGCCAGATCCCTATGGTTGAGATGGACAGATGCACAGCAATCCCAGGAATATATTCTTCTCTGTCTATTTCCCAGGGTATTTGGGAACTCTGAAAGAAAACAAGGTGCACCTGCTTTTCCCATCTGTTTTGAGCCCTGATAGTCTTTTAGTGTTTTGGAGGTTTCGTTATTGAAGAACAGTAGGAACAAAAAATTAAGTTACTCCTGCTAAATTTGTACAATCAATCTCAGCAACCTGGCCACATCCTTGAATGTATCTTTTCAAGCTGTTCTGGCCTCAAGTTTCAGATTCATGTAATTTGCCTGGTTTTGACAATCCTCAGGCTGTTTCAATACCCAAACCCAATGATTAGACTGCCAAGACCATTATTTTCTTTAAATTCAAAGGGAAGCCTTCCATTTTTTTCTACTTTATATTCAGCATTTGCTGCCACACTCTCAATGTCTTCATTGCCTTTCACAGTCTTCTTTCAAGTTGGGAATGAGAAACTAATGAAATTCAGGAAGAATAACATAAATGCAATCTCATTCCTGAGGAAAAATGCAGTCCTTCATTTTGTCTAAGATTGAAAACCTCAACTCGTGTTCCTTGAAAATGTGCTTCTAGACCATCTTCATCATTGCCCTGGTTCTATTTTGGATAAAATGAGAAAATATATGTGAAATACTTAGAAAAGCTGAAAGCACTGTAAAAAATATGAGGGTTGGTTGTTATTATACCCAGGCACAGGCTGCTGCTCAGTGGCATGACTCTCTTCCACAATGACTCAACTATTGACAAGTCTTCTTATGACTGGTTCAAAATTAGTAATTAGTAATTTATCAGGCCCTCCTGTTGGCAGTGCATAAAGTTGGGTGGTGGAGACTTTAAATTAAGCACTTTTTCATGATCTTGACCTCGTGTCTGTCTGGGCTGAGCTAAGGGAATTTTTCATTTAAGGCCTGAGCCTACCTGGGCTCATATTTTAATCAAATTTCAAAGGGAGGGCATATAATTCAACTCTCTTATTTTATGCATGCAACAAAGTAATCCAAAGACACAAAGTGACTTGCCCAATGTTTCACAATGCCTCAGTGCTGAGCTGGAATTCTCACAGACTTGATGCAGTATCATTCACAGAGTCATACTGCCTATAGCTGAAATACACTGATGATAGGCACGATGAATAGTCAACAGACTGATTTTTTTACACAATGTTTAAGGATGGGCCTAGGAAGCTAATGTGAACTTTGGGGATTTTGTTGACCCATCTTGTGGAAAACAAAGGTTGCAAAATATTTCCATCTGTGGTAAAGTAGTCCTCATACCCATTAATAATTCACAACTTAGCTCAGCAAAGGGAACAGAGAACAAATTTAATCATTAGAAACTACTATTGTCAGCACTAATAAAGGTAATTAACATCAATGTTTAAGTTTTTTGCTTACTGAATAATTGGCAAGGGATTTTTTTACAAAATAACTTTATGAGGAAATTAACCAGCCATTCCATAACTTCGTACATTAGTTCCATTGTTTTAAACATCTTAATTGCCAGGAAAAGTAAATCCCACAAACTGAAATAAATAGGCTGGGAACTCAGGGAGTGTGGTTCATCATTTTCCACAGCTTACTTTTTTCATTATAATACATTTTCCATTTTTAATTAAATTAATAAAATAGCTGTGTTGCCTGTGAGATTATATACAATTGCCAAATGAAGCTGCAGACATCTCTCTCCTTAATGTGCTGAGAGAAGATTGCTATGCTGTCTTTTAAATAGATACATTTTCTTCACTTATCTTTTTGAATTTGTATAGGCTTATAAAATCACAACAGATGTTTCCTGTGGGTATTGAGTACCAGATAAATTGTACATCCATTTCCCATTGGTTTTTCTTTCTTAGCAGTCATCAGATTCTTGTGAGCTCAAAATTGGGTAAGATATAATCATCTCTATTTTCTGTCTTCTCTATACTCTCGTATGGGGAATGAAGGCCAAGCCAATGACAGTAACCTGGCCATTCAGAATATTTATTAATTTTTTAAAATATTTTTAGTTGTTGATGAACCTTTATTTTATTCATTTTAATTATATGTGGTGCTGAGAATCAAACCCAGTGCCTCACACATGAGAGGCAAGTGCTCTACCACTGAGCCACAACTTCAGCCCTTACTTTTTTAAATAAAGAAAAAAAGACAATTTGACTCCCTGACCATCTCCTTTTGCATTGAAGTATAAAAATTAACACTCCAATATACCAACAAGAATTTACTTTGCATTAGCCCCAAAGTGAGGCACTATGGAGCATAGAGAATAATGAGACACTGTCATCAAAATGCAACGGGAGGGGCTGGGATTGTAGCTCAGTGGTAGAGCGCTTGCCTTGCATGCGTGGGGCCCTGGGTTTGATCCTCAGCACCACATACAAAGCAATAAAAAAATAAAGCTATTGTGTCCATCTACAACTAAAAAAAATATTTAAAAAAAAAATGCAACGGGAGTAAACACAAGAGCAACTCATTGAAGGGAACCAAAGAATTCTTCTCTCCAAGCTTCTTATTTTCAATAAGCAGAGACTTAGTTATGAAAAAGATGAACCCCCAAGCTTCCTTAAGTTCTATGAGTCTAACTTTATCCAATTAAAAAATGGAGAATTTGAAAAAATAGGAAGAAAATACCAAAATTCAGCAGTGACACATGAGCTAAGATAGGTGACTTTGAGATAGACTCTGCCAGCCTTGTGCATCATTAAAATAACCTGGTGTTAAAAAACACACCAGTATAGAAGGGGAGTAGGTAAGAAGGAACCAAGAGCAAAGTTGTCAACAACTCTTCACAGGTCTGTAGATAACAGTGCAAAGAAACCAGGGTGTCAGGAATGGTTGGTTTCCTAATGAGAGTAAAAGAGAAGTGGCCTGACTGCTCTAAGATAATACCAAGACACCTCTAGGCCCTGCTCCCTGAGCAGTGGTTATAATGGCATCCAAATGGCTGTAGATTCAAGGAGGTGAAGGAAAGATGTGACTGTGTAACTAAATGAAGAGCATTCATTTGCACTGGAACCATATGGAAGAGGAAACAATGGAAAGCAGCCAAAGACAAAATAGCAGGGAAATAATAAATGAGAGCCAGGCAGTCCCAGACTGGGTGAAAATAATACCAAATGGGATGGAGGAGTGGGGGTACACCTTTGGTGAGCAGAGTTTCAAGAAATAAAACCATAAGGCTTCCAAATGGCTCTTCCTCTTCTCTCATTAACTCTCCAAGCCTGGAAAGACTTGTGTTTCCCAATTTGTAGAGCAGTGAGGAGATTTCACAAAGACTAACAAGCTAAGAATTGAAAACCAGTCTCAAATGCGCCTTTATTGTCCAAGAAGACTCAGTGTTTACAATGTAAATCATATCTTTAAAACTGTCCACACCTTAGCCCAAGGAATATATAACCTTATTATTTTTCCACTTTACTGTTAGGACAACTCTCCTCCTCAAATCTAAAGAGCCATCAGCATTGTTATTTATTACTATAAATATGGTGATGATGTGAGAGCTTAGAAATTATCATTGTTAGTCTGACCTAAGTTTTACAAGTATGGCTATAACCTGTCCCTGTCACTTCTGAAATTGCTTGTCACTATTCAATGCAATGTGTAAATTGTGGCACTTGCAATTGGAGCAAAGAATCTCTTGCTGTTCATCATGAAAATTGTTTGTTCTGATGCATGTTCTGCAAGGCAGCTCTTTTCTAAAATTAGACCATTATTTTTGAATTCTAACCATTTTTTTCTAACAAGTCAAAGGAACAATAGGCCAAGCAGTAGGTATGTGCGGAGCTGATGACAACATGTCCTTATTTGCCCTCCAAAACCATGAATTGAACCATCCAGCAGCCCAGTCTGAGGCTTTCCCTATTTCCTAACATATGCCCAAGTTTGAGATCTACTGACACAGACAAAAGAGCTAAGCTCCCAAGTTGCGACTTGGATTTCCTTGGCCACAAACCATGTCTGAGATCTTGTATCTTCCTCACCAATCCCAACCTAAGACAATAACTGAGCATACCTGTAACCTGACCCACAGCTTCCCTGCCATCACTCTTATTTTCCACAGTCTAGTTTGCCTTACTTAGCTCTCACACTCAACTCTGCCTACTCCAGAACAGAAGATCCAGGCCAAATACAGCGTCAGCCAAAAGAGGGTATGGGAGCCCAGAGAAACTAAGCATTAAATGTCAAATCGCATCAATATTAATGTGATTTTTTAAAAAAAACATTTGTGCCCTGAGCATCTCACTCTTTTTTTAAAAATATTTTTTTAGTTGTTGATGGACACAATGTCTTTATTTTATTGCTTTGTATGTGGTGCTGAGGATCGAACTCAGGGCCTCACGCATGCGAGGCAAGCGCTCTACCGCTGAGCTACAATCCCAGCCCAGCATCTCACTCTTAAAAAGGTACTCACTCACCAGGTGCAGTGGCACACACGTATAATCCCAGTGACTCCTGAGGCTGAGGCGGGAGGATTGTAAGTTCAAGGCCAGCTTTGGCAATTTAGCAAAGCCATGAGCAAATTAGCAAAACTTTGTCTCTAAATAAAACATACAAAAAGCTGGGAATGTGGCTCAGTGTTTGAGTACTCCTAGGTTCAATCCCTAGTATTAAAAAAAAAAAAACAGTTACTCTCATGCACAAAGTCCAACCTATATTTGCATGCACCTTGAGAGTGAGTGCCTCCTTAAATGTTGTACTCTGGGCACCTCCCTTGCCCAGACATTATACCCATACATCTCTGATATGATCCTAAATGTCTCTGGAGGCCCAAAACAAAGGAATTGAGTTACCTTGGGTTCTTTGATGGTTATTAAAATGTGTAACATGGGCTTCTAAGTCTTCCAAATGTAACAGATATGACCACAATAATACTATGGAACAAACCATCCCAATTTTAGCAGCTTAAAAAACTTCTGACAAATCTATAAATTGTATGGAACACTGCAGCAGACTTCATTGGCTAGAGCAGCTCTGCTCCACAAGTCTCTCATCTACCTCCTGGGATTGGAAAGCTAGCTTTAATGTGTTCCTAGTGCAGGTGGAAGAGGTATACAAGAATAGATCCCAATGAGGAAGCACATTTTTAACCCAGCCTATATCTCAGCTTGGTCAAATCAAGTTATATGGTCAAGCCCAAAGTCAGGGGATGGGAATGAACACCTTATTCATAATAAGACTGTCAGTGAAGGACTTCAAAGTCATTTGGCAAAGAGTATGGTTACAAAGAGGAAGAGAAATTTTGGCCAATTAATCTACCCTATATAGTAATGATAATTATAAAGATGATACACAAAATAATGCTATTCATTGGGTACTATGTGGTTAAGAATAGTATATTATTTCATTTGACACTTAAGACCAACCTTATAAAATAGATACAATTATCTCCATTTCTAAAATAGGACTTGGGAACCCAGAGAAACTAAGCATTGAATGTGAACTCACACTGCTATTAAGTTCCAGAGCTATGATTCAAATTCAGGTGTAGTCTCTTAAATTCCATATGTTCTTTCCACACCAATATGGTAACAATAATAGATACTTAGTTTGGAGGCAAAAATATCTGATTTCCTGGGCTGAGGTTTGTAGCTCAGTGTTAGGGTGGTGCTTGCCTAGCATATGCAAGACCATGGGTTCCATTCCCAGCACCACAGAAAAGAAAAAAGTTTATTTCCTGATGTGAAGAACTAGCAGTAGATATAAGCTATACTAGATAATACAGGGATAGAATTATGAGGGCTTATTTCCTTCTGGAGTGGAGGTTTTCAAGAGCATCCCAGGACAACTAGAGCCAGAGAATCTAAATTAAAAGTGCACAGGAGGAAGCGATAAGGGTCCAAAAGGAGGATATTAATTTATCACCACATCTAAAACTCAAGTCTCAAGCTAAGAATTGGTGAGCCGGAGGAGTAAACAGGTACAGAAGATGAGGAGCAAGATGGGGATGTCATTGATATATATTAGTTGGGGTAGCCTAGGTAAGCTATTATAACCAACAATCCCAAAACTTAATGGTTCATGATGGAAGTTCATTTCTCTCACCCATGTCATAGTCCTTGGTAAGTTCAGGTTTAGGACAGAATGAAAGGGATCTGTTGTATAGCAGATAAGCATTTGGGAAATAGGTTTCATTATAGCTCTGCCACATGGCTGGGTATCATCATCCCTGAGTATCATCATCCCTGTTAGCTGGGTGATCATAGAGAATGTGAACAGAGGAGTTTATTGGCCCACACTTGAAATTTCCACTCAGACTTCATTGGCTATAATTCAGTAACATGATTCCACCAAAATTCAAGTAAAGGTGGCAAAACTGCCTTTGCAATTAGTGGTGATGGATTTTAATGAATGGCTAATAGCTTCTGCCACAAAAGGAAAGTCAAGAATATCTGTCTTGCTTGGGGCTGAGTTGCCCAGAATTTTCCTGGGTAGCCTGAATTAAATAAATAATCAATATGGACAGGTCTGCTTTCTGCCTTTAGTTACATTGTTATTTGATCTCAATTCACCACAACTCTGCACTGATACCCTTACCATGACCTCAGTATGAACAAAATATATTTCTCTATCCTTTGTTTGTCATCTGACCATGTGACTTGCTCCAACCAATAAAATGAGGAGTGACAATGTGACAGGTCCAAATGTAGGCTTTAAGAGAGCTTGTTCTTCTGCTTTCTCTCTTGTGCATTTGCCTAGAACATGCCTAGGATGTCCCAATGGTCTCAGGAGGAAAATGAGAGACAACCAGAGCCAAACCATATCAGCTGAATGCAGCCCAGATCTGCTGATCCCTAAGAAACTCCCATACTTGTAAGCCAAATAATCATTTTCCATTGTTTGCTGATGTGTTGATTGCCATGTACTGTTTGATGCTATGGTTGTTTGTTATGTAGCATTACCATGGCTATAGTTAATGCATGTGCCACCCTAGCCCCATCTCACCAGTTAATTGTTACTTGGCCAACAGTGCTCTCAGACCTTGGGAGTAGCATTTTCAGTCATCTTCTTCAAGCTAAGTAACCTGCTGATTTTCAGGTAAATCCAAATGCGAACTGCATTCTAGAATCCAAGGATGCCCAAGAAGAGAGACAAGCATTCCTCCTTGCCAGCTGATTAAGTACAAGAGGCTGCTAACTGCATCATATTCAAACCCTCATGACTCCTAACATGTTCCACAGAAGAAGCAGATGTCATCTTGACAGGATTTCTTTGTTTTCTCAATAGATGCTACAAGAGCTGCCCATGCTGTCTATAACAGGCAATTTATCAAGAGATCAAGATTATTCACTGTGTTTTATTAATACATTTTATGCAGTCATACTGATTTCAAACAAAAGTGTCTTCTGTCTAATTGTTTTTGACTCTCATTTGATGAGAACATTATTTCAGAACAATTGCATCAGTCCAAAAGTTATCTTGAGCATAAAATGTAGAGACTACACAAAGTGCTTCTACCTATACTAAAGTGTCAAAAACTTTCAGAATCTGACAGCTTTTCCTGAAAAATTGAAAACAACATTTTACCTTTTCCCTCTTTGTAATATCATTTTTCTTCTTCTGCAGTACTGGGGATGCACACAGGGGCACTCTACCATAAAGCTATATCCCCAGTACTTTTATATGTTGAGACAGGATCTTGCTAAGTTGCTGAGGCTGGCCTCAAACTTGTTATCCTCCTGCCTCAGTATCCCAAGTAGCTTGGATTACAAATGTGTGCCATCATGCCCAGCCCATTTCAACAGGAAGACATTAGAAACCATGGAGTTCTCAGAAAAATATAGTAAGGCCGGGGGCTGGGGTTGTAGCTCAGTGGTAGAGCGCCTGCCTCGCGTGCGTGAGGCACTGGGTTCAATCCTCAGTACCACATAAAATAAATAAAATACAGATATTGTGTCCATCTACAACTAAAAAAAAATATAGTAAGGCCAGCTGCAAATCAGCCTAATCTGTAGAAGCAGTCAAGTGGCATTTTCAGATGTTACCAACATGATTACTTTTAAATTGACCCCATCCTCCTATTCCTACTAAAAAAAAGTACCTCCTTCTTTGTAAAACTACCTCCCAGAGCCACTGAGCACAGTAAGCTAATAGAGGTCCAGATTTTTGGAGAGTGTCTGGGGATAGTTTGAATCATGCACACTGTTGCATCCAATATAATGCAACTCCCAAATTTCCGACTACTGGGGATATGACCCTAGATGCTGCACTTTGAAATCCATCACTGCAGTTTTGCAAGGTCACACCTCCCACACATGTAGCTTCTAATCAATGATTAAGCAGGGCATGGGCACTAAGTGAGGCAGGTCCACTGCTAAAAGAGAGAGAATACCTCTGATGGCCAAAGTTGCCTGGAGCCATCCTAAGAGACTTTCCAAACCTTTCTTTAATTGCACAGTACTCTAGGATGCTTCCACTTGGCCTCTTATTCTCAGATCCCACTTGTATTTTGGTCAGAGGGCTTTCCATTCTTTCTTGCTCCTTCCCCATTTTCTCTCAAAGGTATTTACCTTAACAAAAGCCATGCCTATTTAATCTTGTCTTGACATTTTCTTCTCTGAGGATTCAGACTTACATAGCCATACATAGGACATATGCAGGATTGAGGGCCCTCAGACAGTCCAACTTATCTTCAGAGCTAACTGCCTATAGGATAGTGGTCTCTCTGCTCTTAAGAAAACATCCTCTTAAGAAAACCCAGTGAGGGCTGGGATTGTGGCTCAGTGGCAGAGCACACACCTCGCATGTGTAAGGCACTGGGTTCTATTCTCAGCACCACATAAAAATAAATAAATAAAATAAAGGTATTGTGTCAATCTACAACTAAAAAAAATATTAAAAGAAAAAATAAAACCCAGTGAATTTTCTGGCTAGCCTAATATCAAATTACCTTCATTTTCTTATTATATCTGTTCATTATCACAATAATAACCCATCTCTTGGTTACTACTATAATAATCCAAGAAAGTGCATATAGTCATCCTATTTACTTACCATGTTTTAACATGACCTAAGACTCACTAAATACAATTACATATTTCATTTATTTCAATCTCTGTATGGCTTATACTGTTTCTTAGACAAGAGGATCCTTCTATTGATGGGAATGGTAAGTCCCTGAGCAGGATGGTAACATTAATAATGCCACAATCCAACTTCAAAACTTTGCAGACTCCTCACTTACAGACAAGAAAATCCAAATTCCTTCACCTGATACATAACTCTTTCCTAACTGGCCCCAATTTACATGCTTAGTCCCCCTCTCGTTCCTATCAATTTCTGATGCTATCCTCTAGTCACTTCCTTTCTTACTAATTCATAAATACTTAAAATGGCATTTGAAGAATAAGAGCTCCTGCCCTGCTTTATCACAATAAGAACAAGATGTGAGTAGGGGAGAGAGGACAGTACTGATGGCCTAGGAAGAAACAGGGAAAGAGAATTTACATCTGAACATGACCTAATATCCATGCACTCACTCTTTTTAATTAAGGCAGTTGATCATTTCAACACAGTGTTTTTCCTATAAAAATAAGTTTCCACCAGCTATCAGTCTTCATATCAATAGACAACTATTTCCCAAATAATTCTTAGTTAGCAACTTGCAGAGCAGCATTTTTATCCTAGCCTGTAGGATGATAACTAAAATAGCTAAAGTTGATTTTCCTAACCAAAGTCCAGAAGAAACCTGAATGAAATGTCTTGGTAGATCATTATCTTGGACCCTGCCCTAGCCTGTGAACCTTACCTGGGATGCCATGCACCATTCTTTTGAAGTTTGGCCTACCTAAATCATTCTGCTCTGTCTAAATGACATATTCTTTGTCTTCCCATTCTCTGTAGTCCCCACTATCCCTATCATGAATTTCCACAGCTCTTTTCTATTCTGTACCCCAGTGATAAACTCCTCTTATATCTTATTGCATTGGTGCTTAACTTCTACTCCTTGGTTTTTGGTGTGTACCATATTTGCTACTCGATTTGTGGTTGTTCATCATCCCCTCAATGCTTATCACACAAGGCATTGCAGCACTATTCCAAGCAAATGGCCCCAGATCAGAGTTTGGAATAGACTAGAACTAGGCAGGAGTAGAAAGGAGATTAGAGCTCAAGGCTATTATTGCTGCAGGGTGGCTTTTCAGTACCATCCCATTCCTCCCATAGAATCTTTGTTACCAAAACTGAGAGTATCTGATGTTTCTCTAAGGCTCAAATACCACTCAGAGCATTTGTTAATGTGGCCTCAACACAGAGTATGGGCCTGGCAATATTAAAGAATAAAAGGATTTCAAAGAAGTATTTCTTCACTGAGCCTTTATCCAAGAAATATATTTCCCCAGAATATGATCCACTGAAAAGCGGTTCTATAAATTAAGAGGTACTTTATAAAAGAAACTATTTCCATGGCCAAATAAATCTGGGAGACTGTAGATTAAACAAAGTTAGATAATTTTATTCACAACAGGATTTCTTAGAGCTTTGACTGAACTCACAGGAATTATGAAGCACCAAAGATTAGATACAGCATGAAGCAGTCCTCAAACTTATTTTGCCATGGAGGTCTTCTGTTTTTTTTAAATGAAGATCTATTGATGTCTAATATAGCCCAGTGTTCAGAGACCATTGTTTAGGATACACTAACCAAAGATAATGTGTTTCAATCACAGATTACATAGGAGAGTAAAAATGATGGAAGACAATCTCTGAAAAACCATGTTCTTCCTTTACCCCAAGTGACCCACACAGTCCTTCCTCCAAATGGGAAATTTATATTACTCTGGATTTCCACACTTCTGACAATTCAGTTTGGCTAGAGTGACCTTGAGAAAGTTACAAACCTATCTCAGGCATGATTCCTTCATTGATGGCAACTGGCCATAAAGATATATCTTCCCACTCTAATTCCCTAAGCTATAAGAATTAATGGAGCTGTTCCTAAGGAGTTATGTGAATTCCTTGGAGAAAGTCTCTATGTAAATACAAGGTCTTGTCATCTTAAATGCTATGGATTTATGTCCTGAACTACACAGTGACAACCACAGAGACAGAATACTTCCATTACTTTCCAAATTCATAGAAGTCTGATGAACACATTAGCCTTTCAGCCACTGTCATTTATAAATAGCATCCTCCCAAACCAAGCCTTTTCACATGAAATTAATATTTCTTCCTCTGTGAATTGATAAGATGTGGCATCAATGTGCCCATGAAAACAAGAAAACCTCAATATTTCAGTATTAATATTTCTAAGACCTAGAAAAGGTAAAGGAGTTGTAATGTACTATGCATGTATATTGCAATATTTGTTTACACAATGGAGGGAAGAGCTGACAAAGAAAGAGTGAATCAAGTTTTTCATTATTTATGGAAGTTGGCCTGTGAGTCCTAATTCTTAAGTGTTTAATTGCATGAAAGCAAAATTGAAGCAAGATTTCAAATTAACTTGGCATAAATAATTTTTTTGTTGATACCAGGGATTGAACCCAAGGGCATTTGACCACTGATCCACATCCCCATGCCTTTTTATTTTTTATTTTGAGACAGGATCTCACTAAGTTGCTCAGAACCTCACTAAGTTGCTGAGGCTGGCTTTGAACTTGCAGTCCTCCTGCCTCGGCCTCCTGAGCCACTGGGATTACAGGCATGCACCATTGCACCAGGCAAGGTGTTTTAATTACATCAAGAAATACAGACTGCTTTCGTGATCTGGATATGTGGTATTTGAAACAGTGGGTAATTGGCTCTCATAATTTTTACTGAAGACCAGTTTTTAAAATTTTATCTTTATTTGACAAATGATAATTGTAGATATTTATGGGCTACAATGTGATGTCTTGATCTACATAGATGATCAAGTCAGGCTAATTAACAATCCATCACCTCACATATTTACCGTTTGTGTGGTGAAAACATTTTGAAATCTGTTTTAAAGCAATTTTAAATATATAATGCATTATTATTTATTACAGTCACCATGTGTGCACTATGGCACAAAGTTTCAGTTCTATAGTTCTGTCTTTTCCTGTATGTTAATAAGTGAGTCAGAGGGGAAATATGGTAGGATAATCAGAAATATGAACAAGATATGAACTACTTTTTTAAGTAGCAGCAAGAGACAGAAAACACATGATGTTGATTTACTAATGTAAATTTGACCAATGTCACGTTGGTTGTGGGTAATCTTGAGCTAAACAGATATGGAATGTGTAGCTCAGAGAAAATAGCTGGTTGCATTCACATTACAATTTTTCAAGGATTCTGGTGCTTTGTACCTAATATATTCTTGTGTCTTACTTGCCCCCAGGGAATTCTTTATTAGAGCTGAGTTCTTTCTTCTTTATAACTGTATCCTTCCCACCTTGAGATCTGCCATCTCCATTACCACAGTCTTTCCTCTGCCCAAAAGGCTTTTTATCTCCTAACCTATAATTTTCCTTTTGCTCCCACTCTACCTCAAGAAAAATTCCTCAATCCTTTAGAGATAAAATGACAATTGAGAAGTTTTTAAAAATCCCATGCTGTCCTTTCAGTTTTTCTTAAAAATACTCACCCAATTTAGACTCCAGGGTGATTCTTGGACTCTGCCTTGTCACTTCTACATGTACCTCAAAGTAATGATCTTAATCTAAAACTCCAAATTACCCGTTAGGAATGAATAGCAGCTCAAAACAGTCATTCTCTCTGTTTTGATTCTCTGACATATCCCCATTAAATAGTCTCATAGCCTGCAAGAATGTGGGAGATGATTCAGGTGGAAGTGAATGGTTTTTAGGGAATTTTGAATCTTAAAGAAATTTCTTGCTGCCATTGAAACTAGCTACATGGGAAAAAAAGAGTAAATCTTCCTATATAATCACTTGATTCAATAACTAATGTAGGAATAGCCCAGGTATTATTATTGGAAATTGAGCCTAGTCTTTTCATTATTTTAATTTTAGTTTACCATGGTATGTAGACATTGAGCCTTTGTCAAAACCTGTAAAAAATGAGAAATCCCACAAGATCTATAAAAGCCATAGGAATTCAAAAATATTACAATAAAAAACTGTTTTAACATTATTTCTTTAGATCTCCTGCCAGATTTTAAAATAGTCATTCAATAAATATCTGTTGAACACCTACTAGGTATTGCTACTGGCACCATGCTGACCATTGTTTATAGATTTGATGGTCAAATCAAACAGAATGAATTAGAGATTATAAGCTCCTGCCTATTGTTCCCAATAGTTTCCTGAGTAGTTTTGCTGGCTAGCTCACATACAGAAGCACATATGAATTCTAATTTGAATTATCTTAAAGCAGAGTATGCACTGACCCCACTCTTTCCATTGTATCATATTCAGCAAGATAGGCCTGCTTATGTATCTCTCCAACCTCATAAACATTCAAATATATAACCTTTGATTAATTAATAATGGTAAAGTAGTAAAATGCCAGCATAGCAGATGTAGCAGCAGAGTACTCTGGTCCAGAATGGAGCCAAATCTTGGCATGAAAACATTGAAGGAAACTACTCAAATAAAGTGACATGTTTATCTTCATTTCTTCCCTGTACATCATGTTTCTATGCAATGAAGCACTATTTTCCCCAAAGTAATCTAAGCATATTGTTTTGACCTTAATTTACCAGTTAAACTTATGCTACTTCTTTAAACTTTAAAATCAGAGTTCTTATACTCTGGCTTCCACTTGTGATATAGAGAGCTAAAAGTAATTTACTTTAAATTTATGTTTCCTGAATCCTTCAGAGAGTTAAAGCCACAGAGCAAACAAGTGGCAGTGGCAATGATGCAAAACAATCACAACTCTCACATATTGCTGATAGGAATAACAAAATAGTAGAGTCACTTTTAGAAAATAGTTTGATGATTTTGGATAAAGCTAAACATATACTTACTATACAAACCAGCAATTAGCAAATAATGTGATTATTTACATTCACAAAAAACCTGTATGAAATTATGCAGATTTTTGTATAATTACAAAACTGGAAATAATTCAGATATTTCAATTGATGGATGGTTAAATAAATGTGGTATATCCATACAATGGAATACTACCCAGCAATAAAAATAAATGAACTATTAATTTATTCAACATCAGGACAAATCTTAAGTACAATTTGCCAAATGAAAGAAACCAGACCCAAAAGATTATATATTGCATAATTCTACTTTCTTTGGAAGAAAATAAAAATGTTAGGAATACAAAACAGAGAAGTTATTGTCAAAGTTTGGAGGGTAAGGGAGAACTGACTATAAAGGGAGTTTGGGGAATGATGGGACTATTTTTTATGTTACATTTTTCTATTTGTTTTCTTTTTAGTTACACATGACAGTAGAATGTATTTTGACATATTATACATACGTGGAGTATAACTTGCCACTCTGGAAAGTAGTATGGTGATTCCTCAGAAAACTTGCAATGGAACCACCATTGGATCCAGTTATCTGAATCCTTGGTTTATATTCCAAAGGACTTAAAATCAGCATACTTAAAATCATCATCAGTGATGTGGCCACATCAATGTTTATAGCAGCTCAATCCACAATAACTAAACTATGGAACCAACCTAGGTGCTCTTCAAAGATGGAACTATTTTGTAAGGGACCTTGGAAATGGATACATGAGTGTATGAATCTGTCCAAACCCACATAACTATACATCACAAAGAGTGAATTTTACTGTATGTAAATTTTTAAAAATATATCAGCCTGAATGTGGTGGAAAAGATAGAACACAGTTTGTGACAAATCTAATTGTATTATAAATGAATTGTATAACCACCCAAAGGTGGTGAGGGAAAAAAAGAAGCTCACTTAAGTCACTTTGGAAAGCAATGATTTGATGGTATACTTTAAGACTAAAGGCAAAAACAACAGTACAAAAACATTATAATTGGCAAATTTGTTTTTCACAGTTTTATGGGTTAACATTTCTAAAAGTATGTGTATTTCAGAAGATAAATAAGGAAATGAATTGTAGGTAGTAAGAGCTGAGTTCTCACTGTCAGCAAAAGAAGTTACAGAGAAAGGAGGGAGGCTAAAATAAACCCTGTAGTGCTGCAGAGATATCAATAAGAACTCATGATTTTTAAAACATACATATACAGGTAAATAGATGCAGAAAGAAATATAGACCTGTGTGTATGCATGACACCCCATTCACAATGTTTGCATATAAGCATCCAAATCTTTGTTTCTAAGTATCATTTTTCAACAAAAGGAACCAGGAATGACTGATTGATTCCAGGGCTGTGGCAGGAAAAATTCAAGATGAACCTAGACCATTTTTTGGTACCAGAAAGTAAAGAAGTGCCTAAAAATTAAAAATTAAAAACAGAATAAAAGGATGGGGGCCTGTTTAAAGCATATAGGAGATCACCCAGTAGAGCTTCCAATGGTCAAAGCTGGAATAACTTAAGCAACAAAATAAAAATGATTATAAAATATTCTTAAACCTAAGAATAAATAAATATCCACGAGTCCAGGATAATATGAATAAATATTGAATAAATAAATATACAGTGAAGAAAGAACAGCTCTCCCTTAGAAAAGAACTCCAATATAAGAGGAATGAGGAAAACAGAAAAGCACCATTAGAAACCCATAGCAGTAATTACTGCAGGTAATTGATAACAATGGATGCTAAATTTTGTTTGCAAAATTTTAAGTAGGAACAAGATATGTTTACAATAAAAAACTTTTAAAAACTATCTCTCCAAAATATTTAGTATTACAAAGAGAAAAATACAGTCAGCCCTCTGTACCCAGTTTCAACATTCTCATTTTCAACCAACTGTAGATCAAAAATATTCAGAAAAAATTGTCTGTATTGAACGTGTACAGACTTTTTTCTTGTCAGTATTCCCTCAAAATACAGTGTAGCAACTATTGCATAGTACTTACATTGTATTATGTATTATAAGTAATCAAGAGATTGTTTAAAGCATATGGAAGAATGTACATAGGTTCCTTGCATATACTATGCTATTTTATATGAAGAACTTGGGCATCCTCAGATTTTAGTATGCACAAAGGTCCTGGAATCAACCACCCATGGATATTGAGTAATGACCATACTAAATTTACAGTTAAAAATATTGGTAGACAACACCTGGCAGTTTAGCCAAGTGATCAACACTAACATCACCAGCAATACATGTCAATATCATATATTCCCTGATATGATATACTGAAAGGGCACATCTGTAGTACCTTCCCAAGAAAGCATAACCTCAATTTGATCATGAAATAACACCAGACAACACAAATAAAGGAATGCCCTACAAAATGACAGACCAGTAAGTACTCTTCAAAAGTTTCCATACTAGGAAAGGTAAGAAATAATAAGGAAATGTCACAGATTGGAGACTAAGAAGACACATGTGAAGGTAAAATAGGATCCTGAATTAGGCCCTGAAACCGAATGAGGATAGTTGGGGGAAAATGGCAAGAGCCACATAAATTCTATAGTTTGGTTAATAGTATTATACAAGGTTATTTTTTCAGTTTTTATTATGGTTCTATGATTATGTACAATATAACATAAGAGGGAACTGGGTGAAAGGTTTATGAGAATGCTGTACAATTTTTGCAATTCATCCATAAGCCTAAAATTCTTTCAAAATAAAAAGTTAAAAAACAACTTAAAAATAATGTGTAATGCCTATGACTCAGTGGCTGACTGTTTTTTCCATCAATAACTCCACTTAATCTTCCCAGAACATTTTCATTGCCTTATCAAAAATTGCATTATATTTCCTCTGCATTTAAACCTGGGCAAGGGGCTGGGGCTGGGGCTCACATGCATGAGTCACTGGGTTTGATCCTCAGCACCACATAAAAATAAATAAAATAAAGATATTGTGCCCATCTACAACTAAAAAAAATAAACCTGGGCAAGACTTTATTACAACTTCAATGTATACACTAGACACTGCGTGACTTCTAAGTCTAAGTCAAAAATGGTGATGCACCTTCTCCCTAATTCCCATATTCATTCTGTCTCTCTCAAACTCTCCCTCTCTCATCCCTCTCTTCCTTTCTCCCCATTTCTCTCTCTCAGTCCTCACCCTTGAAATCCAGTCATAATGTTACGCAGAAGCCCAGGCCACAGGTAGAAGTCGCACACAGGTGTTTCAGCTAAAAGTTCCAGGTAATACCCAAGCCAACAGCCAAACTTGTGGGTGCACACATCTTCCTATAATTCTAGCCCATGGCTGTCGAGAAGGCCCATCAGTCACAAAGAGGAGTAGAGATATGCTGTCCCTACTGACACTTGGCCAAATTGCAGATTTGTGAGCATAATCATTGTTACTCTTTTAAGCCACCAAGTGTTGATGTGATTTGTTATGCAGTGAAAGAGAAATACAACAGCTGCCCTAAACTGATATGATTAATTGCTATTAAAAGATACTGAATATATTCATTTCATCCCTTAGAACAAAGTTTGACTCACAATGGTAAAAGGAATTCAAAAGTGGTCTGAGTCCTGTAGAATTTTTTGCCATTGTGTTTCTACAGTGATTTATTTTCCAACACCACATTCCTTTTTGAAGGAGATCAATATGACACAGAGTTATTGGGACATGTCTTAAGGGAGTATTAGGTTTTTATTTTGCTAGGTCTCATTCTAAGCACATCCATATTAATCTCTTGCTGCTCACTTTTAGAACTAAGTCATCCTGTTTGTCAATGAATAAGGAGCAAAATGATCAGTGTCCTCAATTTTCCCCCTTTCTCTATGCCCTTACTCACCCTTTAAGTTCAAATCCATAATCTCCTAGTCAATATGGATTCTTGCCTTCTAAGTAGAGCCACAACCACATAAATAACCATTATTTACTTGCAAAAAGCTGTTTTAATGGTATTCAATTGGATTTTTTCTTAAATTTGTCACTTTGTACAGAGAATTATGCTGAAAAGTAGAATAGCAAGATACATCAAACTATCAGGAAAGTATCAAATATACTAATAATACGTCAATAATCAGCTTAAGAATATTTGAGAACCTCTTTTCCTTATATAGCTCCTAACTCCTAATTTTCACACTTAAGCTAACACTTTAATCTTAAATAATGAAATAATTTATACCACCTTTGAGGTATTAACATAGAGGAAATAAAACAGGGAATTATCAATGCTTATTTTTCTTTCTGATATAATTAAGAGACAGACTAGTTTTCTAGAGATGTACACTACAAAATTCTTATGTTCTTATCTACCAGATTAAAGTGAAGTATATTTCAACATAACTTCTTTGAAGTCATCATTACTATCTGAGTCACATAAATTTCTTCCTTCTACTTTGAGAGCAAGGGAATAGCATCAAAAACCCATTGAGTGAAAGTCAGAAATATCTGAGTTTGAATCCTGTTAATTACTTTTTAAAAAATATTATTTTAATTGTACAAATTTATGGGTACAGTGTAATAATTGCATATGTGTAAAATGTGTAATAATCAAGTTAGGATAGTTAACATTTCCATCTCCTTAAACACATAATAATTGCACATATTTATGAGGTACAATGTGATATTTCAATACATGTATATGATAGGTATTGATCAAATCGATGTAATCAATGTTTCCATGTCCCTATCATTACTTTATGTTTTATGGCTTGGAGCCCCTCTATCACCTATTTACTATGTCAGTGGTTCTCAAAATGAAAGGGTAACTATGCAACAGGATGAGTATGTTAATTTCTTTGACAATAGTAACATCACTGTATGTAAGCATATCAAAACATAATGCTGTGGGCTGGTTGGGTTGTAGCTCAGTGGTAGAGCACTTGTCTAGTATGTGTGAGGCACTGTGTTGATTCTAAGCAGCACATATAAATCAACAAAACAAAGGTCCACTGACCACTAAAAAATTTAAATTTAAACAAATAATGCTGTATACTTTGTATAATTTAAAAATTTTAGCATGTATCAGAATTCCCTGGAGGGCTTATTAAGACATATATTACTAAGACTCAACACAAAGATTTTTGATTTAAGTAGATGGGGCCTGAAACTTCTATTTCTTACAAGTTCCAGATGATGCCAAATTGTATGCATTTGAACAAATTACTCCTTGTTTTGAATCTCAGTCTATGGCTGAAATATTTGGGAAGTTTTTATCTATACAATAAACATTAAACAGGTCTCCAATACCTTTCCACAATGCTAAAATGCAAACACTTTAGAAAACAGAACTTTTCTTTTCTCTGATATTTGATTCAAAGTCTATGTGAGATGATGAATATGTTAATTTGTTCCACTATATTAAGCACTTTACTAGATATCTTATAATAGTGTTATATACCTTAAATATACATAATAAAATTTATTAAATGTAATAACAAAGGGCTATATGTACCCCCAAAAACACCAAATTCATTTGGCAAAAAAACTATTATATTTAGTCTTCATTTATTATACTATATAGTTTTTATGTAAAATAAAATATATTTTATTACATGTATAGTTTGGTTATTGAGTACTAAGATCCTAGTTAACTGGAGTTATTTCATATTATATAGTCTACAAGCCATATAAATGGGAAAAAAAGTCTCAATCTTGATATCCTGGCTTTAAATGTTTTGAATAAGGAACTGGGGACCTGTCTTTCACACTTTAATATCTTTATATATTTTCTTTGATTTATTTTACTGTTTTCAGCTCTATCAACTTCACTATAAACCCCTCAAGAGCAGAACTGTTTCTTCCATGCCAACTACATGAAGTATGTGCTAAATTAATAACCAATAAATTGGATGTAATGACCTTAATAATGTTTTAGTATAAGATTCATATGATTCCATACTATGAGATTCAAGAAGAAAAGATGAATCAAAAACATTGCACGTCTCTCAAAATTGCAATTCTGACTATAATCCTCATAATCCCAAATGATTTTGACAAGAAGAAAATACATCAATGACATTCCTGCTCTTCTTTGTACTTGTCACACATCATACCTAAAGTACTACAACTGGATTTAATTTCTTCTCACCTTCTCAAGGACCTGTGCTCCAATTACTCCCATATTTCCATGCCTTTGACCTAACCTTTCCAGAGATTCATTTCCATCAGCCTTTATGTGTGCTCGAATTTTTTCATCTTAAAATTTTTTTAATAAATTGTGCTGAAGTAATTGGAAGCATATGCAAAAAAAAAAAAAAAAAAAAAAAAAGCCAGGCATGGTAGTGCATGCCTGTAATCCCAGGGGCTCAGAAGACTGAGGCAGGAATATCACAAGCTCGAGGTCAGACTCAGCAATTTAGTGAGGCCCTAAGCAACTTAGCAAGACCCTGTTTCAAAATAAAAAGTTAAAAGGAAGGGCTGAGGATGTGGCTCAGTGGTCAAGTGTACCAAGGTTCAATTCCAGGTATGGGTACCATTAAAAAAAAAAAAAAAACTTGACCTAAACCACAGTTTCTAAAAAAATTTCACTCAAAATGGATCACAAACTTAACTGTAAGATATGAAGCTTTAAATCTTTTAGGAAGTACTTTGAACAAAATCTTTGGGACCTAAGGCTAAGTGAAGGACTCTTAGATCAAATTGATGCCAAAAGTTAGGCACAGTGGTACACATCTATAATCACAGTGGCTTGGGAGGCTGAGGCAGGAGGATCACAAGTTCAAAGCCAGCCTCAGCAATTTAGTGAAGCCCTAAGCAAATTAGCAAGACCCTGTCTCTAAATAAAATATAAAAAAGGGCTGGGGATGTGGCTCAATGATTAAGGGTCCCTGGGTTCAATCCCCAGCACAAAAAAAATGATGCCAAAAACGTTAGGTATAAAAGGAGAAATTAATAAACTGAACCTCATCAAAATTAAAAACTGTTGCTCTGAGAAAGACCCTAGGGAAAGATGTCACAGATTGAGATAAAATTTGCAAAACAGATATTCAACAAAGGACATAAAGGATGTGTGTTCTTAAAGGGTAAAGAGATGAAGAAAGAGAAAGAAAGCATGCACAGAGGAGCAAAGGCATTGTGACTTGTGCTGTAATATGGATAAGAAGGTGACAGATCCCATTTGTGATCCAAGAAACAGAAATGGAGTTGGCAAGCAGGATAAGGAGAGTCAACAAGGTCCATTTACAGAAATTCACAAAAATGCTGCAAGTGCCGAGGCTCTAACTCAGAAAGCAAGTATTGATGGAAAACTGGGTACTAGACACCTGAACCATCAGTGGAAGAGAACAAGAGAGCTTGGTTGTCCTGGTTTGCTTTATTGACCAGTACATAAGTAGAGATTTTTGTCTCAGTCTTTTTAAAAAATATTTTCTAGTTGTTGATGGACCTTTATTTTATTTATTTATATGTGGTGCTGAGAATCAAACCCGGTGCCTCACACATGCTAGACAAGCACTCTACCACTGAGCCGCACCCCAGCCCTCCCAGTCTTAAGGTCAGTACTCTATAAACCATCATTTGAATCTCTCTTATACTGTAAGAGAAAAGTCCTTTTGAATCTGAGAGTCCAAATAAAGAAAAAGCAATATTATGCAAATACAAGAATGGTGCATAAACAAATCAACATTCTCATCAGAATTAGTCCATTAGATAGGATGAAGAATTTCACATGTCATTAGTTATGCTGGACCACAGGACCTCTTCTCTAGATATATGAATTGCATCAGTGGGTTTCAAATTAACAGTTATTAACATTTGGATTCATCCTCTTTTTCTTAATTTTCCCAGTAACATCTATTGACCTTCATAGCTAATATTCTGGTATATATGTGCTTTCAAGAGCCCAAATATAGAGAATGGAACCATGAAGACAGAGACAGAGGAAGAAAGATCCATGAGTAAGAAGGAGACATAGGAAATATTAGGATCAGCTATATGAAATTGTCTATATTCTATTGTTTTAAATGTTTGAAAATGACAATTTCATATGGTTTAACCTAAATATAAATATCGCCCACATTTTTATAAGAAAAGGAGAGAGAGAGGAGAGGCATTATACATACAAGAGATCTAGGTGGATGTTCTCTCTGATTTCTACTTTTGGATATCAAAAACAAGTGACAGTTTTTACCAGGGCATGACTTAGAGACCTGTGAGAATGAAAAGAAGGCCTTAAAAATGGCCACATCAGGGGCTGGGATTGTGGCTCAGCGGTAGAGCGCTTGCCTTGCGTGTGGGAGGCACTGGGTTCGATCCTCAGCACCACATATAAATAAATGAATAAATAAAGGTCAATCAACAACTAAAAAAAATTTAAAAAAAAATGTCCACATCAGGATGAATGTCTAAAGGGTCAAATGCTAGACCATGTCTTATGAGTTACCATTCTCCTTTTAGATTCTTAGTTCAATGGATTGTCAATTGTCCACTTTCTCGAGGATCGTTCTAAACTGCATCACTGACACTGAGTCTACCTTGTGTTATCAGTTAGAGTACCCAGGTGTCCAGGGACTGATAAAAGCCCACAGTGCCATTTCTATTTATTTTTTTCATTTCACAAGTGAGGCTGCTTCCGATTTTGTCACTTGACAATTTGGTTTGTGTCAGAGTCAGTGTCTCTTACCTCAAGGAGAAGGAAAAGAGGAAGAAAAATGACAGTAACTTATTTTCCTCTATTTTCCTTCAGAACATATATTTTTCTGACACTCTGCTTTCAGGTAGTTGAAAACTGGATCCTTGCCAGGTCCTCAGAATGAGGAACATGTTGCTATACCAGGGAGAATAAATTGGTCAGTGGTTCTCAACTCAGGCTGGTTAGCAAGCTTACCTGGAGGGAGCCGTTTTAAAACACATATTCACAGACCTACAAACTCAGAAGCCAGAAGAGTCTGTCTTTTTGGTTTAACTCAGTAGTTCTCAGTCAGGGTGGTTTAATGCCTCCAAAGGACATTTACTAAGGTCTACATGGTACTAGAAGTTTCTATTGGGTAGAAGCTAGGGATACTGCTAAACATCACACAATGCACAATAAAGAATGATCCAGGGCTGGGGTTGTGGCTCTGGTGGAGTGCTTGCCTCGCACATGTGAGATGCTGAGTTTGATCCTTAGCACCACATTAAATAAATAAATAAATAGATAGATAGATAGATAGATAGATAGATGTATTGTGTTCATCTACAACTAAAAAATATTAAAAATAATAATAATAAAGAATGATCCATTAGTAAAAATCTTCTACTAATGAAAGTAAAAGGATTTTTATCGTTGTTTTTATTTTGTCAAGTCTTTCCCATGGTTTCTTGGGATAGCAGTAGCTAATGAAGAGAAACCATCTCCACAGGTAGGTTTAGAAGTAGGTTGGAAGTCCATCTTTTTTTTTTTAGACTCCTGTAGCTCATAACTTTTCTCCTTACCTGTATGTTCATTCTGGGGAAATTTTGCACACAAAGAAGATATCTCTTTGAACCTTATTTTTGCATCCACCTATCCATTCATTCACATATCCAGTATTGCTTGCAATTCTACTGTATGCCAGATAAATATAGGTGCTGTTGCTGAGGCTACATCAGTGAACAGACAGAAAAGATCTTGCACCCAAGGAATTCCCCTTTTGGTGGGAAATATGCACACACAAAAACCAATAAGCTACTCTGTATAAATTTGTCAGATGGTGTGGGGAGAAAATAAGCAGGAAAAGGAGAAGAGGAGAAACAGTGGAAGGGAAGGCCTCCAGGAAGAGGAGACAATTGGGATGAGAGCTGAAGGAAGAAAGTAAGCAAGGCTAGTCAAGGGAAGATGAAGAACATAGAAGACCATGGGAACAGCAAGTGCAAAGCTCCTGGGGTAAAGATATATGTTTGCAGCAGAAAGTAGAACCCATCCAGTGGATGTTATTGAGCTCAAATTTTGAAATTTGTTTTAGGGGCCCCTGGGGAATTTGTAAAATTAACTTGGGAATGTAACTCTTCATTTCTTTTTTCCTACATGAAAATTTTAAAATAAGGAGCAATATCTTAAGGTCAGATAAATACAGACTACTTGCCCAAAACAGGGGGATGTGTGTTCTGTATCTTCATCCAAAGGGAAAACAAAATATGGTCCATAGTTAGGGAAACAGTGCTTATTGGATAGAGGGTAGCAAGGGAGCATAGCGGCTTCCACTTTGCAAATGACTAAGGATTTTGGAAAGAAGAAAAGTATGGATTAGCCCAAAGCTTGGCCCAAGAAAATATGAATGGATAAACAGAGACATTAACCATTGATGTGGGGCTTGCTACATGGATGGAAGGTCACCACCCCTGGAAAGACATTCATGCTTGAAGAAAAGTTTGTAAAAAGAGCATTACTGTTAAAAACAGGCATGTATTCAAGGTCTGTGAATGCTTAATTAAAATGTACAGATACCTGTTCAAGGCACCTCAAGGGCCCTTGGAGACACAAATAAAAGCAGCCAAGAAAGAAAAGGCTCTTTTAAAGAGTTTCCAAAAAGGGTATCCAAAAGTAACTGGGAGAGCACAAGGCTATTTAGAAAAACTAAACAAGCAAAGCCTGACCCTTCATTATAAGTTGTGCCTATTACCAGATGAAGCTTTCACCTCTTTAAAGCTTTGAGCCAACTCAATCATCTTATAACCATGCTATCTGACAAAGAGTATTATTTTCATTTGTTTTTCATTTTCATTTTTGATAACAGATTTTCTTTCGGCAATTCACACATTGTCCAAAAGCTTCTGAATTTCTGGAATTGTTCGAAGGGGAAGAATTATAAATATTCAAATGTCTGGGTTGGTGGGTCTTAACCTTATAAACACAAGATACTATGAGAGCTTAATAACCCTTTCAGCATTCTACTCTACCCTTTGAAGCAGGTAAATTGAGGTCTAAGAAAAGCCAGGAAGATATATGTGTACATACATGTCTTTCTGAGGTCTGTAAGGCCAAAGAACCTTACTTTGAAAAACATTGACTCCCATCCACCCCACCAGAATTCATTTGCTCACTGATAAAGTATGGTTATTTGGTGAGTGCTAAGAAGGAAAAATAAGACATGGAAGCTGCCCAGTTTGCCTTTGTCCCAAAGGAAAGCTTGGGTTCATGATCCTCTCCATGCCTAGATTCAAGTACTCCTTGACCTAGTATGTTGCTGGCTACCTGACATGAGATGAAAAGAAGTGGTAGATATGTATACCCAAAATTGTTTCTCTTAATGACTTGCCTAGAATTGTTTTTTTACCTGGTCAAGTCATGGTATGTCCCATAGGAGGACAGTAAGGTACCTCGGCCAGTGAGGTACATAGCAAAGACCTTTGGGAGATGCAATCCTCAAAAACATGATAGCAACTCAGCAAATTGGAAAAGGCATTATTATATCACTGTTTGGTTGAGATCAACCAATATGATTCCTTTCCTTGCCCAGGCAGTTAGTTTTTGTTTCTCTTGTTTGAACAAAAGCAGAGTGTGAGTATAAAGAGAAGACATCTATATATGGAGATATTGGGGCCACAGACCTCAGGGCAGCCTCTATGTAGCTGAGTGACCCTACAAAAGTCATTTCTCTTCTTATCCTCTGAAGAATCAGAAGGTAGAATTTTTAAAACTTCTAAAGGCCTTTCTTGTTCCTGCCCATTTGTTGTGATTCCAAGAAAGAAAGGATGTTCATGGTTAGCGCTTACCTCAGAAATTAAAACCAAGCACTGGATGCTTTTCAGGTAGAGGGGAAATATAGCAATTGGGGCCATGGGACACAGAAAGAGGATTCAGTTGGGAGGGAATGGGAGACAGGAGAGGGGAGGGCCTGGGAAAGAAGAGACAAGAATGTGTAAAACAGGGTTTCTCAACCTTGGGACTATTGAAATTTTGACCTTGATGAGTCTGTTGTATGGGGCAGTCCTGTACACACCAGATGTCAGTAGAATTCCTCCAATCTCCAACTCTCAGACCCCAGTTGTGACAATTAAAAATGCCCCTAGACATTGTTGAATGGCCCATTGGCAACAAAATTGTTCCTACTTGAGAACCACCAGTTTCAATCAAACAAATATGACGGTTTTTTTCCAGCAAATCCTTATAATAATTATCCCATATACTGAAAAGAAATATATGCAATTTCTACCATTGTACACATGAAACTATTACTTGTGAACAATGTAAATCTGAAAGAGAAAGATAGTCCCTTCACAAGTTGAACCTTCAGCAAGTTCAGATATATAACAATAAAGGAAAGTTAACAGAAGTGAATGAGTAGAACCCATGAAAGGCATAAAAATGGCAGATAAGAAAAGGCAGAAATCTGGGTGTGGTGGTGCATGCCTGTAATCTCAGCAGCTTGGTAGGCTGAGGCAGGAGGATCATGAGTTCAAAGCCAGCCTCAGCAACTTAGCAAGGCACTAACAACTCAGTGAGACCCTGGCTCTTAAAAAAAAGTACAAAAAGGGGCTAGGGGTGTAGCTCAGTGGTTAAGTACCCCTGGGTTCGATCCCTAATACCAGAAAAGAAAAGAAAAGAAAAGAAAAGAAAAGGCAGACAACAAAGTATAACCTGGGATGAATGAGGATCAGTGGGGGCTAAAAGAATGAGGAGATCCTTGAGGGTGAAGGAAGAGATATGAAGGGAGTAGAAAGAAATTGAAACCTACAAAAGAATGAGGAAATTCATGCTCTCTCCCAGCTCATGTGTATGTGTGCGTGCGTGTGTGCGTGCGTGTGTGTGTGTGTGTGTGTGTGTGTGTGTGTATTAAGCAGATTATTTAGGGCAGAGACAGAGAAGTCTTATTCTGAGGGACAAGAGACTAGATGGAAAGAAGAACTGCCATCTGAACATAGGGAAAAAAATTGGAGGCTGAGGCCAGAGGAACTGGAAGCACGTGCAAAGTTAACACCTGAGCACATAACATCAGCAAGCAAGGCATCAGTGGCACTCGCTTATATAAATAGAATGGCACAGCTCCACCAGTCATTTGGCAGCCATCAAGTCTATACTGAGGGTCTGCCAAGTGCCAGGCACTGTGTTATCTACTGGAGATATAAAGCTAAAACTCCCTAGCCTCATCCTCAAGATGAAGTCTATCTAGTCAAGTTCACTAAGAGGAAGACAGTTCATGATTGCTGCTCTGGGAGGAAACTCACTGAGATTCTCAGTGCTTGTTGCATAGACAATGAAATAGCATAATCGGGGAAGAAAAGCAGCTCCCAGCACGCTCCCTACCACCTTCAGTTGGCTTTAAAACAGCGATCAGGATAAAAGTCTTATATAAGGTTATATAAGAGGTTCCAGAAAACCTCAAAGCCACCCTTCCCCTCCAAGAATGAAGCTGATTTATAGCACTGATTTTCAGGGAGACCCTCTTACTGTCCAGTCAGCTGAATTTTTGTGAATTTTAGATGCCCAAGGGTTGGGTTGCTGTTTTGAATTAGTTCCTCTTGTCAGGGGATATAAGAAAAGGCTCCCAAAGGAAGCCTGCAAAAACAGCTCATTACTGTGCAAACCATTCCCCCGCCACCTCGCAGAAGATTCAGGCAGAAAAGCTTTGTTGCCACCGTCTGATAACAGAGGTGGTGGCCTGAATACTAACCAGAAAGCCGCAGAGAAGGAAATGTTTTCTGAGAAAATGTGTCTTTTCTGCAGGTAGAAAAACAACAAGACAAAAAAAAAAAAAAACAGCACAGGTCTCCCTTCACAAATCTCAAGTGGGTAAAGCTACAAATATCTAGGGAAGGAGTGGGAAGGTTAGGTCTGGGGGTTTAGTTTTGTGTAAGCTGTTTTCAAAGCCTCCCTTTTGCAAGCTCACACACAGTGCAGTGGGTTTGCTTAAATGAACGCAAACAAAGGAATAAATTTGTTTGAAAGGGCAGGCTTCATTATACTCTAATTAATGTAAATCTCACCCACAGAGAGGAACCAAAATAAATAACTATAGTAATTAAAGTTTAGGGGATTTTGTTTTGTTTTATTTTGTTTGCGGAGGGGACAGTTCAGGAGTGGCTGAAAAAAGATTCAGATTTGATGGGGTTTCAGGAATGAAATTTTGTATAATAATTTTTCAGAAGAACAAACTACCTAAAATAGTCGGGTGATTGTCCCTAATCCAGGTCAGTAAATTCTTTCCTTTTTCGGAAGGGAATGCACCATGCTCCCTGAAAAGGGTTTTGGAAAACAAAGAGACAAAGTCAAAAACTAAAATTCCTTTAGAAGTTTTTTTTTTAGCCTAAAACAATAAAAGGAAAGAGAATGAAATCATTAAGGCACTGTTATATTGAAATAACCAGACCAACAGAGCTGAAAAATCAAAGCTGAGTTTATTGCTCACTAGGCAAGGGAAAATTGTGTCATGCCAAAGTGAGTTCATTGAGTCTTCTAGATTCTCCCCAGGCAGAAGGGCTGGTTAGGGTCAAAAAAGGAATTGTTGTCAAATAAGGCAGGATTCTGTAAAGTATTTTTTGATTGGTTAGGGAGGGGATTATAAAATCTCATTTGTATTGGTTCTTGCCTGATTTACATCACAAAAGCACAGGCAACATTTTCAAAGTGGCCCAAGATATGTTGTATTGAGATTCTTCCAGGTTTGGGGTCATGTAGCAGTCACTTGAATAATAAAATCCCTAGTAATATATAGGAATTTCCACATTGTATTTTTCAAGATGTGCTGATGATCTAACACAGGCTACCAGAAGGGCAAGTTCGAGGAACACAAACATTTCTGTGACCAGCAAGGCAATTAATTCATGCTTGCTTCTTCTATTTGTGTCATATCCGCACTGCCTGGTGAGGGAGCCAAACACTCAAAGATCTCAGGCAATGGGGCCTTGGTATGCACAAAGACTAAAATGAGCCTGGCATACTTGAAAAGCAGTAAGAAGGGCAATGTGGCTAGGGAAAAACGAGAAGGAGGAGAATGAGAAAAAATAAAGAGATTAGGTGATGTACGAGTCCAGATCTTCCCAGAACATGGTAAGACCCAGACTTTTATTCCAAATAGAAATCCATTGAAGAATTTTGAGAAGGAAAGTGACAAAATCTAATTTACAATTTTTAAAAGATTTCTCTGCCTGATATGTGAAGAAGATTCATTCTCTAGGGAAGTAAAAGTAGTAGAAGCAGAGAAAACAGGAGGCTTATTATGGTAGTACTGTAATAGTGGTCTACGTATAGCCCTTGCTACTCTACCACTGTAACTTATTTTTAAAATAGACATGTTTCTTTGTCTGCCTCTCTCCCTGCTCCTCCCTAATCTCTCCCCTTCCCTAATCTCAGAAGAAACAGGATTATCTTTCTTTTCCATTTTAGACAGATGTATCTGTCCTTGAACGCATAGTCTCCACAGGAATGAAGTAATCCAGACTTTGGGGATGGCACCAGAAGATCCCAGAAATGACCATCTCCCAAATTAACAAGTAAATTATAGCTCCAACAGAGAACACGTGGAATGTAGACTCTGAATCACCTCTTTAAAAGTCCCCTGTTCCTCCATCAAAATAGGGAGGTGGCCAAGAGGCAGAATTGCAGCCTCTGGGACAGGAGTCCCCTGTGCTTCTCCTGTGTGAGCAAAGCAATAAACCTTCTTTTCCCTTTTTCTCAAAACCGTGTCCTCATTATTGGTTGGCATCCAGGACAAGAACCAAGCTTTCAGTAACAGTCCAAGGGATGCTGGTGGCTTAGACTAGAGAGTAATAATGGATAGAGGTCAGATTCATAATCTCTTTTGAAGGTAGAGCTAACAAGACTTGACAAGGGATAGAGAATAAGAAAAAAAGGAAATCAACATGACTACTGGAGTTTCAGCCCAAGTACATTTTTAAAGTTATAGGAAGGGTGAACTCTAGAAAAGCAAAGGCTTTAGGGGGATGTTTAGATTAGGACATGTTAAATTGAAGGTACTAGTGAAACATGTATGTACATGGCAGCTTGGATATATGAATTTGGGTTTCAAATGAATGCTAGAGGTATAAATTGGAATCATTAGCATGTAGATGTTATTAAAAGTTACAGGAGTGGTTCAACATGAATCCACTTGATAATAATAGTACTCATCCCCATATGGCATATTTATATGTTGATGATAGAGAAAGAAAAAGGAAGGGAGAATAGGTGAAGGAACATAGTCCTTGGGTTGAAAAGGGAAGAGATGTACATAGGGACAGGTTGACTTTAGAGTGGAGCAGTAACAGATAGCTATGACAGGAAGGGAATGGAAAATATAAGATTAGAGATGCCTACAAAATAAGTTAGTAGAGTTGCAGCAGGAGAAAGAGGTGGTAGTCTTTTCCTGAGTACTTCTATTTTTCTCAATGAATTAAGAAACAAAGCCATCAAGAAGAGTGAGGGGGAAAAGGCAGTACTAAGTTTTTTTTTTAAAGATTTTTAGCTGCAGATGGACACAATACCTTTATTTTGTTTATTTAGGTTTTTTTTATGTGGTGCTGGGGATCAAACCCAGTGCCTCACGTGGGCTAGGCAAGCACTCTACCACTGAGCCACAACCCCAGCTCAGTACTAAGTTTTTAAGGGCAAAAGAAGTTATGAAATAGTTTCAGAGAATGTGAAATAAAACTGAACAGGGATAGTCAAGTAAAATTTACAACCATTAATTTGAAGTGAGGCCAGTAGCAGGATGGTGCATTTTCCCTCAGATATAAAATGGACAGAGATTTGGGGTTATCCTGGGTTAAGAGGATCAGGTAATTTAGAGGCCAGAAGTTTAAGTACAAGATCTTCTTGAATGTGAAAGTTGCAGGAGAGCAATCACTAGAGTAGTAGTAGAGGAGAAGGAAAAAAGGGAGGGAACAATGACCTAAAATCTCCATCAAAATAGGGAGGTGGCCAAGAGGTCAGTAGATAGAGAAAGGGGTTGATTGACAAAAGGCAAGTAGGAGGGCTGGGATTGTAGCTCAGCGGTAGAGCACTTGCCTCACATGCGTGAGGCCCTGGGTTCGATCCTCAGCACCACATACAAAGCAATAAGATAAAGAGAATGTGTCCATCTACAACTAAAAAAAAAAAATTTAAAAAAAAAAGGCAAGTAGGATGATGGCATAAGCTTCAAAGAAGCTTTGGTTTTTTGAGGGGAAGGAAAGAACACAATGCCAGCAGGCTCAAAAGTCCAGTTAGTAAGATAGAGGAAAACTGGGAAAACAGACCAATGGTTCTCAACTTGGGGGGACTGTGCCCCCAAGGGACCTTTAGCAATGTATGGAGACATTTTTTGATTGACACAACTGGGGAGGCGATGCTAGTGACTTCTAGTGGTTAGAAGCCAGGGATGTTGCTAAATATCCCACGCTGCATAGGATACCTCGCAACAAAGAATGATCCAACTCCAAATGCCAACAGAGCCAATGTTGAGAAACCCGGAGTTAGATCAAGAAAGTTAAGGGAATGTTCACAGAAGAGGGCTTGTCCAGTGGACAGAGTGAAAGGGCCTGAGAAGTAAAGAAGGTATGGGGAGTTGATCAAAGGAGACAAAGCCTTATGGGGAAAAGGACCTAGAAAGTAAAAGGGACCTGGGAAGATTGGCTACTTAGTGGTGACTAAGGGTGTCAGATATCATTGGTTTAGTTCTGAGAATGACATGGAAGAGCCATTCTATGTACAGTTTTCTTCTTTAGACTGGTCTATTTGGTAAGTTATGGAGGTGGGAAAGGCAGGATGAAAGATGGAGGGGACTACACACACAAACTCCCACCATCACCACCACCCCAAAATATAAACCCAGGTGCTCACCAAGAAGAGAATCCCAGAGCTTCTTGTGTGTCCTGCTGGTAGCCAGAGGCAACCTTAATGTGAGCTCAACCTAGCCTTCAAAGGTAGGACATGAAAAAGAGAATTTTGTACAGTATCAATATAGATGTCTATAAATGGGCAAAACCTCAAAGTCATAAAATCCTATATTAAAATGTCACATTTTGAAAATGATGAAAACTGAATATGTGTGGTGTGATAAAATTGGAAAGTGCTACTGTACCTTAAATGTGTCATTTACATTTTGACAGTTTCAAATGTTCCCTTCTGATTCTCTTCTTTTTGATAGAACATTGCAAATTCAGAGGAATTTGTGGTTCTTATTGTTGAAGGACTCCCCCTACCCCATTTTCATGGACAGAGTCATGCACTTGAAGGAAAAGCTACAAAATTCTTAGAAACATTTTTTTCTCAAAATATCAATAATTTCACTGTGTTTTACAAAGTAAAAATTATGTTAGTGAATAAGCACTCTGTACCAAGAATTGTGAACCCCAAAGGAATGTAGTATTTTAATTATAGCATTTCTAACTATTTCATTAAAACATGTTTTTAATTTTCTGGGGGCACATAAAAAGGCACAAAAATTTAAGATGATTCTTCAGATTTGGTTGTAATATTATAAACTTTACAAGGATTTAAAAATTTGACCATAAAGGAAATCTCATATTTTTAAATGTGTTACTTTTAAAATGTATCTGGGAGTTAAACCATTGAGTAAGATTTTGATATGAGATATATTTGAGTCGACAGTCAAAACATTGTTTATAGCCCTGGATTATTTTATTTCAAGTACCAACATATTAAATCATGCATTATAAATCCAGATTGTTTAGGAATATTTTCATGATAAGCAAATGACTGATGATATAATATAGCTCTTTGAGTCAGTTAAAATTCTGCCCTAGTGATTTTTTCCCCATCCTGTTGACACTCAGCTTCTTTACCTCGTCAGAATGTCTCCTTGGTCTCAAGGGCAGCTGAATTGTACCTTGTAGAATGATGAATACAAATTCAACACTACCATCTGGAAAATATCCTAACACTGATAATGAGTGTAAAGAAAATAGTTAAAATATTGTTTCTAAATATTATTTAAATGTCAGCAAGTTATTTTGCTTTGTGTGAATAATAATGAGTCTATGAAAGCCTACTTCTGAAAAACTCTACTGTTAAAGTTGTAAATTTTTGTGTGGGTAACCTCTTTTTGGGACTACCAAGAAAAGTATTGCCCATTAGTGAAGTTATATCCAACTCCACTACGCCACCCCAACAAGTAAATCAAGATAAAGATTGAGGTGGGTGAGTTAAAAGGAATAAAGTCATTTAGTTCTTTAGACAAGGAAAAGAAAAGTTTATGGAATGGAATGAGAAAAATACTCTATCCAGCTAAAACAAAGAAAGAGGAGAGAGCTGGGGTTGTGGCTCAGTGGTAGAGCACTTGCCTAGCATGTGTGAGGCACTGGGTTTGATTCTCAGCACTGCATATAAATAAATAAAATAAATATCCATTGACAGCTAAAAAGTATTTTAAAAAAAGAGAGAGGAGAAAGACAGGGAGGAAGAAGGAAGAGGAGGGAAGGTGGGAGAGGGAGAGTGGGGGAAGTAGATGTGGACAGGAAATGCTGTGTCATTCCCTCCCCTTCCGCCCCCTCAGAACTCCTCCTCTGGCAGCTGGTAGAGACCCAGGCCAAGAGAGAAGCTGCAGTCCTGTTGTGAATGAAGAAGCTCTGAGGACTTTAAATCAAGGCAGAGTCACAGAGCAGAGAAGCCAGGCTGAACTCAGGGAGTTCAGCACCAGAGCAAGCAGATGAGAAAGGGGATCAAAGGTTTCCCTCTCCAAAGCTGTAAGAGTTGAAAGAGAAGGACCAGATATTACCATAGCTGTCAAATGGTGAACAAAGGAAGCATTTTATCTTCAGCTGGTTTACTTCACAAGTTATAATTAAGTTGCTTTTTAAAATGTCTGTTTTACAATATGAGTTTAATGAAGATATGCATATTTGATAATTATAGTATAGAAAATGTATAGTTACTCGTCTCTGAGTGGGAATTTAGGCAGAAAACGCTATGCAGGCCTTAGGAAAATAGTTGGCCCAGTCACAATGAAACATGACCAAGGCATTGGCACTACCTTGGCACTTAATAAATATTGGTTGAAAGGATCAATAGATGAATGGATGCATGTGCGCACAAATGAATGAATGTAAGCTGGTCAGAGAATCCTTAAAATTGCAGGAAAGTTTTGCTAGGATTGAAGAAGCCAACCCTGGAAAGAAAACACCCAAGTTATAAACTAACAGAAAATGCCTCCTCCTCCAGCAGTCAAGAGTATCACTCAGCTTTTAATGACAGAGTATATGCATATTTACATTAAAATAAGCAAATGGATTTGACAGCTTAATTTACAGTGTTTTCTCCTTACCACTTTGTTTCTGCTAAACAAGAACTAAATGCCCAAATGTATGCAATGTGGCATTTCAGATGTTGAATGGCAATAAACAACCTCAGTGACATAGTATGACAAGTATTTCCTCCCAAGAAAGCTTTCTAGGATGTAAAACTTGCTTCCCATTTGTGTTGCTTGAGAGAGTGATTAGTCCTCCCTTAAACATGCTTTGCAGTTAAACCTCTCAATAGTGCATTGGTAAGCCAACCAAAGAACTCCATGCATTAAGGGATTTGGTCAATGACCATGTTTTAATGACCATCAGATCATCAGGCGGTGGAGTTCTTTTACCTGAAATTTCCCTCCTGACAGGGACTGTTTTAAATATTCAGGTACTGGGAGATGGGCTAGGGAGCAAAGCCAAGAAGAGAAAGTGAATTATCAGCACACCGGAAACTTGGAAACTAACTGGCGAGCCAGTTTCTTAGGTAGAAATGCCCTTAGCAGAGGCAGACTGTCTCACATTCCATGTTGAGTCTTTTACCTGTTCTTTTAAGTAACAAAATAGAGCACAGCAGGAACATACCACCTAAAGGATATGTCCTCAAGCCTAAATTAATGGCTCCATGTAGCAGCACTGAAAATATTAGATATGAATCTGGGAAATAATTAAAGCTGGCTTTCCCATTCCCTTCCAATGAGACTTGGCACTCGCCCCTTACTATGCAATGTCCAGCCTCATCTTTGCCTACTATAGGGTTATATTTGTAATTTTTACATAGATTCTGTTAAATAGTCAAGAATCTTTAATCAGATAGTTAACTTCCATATTGGAACCCAACACATTTATTTTCTGGCAATGTAATCTTGGAAGAAATAACTAACCTCCCTAGGACTCAGTTTCTTCACCAGAAAAATGGAATAAGGCTCTGTTATGAGGTCATTGTGAGGAATAGGATAATGCATGTAAAATGTTTAGCAGATTGATATATAATAGACATTATAGAACATTCACCAGTAATAACAGCTATCTATTATGATAATTGTAGCTATCCTTTAAAGTTTTCAAATCTTAAAGATAGTAGAAGGTTTTTAAAATTTTTTATGTGTTTATGGACCTTTATTTCATCCATTTATTTATATGCAGTGCTGAGACTTGAACCCAGGGCCTCACACATGCTAGGCAAGTGCTCTACCACTGAGCCACAACTCCAGCCCAGTAGTAGATGTTTTGAAAAGCATTAAAAATAAGGTCTCCCATTAAAATGCCCTACTATTATTTTGTTTTAGTTTTAGCACATACTCTGTAAGTCCCACCCCCAGAGATCTTGATGGAATTTGTCTGGGGAGGGTTTGGGGATTGAAAGGTTCTTAAACTCCCCTAGTGATCCTAATGAGCAGCCAGTGTTGAAAGTCACTAATCCTCATGATATAGATTTGAAGACCGATTCCCTTAAAGCTGAATTGACCTCCTTGAGGCCATATGACCACTTGGTATGTATAAGACTGAACCTCAATATCAATATTTGGTATGTCTTAAGATAACTCCCAGTCCTGTAGAGTACATAACCCTTTGCACATAACCCTAAAGTGTCTCCTCAGTAAAGTTCTACCTGACATTTCTTCTCTTCTAAAATACGTATTTTTCATCTATACAGGGTATTTGGAAAAGAAGATGTCAAGTTCTTGAGTGGCAGGTAACCCCTAATGGGCAGTACAATCGTCAGTCTGGGGAATCTAAGAGATCAGGGAGCTGGGACTCAAAAATGATTTCTATATCCTGGACAACAAAAGGATTTTAGGACAGTGAAGCACTGTCCCTGTAGGAATGAGCACTATTATTATCACTAAGTGTTTCAATTTGTCACCAGAGGCATGTGTGACTGAGAGCTGAGATAGTGTAGGCTTCTCTGCCTGGTGGTCAGCACATTGGCAGTTAAGAAATAAACAATAAAGTCATATTTACTAGAGCCTGTTCAATAACTAGGCCATGTCTGTGCCTGCATCTATTTCTCTTCCTTCTAGATTTTGGATTTGTAAGTATTAAATCTAAAATTTCAACATTATATATATATATATATATGTTGGTATATAGCAGCTTTACTCCATTCCTGGCCCATTTCCACCTCTGAGGCTTTGATTGTGCTGCTCCACCTTCTAGTAATACCTTCCCTTCTCTTCTTTTCCATCTGTGTAAAATCCTACCCATTCATCAAGGTCCACCTTTGCCTTAACTATCACTACCTTGAAAAATTTCTCTTGCTGGTGAACTATCACACCAAGTCAATATCACAGTGTTCAATATGTAATCCAATTTAGAAACTCAATTATAAGCTCCTAAGGGTAGGAACTTGCAGAAACATTTTTCTGTATCTAATATAACACTAGACTGGCTGAGCATTATATCAGATTCTTGAAAAACAACTCTGCTTAGTTTATTTTTGACCTCTTGCTAAAGGGGAAGTAATGAGCGGGATACTGAAAAAGTATTATGGGTAAGCTAAGAATAAAAAGGATTAATGCATAGATAAATATTTACTAGGTTGAAGGGGAACTGATCTAAGGAGGAAATAAGTGTATAAAGAAGCAAAACCTCTACTCTGCTGGAGATAAACATGGTATGGAAAATAATTCCTTAAAACACCTAATTCCCAATTCACATAGAAAGTTCCCAAGTAAGTTAGACAAAGTAAGTTCTTCCCTTTGAAATACCAAGGGAAAGTTGAGATACCTTTTTTAAAAAAATATTTTTTTAGTTGTTGATGGACATTTATTTTATTTATTTATATATGGTGCTGAGAATCGAACCCAGTGCCTCACGCATGCTAGGCAAGCGCTCTACCACTGAGCCACAACCCTTTCCCCTTGAGGTACCTTTTGTGAAAGCTTGGATTATAGTTCAGCAAATATTTTCTCCTCCCCCTCCCACCATGAGCACAGTATACTACCTTGCCCCTTAATTTTAGACTTCACCATGTGACTTGCTTTGGACAATGTCATATTAGAAGATGTGGTGCAAACAAAGACTTAAGTGTGCTTGTATGACTGGAAAACAGTATGGAGATTCCTCAGAAAACTTGGAATGGAAACACCATTTGACCCAGCTCTCCCACTCCTTGGTCTATACCCAAAGGACTTAAAATCAGCATACTACAGTGATGCAGCCACATCAATGTTCATAGCACCTCAGTTCACCATAGCTAAGCTATGGAACCAACCTAAGTGCCCTTCAACAGATGAATGGATAAAGAAAATGCAGTACATATACACAATGGAATATTACTCAGCCTCAAAGAAGAATGAAATTATCACATTTGCAGGTAAGTGGATGGAACTGGAGACAAAATAAGCCAATCCCAAAGAATCAAAGGCCAAATGTTTTCTGATATGCAGATGCTAACTCACAATAAAGGGAGGGTCTAGGGAAGAATAGAAGTACTTCAGATTAGGTAGAGGGGAATGAAGGAAGAGGAAGAAGTATGGGGGTAGGAAGGATAGTAGAATGAATCAAGCATTATTACCCTATATGCATATATGTTTACACAACCAGTGTGATTCTACATCATGTACAACCAGAAGTTATATTCCCCCCAAAAAAATCTGAAAGATTGAGGACCTTAACATCCCTGCTCTATACCACTGTCTTTAAACTATATATATGTGTGTGTGTGTGTGTGTGTGTGTGTGTGCGCGCGCGCACGTGTATTTGCTTTTTTAAAGGTAATGCACATGACCAAGCATGATGAGACCCAAGACTACAAAACTGGTTCAACATTTTAAAATTGAAACTTAATGTAATCCATCACATTAAAAGCCTAAAAAATAAAAATCACATGATCATATCAATACTTGCAAAAAAGGGGGCTGGGATTGTAGCTCAGCAGTAGAGCGCTTGCCTCGCATGCGTGAGGCCCTGGGTTCAATCCTCAGCACCACATACAAAGCAATAAAATAAAGACATTGTGTCCATCTACAACTAAAAAAATGTTAAAAAAAATACTTGCAAAAAAGAACATTTGACAAAATCCACCCATTCATCATAAAATCTCTCAGTAAACTAGGAATAGAGGGGAACTTCCTAAATTTGATAAAGTACACAAAAATTCTTCAGCTAGCATCATACTTAATGGTGATAAATTTAAAAATTTCCTACTAAGATCTGGAACAAGGAAGAATGCCAAAATCATACTGGAATTTTCAAAAGAATTTTCAAAATCATACTGGAAGTCTTAGCTAATGCGATAATCCAAAAGAAAAAAGAAGAAGAAAAGATATACAGATAAGAATGAATGAAATAAAATGGCCTTTGTTTACAGAAGACATGATTATTTGTGTACAAAATCCAAAAGAATTCACCAAAAAATTCTTAAAACTAAGAGGCAATTATGGTAAGATTTCAGAATACATGGATAATAAGTCAATCACTTAATTATATACCAACAAAGAACCAGTGGAATTTGAAATTAAAAACAATACCATTTATATAAGCACCCCCAGAAGTAAAATATTTAGGTATAAATCTAATAAAACATGTACAGATCTATATGAGGAAAATTACAAAACTTTGATAAAACCCAAAACAAAGAACTAAATAACCAGAGAAGCAGACTGTGTTTACAGGTAGGAAGATCCAATACTGTCAAGATGACAGTTCTCAACTTGACCTGTAGAGTCAATGTAATCCCAATAAAATCCCAGCAAATTGTTTTGCGGACATCAACAAACTGATCCTAAAATTTATGTGGAAGGGCAAAAGATCCAGAACACAATGCTATAGGAAAAAAACAAAGTTGGAGGAATGATACTACTGAAATTCAAGAGTTGCTGTAAAGCTATTGTAATCAATATAATGTGTTATTAGTGAAAGAGTTGACAAATAGATCAACTGAATGAAAGAGAGCCCAGGAATAGATTCACATAAACATAGTAACAGAGCAAAAGATGGTTCTAGAACAACTGGACCTCCACATGCAAAAAAAAATTATACACATACCTTACACTTTTCACAAAAAAATTAATAAAAAGAAAATCATAAGGCTGGAGTTGTAGCTCAGTGGTAGAGCACTTTGCTAGCATATGTGAGGCACTGGGTTCAATTCTCAACACCACATATAAATAAATAAAGTCCATTGACAACGAAAAACATATTTAAAAAAAAAGAAAATCATAGTCCTGAATGTAAGATGCAAAATTACAAAACTCCTAGAAGATAACAGGATAAAACTTAGATGACCTTGGGTATGGCAATGATTTTTTAGATATAACATCAAAGTCACAATTTATGAAAAAGTAACTGATAAGCTGGGCTTTACTAAAATTATAAACTTCTGCTCTGTGAAAGACAATGTCAAGAGAATGAGAAGACAAGGCACAGATTGGGAGAATGTTTTCAAAAGATATCTGATAAAGGACTGTTACTCAAAATATTCAAAGGTCCCTTAAAACTCAACAAGAAAAGAAACAACCTGATTAAAAATGGGTCAGAAATCTTAACAGACTGCTTACCAAAGAAGATATCCAGGTGGCAAATAAGCAAATAAAAAGATGAACCGCATCCTGTGTCATCAGAGAAATTCAAATTTAAACAATGAGCTACCACCACATACTCATTAGAATAGTCCAAATCCAGAACGCTGATAACACCGAATGCTGGCAAGCATATGAAGCAATAAAAATTCTCATTCATTGTTAGTGGAAATGTAAAATGGTACAGCAATTTTGGAAGATAGTTTGGCAGTTTCTTATAAAAATAGAAAAACTCTTACATATAATTCAGCAATTGCACTCCTTGATATTTACCCAAAGGACTTAAAATTTTGTGTCCACTCAGACACCTGCACAGATATTTATAGTATCTTTATTCATAATCATCAAAACTTTGAAGCAATCAAGATATCCTTTAGTAGATGAGTGGATAAACTGTGGTACACCCAGACAATAGAACATTATTCAGCACTAAAAAGAAATGAGCTATCAGGCCATGAAAAATATGGAGGAATTTTAAATGCATATTACTAAGAGTAGCCAATTTGAAAAAGCTAAATACTATATGATTCTGATTGTATGACATTCTGGAAAAGGCAAAACTATGAAGGCAGTGAAAAGATCAGTGGTTTCCAGGGGTTGTGGTAGACTGGGAAGAAATGAATTAGTGACATGCAGGCAGGAAAGATGGTGGAATAAGATGGACATCATTGCCCTAGGAACATGTATGACTGCACATATGGTGCAACTCTACATCATGTACAACCAGAGAAATGAAAAGTTGTGGTCCATTTGTGTACAGTGAATCAAAATACACTCTGCTGTCATGTACACCTAAGTAGAATAAATAAATTTTAAAAATATATATTAAATAAAGAAATGAATTAGTGGAGCATGGAGGATTTTTAGGGTGGTGAAAATACTCTATTATCCTATGATGATAGATACATGCCATTATACACACACACACACACACACACACACACACACACACACACATATATATTTGTCCAAACCCATAAAATGTGCAACACCAAGAGTGAACCCTAGTGTAAACACTGGATTTGGGGTGATTAAAAAATAATACATTCACATCATTGAAGATATATATTTCTATATACATATATATGAATAAAAGTGGAATGTCTCTCTCCTACCCTGTCCCACATCAACCTAGTTCCCTATCCCTTAAAACACAAGTAACTACTTTTAAATTTTTTAAATATAATTCCAGAATTTCTTTGTGCAGATATAAATATGGCATTATAATTTTCTCATTTTTAACACAAAGAGGAGCATAGCATACCTGTTGTTCTGTCCTTTTCTAAAAGTTCATAATCTATCCTGCTTTCCATTTCAGGACAAGGAGAATGCCCTCAATTTTTTAAAATTGCAGCATAATATTCCATTCTATGATTGTTATTGTGGCCTTTTAAACTTCCAATAAAACTGTATTATTGCTTGAATGATTTCAAGTTTTATATTTCTGACATATAAATGTTTTATCACCACATTTATTATAAATGCAGTAATAATGATTCAAAGTGAAAATGTGGTAATTACAGGATGAGTTTTATGGTGTCTGAAAACAATTTCTGAGATGTGAGGAATATTAATACCAAAAACTCAAGAATCCTGAAGTCTTCTTGGTAGAAAATGTGAATTCAGAAGTAAGAAACTCCTCTAGGGGGAAACATCACTACAACACTTAAGAAGAACAGACTTGGATTCATGCAATACCCACACGATATGAACAACTAGAACTCACCCTTATTCATCCATGCTTTAAAAATTTTCCTGGGGAGCAAATTAAATTGGGAAAACACAGTCCTCCCTTTTGTTTTCTGTTAGAATTCTGGGGATATAGCTTCTGCTTCCACAGGTCTTTGGAGTCATGTTTTCTTTTGTTTCTATTCTTTCCCAGGGTACCATCTGGGATTGGATTTATGATTGTTCAAATTTTTACTTTACAACATCAAATTCCTTACTTTGAAAATTTGGGGAGGTTTTAAAATTTTGTGCAAATAAAAATATTCTGCCTTGGGGCTGGGATTGTAGCTCAGCGGTAGAGCGCTTGCCTCGCATGCGTGGGGCCCTGGGTTCGATCCTCAGCACCACATACAAGGTAATAAAATAAAGACATTGTGTCCATCTACAATTAAAAAAATATTTTAAAAAATATTCTGCCTCTTGCTGATTAAATACTAAGCTTAATAATAAATTATAGGCATTATTATGAAAGTTTTAGTTGTCATTTGCTATACAACAAACTTCACCAAAATGTAGCAGCTCAGAACAAAGATTTTATTTTCTTCACAGTTATGTGGGTCAGGAATTCAGGAAAGGCTCAGCAGATGGGCTCATCTCTGATCCATGTGGCATCACCAAAGGAGCAGGGGTGTCTAGGAGTGTAGTTCAGTGATAGAATGTGGGCTTAGCATATGCACGGCCCTGGGTCCAAACCCCAGGACCATGAAAATACAAGAACAAGAAGGGAGGAGGACCAGAGAATGGGCTTTTAAGATAACTTCTTTACTCACATGTCTGATGCTTCATGGTCTCTGTCTCTCTATGATTCTATCAGTCTTTCTTTCCTTCCACATATTGCATTATCCTCCAGGGTTTCCCATGCTTATGTCAGAGCATGGCAGTCTAAGTGTGACCAGACTTCTTATCTAGCAGCACAGGACTCTAAGAGTGAGTGTTCCAAGGATATGAACCATGCAGGATATGAAATATACCAGTCTCTTCTGACCCGAATTCAGAAAATATCAGTGTCACTTCCATAGTATTTTTTGGTCAAAGGGGACACAGAGCTCATCTATTCATAGGAAAAATCTCAAATAATTTGTAACCATATTTAATTTGTCACAAGTGGATATAATCTGTCTCCCAAAATTTTACCACAATATACGAGCAACATATGTATTTATATCTTAAAAATATAGCAGACATTCAAACAGTGCATGAAGGAAACTTAGTGCATGGCCTATATTTTAAATTTATTTTTATTGGTATGCAATAATTATATATAATGGTGGAATTCATTATGTCATATTTGTACATGCACGTAAAATAATTTGATCAATCTCATTCCCCAGTAGTTTCCTTTTCCCTCTCTTTCTCCCTCTCCTGGTTCAGAGCTCTACTCTACTGATCTACTTCTATTATTATCATTATTATTATTATTATTATTATTATTATTTTAAATAGTATGTTATTATATATATGTGAGATTCATATTTTAAGTGTTTCTTTTAGTTGGAATAACACTAGTTAAGCTGGGCACAGCGACTGCAGAGGTTGAAGCAGGAGTATTTCAAGTTGAGAGCTAGTCTGAGGGGCTTATCAAGAGCCTGTCTCAAAAAAAAAAAAAAGGACAGGGGGATGTAGTTCAGCAATAAAGCACCCCTGAGTTCAATACCCAATACCCCCCAAAAAAGCCCACTAGTTGCTCTTATAGATAAGTCCCAAAATGTCAGTGGCTTGAAACAAAATAAACTTATTTCTCATGCATGCAATGTCCAACCAGAGGTTTAAGGTGGGAAAGGATAATGCTGGGCTCGAAGCTAAAGGAGATTCTTTTGCCTTCTTCAGCAAGAGGCTTTCAAGACCACCCTGGATGTTGACATTAAGGGGGGTCAGATGGGAGAAGAAAGAGAATGGGGAATCCTGCCAGAGGCTTCTAAGAATTAGGTTCAGATAGGATATAAATTAATTCCATTTATATTCCATTGGCTAAAGACTCCTTCTAGATGCAAATATGTCTGAGAATTGTAACCCCTGGCTGGACAGCTGCTATTTAGGAACACTACTAGACAAAGAAATGGAAAACACAAATAGTTGTTGGATAACTAATATATCTACCATGGTGCTCAATAAATGTGAGTTTTTTATAACTTATTCTCACAATGGCAAGGCTTATGTTTTTTCATTGGCCCAGAAACTAAAAAATAAGTTAAAATTTCCACCTCATGAAGAGACCTACCACTATGTCAGACTATTGCCAAGTGTCTCTCCTGTCATACCCTCATGTCATAACATTTGAATCCCAAATTTCAAATATTGAACTTAATTCTCAATAGTTTGGTGTTTAATAATTAAAGTAAGTTCTTCCAGATCACTTCAGAATAAATCAGTCATCTTCCATAGGGAGGCCAGAGACACAAATCAACAGTGATATTAGACAGAAAGTGAAAGATAATGATTTGAGGCTATAACAGATCTTTGATGGCAGGTGATTTAGGGCAGGCCAAGAGTTTTCTTTGGGAAGAAAGTCTTTTTCCTAACTGACATTGAAAATTAAAATTGTTGGAGGATGTTAGCAGCTTCTAACTTGAGTGGAACACTACCTAAAGATTCAAAACCAGACACACAAACACACACACACACACACACACACATATTCATTTGAATAAATGGAATAAACACTATTTCTGTGATCCAAATTTATCATTAACTATTCTTAGGGGGGAAATTTACCCACACATGCATATTAACCTGGGTTTTGTGGACCCTAGGAGGTCCATGGATGGGCATACACACACACACACACACACACATACATACACACACACCCCACGTATCCCTCCATGGTCACCGCTTTCTTAAAAGCTATTAAAACCACTATCTGGAACACCATTAGTCACATGCTAGAGTTCAGCATTTATTCCTTAATATCAATGGTACAAGTTAAGAAATAGGCATTATTAGAGAAAGGGGATTTATAAACCAGGGTCAGGAATAAAGGAAGTTACAAGTCCCCCATTCTCTTGTTATTCCACAGAAAGATAAAATGCTAAGACTCGAACAATCTCCTGGACCTGAAGCATGGGATTGTATTCCCTTAGATCAAAGGTTCTCAACAGAGGCATTTGGTAATATCTAGAGACAGTTTTGATTATTACAACTGAGAGGGTAGATACTATTAGCATCTGGTGAGTAAAGGCCAAAGATGCCACTGAACAATCTACAATGGCAAGACAAGCCCCCTACAGCAGAGAATTATCACATCCAAAATTTCAGTACCAAGGGTTTAGAAACACTGCATTAGAGAGATATTCCCACAATGGCAATCTCTGTCCAAGTAGGTTCAGAATTTCAAAAGTTCTGCTCTATTCCCTTGTATCAAGTCCTACAGAAGGGTTGCTATATTGTGTCCTTCTGATTTTACCTTCCTCCAAAAGCAGAGCTTGTCATGACACAGCATGCATATAGGATAGTCTAATTTGGAAAGTGATCCCAAGGAACAGATATTGGGGTAGTAGAAAAAAATGAAACAGGAAGGATATGAAGTTAACCTTAGGGCACATTAGTAAGCTGTCACTTCTATGGGCAATTAGAACTCAACCTTCTGGAAATCCCCTGAGGGGACATGTAGAATGTGCCTCAGAATTATCTGCCCTAGGGACCAATATGTATCTACTAACTGTCATCCCCTAGTGGTCAAATTTTTTCCCATGGGGGTTAACTTCCTTCAGGTTTGTGCATATCCTCAGAACACAAAAGCTTCAGGGAAGACTTAGATTGTTAGTGTAGCAAAGATAAAGTAGTGTTAATTTCCACCTACACATAAATGATTGCCACCACAGGAAGATATTTGGGCCAAGAGGATATGAGGTGGGGCACAAAAATGCCAATATGCTCATTCTAGCTATTTATTTTGCTGTAAGGGGTCTTTCATTAAACTCTCTCTACTGTCTATCATTCAAATTTACAGATGGAAACAAGTAATCAAGCTTATGGTAATTTATCTGCCAGGAGTGAAGTACGAGCCTGATTCCCTTTCCTGGTAATGTTACATTTCTATTTGTACTGAGATTGTTTTCCAAACAGCTCCTATGCAATATTTAAGATGTCCAGATAGCACACTAGGTTGGAGCCTTTTTCTCCATCCTCTGTCTTTAGGGTTCAGGGTTTTCAGATCCTTAAGGGAAGTAGTTAGGCTGCTGCAACCAGCGTTGACACTTTTTGGTACCCAGGATTCTGCATTCACAGTGAGTCCAACACTGGAAATTCAAAATGGTCAATTTCTCTCAGGCCTGGTAATCTTCTGGTGGACAATGAACCCATGGGGCACTGTTCATAACTGGACTGAAAGGTCTGGCTTGCCCTTTCAGTGGCTGTAGTAATCAAGATGACTGTGGTCATCCAGTGGCCTTCCTTCATCCCAAATGACCCTGCTTGACAAACTTCCAGATCCCTGTCTTCACCCCCAGAAGGGATCTTTCCTGACTCCATGGTTGCCCACTAGATCCTTTACAACCAGAAAACAGGAATTCCCCTCTCCTGTTATGCCAGGTGGATCCATTTGTGGTTATTACTTAGAATAAAGGACTTAGAATAAATCCTACAATGTTACATGATATAGAGAAAGAAGAAACTTGCAAAGCTAAGGTCATGAGAATGAGAGAGCATAAATGTCCTACCCTCTCATTAACCATGTGAAGAAACATCCTAAAGTTGGTTATGGGCTTACATGTAAGAAAAAGAATCTAGCTCTTTCACTCCTAATCTTCGAGCACATGAGTGAAAGTGACCATAAACACACTCCTGGGCACCAAGCCATCTGAATGTGTGTCCCATCTGTTTGCAGGAGTTGCCTGAGACCACCAACTGGCCAATCTCTTGGGACTTAAGCTGAACTTGTGTAACAACATTTCCACTGGGAGAAATGGCACCAGACTAAATCAATTACATTTAGTAAGGTAATATTCTGTTAAAAGTTGTGTCCCCCCCTCATTTCTGAGATATTAAGTTGCTTTCCATTTGGTTGCCATTTAGTTATCTTCATTATTTGGAACTGTTATAGACACTTTGCTTTTTAACAAATGAAGTGACATGATTGGATTAATGTCTCTGTATATAATTTTATGAGCAAGGATAAAGAATGGATTAGCGAGTAAAGGTAGGTACCCAGATCTCTCCTACTGAGAGAAAAAGGGTGGCCTAGTCCAGCCAGCTTACTGACTAGACCACCCAGGATGAGCTTCCTGGGTTCCTGTTGTACAATTTAGCTCCTTGCATCCCAGAACCATTGCAAAATATTAATGTTTTAGTAATATCTTGGTGGAAAACTTCAGCAAGCAGTTGTAATTTTACTGCTAGGAATGCCCTCCTACCAATATATACCTTCATCACATATTTCTTGTTCCACATGTACTGCATCTAAAACCCTCAGCTACAGAAAGAAATGTAACTCTTCAGTGGAAAGATTTTCTAGGCAACTAGTCATATAACCATCTAATCTCTTAAAAACTAATTAAAACAAAATAAATAAATAAGAAAGATTCACCATCATTGCATTAAAATTCTAATGAGTCAGATGCCCATAGTTGCTAATATACCACCTAGAAGATTCTGAAGGGGTTAATGCTGATTTTTGATACTGTGCTGGGAAACAATGAGTATACACTGACAAGGAAAACATTGCTTCTGTCCAGATTCTCTCTGGCCACTACTGCATCCATTAATTTTCTGTCCAGATGACAGCATTCCTCCTAATGTTTGCCTTGCCACTTTTATTTTCCCCAATCAGTTGCAGCAATTCCCTTGGAAAAAAAAAAAGTAAAAACGAGTGCCTGGCAGGGAAAACACAAACAAAGCTTCATTGGTCTAGATAGACATGTGCCATCATTAGCTCTGACAGCTGCCTTAGACAAGGAGCAGACAAAATGCTCTCCTTTCCATTCTTAAAACAGAAGAGAGTGAGAGAGTGAAGATAAAATAATAATGCATATAGGGGAGGTTTCCTCAAATGAAGGCAACATTTAAAAAATATTACCGTTGTGTTTGAATGCAATTGATTTCCAGTGTGTTTATAGCACAGACAAAGTAAACATGAAGAACTGCTGGTAAACAAAACTGCCAATGTCATTTAGTCCAGAAGGATGCTGCATCCGAACAACACATGGAGAGAATCAGTAATCACGTTTTCTTTCAGCCTGTGGTTAACAAATCAGATAGATACACAGGGCTCTCTAGGTATAATGGTGTGCTAAAAATAACCTCCTCACCTCCTTATGTAACCCAGAGGCAATCTCATTCAGTTTCTAAATTTAGAGTCCTCAGCAAAGGCCAGTCTGGTGGGGAGGTGGTTGGTAGTGCCAGTTAGCAGAATTACTCCTAGGGCTCAGCTAATAAAAATTAAATTTATCTCTCTCTGCAATAATATGTGAAGGGATTCAGGTATAGGAAGCATTTTTAAGAGCTGCAAATAAGATAAAGCAAGCTTTGTTACAGCAATCAGAGCAGGAGAGAATGAAAGAGGACCATTTAGACTCCAATTATCTTGTAATGGAAACAAAAATCATATTATGTTTATCTAGTAATCTTATGAGGAAGAATTCTGATAGTACCAACAAAGCCACAGCTTGCAGACTGTTCATAGGTGGAGGTCAGCAACTGAAATTAAGGTGATAATTTCTGAAGCAAAACCAAGATTTACTAGCTTTGACATTTTCCATTAAACAGACACATGCTTTCCTTCTCTGACCCGTTCCACTGTTCATCTCCTGCATCAGTTATAATAGCAAATTTATGAACAGAACTACACAAACACACAGAAGCAACCTACACACTTGTTCCCCCCTTCCTCATAATTTACTAGGATGGTTAAATAATAAAATCAGCTTTGTTTCTAGTCTCTAATTGCAAATTATTATTTACCCTGGTAACATTTCCATTTATCCAGTATGAATACTACAATTCTAATGACCAGAATTGTTTTTGCAGTAATATTTTACAATAATAAATGCTCATGATGGTGTTTAAAGTCTTATAACATCCTGAAGTATCTTTTGAATTATGATAGAAAGACGGTTTCTTGGTTTCTTTTTTTTTTTTTTTTTTTTTGTGGTACTTGGGATTGAACTCAGAGGTGCTCGACCACTGAGCCACATCCCCAGCCCTATTTTTTGTGTTTTATGTAGAGACAGGGTCTCACTGAGTTGCTTAGCACCTCGCCATTGCTGAGGCTGGCTTTGAACCCGCGATTCTCCTGTCTCAGCCTCCCTAATTGCTGGGATTACAGGCTTGAGCCATCGCACCCGGCTCAGTTTCCTGGTTTCAATGAAATATATTATGATTCTTTGAAAATTGTTTATTATTTATTATGAATAGATTAATGGAATTTCCATGGCTATGGGGACTGAAAACCTAGCTTCAAGTCCAAATTTTCTGGCAATTTATTTCAGGAAAACTTATTTAAATATGCTGAGCTCAAAATCCTCACCTGTCAAATAGGCTAATAATATCTTAGTAAAGTACTATAAATTTCAAATGAAAGAGTATATATAATAGTACTCTGGAAATTATAAACTATAAAACTATTCAGGTTTGTTTTTTACTCTCTGAAAAGTAGGTAAGAGTATGGGACATCATGACACACGCCAGTAATCCCAACTCAGAAGGCTGAGGCAGGAGGATTGTGAGTTCAAAGCCAGCCTCAGCAACTTATGGAGGCTCTAAGCAACTCAGTGAGACCCTATCCTAAATAAAATACGAAAAGAGGGCTGGGGACATGGCTCAGTTGTCAGTGGTTAAGTGTCCCTGGGTTCAATCCCTGGCACAAAAGTAAAATAAAAACTTGGTAGAATATAAAGCTTATCAGCTTAACCCCTTCTTTCCTTCTCAAGTGGTTGCATATATTTAGCAAAACTTTATCATAACAAAGACAGAGAGTAGTTCTGCATTTTAAAAATACACTCTGTTTATTTTTAAATAAGAGTGTTCTAATGACTTTAGCCCGCATTTAAATCAATATGAATCTTATATTGAGAAATTCTAGGTTGGATAACAGCATTTTCTCTTTCTAAAACTGTTTTCTTATAGTTCATTAATCAAATGGACTTCCACCACATAGAGATATGATTAACAATCATATAATCTGATAAAATTAAAAGAGCATATTCTTAGTGATGTATATTAAAAAATATGTTTACAATCACATCACACAGCTTATATGTATTTTTTGTTTATCAGAAGCCCATCAAAGAGATAGGGTTTCCAATAACATCTTCTCCATCTGTGCTCCTTCTTTTTCTGGTAAGAACACTTAAAATAAGACCATCCTCTTAAATTGTTTTCAATACAGCCTTGTAAACTATACCCACTATGTTGTACAGATCTATATAACTTATTAATTTAGTATAACTGAAACTTTATACACATTAAACAGCAACTCCCCATTTCCATCTTCCCAGATCCCTGGAAGCCACCATTCTACTCTGCTTCTATGAGTTGTACTATTGTAGATAAATATAATCAGGAAATGTAAGTTTATTGTACTTAATCATGTATTTGTACAGAAAGAAAATTGGGGACATATCCACAACGGAAGAAAACATTAATCAAATTCATAATTTGAACTTTTATTTACACATCCATTCCCATGGCTAATTATTTATTCAAATACAAGCATCTTCCTTAAGTAGGGCCTGTAGAGAAATAAGATGCTGGAAAAAAAGAAAATATGATAGTAACAGCTAACACTGATGCTACCCTTATGTTATGCTAAACATCATTCTGCACTGTTCTAAGTATTTTACAAATATTTAAACATTTAATCCTCCTAACAACTCTTTGACTAAATATTATTACTATATCCATCTTATAGATGGGGAAACTGACATGCTGAAAGGTTAAAACTAATTTTCCCAAGGTCTCTCAACATTTGAGTGGCAGATGAAAGACTCAGACTTAGATAGTCCAGCCCCTGAATCTATGTGCTTAACCACTATGGTATATGGCCTGGACACTGAATCTTCTTTTTCCCCAACAGTGAGGATGTAGCCTGGTGACCCTGATTTTGATTCCAGATCCAGAATGATCCCAGATACTTGTATTTCCTGCTAAGTATACATATGGCTAATCAAAGTTCTTCCTGGATGGTGACATTAATCACAAAATACTCAGTTACAGCGAAAAGTGAAACTCTCCCAAACCAGAAACACCTAACTTTGTCTCGTGATCAAAAGTATCAAAGTGGGTTGGGGTTGTGGCTCTGTGGCAGAGCGCTTACTTAGCATGTGTGAAGCACTGGGTTTGATTCTCAGCACCACATATAAATAAATAAAGGTCCATCAACAACTAAAAAAATTTTTTTTAAAAGTATCAAAGTATGCTCTGCTGGGGTTCCCTGCATCTGCACTTCTTGCTATACCTGCAGTCCCCTTGCTTTGGGGATCCTTAATGAAATAAATCAGGAATTTGCAGTGTGGTGAGCATGGGGATGCCCAGTATGGAAATAGCTGATGAGGAACTCATCACAATTAAGCTGTCCTGCACATTACAAGAGTGTTTCTACCTTCACAACATCTAAAATTCACAAGGAAGAGGCACTGTGACTAAAGTGTTAAAAACACTAGATAGAAACTAATCTGGGGCCCACTTTTGTTTCATCTCTGTTATTAACTAGGGGCTTAACTTGATTGGGTCATTTAACCCCAGAACTTCTGCATCACCATCTATAAACTATGCAAAATGTCAGGCACAGTGGTGCACACCAGTAATCCCAGCAGCTCAGGAGTCTGAGGCAGGAGGATCACAAGTCGAAAGCTAGCCTCAGCAACTTGGCAAGGCCCTAAGCAACTCAGCAAGACCCTGTCTCTAAAAAAAATTTAAAAAGGCTAGGGATGGGGGCTGGGATTATGGCTCAGTGGCAGAGCGCTAGCCTCACATGCATAAGGCACTAGGTTCAATCCTCAGTACCACATAAAAATAAGTAAAGATATTGTGTCCATCTACAATTTAAAAAATATTAAAATAAATAAATAAATTTTTTTAAAAACAGGCTAGGGATATGGCTTAGTGGTTAAGCACCCCGAGTTCAATCCCTGGTACCAGATAAATAAATAAACCATGCACATTGGGGAAGAATTCCAAAGTCTTTTATATAAAATTCTATAACTCTAAAGACACAGACCTGACCAAAACAAAGAAACTGGAGTAGAAATATACCCATAAGAGGAAGTATGAAGTTTTTCTTTTGCATTATTCAATAGTCATAGACCTAATCATTTCCTAGGAAATCCTCCCAAAATCTTGTGCTCTGGAGGCAAGTGTAGCCCTAATCCCCAACCAGAAGGTCCATCACAATTATCCTCTACCTTCAGGTAGATCTGCCAATGCAAAAAAGAACCTCTGTAAATGTTAGCCTGTCGGGGCTGAGTTTGTAGCTCAGTGGTAGAGTATATGCCTAGCATGTGTGAGGCACTGGGTTCAATCCTCAGCACTACATAAAAATAAATAAATACATAAAATAAAGGTAAAAAATGCTAGCTTGTCCTGGTATACAGTACTCTATCAGTCATACCCAGTAAGAACCATAAAAGCCACCCATATGGTGAACCACAATTCGCAGGAGCTTGATGAGCATTAATGCTTGAGAGATAAAGAAATGCAATAGAAAGCCAACTACTGAAGCACTAGAAAGAAATGGCATCATGCTCTCTAAATTCAAAGTAAATAATGAGAAAAATATAGGGAAAAACACAAACCCAAAGAATATGGTCACAACCCTCTGGTGTGTAATGACCTATCTAGCTAACTCAACTACATAGAAAACAGTTATGAGATGATAAGAGGAAAAATCTCTGGGCAACCAAAATAGATGGTGCCAAGTTTATGCACAAAATGTATACACTTAACTAATAGAAAGGAGATTCAAGTCCTCATTCAGAACATGTATATTCTAATTCTATCTGTTGTTCCAACAAACTTATTTATTTGGTTGCCATATTGAAATAAAAAACAAAAAGACTTGAGGCTTTAAGTTTGAGGTGGGGGTGACTAGCAGAAACAGGCACACTGGCCAGGCATGGTGGTGCATGCCTATTATCTCAGCAGCTCGAGAGGCTGAGATAGGAGGATCACAGGTTTGAGGCCATCCTCAGCTACTTAGCAAGGCCCTAAGCAACTTAGTGAGATCCTGTCTCAAAATAAAAATGTTTAAAAATCTGGGGATGTAGCTCAGTGGTAAAAGTATCTCTGGGTTCAATCACCAGCATATAAAAAGAAAAATTAAAAAAAAGAAACAGGCATACTGACTGGGATCATAGGAAGAGAGAAAAAAAAGACACAGAAACTTAATAAAGGAAACTCAAGTAGTATTTAAAAAACACAGCAATGTCAGGCCATTCAGGGAATTGAAGCCCCTTGATTACATTAGTCAAACCTGAAAACTCAGCACAACCATTGTTATTCAAGGTGATCCTATATTATCCAAAATATTTACACCACATTCAGGATTAGAAGTAAAGGAATCAAAGAGAAAGCAAATGCATTATTAAAGACTCCCATCAAATAACTAAAATAAATTAAATGTTGATGTGCATATGATTTTTCTTTAAATGGAAAATACCTATACCAGACCAAATCATTTCCTCATAATGCATCCCAGCATGCTTAGTGGTGAATATTCTGAAGAATCTTTGCAGTGCACCATACTAAAAACTTGAAGTAATGGCATGCAAATTAAGATATTTGGAGAAAATACAGACAGGGTTTTCTCTCCAGATCACAAAAGATGAGACAGGAGAGGGAAGGGAACATTATCATTTTGGTTACAAAATCCCTGAAGTGAAGATAACATTATCTAACCTCTGAAATCCTAATCAAAATCCTTATCATATGTGAAGGAATCTGAAATTTAAATCTCCAGGCTTGGGCCTGTTTGCTTATGATTTCTTGAAGTTGTACATCAACATCTATGTTTTCAAGGGATGCTTAAAAGTCTCCAGAAGATATATATATTCCACAAAATCCAATTCTGCTGCATTTCAGTGCAATGGAATCCCATGTGGGGTGCCTGCTGTGATGCAGGCACCTTGAAAGGTGAGCAAATGTGGCATAGCCAGGAGATTTTGTGGGTGTGGAATCTGACTGAACAAATCTTACTTCACACTTCAAGCTGGCCGTGAAGCACTAAGCAATGTGGTGCTTGTGTTGTGCAACCAGGGCCAGGAAGCTCAACAAAATCCTAATCTATATACATGTTTAACTGAGTCCACAGCAAAAATATTCTTTATTCCCTCCTAGAGGTACAGAATATTGATTCAACTGCGATCCCTGGGCAGAGAAACAGAGTTAAGATTTCATCTGTTTGCCTTTGTAGAGAAATCCTTTCCATCTAATAGGGCATGGAGGAATGACCTACATGAGCAAGCACAGACATGTCTTTCCCTTTCTTCCCTTTCTTTCTTCCTTCCTTTATTTCCTTTCTTTCCCAGATGTCTATATTTTCCCTACATATATATGTGTATTCTCCATAGTTTCCCCCATCACTATATTGAACTAGAAGTTGGAATAAGGCAATGGAAAATCCCCTTACAGAAATCCCTACTGTCAAATAGCATCTCTTACTGAGTCATTTGCTCCTCTAACTGCCTAGAAAATGGCCTCTTCCAGTGAACTAAATGGTTTCTCAAGTTGCTTGAGAAATCTAATGCACCTCCTTCCACCAGGCAATCTGCTCTCTTTTCATATGTAGCATTAGGCCTATTATCCTTAATTCTACACCCACACATGCTGTTACCTAGGCAACGGCATCCCCAGATGGTACATTGGTCAAACCAAAATTTTCATCCATCTTTGTGAGTCAAATAGATGGCTAATATAATCAAATGTACTAAAATTGACTTTCAAAACAGTTATAAAAGGAAATTTGTAAAAATAGCTAGAACTTTTGTAGTCAAAAGGAAGGTTGGTGTGTGTAGGGAGGTGTTTGGTTAGTTGTCAAAACACAAGGAGACAGTCTCTTCAGTCCAGCTTGGTCTCCCCAATTCAAGTAGTACCTGAGAAGGCGCTGGTAGTGGTTTGGGGAATTTTTTCTGTTCCTTAGAGGAAGAAATCCAAATGTAAGATATTGTGTCAGTTAGGGATCTCCAGAAAGAGACTCTAACTGAGGGATTTGGGTACAAATGGTTTATTTGGGAACTAATTACAGGCAGCATTCTAAGAGTGTGGTAGGGTGTGGTGTGGAATGAGACGAGACAGGGAAACAAACAGCAATGCATTAATGAGCTGGTTTCTCCTGTGGACAGTTGGGACACAATCCCACTAGAGACCATATAATAACAATGTAGAACATATCTCAGAATTACCTGACCTATGGCAAGGAAGCTGGGCATTTATCCACCCATTGCCATCCTTTGTAGATTAAGGGTCACTCACATGTATTAACTTCCAAGGATTTGCAGCCTTCCCTGCACAGGGGCTAAACAAGCACCTGCTGCCAGAGAGAATCTCTGGCAGAGAGACATAAAAACCTGATAGTAGTTTACTGGAACCATCTGCAGTGATCTCCTCAGTTTCTGCTGAAGTACCAAAGACAATTGGAAACATAATGAAATTCCAAACCAGTTTCAAAACCCAATCAATAAAATTTGCAGGAGTCTTGACAACCAAAAGACCAAGATTTGAGATGGGACAAAAAATAACACTATGGTTTTTAATCAGGGCCAGCATTAATTACACTGTCATTATTTTCTGATCAAATGGCTCAGAAAGAAGCTGCCCTCAGAAGGTGAAACCAGGACAAGAGAGTATATACATTTGAGGTCCTCACAAGGCCCAGAAAAGAGTTTGTGTGTTGAAGAGAAAAGGAAGCCACACCCAAGAGAAAGTCAAAAATAAAGACCCACTGAGTTAGACTCCTACACAAGAAAGCAAGAAGCCTCTGCTCTGCCCCTTGGAGCATCTCTGACATCTGGAGGCTTGACAGTTGCCCCCAAAATCAAGGAGAAAGTCACCCTGCCATGAGTTGGGAAGATAAACCTAGGGCACTGTGGGGCTTTGACTCAAGCCAGGGGACATGGTGGTAGTAAGCTCCTCAGACAATAATGGAAGAGTACAGCAGTAATGTCTGACCTGTCAGTTCAGCTAACAATCCTCCCCTCACCCATATTACCCTTTACCTGTTTGGCCCAGACACTCAAGGGACCCCAGAAAGTAAGGTGAGGAGACGGGGGAAGAACAGTCTTACATCCAGCAGGAAGGAAACCAGGAGAGGAACACACAGGCCAAATAAAACTGGGACTGTAAAGGAGAGGCCAAGTAAAGAGCATAGTGATTGAGAGAACAGGCTTGAAGTGAGACATGGCTTGCTTTTAGCAAGTTTTCTAACTTCTCTATGTTTCAGTTTCTAGATCTGTAAAATGGGGATAATATTAATACCTACTCTGGTAGGTATAACACTCACTTTTGAGTGGTTTAGTGGAGATAAAGGCTTGAGTAGGTCTGTAGATGAAGACTATGGAGGCTGGGGAAAGTGAGAGTTTAAAGATAAAGTTGGAAAATAACATCCTACAGTGATAGGGAGAGGATGGAATCAGGAATTGAAAGCACTATAGTCCTCAGGGGATACTGTTTTAAACTTTCTGATAAGGATTCAATCTGTTCTACTATTTTTAGTTATTTATATGTCCAAATTCTCCACTAGACTCTGAATTTCTTCATGAACCTTTAATTGTTGAGTTCAACCTATGTGTCAGGTACTGTTCTTGGCATTAAGTAGTGAACTTAACAAAGTACTCTGCCTTCATAGGGCTTACACTGGGGTGAAGGAAGTCAGTCAGAAAGACATAAACATTACAGGAATTGTAGTCATAAGAGCTATAGGAAATAATGAAGCAGGGAAGAAAGGAGGATGAAGTATCAACATGGAAGATGAGGATGATCTGAGAAGACTTTGTTGATAAAGTGAGGTGTGAGCAGAGACTCCATGAACATGGACAAAGAGGCCAAGTGGATATTCTGAAAGAAGCTTTTCAGGCAGCACTATCAATGAAGAGTGTGAGGAAGAGCATGGGGGACCAGCAGGGCTTAGGGGTTAGGAGGGACCCAGATGGAGAAGTCATGTAAGGAAAACTCTAGTGCACAACAATCATTTGGGAAGCATTGTAAGACCCAAATTTTGGGCTGCAACATAAACAAGTTTACTCAGCATTTGAAAGTGGGACCCACACATGGGTATATTTTAAAGATTCCCTAGATGATTGGTATATAACAAAATAGAAGAACCAGTGAAATAGGTCTTTGAAGGCCATTTTACGAACTGGGGCTTTTACTCTGAGATGGAAAGCCATGAAGTGTTTTCAGCAGAGAAGGGATATGATTTGATTTTCAAAGGCACACTCTGATTGCTGTATGTGGAACGGACTAGAAGGGGAGAGAGGAGTGATGCAGCAAGACCAGTTAGGAAGCAAAACACTATCATTGATTTTCTGTATCCCCAGTGTTTGAAGACATAAAATTAATATCCCAAAGACATTCCCTCTGCCTGAAACCTCCAGATCTATGAATGGTTTATCACCATAGTTCCTTCAGAGAGTTGCCAGATAAAATGCAGGATGTCCAGTGAAATTCAATTGCAGATAAAAGATAATTTTTCAGTATTGCATGAGACATACTAAAAACTATTATTGTTTGCCTTGATATTCAAATTGAACTATACATTTTATTGTTATATTTATTTTTCTATTTAACTGGATCCTGTCTTTTTATTTGCTAAATCTGTCAACACTACCTTCATGCTTTACTCAGAGGGTGCTTTCTTTGACTATCAAATACACAAATGAAGCACTCTCCCCTGGATCCTCAATCACCTTTATTCTATGTCATTTATTTTCAGAGCTCTGAGCCCCACCTGGTATGGTATACATAGATTTGTTCCTCAGTTGTCTTCCCCAATACTCTGTAAGCAACTGTAAAACAGGAATTCTATTATATTCTCTGTAGAGTCCCCAGAACTAGAACAGTGCCTGGCACATAGCAGATACTCAACAAATATGGTGGCAGGAATGAAGAAAGGGAATAATGAAAGGAAGGAAGGAAAAAAGTAAATAAACATAGGAGGGAGTGAAGAAATGAAAAAACTAAGCAGAGAAGAAAAATGGATAGCACTACAGATATTTTCTGGAAGAACAAAAGGAGTCTTTAGAAAGCTCAATTCTGACTTTTCCTCTCAGGGCATAGGAGTTAAAGTTATCTGATAAAACTATGGGAGTCAGAGTTGGGCAGAAATTCAAAGAGAAAGAATATTTAGAATGTTCTCAGTGGTGGGAAAACAGGAAAGTGAGTAAACAGTGGAAAACAAACAATTGTCAGAATAAGGATGACTTGCATGAGGTTAACAAGCAGAAGGTGTAAGAAGGCTCTTTTAGGTAGACTTGCAATTCTCTCCAAGGGGGCTGAGGAGCTAGTATTAAAAGAAAATGTACATAATAGCCATTTGGACAAAGGGCTGAGGACTGAGAGGGCCAAATGATCAAGGAATCCAGAAAACTGACTCCTAATTTAAGATAACTTAAGACTCAGGCTTGGTAGGAGGTGAGAGGATGTAGGGGGAGATTATGAGACTTATACCTGAAGAAGGGGCTCACAACCAAATCTCATTGTAGAGGGGTATAGAGTTAGAATAGTGTGGTCAGACAGAAAAATTTGAGAGTACAAATCATTGGAAGTGATATCAGAGCAGTTAATTGCTCAGCCTCTGAGGCTAAATTGTTGGAGTTTAAATCCCAACCCTGCCACTTATTAGCTGTGTAACTTTACACAAACAACTTAATATTTCTGTGTCTCAGTTCCCTCATCTGTAAACTAGGACTAATAACCATACTTACAGGGCTGAGGTTGTGGTTCACTGATAGAGCGCTTGCCTAGCATGTGTGAGGTAGGTTCAATTCTCAGCACCACATAAAAAACAAAATGCAGAAAATAAAGGTATTGTGCCCATCCACAACTAAAAATATCTTTTAAAAATAATCATACTTCATGAAAATGCTAATAGTGATTGACTGAGTTAATGTATGTAAAGTACCTAGACTAGTTCATGGTAGGTAGTTTGTGTTATTATTACAACTAAGTGTATGGGTTGTTACCATTTAGTGGAAATCAAAGTAATTGTAATACAGGAGGACCAAAGTAAGACAAAACAAACAAACAAACAAATGTACCAGATAGGTTTTATCAGATGAAGTAGGCAAAAATAACTCCAAGAAAAACTAAAGCAAGGAAAAAGTAAACATGAAATAAACATTGAAAACATCATTAACAACAGAACTTATTAAGACATAGTTTTTCTAAAATTAGCAAATCTGTTTTTGAAGATAAAACAAGTAAAATTTAAAATAATGCAGACCATTAGGCACAAGATATTCATATTTTAATAATTATAATTACAAATGAGCTACTGAAGAGCAGGGGTTTTTCTTTTTTCATTTTTGTACCAGTGGTATATTATGCAAGTGCATCATCAAATATTTATTGGATACATGAATTAAAAAATAGTAGATGGAAGAAATATTTCCATCCTTTACCATTTATTGTCTATGACCTTGTTTGTTTTTAAATTCTTTTTAATTTTTCAATAGGAAAGACAGTAAATTGAATTGGATATAACTTTCCTATGTTCATAGGCTAAAATATACATGACCAGTTTAACTCCACATCATGTACAACCACAAGAATGGGATGCTAATTGGAATGGGTTGTTCTCCATGTATGTATAATATGTCAAAATACACTCTACTATCATCTATATATATGGCATATATATGGCATATATATAATTTGAATGCATTTGAAGGTATTAAGAACTGACCTTCAACAGACCAATTTTTGTCAAAAAATTAGAAAAATAGATGAGATACCCAAAAAGAGAAAGAAATGAAAGAAAGGAGGGGAGAAGAAGGGCTAGAGGAAGAAGGAATGGAAGGAGGAAGGGAGGGAGGAAGGAAGGTCTGTTTTGAAAGCATCAGAGAGCTGCAGAAATAAGATCAGTAAACACAAGAAACTGCAGAGAAGTGAGCTGGCATTCTGCATCCGCTTTTTCTTGAGGGCAAGTGCCAATTCTAGCCATGAGGCACTATAGGCTGAGAATATCAGCTTTAACCAGAGAGAAGACTGCTACTAAGAGCAAATAAAAAAATCAGAGCTTTGAAAGTCTAGGATCCCAATAAGAAGGGACAAACAGATCTATCTTGGACTTGACTGATTTTCCCCTAGAAACATTTGCTGAATTCTGAAGCCCCACAGGACAGGAGGCTAACAAGCTAAGCAGAAAGCCTATCAACTGCAGAGGGTTGCTTTGGTAGGTCTTTCCATACTGAGATGTCTAAGACTTTAGGACTGACTACAATAGAAGAGCTTCACAGAATATCACAGGTTCTTGATTGGAATACTTGGGGGACTATATTCTAGGATCATAAAGTAACCAATACATATATACTTAAGAAAATGCAACCCAAATTTGGATGTGTTTCCTGAGTTAATTAAAGTAACCATCTCTCCTTATCTGCCTACAAGAGGAAAATATGAGGTCCTCTGAAGAAAAATGACATCACTTAGACCCTTTAAAATTTCTCATACACAAGTGTCTGAAATTTAATCAAATACTACCACACAGTCCAAGAATCCCAAACTAAGAGGAAAATGAGCAATATTCATAGTCCCTCCCCAAAGATGTATCCATATTAGCAAACAAAAACTTTGAAACACCTGATTAATATTCAAGACAAATTGCATAAAAGAGAATAGATGCAAAGATGGAAAATTTCAGAGAAATAGTATCTATTAAAAATGGAAGCAAATGGCACTATATTTTCGTGTGTATCTAAAAAGAATAAATAATGTTATTTTTAAAGGTGGAAGCAAATGGGAATTCTACAACTGAAAAATATAATATTTGAAATTAAAAACTAAACAGATTGTTTACTAAGAGAGGATACCAAAAAAAGAAAATCTTCATGGATTGGAAGACAGGCCAGTGGAAAATATATACACTGAAGTACAGAAGAAAAGGATGGAAATACTAAAAGGAATATAAGACACATATAGTAAGTAAAATATCTAACACACATGTAATTGGAGTCACAGAGTAAAGGTACAATAGAATAGGGTAGAAGCAATATCTGAAGAGACAATGTCTGAGGATTTTTCCAATACACAAAAAGCAATAATCCACACTTTAAAGAAGCTTATTGTACACAAAAAAGGCTAAAGACAAATAAAACCAAAAGCCAGATACAGAATTGTAAAACTTATAACATTGAAAACAAAGAGTGTTTATAGCAGCTCAATTCACAGTAACAAAACTATGGAACCAAACAAGGTGCCCTTCAATAGATGAATGGATAAAGAAAATGTATATATACACAATGGAATATTACTCAGTCTTAAAGAACAATGAAATTATGGCATTTGACGGTAAATGAATGGAACTGGAGAATGTTAGGCTAAGTGAAATAAGCCAATCCCAAAGAACCAAAGCCTGAATCTTTTCTCTAATATGCAAATCCTAATTCACAATAAGGGGGGTGCTAAGGAAGAATAGAGGTACTTTGGATTAGACAGAGGGGAGTAAAGGGAAGGGAGGGGATATGGGGGTAGGAAGGATAGTAGAATGAATCGAGCATTATTACCCTATGTGCATATATGATTATACAACCATTGCAACTCTACATCATGTACAACCAGAAGAATGAGAAGTTATACCTCATTTATGTGTGATGTGTCAAAATGCATTGTACTGTCATGTATAAGAACAATTTTTTTAAAATTTTAATAAAAACAGAGTGGAGTTGAAGATGTAGCTCAAGTGTTAAAGTGCTTGCCTGACTTGCATAAGCCCTAGGTTTAAATCTCAGCACCACAAAACAAATAAATAGATAACTTAAAATAAATAAAAACAAGAGGGGGAAGATATATGGAGGTAAAACATTAAGACTTATAGATAACTTTTCTAAAAATGTGATAGAATCCAGAAGGCAATGGAATGACACTTTAAAACTTCCAAAAGAAAAAAACTGCCAACCTAGAATTCAATATGCAGCAAAATATTCTTCAAACTGTAAGTGAAATAAAGATGTCTTCTGGCAAAAACAGAAAGAATTCATCACCACCAAGCCTGCAATACAAGAAACACAGCAAAGATTTTTTTCTAGAAAGAGGAAAATAATCTGAGAGAGAAACATGCAAATACAACCAGGAATGAAGAACAACAAAAGGTAAAACTAAATAAGTACTGAATACATAAAACAATAAAAATAATTTGTGGAATTTAAAATATAATCAGACTACATGAGAACACCACAAAAGACAAAAAGGAGAGAAATAAAGTTCAAATTGTCTACTATCCCAGCATTTTCAGGAAAGTGGAAAAAGTAACAACTTGTACTAAATTATTAAATTAAGAAAGTATGTCATACTGTCTAGGGTAGCCATTAAATTAATAATCAAAGATGTGCATCTAATGAGCTACTTGAAGGAAGAAATTGAATAATAAAATTACTGTTATCCAAAAGAAAGTAAGAAATGAGAGAAAAAGGATCCTAAAACAGGTAGATCAATTAGAAAACACATAGTAATACAAAAGAATATAAACTCAAATATGTCCACAATTGTATTAAATATAATTTGTCTTAGTAGATTAAAAGTACTTTCAAGGGGCTGGGATTGTAGCTCAGTGGTAGAGCGCTTGCCTCGCATGCGTGAGGCCCTGTGTTCCATCCTCAGTACCACATACAAAGCAATAAAATAAAGACATTGTGTCCATCTACAACTAAAACAAATTTTTTTTAAAAAAGTACTTTCAAGTATGCACTGCCTATAAGATAAAAATTGGAACATAATTACACAAAAAAGTTGAAATTAAAACTACATAAAAAAGACATACCATACAAACAATAACCAAAAGAAAGTTAGTGTTGCTATATTAATATCAGATAAAGTAGATACTAAGGCAAAAACAATATTTGATGTTAGGAAAGATATTTCATAAGAATGAAAGGATTAATATACCAAGAAGATATTAAAAGAAGCTGATAATATAGCTTCAAAATATACAAAGCAAAATTGTCAGAATTAAAAGGAAAAATAGACAAATCCATAATTATTGTAGGAGGATTAAATTAAATGTCTAATTATATGGTATATAAATTAGACTTTTGAAAATAATATTTTAAAACATTTTCCTAATCTATTTTATTTCATTCACTCCATATATGCATTACTTATATTCTTTCCTTTTGAAAGGCCATATGTTAAATGTTATGGTTTTAAGCAGATAAGTTATATAATTGAACCATATTTAGCAATGTCATGATAAATTCTAAGAAATAAAATACAATCAAAGTGGTAAAGTGAGATGAGGAAGAAGCATACTAATTTTATCATTTCTTAAAATAAGAGATTAATAGATACTTCCTGATGAAATAGAATTTAAAATATTATATAAAATTATAATTATAAAGGTAGTCACCAAAACAAATATGTGAACATTTGTAATTATCAGAATAGACTAGAAAAAAACCAATCATACTGACCAAATAATAAAAATATGTTTTAAAGATATGGAAATAAAACCAAACAACTATAAGATGAGTGGACTTCTATTTCTGCTAATGACAGATTAGGCAATTTGGATATACTCTCCCACTAAGAATTGCTAGAGGAGTATGACAATTTTTTTAAACTGTTTAATGGCCTCATAATACTAACAAAATAGAGAAGTATTATCTAGACCAAATTCAGAAGAGAATGGATGCCTGAGAAATGAACCCTGTGATTAGAGTCTCTTCTACTGGGGATGTATAATAGCCTTGAAGGGATAGCTGAGAGGCTTGTAATTTGGTCAACATGGTGGAAGTAAAGGAACAGACAGCGGCATCAGAAACCACTAACAAGGTGGGTGTGGGGCTAACAGGGTGCTGATTAGGCTTTCCATACTTTGACCTGGATCTGCATCCTAAAATTAGTGTGAACTGAAAGCAGACAGGCTATTGTAGGGACTATAGATCATCTTTGAATCCTCTCAGTCCCTGAAATCAAACAGAGGTGATCCAGATTGCTAATGCCTCTGGGCAATGGGCAGAAGCAAATGAGAATCCTCTCTGGAGGTAAACAGCATCATCTTGGGTCTCAGATTATTTCTATCAACAATGTTTCAAATGCAATGTCCAACATGCAAACAAGAAGCAGACAGGCAGAGACAAAACAAAATGAATTAAGTTCACCAAGGAAAAAAATAATAGCTATAGAATAACAAGGAAGGATATTGAAGTTATCAAAGAAACATTTGTTAATAAATATGCTGATCAAATCCAAAGAGATAAAAATCCAATTTTGAGAATTGTGGCAAAGAAATGGAAAGTATATAAAATAATCAAGGTCCTTCTCCCAGTACCAAAAATGTACCCAAATCCAAAAAAACAGTGGAAAATCTTTATAGCATTAATGTGTAAAGTTATTGATTCATTTACTTAATAGGCACAATGTGAACAAGTTTTCTATATAAGCCACAGTTAGATTCTGAAGGAGATAGGATGCTGTTAAGACCTTTATAGGCTGGATGTGGTAGCACATGCCTGTAATCCCAGCACTTCAGGAGGCTGAGGCAAAAGAATCACGAGTTCAAAGCCAGCCTGAGCAAAAGCAAGGCACTAAGCAACTCAGTGAGACCCTGTTTCTAAATAAAATACAAAATAGAGCTGGGGATGTGGCTCAGTGGGCAAGTGCCCTTGAGTTCAATTCCCGATACTCTCCCAAAAAGAACTTTATAGCTTATAGTCATATTTATCACACATATTGTTCTAAGTCAGAAAAGCCTTACTTGTCAATGCCCTATGATTCTCCCTATGTTGTTTTTTAAAAGGTAAAGAAAAAGAAATAAGTTTTTATGTCTAAATGCCCTAGTCCTAAATCTATTCTGTAGGGGAGTTGCTAAAGATGGATGGATGGTAGACCATCATTACTGTGTTGTATGTACAAGAGCTGGTCTCCTTAATCTGGAGTGGCAAGAGAAGAATCACAATTATTCATACCCCAGAGCACAATGGCTTCAGTGTAAGTATTATGATCACACAGGACTCCAGGTCAGCACCATTCTTCAGTCCACATAAGAAGCATAAGAAACTTGGTTCCATCTATATGTGAAGCTGTATTGATTTTGGGACTGTTGAAAGCAATATATTTCTTTTCAATTTCTTTAAAACAGGAACCTGCTGAGGCCTCCTAGAGAAAATAACCTATTCTCAATACTGAGAGGACAGTTGAATTAAAGTGTAAGTTACTTAACTTCCAAGATAAATATCCCTCATAGCAAATATGGCCTTGAAAAGTTTCCATTTGGAGCCTGGGAGGGAACAAAGTTATTTCTTAGGAGCATGAACTTCTCAGAGACAGATTCATGAACAAAGGGGATGAAAGCAGATCTGTTAAAAGAAAACATGTCCTACATATCCTGTTATTTGTCCCCAATACACTATTGGTGTATTATTCAGAAAAAGAGGGGAGAATACTTAGAAAGAATATTATGTCCCCACAAGCTTCTCCCTGAGGCCAAGGTAGGCCCACATGTCTCACCTACATGTATCCATGACCCCTGTAACCAGCCACAGATGATGCTTGCTGAAATAAAAGTCCAATAGTCTGGAACTGTATGTCTCCCCCTGGCACTAGAGCTGTTCAAGAGGCCCTGCAGTCAGGCCTGGGGATGGGGACCATTAAGCTCTGCCTAGTGTTAGGTTTCACCAGCCCAGCACTGTTTCTGAGCAGTCTTATGCTTACTGTCCTGTCATACCCCACTGAACGGGTTGAAGTAGTATTGGTGAAGGCAGACCCTTTACCATCCATCTGGGCTGATGCTAATCTGGGTCATGCCTTAATCTCACAGCTTCAAGGACCCACATAGTTTCACAGGCACAATGAAACGCACACCACAACTGGCAGTGACGCAGGCTGACACGAGTCTGTTGCACTGGGGCACAGGTCTCTGCCTAGTGTCAGGGCAGTTCTAGAGCTCCACCTGTGAGTATTGGTCGGGTGGTAGCTGTGCCGGTGGTGGAGGCAGTTCTTTAGCCACTATGGCTGGCACTTAGGCTGGGTCATACCTGAGTCTCAAATCTGTAGGGATGTGTACAGGTTCAGGGGGTGGGCAGGTTTGCCCCAGGCCCAAAGCAAAGCTAGAATTGATGCAGCCTAAGGTCACCAACACACAGGTCTCCACTTGATTCAGAGGCCAGTCAAGAGGCTCTGTGAGCCATGGCCTGCATATGAGACTTTCAGTTTCTACCTGGTATTGGGTCTCATCCCTGCAGGCCTGGCACTGAGAGTTCCAAGAGAAAACCCTGTGTTACCTCTCATGTCCTACTCATTGCTCTGCTGCCCAAAGATGGAGGAGTGGTGGTGATTGCAAAAGCTACCTGGCCTAAGGCAGTTCCAAGGACTCATTCCAAGGGTATTGGCCTGACAGTAGGAGTCATAGGACTTTGCTCAGGGGTCTAAAACTGGGTTCCAAGTCTAAGACTTAGACTTAATTCCTTCTCCTCCAAGTGGCAGTGATCTCTCTCCCAGCTGGGCTGCTTGGAGTAGGAAGAGGGGTGACACAGACAACTCTTTCTTCCTGCCTTCTTCAATACCTCTTTTCATTTTCTTTTATGAAAAGCAGGCACTGTGTTCTCTCCCCTCATTTCCTGAACTCTCGTGAAGGTAGTTTGGTGTGTGAATAACTTTTCAGCTTGGTGTACCTATGGGGAAACCATCATGAAGCTGGGCATCAGGGCAGGGCATGAAGATGACACAGGGCTCACTTTCAATTGGGAAGCATGTAACTGGTGCTATCTAACAGAAGTACAAGTGAAGGTAGATTGAAGAATATACAGACAATTCAACAGAGCTATGAAACCAAGTCATATCTTAAGCAGCTGGATAGAATTAAGATTGCTAATCAGTTCAACTTAAAAATAAAGAGATTAGCTTGGATTATCTAGGCAGGTCCATTGTATATAATCACAAAAGTCTTAAATTAGGTAAGAAGGAGGCAGAAGAGCCAAAACCAGAGAGATGTCATCATGAGAAAAATTCAACCAGTCCTTGCTACCTCTGAAGATAGAGGAAGAGGCCCTGAGTCAAAGGATGCAGGACACCTTTAGAAGCTGGGAAAGGCATAGAAACAGATTCTTCCTTATAAGGAACTCAGCCTCACCAACACCTTGATTTTATTTTCTTTCAATTGACTTTTTACCTGCAATACATTGATTTTAGCCCAGTGATACTTCCTTCAGACACCTGACCTCCAAAACTGTAAGAAAATTTTGTTTTGTTATTTTAAGCCACTAAATTTGTGGCATTTGATACCAGCAGCAAATTAATACAATTGTTGGAATGGTGTTGTACATTTTGGGACTTCTATGTTGACAGTCTATTTATGAAAGGCTGGAATGGAGGACAGTATTCATGAAGTATTTATGCATCTTCTTCCAAATCACTCCCAGGTATACCACCATAACTATCCAGTCTCTGCCTATCAAAAGATGCCCCCCAAATCAAATTGCTATAATTTATGTTTTCAAAACATCTCACATTAAACCAAATTTTAATTGTACAACTGGACATTGTATAGCTCTCTGACTACATGAGGAAAAGGGGAGTAATATGTTATATAGCTAGCTATTGCTAGATGCGGAGAGCTGATAAGCTCCTGGTCATTGGCTGATCCTGTAGCATCAGCAAAAGCCAAGCCTGGGAAATATTCCTTGCCAAAGGGAAGGATGTTATCAGCTTTTACCCTCAGCTCTGATGCTAACAGTTATCAGATGTCACAGGACAATGGATTTCCTGGGTGCAGCAGAATGTTCCTAGTATTGCAATAGCAGGATGCCTGCAAAAAATGTTTCTAGCTCTGTAACGTTTTAGAGCACAAAGAAGCCTCTGACAATTTGCAAGCCTTAAACAATTTACAGGGCCCTTATAGTTTAACTTCCCTATATAATAAACTTGCTGAGCTAGTTCTGGGTCACTGTTCTTCCATCAGAGTGCAGTATCCCATCTGGCCCCAGCTTTACTTGATAATGTCTCTGTTTTCTTTTCTCTGCATTTTTCTCCATCTTCACTCACCCCTACTTGAGAAATCTTTCTTGATGCTGCGTGGGTTGTGTCAGCTATATAATACAATATCCCAAAATTCAGTGACTTAAAACAAACATTTATATTATTGCTCACAGAACCACTGTATGGTTCTTTGATCTGAGCTGAGTTCCTGTGTAGTTATGTAGTCAGCTTTGGGTTGGATTGGTAGCTATGCTAATCTTGGCTGAACATTCTCACATATTTTGTGGTTAGCTAACTGTAAATTGGTCTAAGATGACTTTAAATGAGAAAATAATGAGCTCTCATCAACATGTTCTCTTTCTCCCAGCAAGGTAGGCAAAGTTTGTTCTGATGATGGTAGAGCCCTCAGAGAGAATGGAGAGACACAAGGTCTTTAGGCTCAGGCACTTCTGCCACATTCTATTGTCCAAAAGCAAATTACAAGGCCATCCCATACACAAGAGAGTTAGAAAATGGACTCTACCTCTGGATAAGAGGACTTGTGAAGAAACATAGGAAGGGGTGAAGAACTGAGGCTAATTTTGCTATCAGCCTGCCATATGCATAAAGCAAACATTATAAAGTCAAATATTAGGGGGAACATTTAAACCCAAATGAACAATTTTCAGACATAAATATACCAACTCTTTCCTACTGTATGATGATATATGCAAAAAGCACCCTAGTTTTTATTCAGCAGAGGAAAAAAGTTCTGTACCCCCCACTTGATCCCAGACAAATATGAACTCAATCCATACCAAATTTTTACCAAGGTATGACCTTGAAAGATATTGAAACTATGGCTTCTTTCTGTTAGAAATGAAATATATTTATTGACTATTTTGTCAAAGAAGAAAAAATGTATTGTTTTACTCAGCATAATGTTGTTGGAACTGTTAGGAGATGTGCCAAATCCTGACACTTTTCAGAATGATTCAGATACTAAAACTTTGCTAAGATAATTCCAGAACTCAAGGCATTTTTTTCCTGAATTATCCATTTCATCACCTGCTTCTTCCCCCTCCTTTGTTTTTGTAAATACAATCCAAGCAGTGCTCATTTTTCCATCTGGGATTTCTGAGCCATTTGAAAATCATAGCAGTTGGAGTGGAAACGGAGAAAACACAGAGTAATAATAAAAAAGTTAATAAACACTATGGCACAAGCACTGAGCTTCAGAACATAGTCTGACATTAAGTTTTGCTCTGGCATGATTTTTACCAGGAGAGAGCTGTTTGAATGAGACCACTCAGAGGGCTAAATATGTGTTCTCTGGAGTATTAGGGATACTGCTGTTGTGTGGAAAATCTAAGATGCAGGAGTCAGGCCAACTAATCTCTTTGACAGCTGAGGAAAGGAAGCTGGCAACACCTACACCACTACATCCAGAGTTTATTGCCCCTCACCAGAAGGTTCAGTGTCAGTTCACCTTAGGTCTTGTCCCACAGGACTACCTGGAGGAATGAACACAATTCAGCAGAGAGAATCTGTCGGTATTGCCAGATTCTCAGGGACTGAGGAGGAAATAAGGAATTAATTGGAAGAAGGAAACATTTATCTTCATCAAGGTAATGATAGGGAGTGATCCAGATCAATGAGAGCAATTCTTATCAACCACAAAAGTGTTGATGAACAAATCAAATTTTTAAAGCTGCAGCCAGGCCCAGAAAGCACTAACCCAGTTTTATAGAGTGCCACAATCAAGACTTTTCTTATTTTCTTTCCCTCTCTTCCCCCAATACCTTGCACTTCAACCTGGGAAGACCATAACCTCCACTTCATTAAATAGGGAGAAAGAAATCAAAGAAAAATGTGGCTAAGGCAAGAAGTTGACCACAATGTTGTCTCCAACTGTTGGCCTTTCCCCAGCCACAGGTAGGGAGGTGGAGAAAGGCTTTGCCCTTAAATAAGTTTCATACTTTGACCATCACATTGGACTGGAAGTTTTAATTAACTGACCAGAGGACTTTCTGTTTATCTAGGAGTGTAGAGAAAAGCCATGGATGGCCTGAATTTTTATCCAGGACAGAGTAAAATGTAAAAAGGAGAAAAAAACAGTAAAACAAAAACGAAAAATTGCTTTAAAATTATATATCACTTTTTATCCTTCTTTGGAAAACCAGTACAGAGATGTATCTCTTCTGGAGGAAACAAAAATAAGGAAGCAATTAGGTACATGATGACAGGTAGTGACAGGGCATGAAGAAAAATAAAGCAGGGTTAGAAGATACGGCAGGAAGGGGGTAGTATGGGTGGCGTTGCAAGGTGGGATTGTCCATAAGGTAACCAGGGAAGGCATTTGAACAGAAACATGAAGTGACAGAGCCAGCCTTAAGAAGATATGTGGGAAGCTGGTTCAGGCAGAAAAACCAGCAAGTGCAAACTGCAGAGGCAGGGAGAAGAGTTTGGCCATCCACAGATTTTTTGTAAGGATATATGGCTAGAATAGAAGGGTAGGGAGAATTAGGTCATGAATTTGGAAAATTCATCAGGATTCTAATCATATACAGTCATGAAAAAGGAATTGGACTTGAAATGCAATCCGAAACTATTTGAGAGCTAATTTCCATTCTAAAATGATTACTTTGGTTACTGTATACTTTGGTTACTGTATACAGAATGGATTCTGTATATAGTTACCCTGAGAATGGAGACTAACCAATGACTAAATTTGCAAGGCAGCTGCTTCCAAATTACCTAGGTTACTTACAGAAAGGGCAGATTGCTAAACTCCATTCATTCCCCCAACCGAATGATTTAGAATGCTGGGTGAACAAGGCAAAGAATGTTCTTTTAGCTGACTCTCCAGAAGATTCTCACGTTTGATAAGATTCTCATGATTATTCAAGAATCAGCACCCTACATCACGCAGTGACCATTTAATGAACACACACAAGAGAACTTATGTTCAGTGTCAGATTTATGCTCCCAATGAAATGTGCATGCTTTTAATTTGCCTCTTCAGTTTAACCATATTTCATTCTTCATTAAGAAGGATCTGTGGGGCTGAGGCTGTAGCTCAGTGGTAGAGCGCTTGCCTAGCATGCGTGAGGCACTGGGTTCAATTCTCAGTACCACATAAATATAAATGAATAAAATAAAAGTATAAAAAATACAATAACATTATTAAAAAAGAAAGATCTGTGCAGAATTTGCAGTTCCAAATCTTTTTGGTTCCAACTTGAGCTTGGGCTCAATTTTACTATTTATCTTACCTTCGTTTTTCCATTTTATGATATTTTTTTATTTTTTAGTATTTTCACATTATTTTATTGTATTAAAGAATTAAACTGTAGCCTCAGTAGTCTTCAGAGCAATATAATGCACCATAAATATATTTAATTTGGACTTCTGTCCATTTTAGCTTCAAAGTCTTCTCTAACACAGGGCAGGGATTCAAATTATTTTTCGCTTAAAGAAACACTAACTAATTTTATTTTTCTACCCACACCATCATTCAAACAGTAACTGGACGAGTTCATACCTAATACCATTTAAAATTTTTTTGTCTGCTAAACACATTCATCTGATCTGCTTTGCTGGATAACATGTTTCCTAAACTGAATTAAAAACAAATCATTTTTAGTCTTCTTTTTTTAACATGTGAAAATTTATTATGATACATTTTTGTCCCATACATCATCTAAATAGCATCATACCACATTCTACCCTGGTGAATGTCATTACAAATGGGAGAATTCTTCATGGGTGGTTGATAAGAAAAAGCAAATTTGGCTATTATCTTATTACATGAAACAAAGAGCAGCATTGTATTTTTGAGGTTTTTTATTGGTTTATAATAGTTATATATAACATTAGGATTTATTTTGACATAATTATAAATACATGGATTATAGTTTGCTCCAATTAAGTCCTCAGTACTTAATTCTAACCCTCCCCTTCCACTATCCCCCTGTTCTCTTTCCTCTACTCTACTGATCTACTTATTTACATTGTTTTAAGTTAGTATCTTGTGGATATACATATAGGTGCAATTCACTATGATGTAGTCATATATGTACATAAGAAAGTTAGGTCAGATTCATTCCTAAGGATGATGAGGATTTTCCCTTATCCTGTCCCTCCTCCCTCTGTGTCAATCCCCTTCTTCTATTCCCTGATCTTTATTTTGATGGCATCTCCCATTTCTTTTCTCTCTCTCTCTTCTCCCTACCCCCTAATTTTAGACTAGCTTCCACATATCAGAAAAAAACATTCTACCCTTGACTTTCTGAGTCTGACTTATTTTAATAGTTCCTAAAAAAGACAAAAAAAGAGAATCAAATATGCAATAGTAAAAATACCCACAATAATATGACAGGAAAATTTATCATCAACATTTTACACTGTCACACTCCATGCTTCTAATAACAAGGATTTCTCACAAGAAACATTGCATTTACATTGGAATATTAAATTGGTGGGTATGAAAATCACTAATGTTTTTAAAAGTCTATTTTAGGCTGGTCAAGGTTAAAATGGCCATATATTATTTCTTACTTGAGCTCTAAGTTCAGAGACAAGTCTGCATGCAATTGGCCAAGATAAGAATTTATTTACCCTGCACCTGATAACAAAATGAAATATTAGCAACCAGTTCATCTTTTGCAAAAAGAAATATCTTTGGGGCTGGGGTTGTGGCTCAGTGGTATTGCATTTACCTTGCATATGTGAAGTACTGGGTTTGATTCTCAGCACCATGTATTAATAAATAAAATAAAGGTCCATTGACAACTAAACAAATATTTGGAAAAAAAAGAAATATCTTCTAGGGAACAGAATGTAATGCAAGGGTAGCTTGCCTAGCATGCATAAGGCCCTCAGTTAGATCCCTAGCACTGCCCAAAAAAAGAGAAGAAAGAATATCTTCTAAATTTATATACTATAAACTAGTAAGTGATATCTGCATACAGACATTTCATGTTTATATTTTTGAGGATTAATTAAAATGATATTTCATAACATTATAAGAATGTCAATTTATATATATGAATTCTGTATAAAGTGTAAATGACCATCTTAACTGTAACATCATAACCCCCCATAATGCAAAAGCTGATTCTAAAGACACCTGCTAATGTAGTGAAATTCATACGATTTAGTAATTACTTTTTTCTTCTCCAATACAAAGTTATCTGGTAGTCTTCAATTTAACTCCATGCCAAAATGTTCCAACTTTAGATTGTTCTACCAATAAAAAGAAATAGGAAAGAGCTAAGCCTAGTAGTACATGCCTGTAACCTTAGTACTGGGGAAGTGGAAGGAGGAGGATCACTTGAACACAGGAGTTTAAGACCAGCCTGGGCAACATAGAGATAGTGTCCCTCCTTCTCAAAAAAAGAAAGGAAGGAAGGAAAAGAAAAGGAAAAGAACAAAGAAATGAAGAGAAAAAAGAAATAGAAAAGAATTTTTAATTTCAAGAGGAAAATGCTTATCATACAATAATAAAAGATAAACAAGTATGAGTTTGTGACTGTTAGAACTCCCATTATTAATACATTTTTCCAGTTCGTCCATGACATTCAAATTGGACTTTAAAACTCAATACATAATAAACCACATCAGAACAGGATCAAACTCTACCATGAAATGAAGAATTATAATAATGGGAGCTGGGGTGGTGGCTCAGTGGTAGAGCGCTTGCCTAGCATGCGTGAGGCACTGGGTTCGATCCTCAGCACCACATATAAATAATAAATGACTAAAATAAAGGTCCATCAATAACTAAACAAATTTTAAGAAGGAATTATAATAATGTCTATTCAGCCTTAAATATTTAGTTTAGGACAATGAACAGAGTAGGATATACCTCATCTATATAACACCATTTAAACAGTGCTATAAAATAATGTTATTAAAACTAATAAGTGGGGGGTCTGGCAGGAGCTACAGAGAGCCCAGATCTGCCCTCAGGAAACTCCACGGGTGTCCAGCCAACAGGAGACCAGGGACTGCTAGCCACTAGCCACTGGGGAGCCCAAACTCAGGGTGAGAGTCCCCGCAGAGACTCTAGCATGAGGCAGCTCAAGGGCAGCCTGAACCCACCTCAGTTCCGCTCCAGAGTTCCTGTGGACCAGCAGAAGCCTCAGAGGGCCCAAATCCACCCTCAGGAAACTCCACAGGTGTCCAACTAAGGGTTGACCAGAGACTGATAGCTACCAACCACAGAGGAAGGCACACCTAGGGTAAGAATCGCCTGCAGAGACCCCAGCGTGAAGAGGCCCCACCCAAGTGCACTCTAGGCCCGCCTCAGTTCCACTCCAGGGTTCCTGTGGTCAGGAGAGACAGAAGGCCCAAAACCACCCTTAGGGAATGTCAGGGGTGCCCGGTTTAAGGCAGACCAGAGCCTACTAGCCTCCAGCCCCAGGGGAGCTCATACTCACTGTAAGGGTCACACACAGACTCTCCTGCTTGTGACTCTGCCTAAGTGAGACCTGGGCCCCCCTCCAGTTCTGCTCCAGAGTTCCTGTTCACCAGCAGGAGTGCAAGAGAGGGGCAAAACAGCCCTCAGGGCCTGCCTCAGGAGCCCAGCCAAGGCCACTCCCACTGCCCTCTAGAGGAACTTCCACTACCTCCACCACCAACTTTAGTGGCAGTAGTGCCCATCTGGAGACACTGGGGGAACAGAAGTAGCTCCAAGGTGAGACACAGGTAATCTGGAGTGTCAATACAAGATTATAGGATAAAAAAAAAAAAAAAAAAAAAAAGATTATAGGATAGAAGCCAAAATACCTCAGATTGGTATTTCAAGAAAGGAAGATACACAATCAACATGAAAAAACAAGGGAAGAAAGTGCCCCCAAATAAACCTGGATACCACTGTAACAGAATCCATTGACAGAATAGTTGTTGAAATGTCAGAGAAAGAATTCAGAATGTACATAATTAAAATGATCAGTGAACTACAGAATGACATAAGTGAACAATTACAGGCAAAA
>CM053417.1:106287086-106329452 GCA_028644305.1 Xerus rutilus
GAACCAACCTAGATGCCCTTTGATAGATGACTGGATAAAGAAACTGTGGTATATATACACAATGGAATATTACTCAGCAATAAAAGAGAATAAAATTATGGCATTTGCAGGTAAATGGATGGAGTTGGAGAATATCATGCTAAGTGAAGTAAGCCAATCTCAGAAAACCAAATGCCGAATGTACTCGTTGATAAGTGGACGCTGATCCATAATGTGGGGAAGGACATGGGAACAATGGAGGAACTCTTCACAGGGATGTAAGGGGGAGGCAGGCATTGGGACAGTAAAGGTGGTGGAATAGGATGGTCATCATAGCCCTAACTTTATGTATGATTGCATATATGTTGTGATTCTCTACAACTTACAACTAGAGAATTGATATGTTATCCTCTATGTACAATGAATCAAATTGCACTCTGTTATCATGTAAGCCTTAATAGAACAAATAAATAAATTAAATATGGAGAAAAAAGAAAAGTTCTACAAACTATAGACCACTGTTGTTTACTTCAGAGCTTTTAAAGTAAATAACTTTCATTTGAAAAAAAATAAAACTAATAAGTGTGGTGCATTATGTGATTCCAACCATTCTGTTTAAAAAAAAAAAAAGCATTAACAAGTAACAGCATCCCTACCAGCTTGGAGCTTACAGAGTCAATTACTTTGGGCATATCTTTCCAAATGATTTAGTAATGCCTTTTAACATTACAAACATAAATCTATCATAGTATTGGAATTCTGACATATTTTGGTGCTTCTGGGGCTGCCTAAAAATGAAAAGGCATCCAAGTGAAATGCATTATAGACTTATTATACTTCAAAACTTCAGTTCCTAAAATATGAAATAATTCTCTACCATTTAGCGATCCACCTTTCAGTACATTCTACTAGAATTTTTACTTCTAGGATTTTTGTTGTACTTTGGGAAATTAGTGGTAAAACATGGCTTTTAAAACCAGCATGTGACTTGTTTAAATTCACATAAAAATAGCATTTTTACAACTATATTGAAATTGAATCCTTTTACACAGGTTAACGAAATGTATCACCAAAAAATACAATACTTTGAAGATGAAACAATGTAAATTTTTTCCAGAATATTTTACCATGGAAGACCACCTCTGGGTCAATTTACCACAGTAGGAGAATGAAGTGGTTAAACTATAGCTGTGCTCTGCTCAGCCACTTACCCACACTACAGTATAGAACTTGAAAGAAATCGTAAAGACAAAGTTTAAGGCCATCTTTAAAAAAGATTCTAAGTATTTTATAACCATCTCTGTAAGAGGTGCTTTTTCTTCCCCAAACCATCAAAGTTTAATTAAAGGTTGAATATATTTAAAGTTTTTTTTCCTCATCAGCATTTCAGTTCAAAATCCTATTATCATTGTTAATAGTGTCTATATTGTGTTCAATCTGAATGATCTGATCCAGGGAGCAAGGTTGGAGGAGGTAGAAAAGGTGGCAGTCCTTTTGATACAGGCCTTATGCCAGGACTTATTTCATCTTGTGTAAATGGAGGGCTCAGAATTTCCAGATCTTCATTGAACTAGGGTAAAGAGGTAGGATTATAATGGTGATGAGGGAATTCACATACAGATGGATCATAGTTTTGACCTAAGGTAGATCCTAGAGTAAAATTTATTTAAAATGGTAACTGGGCCATAATATATTCAGAGGAAGAGATGTCATGGGTAGAGATGACCTACAAACAGAGGAAGGGGTACCTGCTTCCTTGGGAGAATAAGGCATTGCATCATATACTGATAGTGTAGGATATGCGAATGGTACATAGCATTGCTCTGTAGGTATATTATGATGAGGGAGTGATACCACTGGTTGACTATGATATTCAAGATGATGGTGAGCCGGTGTTGGGGCAGGAGGTGATAGTTCTTTAGTACCAGAATGAGAATCATCAAGATGAACAATTATTAACTTACTGTATTCTGTTGATGAAATGCAAATTGTTTCCTAATGGACCAAAAGAGGTAGAGGTGTAGAAAGTTCTGCTGGAGGACCATCAATATCTTCATGAAGCTGACTATCATACTTGTGTGGCACTTGTTGCCACACAAGTAGGAAGTGGTAGCATCATGGTGTGCTGCTTTGGTGGAATGCAACATGTATTGTCCTTGTCTAGCAGCATTTCATGGATTTCAGAGATTTTAGCTGATAGTTAAGTGATATGAGGATGAATTTTTGCATGGGTAACAAGTTTCCCAGCTATCTTATGGCAGTGGTTGATATGGGTTTGGAAGTCTCTTTGAGATGAATATGTTCTCCTGCATCCCTGAACATCAGTACACATGAAGATAGAATCTTGTGTATACTATTCAATTTTCAGTGCAGTGTTATTATAGATTGGATATGTTTTAGCTCCATTTTTTCATATAAATTAGCACAGTCTAGCAAAAAGCATGCTTGTATGGAATTGTTCACCCACAGACTTTAATAGGCAAATCACATTTGTCACAGAAATGAACTGGTAAATTCTCATTTTCAACTATAATGTTTATCTTTTTTTCTTTTTTCCCAGTAGTTCATCTTCCTTACAGTCATGTTGCCCTTCCTTGTATTCACATTCTTACCAGCAGGCAGCACATTCACAGTTTTTGGAGTTTGATACACAGATTTATTTTTGTTTTTGTTTTCCTTTCCTTGGAAATGGTCTTTAAAGGAATTCATCTGCAATGATCAAATGCCCTTAACATTTTAGAACTATGAATATCTGGTAGCCATTACCTGAGTCAGCTCCAGGGCTAGAGTGCAGGCGTGGATCCCAGGAAGCTGGAGTGCATTCCAATTCTCCTCTCCTCTGTGCAACTTTGACCTTCAAGGACTATCTCCTCTCATCTGCCCTATTCCACTACTCTAGCAAGGGAGTTGGGACAGAGGAAGTGAAAACTTCAAGTGTTAAGGTTGCTATGACTGCTGTTTAGTGCTAAAAGAGAAAGTGGTCTTTGTGGATAGAAACTGATGAGAATGGCGAATAAGCTCCCTGCAAGCGCTACAGGAAGCTTCCAAGACTGACTTATTTTTATTCTTTCACACTTTTGTTAACTGCCTTAAATCTCTTATTGGATTAGATGGGATAGTGTATGTATATGTGTATGCATGTGTATATATATATGTATGTACACAAAAAGACACACCTTTAAAATTTTGTGATTTCATGATACAGTGAACTTAAGGTCTCCATTATCTGGAGGGGGAATTGAATTTATCTAATCAAGGAAGAATCATGTAAAAATTAGTGAATATGGAGCTAGACATTTGCTATCTATATTTAACTTAAAGAATAGCTATGGGTATTTGGGCCAAATTTCCCCAGTTCCAAAGTTCCCACCTGCCTATAAGTACAAACTGGATCACAAAAATAACAACACACCGTATTTTTCTGGCCCCACTCCCACCCATAATTGTAGTACTCATACAACTCTAGCAGGAGAGTAATATCTGCTATATGTGCAAACATTCACTGTCTTGGTTGTGTCAGCTGCCGGTCCCCCTCAAAACACAGACATCTATTAAGATGATCAGTTATATTGTTATTCCCTTGCTGTTAATAAATTATTTCCCAATATGAAATAATGATTGCAGTCCTAGAATAAACCCTATCTTGTCATGGTGATTTTTCAGTTAACATAGTGCTGGATTCTCTTTGCTATGGTGATAATACATACTCAAATCCCAAATAAAGTAGTTAAAATTTTAAAAAGAACAAAACCATTATCAATTGGAGTAAAGTGTCATAGGCTTATTGAGATATAGGAGAACACCACCTTAGTAGAATTTACGTAGTATCATAGAAGGTGGATGGTAGGATAGGATATTAGAGACTAAGCTGGGTGATTTTAGGGCATGTCTTATAAGGCCAGCATCTAATTTGGATTGGGCAGCCTTTATGACATATTCACAGATTGGTGGGCACAAGGAGGTAAAAATATTGAGGTGAGTTTTGGTGGGGGAAATGTTATTCTTCCTAAGTGAACACTTTTAGTTGCCTCACTGTTTTATTTTTCAGAAAAAGGTATTTCCTGAAACAAGCAGGTGAATTTGCTTATCCTCAAAATTGCCTAACAGAAGAACAGAAAACTCTTTGCAGTCCCATTATCGTTTTACACAGTGACAGAGAATTGTGGTGGTTTCAATAATCACCACACAGCAGTGACTATTTTCCTTCTCCCTGGCTCTGGCTTGTTGAGTTATTGATTCTAGGATACACTCCTGGTAAAAAGACAGCAATGCTCAGATAACCACCAAAGGCATCAATGCTCACCAATGCCCCAAGCTACTGCTGTCCCATGGAAGACACCCACTGAAGGTACTGCTGAGTCCAAGAACATAAATGGACTTCCACATCCTCTTTTATTCTACTCTGTTTCATGGCCTACAAAGCACTTTAGACTTACACTGTTCAGTGTCTTAAAGAGATTTTTCTGAAAATGAACTTTTAATTTTTACTTTTAGTTATTGCTCCCCTGCCAAGGACTTAGGTACTGCAAGCTCATTGTGTCTGGTTTAAATTTAATTTAAATAATGTCACTTTACTCTGATACCATCCACTATTTCTTGAACTTTTTCAGTGTCCCAGAAATGCTACCCCCTCTTAGGATTCAGTAACTGACAGGAAGCAACTTTATCCCTCGTGCAAATAAATTCCTTATGGGCACACCTCATGAAACCTCCATACACACTTAACAATAAGCCCAATGCACTTTTCCTCTCAAACCAGGACTCTTTTAACATGTTGAAGTTTTAGGTCATTCAGAATTTTGTGAGATTTAAAAAAAAACTATTTTTAAGTGACAGATTAATTGTACATCTTTATGTGTCACATTATAATGTTTTCATACAATTATACATTGTGTATTGCTCACTACAGGATACTTAGGTTATCAATTCTCTCAAACATCTGTAATTTCTTCATGACGAGAACATTCAAGATACTCTCCTCCAGCTATTTTGAATTCTATAATACATTATTAACTATAATAGAACTCTGTAATAGAACACCAGAACTTATCTTCTGACTGTGACTTTGTACCTGTTAACCAATCTCTTTCCCATCCCCCTACTTTCCTAAGCCTCTGGTAACCACTATTCTGCTTGCTAATTCTAAGAACTCAGCTTCTTTTTAGACTTGACATATGAGTAAAATCATGGAGTACATTTCTTTCTGTGACTAGTTTATTTCAGTAAACAGTATGATACCCAGAGAGGCACCATGTTGCTGCAAATGACAGGATTATGTCCTTTTTGGTGGCTGAATATTACTCCATTGTGTATATATACAACAGTATTTAGTAAGACAAACTTGTTCTTCCAAATGCATGAATGCTTTGCTTTGCCCCTATTATAAACAATGAAGCAGAATTCTGAGCAAAAACTAAAATTCATAGCATTAAAACATATGCAAATGTTTGTTTTACAATTACAATGACTTGCTTGACAAGCTTTTTATGAGAGTTCAAGATTTTTTTAGTGATATGCATATAATTCAAATACCATGAGTACAAAGGGGAAAATATGTGAATTATAATGTCAATAATTTATTGTCTCCTTTCCTTGAAGGAGTATTTTTCTGTTGAATCTAAGATTTGTTTAAAAAATATTTACTTTTTAGTTATAGGTGGACAGAATAGCTTTATTTTATTTTTATGTGGTGCCGAGGATCCCCTTCTCTCACCCAGTGCCTCACGTGTGCTAGGCAAGCACTCTTCCACTGAGCCATAACCCCAGCCCCCACCGAGCCACAACCCCAGCCCCAATTATTTTTTATTTGACAGAATTTTGTCCTTACACATGACCCTGAGGAAAAATGGCAGCTCTTTCTGAATTGGCTAAATTTGTGGGGTTTTTTGCTCTTTGAGTCTACTTCAAATTATTTTATGAACAATAAGTTTAGCTTTTGAGTAATGAAAGTGTGCTTTACCACAAACAAGCAATGTCACTTTCTAGTCCAGACACTCCACACCCAGAAATTGCCCTCATTCAGCACTTCTAATACCTCTAGTTGGAGTATTTGTTTATAGCTGAGAAGTGCTCTTCAAAGGCCCATGTATGAACGGTTTGGTCCTCAGTGGAGCAATGTTCAAAGAGGGAGCTTTTGGGAAGTGATTGGATCATGAGGGCTCTGATCTCATCAGTCAATCCATTGATAGTTGAATGGATTAATTTCCACCACTAGGAGGTGGTGGAAACTGTTAAGTGATAGGCATGGCTGCAGGAAGTATGTCACTAGAAGCATGCCCTGGAAGGGTATTTCTTGTCCCTGTCCTCTACCTTTATCTCTCTTTCTGCTTCCATAGAGCCAGGATCTGAGTAGCTTTCCTTCATCACATCCTTCCCCATGATGTTCTGCCCTACCTCAGGCCCAAAGCAATGGAGCCAGTCAACCATTGAATGAAACCTCTGAAATTATGAGCCAAAATAAACTTTTCCTCTTTTAAGTCATTTATGTTAGGTATTTGGTCACATTCATGAAAAAGTGACTACCACAGAAGCCTATCCTGAAAGCCCTTAATAAATATTATTTGATGAAATTGCTGCTAAAATAAAGGATGTCAACTTTCCATTTATTCCCATCTGATTTAAGAAGCTATCTTGCTACACTTGAAAAGCTGCCTTTACAAATTGATCTTTATTTAGTGCCATTAAACAAGAAAAAAATTAAGTGGACTTCCATTCAGCAACCTCCTTTAGAGACTCTGTCCTTCAATCTCATTGCTCTTAAAAGTTGCTAGACTTATATTCAATTGACAAAAGGGAGAGTCAGTGTCTGTCAGCCTGCAACAGTAATGGAATGTAAAAAGGTTTGGGTTTGGAGATTTAAAAGAGACAGAACTTTGGAAATTGCTTTGATTCACGGAGGCCTGTTAGAATTTGGCTGCCTCTTTTTAAAAAATCGAAATGAGATTGACGATGAAGAATTATGGACTGCACAATGAAGGAGTATCAACATATACAATTAATACCAGGAAACAGGTTGAAACATCTCCGTTTAAACCACACGCCATTTGGCCCAGAAGCAGTCATTCTACCAGAGTGACACCAAAGGTCGGTGAGAGCGAGAGCCGTATGTCCCACTGCCAGGCTCCTGGATTTTATTTCTCATTTAAGGGAATCTGATCTGTCATTCCTCTGGCTCCTGTGGGCTTTAAATTCACATAATCAACATATCACTGCCAGAGCATTAGTAATAGCTGAGGCAGTTTAAAGGTGAGTGGAGAATAATCGTACTCCCATGCCAGATGCCTTCAGTTCTGCAAAGAAATAAAACGTCCATCTCAGGCTCCAAAAAGTCAGGCAAATTGCTCTGTGTGAAGGAGACCTCGCCTCTCCTCCCAAATATGCTAGTAGCTATATTTTACATCCTGGGAGGGCTGGCCCTTTGCAAGTTTAGAGCAGTGATTCTCAAAATGTGGTGTACAGACCTCTAGGGATTCCCAAGGCTCTTTCTGAGGGTCCTAGAGGCTAGAACTATTTATATAATAATAATAAGATGTTATTTGCCTTGTTCATTATTTGACATTTACAGTGATGGTGAAAAAGCAACAGTAGTAAAACCACTGGCACCTTAGCACAAGTCAAGGCAATGGTACCAAATTATACTAGTAGCACTGTATTTTTTACTGCCAGTTTCACTTAGAATGTTCTTGATGAGACTCTAAAAATTATTAATTTCATTAAGTCTCAACCCTTGAATATACATACATTTCATATTTTATGTGGCAAAGTGGAAAGTACACCTAACACATTTGCTGCATACCAAATTACAATGGGCAGTCTTAAGAAAAATCATTTCTGCCATCATTTGGAAGGTGAACTACCTGCTTTTTTTGTGGGACACTATTTTTACATGAAAGAACAAGTGACAGATTATTCAAAATTGGGTATTTGATGGACGTTTTCTCAAAAATGAACCAATTTAGCCAGTTACCTCAAAGAAAACTACCAGCAGTATTTGTTGTCAATGATAAAATTCAAGCTTTTGAATGTAAATTGTAATTTTGAGAATCTTGTATGTGTAACTGAGTGTGACAGCTTCCTAGCACTAAAGACCTAGATGATAAAATCAGTGATGATTAATAATGAGCATGATTTTTTGAAATTATATAATGAAATGTGTCAACATTGGTAAGATCTGCAAAACTCAGTCAACTAATATTTTTTTTTTATCTCAAGACTGATTCTCACTGACTTGCTCAGTGCCTAACTAAGTTGCTGAGGCTGGCTTTGAACTCGTGATCCTCCTGCCTCAACATCCTGAGCTGCTGGGATTACAGGTATGTGCCACTGCTCTCAGCCAATCAATATTTTCAAAATGCCCAATGCTTGATGTTACACAAGCATGAAGAATTAAATGAATGTCAAGATAGCAATGGGTTTTAGTCTGAGTAAGAAAATTCATTTTTATGTTTCAGATTCCATATTGAAACTAATCTCTGAGAAACTATAACTGAGTTTTAGTTTTAAAGAACACTAACAATTATCTGAAAGCCTATTCAAAAACTCGTATTTTCCAAAAATATATTTGTATGAACCTGATTTTCTTCCCATATTTCACCAAGTATCACAAGAGACTGAATTCAGAAGCAGACATGAGAATCTGTCTTCCATTAAAAAATGAATTAAATAGATATTCAAAAATTTAAAACAATGCTACTCTTCTCACTATTTTTTTCTTTAGGAAGATGTATTTTGCATAAAAATGTGGTACATACTTTAATGTGTAATGGGTGTGTGGTTGTTATATTTAAAATGAATTAATTTTTTTGTTTCTTGGTAAATATACTCCACATAAACAAAAACTCTTCGGGGTCCTCAACAATATTTTAAAAGTTAGAAGCCCTAAGACATCTCAGCATGTGAGAACTGCTGTTCTAGGTGAACATCTTTCCTCTCAGAGACTGCCTTCTCTTCCCATGTCCACTGCCCCAAGCTCTGTTCCATCCAATTCAAATGACCAAGAAGGTTCCAGAACTTTCCCATCTTCTAAATTAGCTGATAGTGGCATGGGAAAGGGAAAGAACAACCAAAATCACTTAAATACCAATATCTGTGCCAGGCACCTAATACATGGTATCTCATTTAATTCTTACAATAGCTCTATGAAGTAATAATAATAATATAGCTGAACAATGGGGCAGCAGGATACCTGGGTAGCCAATCTTATTGCATGGGTCAGCAAAAACATATAGTAGCTAAGAATAATTTATGAACCAAATAAATCAGAACATCTTATAAATATAACACTTCTAATTTCCAAATGCATGTGGGTGGTATGATAAATAAAAACTTTGCTGTAAAGCATTAGCAAATTCATAAAAGCTTCTGGTCCTTACAGTGTTTTTTAAATTGCAATCAATGAATCATAGCACACTTGTGGGAAACATAAAATTTTCTGACAATTGAAAAGAGAACAAAGAGATCCTCATCTTAGAACACACTGAGAACCACTGCATTGCAAGTACACTGAAGCTACAGCAAACTCAGTGCCTTCAGGCCAATGCTAGGCTGTTTGGAGTGGTACGCTTAACCCCAAAAGTTCATGTTTTCCATCAAAGTATTGGAAACTCTAGCCAGGTAAATCAACAGAGAGATAAAAGCCAACCAATAGCCTGTTGCAATATGGGCTAGATGAAGGAACCAGACAGAAAAGGCTGTAAGAGCTACAGCCTCAACCTCAAAATCTGCAGCTTTAAAGATAGAATTTAAATAGGAGAGAGAGCAACTGGCTTTCCAAATCAAGGGAAGAACACAGACAGAAATGTGGAAAGGGCAATATACTTGACTCAATAGAGGGCTCAAAGGAAGTACTAGTATATGCAGTTGGGAAATGCAGTTTTAGGGCCAAATGTTGGAGGGTTAGATGGAGTAATGAAGAGTATAAACTTTTCCCTATAGGCAATTCAAAACCATCAAGTAAAGAAATAAAAGAGCAGAGTGTGGGGTAGATTGGCAAACTGGGACAGGAATTGGAAAGTACTATTAGGAAGCGATTTACAGTTTAGGACTAAGATTGTTCAGGTCTGAATAGAGGAAATAGAAGCCAAAAGTAATGAGCATTACAGAGACGTTAAAGGGTCACACTTTGGTGACTAAGGCAATAGAGAGGTGGGAAAGAGAGAACAATCCAATATTTCCAGCCCAAGAGACTATCACATGATCCAATTACAGAGGAACTATTTGGCCTGGGGCACATCTGCTCTACTCTATGTTTGGTGCTAGAAGACATGAGTACCATGTTTACTGACATGAAAGAATTCTGACTTGTTCTGACAAGGTAATAAGAATGATATCCTGAACTTACCACTGGTCATTTCTTCAGCCATTTATGAAATGTCTGCCCCTTCCCTCCACAGGACAGTAAAATGTAGATTATTTTATGGGCTGCAGCTACTTGCTCACTACCCAGAAATTTTAGTCAGTTTTTTCACTGCTGTGACCAAAAGACATGACAAGAACAATTTTAGAGGAGAAAAAGGTTATTGGGCACTCACAGTTTCAGAAGTCTCAGTCCATAGATGACCAATTTTATTGCTCTGTGCTCAAGATGAGGCATAACATCAAAGCAGAAGGGCTTGATGGAGGAAAGCAGCTCAGGACATGACAATCAAGAAACAGAGAGAACTCTCGCTCACCAGGGACAAAATATATACCCCAAAGGCCCACCCCCAATGACCCACCTCCTCTAGCCACATCCTACCTGCCTACAATTACCACCCAGTTAGTTCCTATCAGTGGATTAATGCACTTAAGGCTCTCATAACCCAATTATTTCACCTCTAAACCCTCTTGCATTGTCTCACACATGAGCTTTTGGGGGACACCTTATATCTAAATCATTACACCAGTCCACATACAGGGTGCTCCCCTCACTGAACAATTCTGTTGGATTCTCCCTGGGTTATTCAACTGGCAAGGTGTTCTGGCTTGGCTTTATTTTTCAAGGATGCTGCATTGGATTGAGGCCTTGCTTCTATACTCACATCTTGGCTTTCTGACCTATGACTCAATTGTACCCAGCTTTACTCCATAGCTATGGACAAGCAGCACCTGCCTCCAATCTCCCTGTGCTTTCCCAGACCCGTTTAACTCTATCTTGTCCCTCTCTGATGGAGAGCAAGATCAAATGGGCTTTTTACATAGAATTAGGTCCAGTTCTGAAAAGTGTTTAGCAATAGTTAAAAGCAAAGGGATCACAGAAATGACAAGATGGAAAAGGAGAAGGAAAAAGCTAAAGAGGAAAATTTTCAGCCTGGAGAACAGAAAGGAGTGGGCAAGGATGATGAGATAATTGTCTTCAGGTACAGAAAGGGCTCTGCTGGAGAGAGGAAGCTGGCTGTCCTCCCATGCGGCCAAGGGTACACGAAGGGCTTAGTTGCAGCATGGGGGATTTACGTAAGATAAAAGAATTTCTTGAACAAATGCGGAAATGGGTTTCAGAGGGGTTTTGTATAATTGCCTTCGCAGGAGATGGCTAAGAATAGCATAACTCCTCCAGCAGCCGGAAGGTGAGAAGGTGTTCTGTGGACAAGCAGGAGGTGAAATTTGCTTGTCGCCCCTTCCATAACCTCCACCCTCCCCTTTTACTGTAGGAATAGAATTTTCCACACTCTCTTAGGCCCCCAGGAAAGAGCTCAGAACCCTTTTCCAGAGCAAGGGCTCTTGGCCAATTCCTGATATTTTAAAAAGAAAATCAGCTAGTAAAGCCTTTGCCCCAGTGGTCACCAGAGCACTCTAGTAGTGATAATTCCAAAAGCCATAGAGGCAATTTCTGACAAAATGATATCCTAGGCAGACTCAAAATTGTTTCTTTAACTGAAGGGTTGCATGGCTGCTTTTTAATTAGAATGGATTAATACAGTGTTCCCATTTATAAAAACCAAAATTGAAAGGACAGAAAAGCAATGATGTAATTTAAGTCAGGAAAATATCCTCTAAATCCTCTTCCTCACAAATATAACCCTTCAAAAGAAAGGAAAAATTAAATAAAAAATGTGTTATTTGTTATGCACCCTGATTTACCCTGTCATCTAAAATATCAATGGTATTGCATAACTGTATAAGCTTCAAGTGTGTGTGTATGTGTGTACACATATATGTATATTTTTCAAACATAAGTGTATTTTTGTATCTTTATAATTATATAAACACATGCAAATTGTATATGACAGTATACATAGGTACCACTTTTTTATTGTTGTTTGTTTCCAGAATGGTATTACCCTAGGGCTAGTCAAAAAAAATTACCTTTATCCTCTCAACTGACTGATTTGGAAAAATCAAGAAGTTTGCATGATAGTGCACAAGATAATCTACACTATCCTCCACTGAAAAGCTATGAAATGTGTCACTGGGTTTTCATTCAAAAGAATGCAATTGGAAGTAATTGTTAATCTTTCTCTTTTTCTGTCACAGCACTGTCCGTGTGTGTGCGTGTGTGTGTGTGTGTGTGTTGCTGGGGATCAAACCTCAAAACTCATGTATGCTAGGCAAGTGCTCTCCCACTGAGCTCCATCCCCAGCCCCAGCACCATCCTTTGATGTACACAGTTGTAAAAAGGTGTTAAGGTGGGAGGGAAATGAAGAAACCTGGATGGTTTCATCACTCATCAAGATGAAGGTTCTACTACTTTTTTAAAAAAATAATTTTTAGTTGTAGATGGACACAATGTCTTTATTTTATTGCTTTGTATGTGATGCTGAGGATTGAACCCAGGGCCTCACGAATGCGAGGCAAGCGCTCTACCACTGAGCTACAATCCCAGCCCCTCTACTGCTTTTTAACTGGGAAAAAAAGCACCCTTCCTACATATCAAATCCAAACCCATCAATTACTAAGTCTCATCAGAATAATTCTCTCTTGATAGTTCCCCATCTGTCCCTTCTATCCCTCTCATGCTACCAGCTTATTGTATCTCCCATGGATTACTGCAGTGGCCTCCTACCTGGTCCTCTAGGCTTCGATTTTATCCCTCTCCAAGTATTCTCCATACCAGCATCTGCTAACACTTCATTAAATAGAAACCTAATCATGTCACCAATTTAAATTGTTCAGTGGCTTTGTAGGATTGAAACAAAATTCAGCATCATGACCCTTCAAGACCCTCTCTATCTGGCCTCTGCCAAACTCTCTTGCTTGTCACTAATCCCTCCTTGGCTAACCTCCAAGTTCTAGCCTCAGCAAACTATGTTCAGCCCCTCTCAATGGGTTATTTCAATTCTCACCACACCTTTGTGCTTTCCACAGCCTGGCCTTTCTACCTAGAACCACCACACTCTATTTGCTTTTCTGGCTGTCTCCAAAGCATGTTACAAAGCTCAGGTCCAGTGCTGGGGGTATGGTTCAGTGGTAGAGCACCTGCCTAGCATGTGCGATACCCTGAGTCCCATTGCCAGCACTGGAAAAATAAAAAACTCAGGTCCAGCATCATCTTTTTATCAGGAAAGCTTCCCAGCCAGGACCCCAGATGGTAATAAGTGTGGGATTGCCTGTGAGCATGGACAAAGCAAGAGTTCAAAGAATGAGAGGAGAAAATATTTTTGAAAAAATTTTATATTCAGTATTCCTTCAAAAAAAACCATCAAAGTAGTTATTGTGTGGAGGAAAGAACAACTTACTTGGACTTTCTTATATTTCACTGTTAATTTTAAAAACCTTGGTGAAACATACATATATAAATGTGTACAAGTCATTCATGGGAATAGCATCCAGATCAAGAAACTTATCATTACCAGTACTTCAAATGCTCTCTTGTCGCTAACCCCCAAAATGTTATGACTCCAATGACTTCTAATAGCATTAGGTTCATTTTGCATGTTTTTATATTTTATGTAAATGAAAACAAATTATGTTCTCTTTTGCGTTTGACTAATTTTGTTCAACATTATGTTTGTGGGAAACACTCAATTTTTTGCATGTAGTTGTAGTTTCTTCATTCTTGGTTTTGTAGGTTAATGTTTATTTATTTGCTTACTGTACTGTTGATGGACATTAGGAGCCTTCCCAATTTTTGGACACTTAGCAATAATGCTTCTATGAATGTTCTTCCACATGTCTTGATGAACATAGGCTTACATTTCTGTTGAGTATACATTAGGTTGAATATGAAACTGCCCATATTCAACCATTTTTTTGCCTACTAAGATGACAATACCTGGGAGTGAAATTGCTGGGTCATAGTATACAAGTATATTCAGCTTTAGAAGATCCTGCCAAATAGTTATCCAAAGTAGTCACACCAATTTTTACTCCCACCAGCAGTATATGGGAATTGTGCCTATGTCTATTTTTATTTTAACCATTCTGAGGAGGGATGGGAGTATATAAATGAATCACGTTGTGGTTTTAATTTGCTTTTCCTTAATGATTAGTAAATTTAAGCAACTTCCACCTATTGGTTGGTGATTTGCTTATCTTCTTTTGAGAACAAGTTCAAGTCATCTGCCCAATTCTCTATTGGGTTCTCTGCTTTATTCATTTATTATTATTATTATTATTATTATTATTATTATTATTATTTTGATTTCACAGCTGAGAGCATTGTAATTCTTTCATTGCTTAGCTTTATAAATATTTTTATCCAGTTCTGTTTCCAAAGAACTGTTTTTACCTCTATTCAATTATATATTATTCTGCTGAAATTTTTATTTGCATATCTAGTTTTTCTTATGAATTGCTAAGTAATTTTACGTCATTAAATAATTGGGAAATAGAACTCTTATTCATCATTGTACTCCCAACCCTAGAATAATACCTAGCAAATGACTCAATGAATATTTCTCCAGTTAACTGAAATACATTTAGCATATTTTCCCTAAATTTGTGTTGTCTTTTATACTCTTTTGTACATTGTTTATTCCAGCAAGACAAATTGCATGAGACAGCCATTCTGCCCCTGTCTCCACTAACTTACAAAAGAACAACATAGTTGTAAATGAACAAAGATGAGAATCAGAGAGGATTTTTTCTGTGTAAATGAGTGACTATAAGTACAAGCAATAACAATCTTATAACTGATGAGAAAAAAATTAAGATCTTAATAGGTTAATGGGTGAACACTGATGTGTAATTTTTACCAAGCAAGGTAAAAACCAAAAAGCTCATAATGAAAATAAACCAGTCACACTCCTATATATTTAATAGATATAAATATTAGTAAAAATGAAATTAATAAAATAAGGTTGATCAGGTTGTATAAATTTGACACTATTTTCTATTATTCTTCATTACACTTTAGATTACAGTTGTTGGTTTATATGTCTGCTTTCTCCAATGTACTATCACTTTCTTATGAGCAAGACACATTTCTGATTTTTGTTTTGTTAAACAGGCCCCCTAATACATGCAATCTTTGCGTGTGTATGTGGTGTTGAGGACTGAACTGAGGGCCTTGAGCATATTAGGCAAGTGTTCTACACTGAGCTACAACCCCAGCCCCATACAATCTTGTCAGAATGATATTTTTCAGTTCATTTTGCAAGCCACAACAGCATATTCAGTTCCTCCTTGGATGGAGCAAATTCATTTTTAAGTATTTATTCTAAGGAAATGATCAAGAGGGGAAAAAATACTCTACACATTAAGATACTTATCTCTGTATTATTTACAATAGTGAGAAAATGACATTAAGAATTCCTAACAATAATTATTGAATAAATTATGTCATAGAAACTGTAAAGAATATTATGCTTCCACTATAAATGGATAATTAGGAAGCATCTATGGATTCAGGCCAATGCTACTACATGAAAAAATCATGCAAAATCATATTACACCCTGAATAAAATTATACCAAATAATTATGCAGGATCCTGAGAGCAGCGTGGAAAAAGACAAATAAGGAAGAAATTATTGGAAATTTTAAGGTGGCAGGATATTGGAGAAGTTTCTTTCTTCATTGTTGTGTCTATTCATTCATCCATTCATTCATTTCCTCCCCTACTATATCACATATTTCACTTATTTGTCTTATCTGTCTCCTAAAGTGCAAGCTCTGGGAGGGCAGGAAACTTATCCATTTTGTGTACTATAATATCCTCAGCAGCCATGAAACAGTGTGAAGCACATAGTAGGTGATCAATATTTATCTTTGTAATGAAAGAATAAATGCACTTAACATATATTGCAAGGACGTCTTATGTGTCAGGCACTGTTCCAAGTGCTAGAAATATAATAATGAACAAGACAAAGTTCTAACATCATGGCACTTCACTTAGAAGATGTTGGAGGAAGATAAATATTAAGAAGGGAAAAAGAGAGGGAGAAGAAAAGAGGGTGGGAAGGGAAAGGAAGGAAAAACAAAGAAGTCTGGTTAGATCTGAGAAGGTATGGGCCAGTTGAGGGGTGGATTTTATAGTTAAGGGGCCTGATTTCAATAGAGTTATGTGAAAGACACATGAAAAGCATTTCAGGCAAAGAAGGAAAGGCCTTGAGACTGAGAAGACATGAGAGTGCTTAGTAAAATTGGAGAAACAGAAAGATGACTGATGTAACTAGAAAAAAGGGGCAATGGAAAAGTGACAGCAGTCACTGAGAGACAGGCCATGTAGGGCTTTTGGGTTGGGGGAACTTGTTTGGGTTTTATTGGAAATATAACATAAAGATCACTGAAGAATTTTTGGCAGAATAATGGCAATACTATTATTATAATTTTGTTATAATACTATCATAATATTGTTAATGAAGTTTGGGCTTAAAGTCACTAAAGTCCTGGATTAATCAACATGCAATATTAGCAACTAACACCCTGCTTCATGTGTTGTGGGCCCACATTAAATAACAGTTGATTATTCTTTATTCTACAGTAAATATCACTTTGCACATAACACCAATGGGCCTGGGTGAGGGAGTGCCTTATTATTACTACAGTTTGTAGACTAATTTTAATATGCTGAATGTTTTAAAATGGCTTTTATTCAATGCTTACAATGAAATTGAAGCACTGAGCTTTCACCTCCTAAAGAGCCATTTATGCTTCAAAAAGATTTCAATTAATTTCTTCTCAATAATGTATGTGCTAACTCAAACTCAATTCGCACCAGAGCCAGGGTAGGGGTGTGTGCACATGAGTGTTGCAATGTGAATTTCCAAGCACTAAGTTTGACCTTTGTTGATAAGTAGAAATTTTCTCTGGAGTATTGGGACGAATCCACTCTAGCATTGTCCTAGATATATTCTTATGGCAACTTTGGAAGGTGGATAGAGATACGTTCCTTTCATCTTGAATGAATTTTCCAAGTGCTAAGTTATATGTCCTCAGGAGTAATGGAAAATACCAAATGTTCACGTGCACTTGTTTTATTAGAATAACTAAGAAAAAAATAGGATTTGCTTCTGCATAAAATACAGTCTCCTAATATTCAGCAGTTTAAAGGAACCTTTAGACTTAGTTACAGACATTTCTGGGTAAAGGCAATAATTCAGCACAGAACCTTATCTACAGAAGCAATTCTTTCAACAAAAATTTTTATTAGATTTTCCCATTAAAAAAACAAAATTGAGACTTCCCCTCAAATGTAGCAGACTCAGATGTAGATCTCTCCCTCTCACAAAAATGATACTAAAATGTTTTTAAAAACAATACAAGCCCACATGATGAAAATAATGGACTGCCTACTAGAATCAAGCTAAAATATCCTGTAAAATATCAGAAGGCCTCAAGACTTGGGAGTGCTAGGTTACAGAGACTGTAAGAATGCTTGTTAGGGTTAAAAACAAGGTGATTGCTTGCAAGTCCCTCAACTACCCATAGGCAGTGTTGCAAAGATTTTCTTCTCTGGAAAAGTGACCTAGAGACATTCTGGTTTCAGGAGACTGAACAGAGAGGACAGGGCAAACACAAAGCCATACAAAAGTAGACCTCAGAGAAGTCTGTCAACTGAACTAATGATGCCCCAGCCAGGAAATCCAGGACTTAGGGATACCATACTTATATATTTGCCTAAGGGAGTAATTGACAAAAGTGAATTCAAATCCAGCATTGCATTACTACTTGCTAGCTAAATGCTCATGGGCAAGTCATTAGTGTATCCAAGCCTTGGTTCCCTTACCTATAAAATGGATATAGTAATAGGTATCTGAGTTGTTGTAACAATTGAATTAGATAATAAAACTAAGGCATTTTGTGCATGTCTGGCACATGGTCACATGCTCAATAAAGGGTATCAAGCATTGTCAGTGAAGGGCAGGTTCTGGAGTCCTTTCTAAAGGACTCAAGATGAAACTACCATCAAGTACAAGTTCCTATAAGCTGACTCCTTTTGACATGGACATTATTTTCCAATAGATTACTACAGGAGCATAACCTGAAATCTTTAGTAAGTCACACATCAAAACTATTTGCGAACATTTCCAATGCCCAGCAGAGTATCAGAAAAAAGGCTCTGGAGTCAGACAAAATTTGCTTTGTTTCTAGTTCTTCCAGTTATTAATGTGGTCTTGGTAAGTCCCAAAAGTATTCCTCACCTGTGCAGGAAGAACAACTATTTGCATAATTGTTGTGAAGATGTCTATAATGCAAGCAAGGTCCTAGCAGAGTGCTTAGGACATGGTGAGTGTCAACAAATAGGAACTGTTTAAATTAAGATTATTATTAGGTGAAAAATTGTAAATGCCATCTGAAAATCTGGTTAATTTTGGAATAAATATATTCTGGGCTATTTTTGACATGCATCAAATGTCACTGGGATGGGAAGTTTGTCTGACTATTATCCAGTACTAATTTCACTAACTTCAAATCAATTTGGAGATTAACAAAATGTACTTCTAAATGGTAAACTACACTTCTCTTTTGTCTAGGACACTGCAGGTATTTCAGTCAAACTGGCAATAGACATAATACTCAATATTTTAGGTAGCTTTAATTTAGAAAATTTAACCTAGTCATTTAGTTCCTCTTTCTCTGTAAAATGGAGTCTCAAGCCAGAATTAATTAGAACAGTACTTTGTGGCTTGTATATGAATACTCATCTTCATTTCTTGGACTCTGAGCCTTAATTTCTCATTCAAGTGGAAAAAGCAAAAACAAGAACAGAGTAGCATTTTTATCTCATAATCAATGGGCAAATACAAATAATTTTTATACAAATTCTCTAAAAATACTGGAAATATTGCACTTTATTCCAATAATATGTTTCATAGGATATTTTATTCACTTTCTCAATGGGATATATTTTAAAAACTTATAAAATATTGTAAATCCTTGGCTTAGCCACAGATCCTTATATTCAGTTACCTTCTTAATTGAGCCAATTAACACAACAAAATACACATTCAAATGAAACATGTATCTAAACCATTAAGGAATAATTAAAATTATAGATCAGGTTTTCTTTCACTGATCACAAATTATTGTAAAGCTTTTGTGCTGCTCATTTCCGGGTTCACTTTGGTGTGTTTATTAAAGCACGGTATTGTCAGCACGGGGAGTATCTCATTTTCATTTTCATATCTCCAATTCTAAAGGGGATTAAATTATCCAATTAAGCTGTTAATTAAAAAGACTCCTACAGAATAAACTGCAGGCTACCAATGGCATTTTCAATTTTCATTGTACTCTGATCAAAAGCAATTTACTAAATTCGAAAAAGCTCAAAGTTACTGCCCTGGATTTCACATTAGAAGGTATAGTTAGCAATGCTACCTGAGAGTCCAACCCATTTCCTCTCCTTTTTGGGTATCTGGCTGGACTATATAACCTAGCCTCCCCTGCATTTAGGTTTGGCCACACAACAGTACCAGCCAATGGAATAAGAGCAGAAGTAATGTAGACTATTTCCAAGATTATACCAAATCTTCCACTCAGCACTTCCATGGCACTTCCCCCTCTGCCAGTTTCTTGATGATGAACACATATTCAATCATGTCTTCAAAATGGCAGAAGCAGCATGGGTCCCCAAATCACCAGCTGGGGGAGAGAAACTCACTGATCATCAATACCTATTATGTACATAATGAAAACAAAAAGTAAACTGCGTTAAGCCATCAAGATTATCTGTTTCTACAGCTAGTATTAATCACTAAAAAAGCAAATGAACTTGAGTCTAATTAGAAATATTAATGTAAATACCTTAAGTCTAATTAGAAACATTAGCCTCCTTCAAATTTTGATCAGGTCCACTTAGGTATATACTTGAAAATCAAAGCAAACTCAATACCTCTTGGATCTAAATTACATAGCAAGGAAGATTCTGGACTTCTTGCCTCCATTTTCCCAAAGCCCTCCTTTCCTGTCCATATCATAAACTTGGTCATATATATGCATGTTTCCTTCTGCTACTACCCTATACACAAAAATTATCATTTCATTGAGAATTTCATTCATTGAATCAGCTCAGAAGCTAGAAACTCAGAAACTAGAGTAAATTCTACAAAAGAGGCACCACCAGGTCATACTCAGCCACTTATTACCCACTAACTTTATCATCTGATGTGTATTTCCTATATGTGATGCCATGACCCACTATACAATGGGTTGGCCTAGGACACTAGAAACCAGTACTTTTCCATATCTTATAGCACATCAATGCCAGAAAGGTATTTAAAATAACCAACAGAGGAATCTACTTGCACTGCCAACCTAACCCAAAAAGGCTCCACAGAGAAGTTAGTATGAATTCTATGGTATACCTATGGAGTTATCTGGAATCAGGCAAGGTGATCAGGCTTCCAGAATCCTCCATTACTTGGGCCTAAGGATCGCCAGGCACTTCTAGTTCTCTGAAAGTGCATTGGACATAGAGGCTCTAGTAGCATGAGAGAACTCTCCTAGATAGCCATAGCCAATTAGAAACAAAAGCACATAGAAGGTGAGTTAGAGTGCCCCGTCAAAGGGGTTTGCTGGGATCTGATCAGAGGGAGCACCAACAGTGTCCTCTGAGGGAGTTGAATAATTCCTTCTCTGTGTCCCAAACTACACTCCAAGTGGTCTAATTGTAACCACTTACATATCCATCTTTGAGGTTGACCAGATTGTTTGTTGAAGCCAGAGACTGTATATTATCCACCTAAATACGGCTGGTTTGGGGATGTAAATATAATGGGTGCTCAATTACAGAGAACTGAATGAATGACTATACCTTTACTGCATTGTTAAAGAATGGTAACAGCATATTGGGATTCTTGGTTTGATAGTAACAATAATGTCACTTTTGTGAGACCAGCTCTATCATGGATGATAATTTCCTCAAAGGTATCTCTTTTCCTTGGAGGGGACATTATGGCAAATGTAGTAAACCACATTTGCTGACTTACATTTTGGAAGAAAATATAATGACTACCTTGCAAATCTTTCATTGTCTATAAAGCAAGTTGCTGCATTAAAATCCTCCTTTCCTAAACCAAAATAGCTGGTATACTACAGTACATTGTACTTTTTGCGTAAAAAGCTGTCTAAATCTCAACTGAATATTAATAGATGTACTATATTTTAGTATTTTTTTAAAAAAGAGAAATGGAAAGTCTTCAACCAACTTTTTATTGTTATTAAGATGACTGTTCATGGCTGGGGTTATGGCGCAGTGGTAGCATGCTCGCCTAGCATTCATGAGGCACTGGGTTCAATCCTCAGCACCACATACAAATATATTCAACTAAAAAATAAATATTTTTAAAAAAAGATGACTGTTCACAACCAAACTAGTCTCACAAAGACTGTTTAGATAAAAAAATGCATAATCCAAGAACATGTTTCTTTGAACCAGTGGGACATTTCCACTGGTGATAAGAATGTTGTTGTATGAAACAATTGGATATTCTTCCATAATTTAAGATGCAACTGAGGCATTATGTTAAAAAATAGAGGAAGAAGCCTATCAAATGCTTTGACTATAGAAATGTTATATTTGGAAATGGGTGTACTATGGGATGAAAATTAATCCAGAGGTCAGTAATCCAAAGCATAAATACTGCCTTTCCTTACTCTGAGATACCTGACAAGTGATTTCAAGCCTGTCCATTTCTCTGGCATGAGCATAACCTGTCTGGCAAGCCACAGTTCCTAGTTGCTTCTTAGTGATAAAATTTATGTGCTGTGCTTTAAGCTCCATTGAGGCAAGGCACTAAATAAACTTAAGGGTAATTTATGAATCCTGAGCTTGCATTAGTCATATCCCATTTCATCTTGTAAAATAAAAGAAAAGAAATAGTAGGCCAATGCTGAGCACTTGGTGAAAAGCTCAGCAAACTTTGGGCAATGGTGGTAAGTCCAAACAATACCATTTTATGTACACACAGTCCTTGACTACTCCAGGAGGATTTTTACTAACAAACCTAACCCCTTCCAATGCCCAGATAATAGTTCGCGAGTAGAACACCTGGTACACAAATCAAAGAAGTGTGTAATTGCAACCCTAGTCTGAGATCCAATATGTAATTTACTTTTAATTTACCATAATGATTTTATACAACTTTATGGCTTTCCTTTAATAGATATACTCAGCAAGCATCGCCAAAATTCTGTCTTCTCTTCAGAGCCACATCCTTAGGCCAGTTTCTATCTACTTTTTCCCTTTCCTTTCTAGTTGTATCTTATCTTCTTCCCTCTACAACTTAATCAATGTCTGTTTCTTTTAGCAGTCTATATCAAGGAGAAGGACAAGAAGACTATAATTTAAAGAATTAAACACAAGCATTTGGAAATCTGATCTTACAAAATTGTCTTAGTTAATAGTGATGATTTGATATCGCTAATTTGGTTTGTTTTAATAATGACTATCCCATATACAATTTTCAGTAGAACTGAATTACATCAAGAAAAGTTAATCAGTACAAGGTAACCCTGTCATCAAGAAGCTATGAGAGCCCCAACTGATCACCAACTAGTTTTCCTGGACCAACAAGTGACTTAATTTCCACTTCCAAAGTCATAATTCTATGCTTTTATCAAACACTTTCTCTGACCTGCAGGAATGTGTTTATTTGGAATTTTGAAAAGAATTTCTACAAAGAAAATACTATTTATATAAGCAGGACAAACTTTAGCTAATTTTAAGCACTCAAGTACAGGAATAAAACAAGAAATATTTTACATGTCTAAATCAAATTGAAATGCTTACTCCAGAGAAAAGGCACATGCATTTCCAGCACCCTGACCTAATACTACTTGTTTTTAGACATATAAACTAAGGTCACATTAAGCTGTGGTTAAGAGGAGGAAAAGGGAGCTGCCCTTCAGAAGTTTATCCATTCAGAGAGGAGGAAGTCAAGGGGAAAATCACTCTCCTCTGACTAATGCAGTGTAATTGTTTTCCTCATGATGGTGCCCCTCCATTTTTCTCCCTTCAGAAGTTCCCATGGTTACAAAAGGACATGGCACACACTTATATGTCTTTTAAAAGGATGACAAGTCCCAGAGATGCAAAATGACCTCCCATGGTTAGTCTGAATTTGTCATTTCGCTTTGGAGATTTTCCTATTGGCCCACTTAACCCAGTACTTCATGTACAATGAATACTGTGATGGGGTTGGGGGTGCCTATGTTAAGAAACAGGAAATGCCAGGTAACCACTTTAATTCTATTACAGTTTTATCCTACATACACACACACTAAGAGATACAGGGGTTCACTTAAAAGGATAATGCTAAGGATAAAAAACAAAGTACTGCTCTTCCTTCAAAGACTTGAAAAGTAAAAATTATATTCCTTACTTCTATCCAGGGAATTTTAAATGGAATCAGTATATTCTAAAATGGCTTCAATCAAGAAATTTTTAAAAGGTTTTCTTTTTAAAGAGAAGGAACGTTAACTGAGATGAAATAGAAGAGCATTTTCCTCCCTCTCAATGTAGCGCTTGTCCCTTTGCACTAAAGGGAAATGAAAGCCATATGTTTCTACTGCGGAATTGGAAAATCCTCCTCTCAAAGCCTGCATGTTGCAGGACCAGGATCACTCAGACTAGATAAAATTTTGGAGATTTCTTCTCCTAATTTCCCTGTTGTTGCATGACTAGGAGTTTTTACTTCTTCTGGGACTTAATATCTCCTTTTCTTCCTATTTGATAAACTCAATCTTTACCTAGTAGACTTTCTGTCAGCTTTGTTCATGCTGACTTGAACAGGGCAATCAGCTGCATCAGATGCAAATTATGAGGCACATTTTCATTCAGATAGACTCCAAAGTTGAAAGTAAGAACTTCATTTAAAAATGTAAAATGGAGATCCAACTAGTTCTCATGTAACTGCCTTAGCATTAGAAAATGCTATAGTAATGACTGTCCATGAAATCTAGCAGTCGAAAGAGCATCAAGATCTTCTAAGTTTACTAGACTGAACTTTTTTGATGGACACATTCTACTTAGGACTCCTGGAAAGCTATAGATTGAAATGGTATATACCACTGAGCTGTGGCTAACACACTAAAATGGAAAATAGCAAGAATTTAGCAGATAGCATTTTAAGACAAGTAGCTCAGGGATATACTTTTGTTGGTTTGATTTTCTAAAGAAAAACACATGGTTCATTTCTTGTATTCCCTTTTTTAAGATCTATGACTCTGAACAGATACTGTTTAGATCCAAGCAGGTCATCTACCCAAAAAATGAAAACGCATCAAAAATAAAAGTCCCCAGGGAAATATAGGCCTAAATAAGTGAGCAGTTCTCTCAGGATGGCAGAATCCAGCACTCCAGCTACCAGAGTCGACAGGAATCCATGCCTCTGTTCATCGTGGAATTAGGTGGGCAGTTAAAAGCTTTCTGGAATTCTTCAAAGTTGCTAATGGCACCATTGACCCTGAAAAAAGATATGGCAAAGCACATGTCATTTAATTCATCATCAGATTCTGTATGAAATTGTAATAGTATATTGCCAGAAAGGATCTTGACATTTATTTAATCTGTTTACAGGAAAGACAACTAAAGCCCAAAATCATTAAGTAAATTTCCAAAGAAATTAACAGCACTGAGACTAGAACCAATATCTCCTGAATGTCAGGCAAGTGCTTCTACTACTCTTCCAACATTCTTCAAATTCCTTTAAAACTGTACCATCTCCAATACTTAGTTTTTCCAACATTTTTTTAAAATTTAACTTTAATAATTGACATAAAGTACACAATTCTTAAATGTAGAAACCGCTAATTGTTCATGGGTACCCAATCTTACTACCACTCAGATCAAGACATAGGATATTTCCAATACCCTGAAAGGCCCCTTGTGTCCCCTACCAAAAGTACCTCCAAGGATAAGTACTATTCTGACCTCTATCACCATAGGTTTGCCTTCTTTTGATATTACGTGAATGGAATCCACAGTGTTTAGTGTTGTGTCTTTGATTTCTTTCATTCAATGTCTGTAAACGTCATTCATTTCCAACTATTTTTAAAGAATTTTTTCAATCTACAAAACCACTTTCTATTCTCTAAATTTCTGTTAGTTTTGAAGGCTTATATTTACCTAAAATTTGGTTAATGCAACAACCAACTAATAGACATTATCTAATTGTTACAGATAAATAATTCTTCACTAGATTTTTAGCTCCAAAATCTGGTGTTCTTGCAAGTTCTCAACTGCAGTAAAGACTGCAGATTCCTACTCAGCAATCTGATTGTAAGTGCTTTTTGGAAGTGGTATTTCCATTGTGTGATTTTCACTGCACTCAAAATCTATAGTTAGTGCAGATATCAGTTAAAAAAAAAAACTTCCCCCCTCATCTATTTCTTACTCAACCTCACATTCAAAGGGTTGACTAGAAACTCAGCATTCTTAGACACTGACTATTTCTTCCCTAATGACTTTGTTACCTACAGGCATTTGAATGAATGTAATGGCCTGTATCTAACAAATTCTCATAATCTCTTGTGTTTTAACTGGGATGTATGGGTAGAGATGCATATTTCATAGTGTTCTTCACCCTAGGCAAGTATTAAAGATAGAATATAGCTGATAATTAGTAAGCATACTCTGTAAATTATCAGCTAAAATCCAACATTACAAGCAACTAGTTAGTAAAAGGAAATTAGTTTCTAAAAACTTATCTGTTGAGTAATTAATCTACTGTGTGGTTTCATCTGCACCATTTGTCAGTGGGAGCACATTTTAGTCCATTAGAAACTGTCAGGCTTCATGACAGTTTAGCCCAGTGGGGGAGAGAGAAATTCCAACACAGTGATTAGATTTTTATGCTACTGGGTAATTTATAGTCAATTTTCAAAGCATTTCAAAGGCAAGGTTTTAGGAATAAGATTTTAAAATATAGAAGAAATTTGAGATGATTTTCTTGCAATATGCAAATGGATTCATTTAAATATTAAATGTAAAGATATCTAGGTTAATATGTTCTAAGCAAAGAATGAATAACTATAAATTATTATAATTTCTTATCATAATGATGTGTCCTCTACTTAGAAAATTTCTCTCAAGCTATAGAACCTAGGACAGGGTAAGTAATATCAACCATAATTTTATTTTTACTTAATACTTTATACATTCTGACAATTAAGATTGTAATTCATAATCGTCTTCCCTTCATATGTAAGCAATTGTTTCAAAATATGATGCAAGCTGAAAGCCAAAATGTAGTGTCCCTGACTCTAGATATGAATTATGATCGCTTAGTATCACCATAAATCTTCTTTTGTGTTCAGAACTACTCAGAAAGTGGGCATGCATTCATGTCTGTTGGTTGGCTGTGTGAAAAAAAGAGGTACTAAACAGAATACTCTTTAACATGAAATAAACCAGAGTTCTAGGTGTTTTAAGGCAGAGTGCCTCAGATTACATCTTCTTTGGAGAGAATAAAATTTGGGTTTTGATTCAGACCTCTCCCCAAAAAAATAGGTAGTTGGGTAAATTTAATATTTCAGTTTACTGATTGCCCATGGTGGTCATAGCACCTATGGATTTCTACCCTTCAAAAACTGAAAGATAATAAATAGAATTTAATACTAAAGCTACAATTTGGATTCCAAATTACTTTTGGAGTCTCATGAAATCTCTTGAGACTAGAGATGTGTACAAGTGCCCACCAATAGAAATTTAGTTGAAAAAGCACTGAATATACCAGCTTACTTACTACTAATGAAGGAAAAGATGCTTAGTTTCTGTTTGGTCATGTTTGGTTGTCTGCAAAATGGAGATCACACAGTTCACAATACGGGCTTTTGTTTGCATCACCTATCTGTTAGTATACTGGGATGGATTTGTGGGTGTGGCATGGGGCAGGAGATATACAGTTAAAAACTGGTATCACCCATTTGACCATTTACCTAAATTGAGGGGGGCTATGAGCACCAATTTGGACTTGCTCTCGGGCAGCTTGTGGTCTATAGGAATTGCACCTCACCTAGAAGAGAAAGGCATCCCAATAAATAAGCTTCCATTCCAATTATACACTTTCTACTTTAACTGCTCCAAATTATACTGAAGAATAATTTTAGAATGAATAGATAACAAACAATTTTAGCAAATCAGATAAAACATTCATCAGTTGTAACATCTATTATTCTAATCCCCAGAGTACAATATTTTATCAATATGAGTAATTCTACAATTTGGTAAATTAGGAAAGTTTCCAGACAAGTGCTCTAAATCAAAAGAATCATGTGTGTGCCCAAAATCAATCAGTGCATTCCTTCAATTAATTTAATGTTTTAAATAACCCTTATCAAATGTAACCATGCTCATTCGAATCAATAAAATGAATCTGCCATTCACAATTGAGTATGGTCATGAGAAGTTACTATTTTGCCCCAAGTATCTCGCTTGCCTCACCCTAGTCTCAGCCTGGAACAGGAGTACATTTCCAGTTCCTTTGAAGTTAGGCAGAGAAATCTGACTTGTTCTGACCAATGAAACAGGAGCAGAATGATAGATATCACTTCCTGGCAGAAGCTTAAGAAAAACTGACAAAAGTTTTAAGAGCCCTAGGAATACATTAAGGAACAATGCACATTTCCTTATATTTCTTCCCTATACCTGTGGTGACCATGAAATCACATGTCAAGATAAAGATTCCAAAACCTGGGACCTTATGTAAAAAGTACAGGCAGGGCCCCACTGCTAACACATGTTAGACATGGAGCATGAACAAGAAATACACTTTCATTGTGCTGTTCTTTTCTGCAGCATAACATACTTAATCCTGACTCAAAGTATATCTTGAAATATGATATAGTCTTCAAGTATGAATAGGACTAGGACACATGGAAATGGGGATGGAGAACATTCTAATGGAAGGGGGAATTGAGAAAATTATTGGGAGAGGGGGAAGGAAGACATTGAATTTGACTGCAATATGTTGTGTATAATTGGCAGCAATGGGGTACCAGATGAGACAGGGATTGCTGACAGATTTTTGAAGTCTTAAACAATAGGCCAAAGTTTTAAAACTGTATTTAAACATTGTTATTGAGCAGGTAAATAAAATCTATATTTTTCAAAGATTTGCCTGGTAGGGATATATAGTAGGAAAAAGAAATTAAGAGACTAGTTAGAAGATTATTTATGGGCAATGAATGTCCACTAAATAAGCAGGAATGGGAATGGAAAGAAGTAGAAGGATGAGAAGTATATCCAAGAAAATAAATTGATAGGTCACAGCAACTACAGGAATATAAGAAACAGGAAAGGTGGGCTAGAGCTGTAGCCCAGTGGTAGAGCGCTTGCCTAGCATGCATGAGGCACTGGGTTCGATCCTCAGCACCACATATAAATAATAAATGAATAAAATAAAGATCCATCAACAACTAAAAAAATAAAATAAACAGGAAAGGTGATATGATGCTATTAATTTTGATGAAGATAAGTGATCAGTCATTGTGTTTCTGAATTTGATTTTAAAAATGTTTTTGTAAAATGATTCCTTAATTTCTTCAGAAGCTAGCTAATGTGAACTTGTTTTGACATTTGATTTTACCTCATTTCTTTTTAGGTTATTTCTTCTTAGATTCTTACATTATTATATAGAATTGTCTATGCCTCCTATGTCACTTAAGAGATTTCTGAAAACATATTATGGTTGTTACTATTTTCCTAGTACCTTCCCAGGAGGGAAAATAACTTTGCTCTCCATAAGCAGACTTAACTCCAATGTGCAAAAGATTGAAAATATCCTCATTCTGTCAGTAAGAAAAGCTCTAAATTTCTCATCAGCGATAAAAATAGCTTTCCAACTTTTTCCTTAAATCTCTTTAGTTTAAAATATATCAGAAATGGTTTCATATCATATTTGGAAACATTTTAAAATTATAACTATAACAGCACCATTAATTAGTTTATTTCATCTATGAGGAGGTAATATGGACTAGGAGGTAAATAGTAAAAAATGATGGATCCTTGTACTTTGTCCTCTAGATCTGGGATTAGCAGACTTTCTTTAGAGAAACAGATAGTAAATATTTTAGTCTCTGAAGACCATAGGTTCCTGTTTCAAATAATACTCAGCCACTGTAACACAAAACCAGCTGGAGTATAGCTATTTTCCAATAAAACATTATTTACAAAAACAGAAAACTGTCAGTACTTGGCCCAAGTTTGCCAACCTCAACTAGAGAAAATTCTTCTATTGTTTGTGTGCTTATTTTAACATCTGACCCTGTAATCACCCAAAAGGAAGTCTACTTAGTTGAATTGCATTATTCTTTTCCTTTTGAAGCAATTGAGCTAAAAATATCAAGTGTCTTTAATCTATTCAGCATCTTTGCTGGGTGATACGGAGGTACATAAGAAGTATAAGGATCCAGAAGATTAGCTGTGGAGATAAACCTGAAAGTCTTGAACATTTTGAGAGCAATTAATTACTCAACTACATGGTAATGAAAGTAAGTATAAAAGGAGTTGGAGATAAAAAGAAAATAATGAGGACTGGACTGGAGTCCTTTGGGAAGAATTATGAAAGGTGTGGAGCAGGTGAAACTCAACATGGTTCCTGAATGATGAAGCTAGGATTGAATAATAATTTGGGGAGGAAGAGTAGGAAGGGGGCCACATTATAAAAGGAGAATCAGAAGCAAAGCCACAGAAACAGTAATGAGCATGACAACATGGGGTGGAAGTGAGGATACTGCCTGGATAAGGTTTTGTTTTTCTGATGCAATGAAGCTGTGGGAAATTAAAGCAGATCACATGGAGATAGATCAGACTGTGAACTCTGAAAGCCAGATGAAGGTATTTGGTCTCAATGTTGTAGGCATTTGAGAACCACTGTAGTTCTTTTAGTAGATCAGTACTGAAATAAAATGGTATTTCAGTGGAATGTACAGGAGTGGTGAAAGATGCTGATGTAAGGAATATATGCCATAAGACTGTTGGGATAATCCATAGTGAAAGATATCAAAGCTTTGCCTATAGATGATGAGATAGGTTAATAGAGATTCTATGGGCTGAACGTTTGTTTCCCCCAAATTCAGCAGAACCTTATGCTCTGGCATCCTGATCTCAGACGTTCAGCCTCCAGAACTATGAAAAATAAATTTTTGTTGTTTATAAGCCTGAGCTGCCTAAAAATGAGAGAACCAGAGGTTGAATATAAACAGTACTTAAAAATATGAAACATCTAGATTTGGGGACACTTGTGATAAAAATATGGGCAGTTAAATCAAATAAGACCCAAGAACAGAGGAGACCAAAAAACTGGGGGCATGTTGATAGAAATATGAAAACTAAAAAGGAAAGTGATTTTGTTGACATTGGATTCATCAGTGATAATTGGTTTGGTGGTGTCATGATGGTTTCAAGAGATAAAAGATCCCAGACAGGTAGGAATCCCTTAATCAAAGTTGATTGTAAAAGACTTAAGAGATGGATGTGCTTATTGAGCAAAGACTTAGGAACAAAAGGTTGTACTGATGAAAACTTTTGTCTTGCTTTGAGCATGTACATGTCTGTTTGCCCACTGTGAGGCTATACATCAGAACCTTTATAGACACATCCCTGACTTCTTTGAAAATGTTGCCTATACATTTGTGACATAAACCAGTGCAATAACCAATAGCAAAGAATTGGTACTTGCTTCATTAACCAGAGACTCAAACTGAGAATTATGCCTTATTTAGTGTTTCATACCAATTTTTGCTCTAAGAATGTATTGAACTCATGAAAGAGTGACATTATTCTCCTTGCCTTTGTTATTCTTTTTCAGCTCCAATAGTCCTTGTGTATTCATTTGACAGTTGGGAATCCAGACCTGAGTATCCCCCATAGATTGAGAGGGATAGGATAAATTCAGCAAATGAGGCAAAGGAGAAGAAGAAATCAGGGAAGGGAAGGGCTACAAAAGTCAAGGAACACGTTATGGAAATGGTTACAAGTAGTACCAAATGCATGAAGAAGTCCAGATATATTGAGGAACTATATAGTTAATCAGTTAAAAAATTAGTTCACTGGTAAAAAAAAACACCAGTGAACTTTGATTCAATAGGTTAATTATTATATGTCCCACAGAACATTAAGATGATGGACTTTATCCTGAAAGTAATCAGCAAGATATTATTTTGGATAAAATTAAAGTCATGCCATTAAACTTTGGTGAAAGCCACAAGCTCAAGTCCTGCATTTCATCCTTGATGTTCATTCCTCAGTGTACTCACATGAGCATAACTCAGGAAGAAGAGCTGGTTGTTGTTGAATGTGATGCCTGGTAGAAGAGGCTCCTCAACTCCCTGCCTTCTGTCATTTACCCATTTCCTGTAAGCCTAGTGAGAGAAACAAGATAGATGAGTTGCCCAATGATGATTTTCCCTTTATTCCTCCAGTACAGATATATTAAATATATAATCCTGCCATTTGCAAAATGCAATGTATCAAGCTTTCCTTTAAGAAAACAAATACCTGGAAGTTAATGTCTTTCCTTTTAAGAGTGAGGTAGGTGCACCAGAAGAAGACCTTACACCCAATAACTACCAAAGAAGCTGAGCCACAGTTCTGAGACATTACATAATTCTTTTTAAAAAGCTGCTCTTTTAGCCGGGTGCGGTGGCTCAAGCTTGTAATCCCAGCACTTAGGGAGGCTGAGACAGGAGAATCGCGAGTTCAAAGCCAGCCTCAGCAATGGCGAGGTGCTAAGCAACTCAGTGAGACCCTGTCTCTACATAAAACACAAAATAGGGCTGGGGATGTGGCTCAGTGGTCAAGTGCCCTTGAGTTCAATCCCCAGTACCAAAAAAAAAAAAAACTGCTCTTTTTATTTCAACATGGGACAAACAAATATAACACCATGACAAGGCCCTTAGTGCAATAAACCTGTGGATACACATATTATCAATTCTTTATTTTTTTCCAATTAGGAGGAAAAACTATCATCTTTGATTGCCATCATTTTATAAAACAAGATTTATTTTAACTAGCATATGGGAAGGATATGACCTTGTAATAACAACCTGATCTTTATTTTTCTATTATATTGTCAAGAATGAGCCTTAAGAAAAGGATATACAGCTCAACAACCTAGTCTTTAAAGTGAATGTATTTAGCTTTATGAAAAATTTCCCATATTATCCTTGTTTTTATTTAACCAAAGATCAGTGGATGACAAAAATACTATTATGGACTCTTACCTGGACCAACACATGAGAACCACTAGCCTCTACCTATAATTTAGACTTTTGATCTTCTAAAATAAAAATGCAAGTAGGGAGGGCTGGGGTTGTGGCTCAGTGGTAGAGTGCTCGCCTTGCATGTGTGAAGCACTGGGTTCGATCCCCAGCACCACATAAAAAAATAAAGATATTGTGTCCATCTACAACTAAAAAATTTTTTTTAAATATATATATTTTATAAATACATATATATATATATATGTGGGGAGATGGAAAGAGCTATACTTAGGGAAAACTCATACATACCTAGCCCCAAGGAGATTTCTATAGCATACTCTGATATGATTTTGAGTGTATTTTCTGAAAACTATCCTTTAAATACATGATTCTTAATAACAAATTATTATTCTTTAGGGTGACTTTATGCCTCAAAAACAAAAAAAAAAAGAATTGCAGGGCTATTTATATAATAGAGTACAATAGAGTCAATGGAGAAATGCAATTCTATTTATAGAAATTTCAGAATACCCAACTCCTAAGAACATATCTGCAGCATAAATTGAGGTGCAACCATACGGTGTTTTATAGCTTAATTTTAAAACCACAGCAAATGTAGCAGTGCATACCCTAAAAGCTTCCCGCAGACCTCCATTATCAGCAATATTTTCTCCCAGGGTCCTCTTCCCCTTCACCTAACAGAAAGAAAAAAAAAGTGTTTCACAGTCAATCATTCAGCAAGGGGCATAAATATTATAGCAAGCGAAAGTGTCATATTTTAAAGAGAAAATTACATTCAATAAATCAGAGAGAGTCATAATATATTGTGAGATGGCAAACTAACCCCAGCAAGGTGCTCCTGAATATAATAATTTCTATTTTATTATGCTACACATTACTTTCTCGCCCTCTTTAGTCTCACTAATTTTTTCTAGCTCCAATAAAATGTTACCAATACTCTGAGTGATTCTGATTTAATGGGAAAAAATAGAAATGTCAATACACAGATTACTTTCTCTGATTAACTCACATAATTTGAGTATTCTCATTGTACCTGTGTTTCCAAAAATTTGCCACCCATGCAGGAACAAGATTTCAAGAACAACCATTATCATTTTACCTCTAGTAATTTCCATGAAAAATTAAAAGAAAGGTACCTCTCCTGGGGAACAAAAATCACACAGAAGTAGTGCACACCATAAGGTCAAGGTTTGCAATGTGTATGACACCCAACCAGGCACACTGAAGATCATTCTTCCCAGTGTTTGAAAACTGTTTCTTAAAACCTTAAGTGAGCTAGAACCTATTTTAAATATTCTAAATCAATATAGCTCACAATCCAAAGCCATCCTGCCACTTGTTTTTGTATAGGCTACCAGGTATGACTGGATTTTACATTTTTCAATGATTGAGAAAGAACAATCAAAAGAAAAATATTCTATGGCATGTAAAAATTATGAGAAATTCAAATTTAGTAGTCATAAATTAAGTTTTGTTGGAAAACAGCTATGCCCATTCACAAACACACTGTCTGTGGTTGCTCATTTTACAATGGCAAAGTTTAGTATTTACAACAGAGACCATATAACCTACATCACTGAAATTATTTACTGTTTGGCCTTTTACAAAAAAATTTGTCAAAAAAATAGGCAGGTACTAGCCTCCCAAAGATGTCTACATCCTAATCCCTAAAACTTGTAAATATATTATCTTACTCTGGTAAAGGGGACTTGTGAGATGTGACTAAGTCAAGGATCTTGAGATGGGAACATTGCTGGATTATTCAGGTGGACTCAATGTAGTTGCAAGGGTCCTAAACAGGTCAACACAGTCAGTTTCAGAGTGATGCAATGTGAGGACTACATTGGCCATTGCTGACTGAAGGAAGAGGCCATGAGCCATGGAATGTGGGCAACCTCTAAAAGTTAGAAAAGACAAGGAAACAGATTCTCCCTTAGTTCCTCTAGAAAATAACACAGACCTGACAACTTGATTTGAGGCCACTGAGACTTTGGTCAGACTTTTGCCATATAGAACTATATGACAATAAATTTGTGTTGTTTTAAGCTACTAAGTTTGCAATAATTTGTTACAGCATCAACAAGAAACTAACACAAGCCATGGATCCTACCAACTCTTTACTTTTAATCTAGTCCAATTTCCCAGGTATCAAGTAATATTAACAAAATAAAAACAAATCTTTATAGAAGTACTTGGGATTAGACAAAAGGGAATGGAGGGAAGGAAAGGGGAATGGGAGCAGGAAAGACAGTAGAATAAATCGGATATAACTTTCCTATATATGAATACATGACCAGTGTAACTCCACACTATGTACAACTACAAGAATGGGAAGTTATACTCCAGGTATGTATAACATGTCCAAATACACTCTGCTATCATGCATAACTGAAAAGAACAAATAAACATTTTTTAAAAAATTTTCAAAAATATTATTTACTGTAATTACCCAGAACCCTGCTAACTTTAGTCTCCAAAAGGTAGCATTCTTACTTTACATACATTATTTGTTTTAGTACAATCCCATGAGGTAAGTCCTATTATTATCATTCTTATTTAATAAATGAGGATCTGAAACTCAGAGTATGTAGCTGCCGGTGTTAGTATCCCATTGGATCCCTTTTTCTACCAGGCCTGTGAACCCATTCCTGTAACTGATGACAGCTCAGGAAGATGGACATTAGTTTATGGGAACTACCTTACCTGAAGATTGCTGGGAAGTTATATCCCACCTTCCAATAACTAACTGATATGCAGGTGAAAGAGCCCCATTCCTTGCCCCTGGACTGAACAATTTCCATGCTATACTTCATGCTGTAGAACCCTCTGTGGGATCAGCGTAAAGCTAAACTTCTTCTAAAACCAATATGTTTTCCTTATTCCCTTACAGGTTTCTAATGAAACTACTTTGATAATTACTGACCTAAGAAACTCCTCCTTGGTCCTTGCTTCTAATGAACCTGATCTAAGACAGAGTAGTTAAGTAAACTGCTCACATTTTTCAGAGATTCAAACCCAAGCAGTCTTCTGGCTCCAGAGCCTTTGTTCCATAATGCATAACTTCTCAAGTTTCAATTCCTCTTGGCTCTTGATATTTATGTTTATATCCACTCAAGCTTGAATCTCTCTCCTTTTTACTCTAAGCTTTATAACTAGAGGTTTTTGAAGTATCCTCACCCTCTGGCTCCTGGCACTACAGACAGTCTCAGTGGAGGACATGGCCCTAGGTTTGTCCTCCAAGGACTTAACAGCTGCTCATAGTCTGCATCTGTAATACCCCATCTATGCTCTTCTCAATTCACTGCAAAAAAAAAAAAGAAAGAAAGAAAAAAAGATTCAGGGACACAAGACTAACTCTTACAAATGAAACCAGAAAACAATAAACCATGGCCCCCTTTGGCCACAAAAGAAGCTACTCTTATTCCCACTCTCCTGTGGGTATAAGACAGAAGCCATTTTCTGATGGTTGAATGGATTTTATGCTGAGATAGTCATACCCTTTCATCATCCTTGTAATGAAGATACACATTTGTCAGAACTATTTCAATATCTGACATTTTGGTCAAAATGGATGCTATACATCACCCAGGTATAAAATGAACTTAAACTAAGAGAACCAGAGTATAATATTGGGGGAAGAATGCAAACTCTGGAGTTAAACAGATCTAAACTCTAATCCAGACTCTACTGTGGGCATGAATCTCTTTGATTGTCATATTTCTCATATATATAACATGTATACCTAGTAATATGTATGCCTCTCAGGACCAGTATGAGGGTCACATTTATTTCAGTTAAGTGAAAAGTCTAACTCTCATGCCTATAGATAATAATCACAGAGAAATGTGAATCTTTTTACTACAAGAAAACTACTGTTGTCTTTTCAGCCCTCCAAGTTTTTATTTTCTCTGGGGTAAGCCACCTATGAGTATGAGACAAAGAATCAGAAATATTAAATATCTTACTGAGCACTTCTTGCATGTCAGCATTATGCTAGTGTTTCACAGTACTTCACTCATTTAATTCTTACAACACATTGATTAGTTCAGAAGTATTTACCCATTTCATAGCTGAAGACACTGATAATTAGAAACATTAACTTGCCTAAATTTGTAAACCTAGAAATTCATCTTGGGTGTATATGATATTCTTTTTTTTGATTGACATATAATACTTGTACATAAGTACATGGTACAATGTGATACAAATGTATACATTATGTAATGATCAAATCCGAGTAATTAACATGTCTATCAACTTAAATTTTTATCATTTCTTCATAGTGAGTAAATTAAAAATCCTCTCTTCTAGTTATTTTGAGATATCCATGCAGTATTGTTAACTATATCCACCCTACTGTGCAGCAGAACACAAGAACTTATTCCTAGCCAGGTATGGTGGCGCATGCCTGTAATCCCAGCACTTTGGGAGGCTGAGACTGGAGAATCACAAGTTCAAAGCCAGCCTCAGCAACGGTGAGGTGCTAAGCAACTCAGTGAGACCCTGTCTCTAAATAAAATACAAAATAAGGCTGGGGATGTGGCTCAGTAGTCAAGTGCTCCTGAGTTCAATCCCCGGTACAAAAAAAAAAAAAAAAACTTTTTCCTCCTATCTAACTATCATATTGTCCCCATTGACCAACTTTTCCCCACCTAACTCTCTACTCTCACCAGGCTCTGGTAACCACTATTTCCCCTCAATTTCTCTCTCTCTCTCTCTCTCTCTATCTATCTATCTCTCTCTTCCAGCTGTCTTGGGATGGAACCCAGAGCCTCAAGCATACTAGGCAAGTTCTCTACCACTGAGCTAGATCACCAGACCTTTTTATTTCATTTTTTGAGATAAAGTGTAAGCTGCTGAGGCTAGCCTGAAACTTATGATCATCCTGCCCCAGCCGCCTAAGTTCCTGGAATTACAGTCATATGCCACAATGATTTGCTGGAAAAGATTTGTTTTAATAAGTGATGCTGGAGGCTGGGGCTGTAGCTCACTGGTAGAGTCCTTGCCTAGCATGCATGAGGCACTGGGTTCGATCCTCAGCACCACATATAAATAATAAATGAATAAAATAAAGATCCTACAACATCTAAAATAATATTTTTAAATAAATAATGCTGGGTCAACTGGTTATCCTTTAGAAAGAAAATGTAAGTGAACTCTCACATTAAACTCCATAGAAAAATCAATTTCATATGCATGAAGAATTATATGTAAAATAACAAAACAAAACATTCCCAAGAAAGCTAGAAGACTTCATGTATGACAACTTCATAACCAAAAATGGAAATGTAGAAACTATTCTAAATTTTTAAAATTTTTTATGTTGAAACATACCATATACAAAGTCCAAAGGATAAGTAAAAAATCTGGGGGGAAATACACATAATGGAAACAATAGGCATAATTTTAACATCTATATTATTTTAAAAGGTTGTCATAATTTGACAAGAAAATAACTCAATAGATAAATGTTCTTTCATATATCACTTGTGGAAATATGAAATTTTGCAACTTTTTGGTGACAGTTGGAATCTATCTTACAGAAAAAAGAGCGTGTACACATAATAAAGGAGTTTATTGCATCAACATTTATAACACCTCAACAAGAGATTAGTTGACTAAATTATATAACTAAATTATATAACTATATTATATAACTAAATTATATAACTAAATTATAACAGAATATTCACATCAGGGACTCTGAGGCAGCCATTAGATACAATGTACTAAAGTTGTATATGTGCTTATCTTTATGCGAGCAGGAGGAAAAGTGTAACATTGTAATCAATGTTATAGGTAGGGACAGTAAGACTGATGAGAGGAAAAGGAGATGGAGATGAAGGCAAAAAAAGGAACAACATAGCCCGGCACAGTGGCACAAGCCTGTAATCCCAGCACTTTGGGAGGCTGAGACAGGAGAGTCGCGAGTTAAAAGCCAGCCTCAGCAATGGCGAGGCACTAAGCAACTCAGTGAGACCCTGTCTCTACAAAGAACACAAAATAGGGCTGGGGATGTGGCTCAGTGGTTGAGTGCCCCTGAGTTCAATCCCCAGTATCAAAAAAGAAAGAAAAAAAAAAGGAACAACATTTCATTCACACATAGCATATATAAAATTGTGTTTGTGCCTTTATGGAAAATGATATATGTATATATAATGGGGAAAAAAAGCATTTAAAAAGTGCATTTCCTTTGTTCAGACTTCTAAAACTACAAACTCTTAACCAGTTCTCAGACCGTTAGTTCAAGTTAATGAGAGTTGATATCAATAAATTAAACCTAAGCAGTAGTTTGGATGGAAATTTTTTAAAATGACACAGGAATTAGGAGATTTATAAGGATATTATTGTTTTACTACAGGATATTTTGACATTAATCTGAATCTAGGCAAATAAACTAATGCATAGAACTATCTTTCTCAAACTCCAGCTTGTATGAATCACCAGGGGAATTGTAAAAAGACAGACAGACCGCCAGGCTATCAGGCTCTACCCCTAGAGATTCTGATTCAGCAGGTCTGGAGCAGGAATCAAGAATTTGCATTTCTAACAAGTTCCCAGGAAAGGCAGATGTTGTTGATCTCAGAAGCACGCTTTGAGAACCAATGGTCTAAAGCAAGCTAATATCCAAATGAGAAAAAATGGTCCATGAGATGCTTCCTTAACCACAGTTGTACTCACATTTAAGCCAGCTTTCTTCCAATAATAGTTGCTATACTGGTTAATCATGCACTTTGTTTTTTCTTTAAACTTTTCTTCTGAATCCATAGACCACCAAGGATCCAGGTTTCCATTTTTATCAAATTTTCTACCTAGCAAAAAGGAAAGTTAAAAGACATTCATGTTATTTATGGAAACTAAATTCAACATCTTTCCTTTTTCTCACCTTGACAAGCTTTCAAAATGCAGTCACAACAGCAGGGAACACCAATCCTGAGAACAGCTTCTGCATTCTCTCCAATATCACAGGTTAAATGTAAAGAGGGGGGAAGGGAGCACAAGGATTGAGAAAATTCTTCCCTTCTAAGGAACAAAGGGCATTTTTTTAAAAATGAGATTCATCAGTTTAATGTATGCACCAGTCTTAGCCAAATTTGGATTCTTTGTTTTCACCTGATCTGACCTGAAATGTTCTCTGGATTGTGAAATGAAATGGTTTCATTCAGAATGTCTGTGGAGAGAACCAGAGCACCACTACTAGTGAAATTCCAAACAATCCATAGGAACAGACCCAGGAAGTCATCCATACATAGGACCATACACCCTGACTCAGCCCCATAGGAACATGTTTCTTCCAAGTTGCCAGGAGCCAAGAGACACATAAAAGCTGTTATGAATCATTCCACAGTTATCAGTGTGGATGGAAGGGCCCATTTTTCCTGCTTAGACAAGGAAGACTGCTCTAAAAAAGAGAACTTGGAACAAGAACAGAAATCTCTAGAAAATAATGGGGAAAAAAGATTAGTTACACATGATATCTTGCCATATGCTCACTCTTCATTTTCCCTACACCCTTCAAAACAACAGTTTGGGTACATCTAGACTATTGTCTATATTCAAGGTTACTACTGGAGTCAGAAGCATTGTTTAAATTTAATTATGCAGAATTTTTTAAAAGGTCAGCAAAGCAAGGGTCTGCTAAGAAAGAGCTTATATGAAACCCCTCTAAAAAAGGTATTAATTAGAACAATCCAAAACTCTTTAGCAAGACAGTATACTACTAATACCACCACCTGGAATAGTATGGAATCACTGCCCTCCACCCACCAACCAACCAATCCTGAAATAGTTACTGCATATGTACTTATATGTGAATACACTGTTCTAAGTATTGGTCACAAAGCAAAATTTCCATCATTGGATTCTGTCCTTTGGGAGAGACTCCAAAAGGATCTGGTGGAGAATTATACTTAAATTTCCTAGGAAGAAACATCCAGAACCAATTGAGCACTATTTGCTTTTGTTTCATAATTAAGACTCTACTCTCAGATCCAAAGGTAGAAAAATGAGCTCTGAGAAGTCAGATGATTACAAGGCAGTTACATTTTAATAGGAAGAGGGAGACCAAAGAGGCAGAATAACTAGGTGACTTAAGGGCAGGCTGGTGGGGGCAGGAAGAAATGTCCTGAATAAAAAGATCCTGAAATGTCTCTGGCCCTGTGGTAGGTAGGCATCCAGGAAAGGGTGTTAGATAAAAGGGAAACAGGTCTACTGTAGACAGCATTTCCTTGGGCCAGCCAAATTCTTAAGATTGCCTGTAAATCATTATGTGGATGTAATAATAGTTTGCTAATTCATAAACTTCAGAGATTTCTTTTCGCATTCCAATAATACTCCAAAGAAAGGAGTGTTGATCTAAAATAAGGACTCAGAGGCAATCATTTATTTAGTTTAGAATATATTCTGTTGGGGGGCGGTTCCAAGATGGCGGCCTAGACAGTCCACTCTGCGCTAGGCTCTCAGGGACCAAGGCTGGAAGTGGTGGAGGCGCCGTTTTCCAGCCAGCTTCCTGGCATCATTCTGTGGCTCAACATCCCACGCAGGAATTTCACTCGTGTGTGTGTGAGTACAGGATCACCGGGAGGCAGTGGTAGCCGGGAGGCGTGGCTTCGGCGCCGGCCGGAGAAACGCAGTTGCAGCCCAGGCCTCGGCCCAGGGCTCCGGCTCTCCGAGACCGAGACTGGAAGTAGCGGGGTGCCATCTTCCAACCAGTTTCTTGGCAGCTCTCTGCGGCTTGCTGCCCCACGCAGGAGTCTTGCTCGCGTGTGTGGGAGCAGGGCCACCGGGAGACAGCGGTAGCCAGGAGGTGTGGCTTCGGCGCCGGCCGGCAGAAAGCAATTGCAGCCGGGGGCCTCGGCCCAGGGCTCAGGCTCTCCGAGACTGAGACTGGAAGTAGCGGGGTGCCATTTTCCAACCAGTTTCTTGGCAGCTCTCTGTGGCTTACCGCCCCACTAAAGAGTCTCGCTCGCGTGTGTGAGCGCAGGGCCACCAGGGGATGGCGGTGGCCGGGAGGCGTGACTTCGGCGCCTACTGGCGGAGTGCAGTTGTGGTGGGGGATCCGGCCCAGAGCTCCAGCCCAGACTTTACCCCGGGCGTGCCGGGCCTGCTTCCGCACAGGATGCCTGGCCCCAGCGCCCACCCAACCACGAGAGACCACTAGCAGATGCTACTGTGGACTGTCTGCTGAGCAGAACCCCAGCTATTATTCTTTGTGGACGACCTTCTAACACGGCAGGACTTCCTACACACCAGGGAGCGCAGGTGAACACCTGGGAGCAAACCTTGGCCACAGTGGAACAGCGACTCCACCAGCGGCCCAGAGTTTCACCTTGGCCTGGGACCAGCACCAAGGATACCAGCCGGGAAACTCCAGCAAACAACGGACAACGCCACCTACTGGAGGAGAGTTAACGAAACCCTGCAGGGAAACTATAACCATATAGGAGTTAAACTGTAACACCTTGGATCAGCAGAGCTAGAAGGAAAGACACACAAACATCATAAGAAAACAAGGGAAGAAAGTGACTCAAACAAACCAAGATACTACACTCCTAGAATCCATGGGCTGTACAGCAGGAGGAATGACAGAACAGGAATTCAGGATGTACATAATTAAAATGGTCGGTGACTTAAAGAATGATATAAGAGAGCAAATCCAGTCAGCAATAGATCACTGTGATAAAGAGATCCATAGGCAAATACAGGAAGTAAAAGATCACTTCAATAAAGAGATACACAGGCAAATACTGGAAGTAAAAAATCACTTCAATAAGGAGATAGAGATTCTGAAAAGGAACCAAACAGAAATCCTTGAAATGAAAGAAACAATAAACCAAATCAAAAACTCAATAGAAAGCATCACCAGC
>CM053417.1:106329952-106573373 GCA_028644305.1 Xerus rutilus
GTGTATATAAAGGTGTTTAATATGAAGAATTTAATCTGCTTATAATTTTGTGCAAAGTTAGAAAAATTATGATTGTAACAATTTTTTCTATTTGCCTCAACAAATGTTTTCAGTGAACAGTGTGTACAGCTTCTGAAAAAAAAAAGAATATATTCTGTTCTCTTTTGCGTAAATGTCATCAGGATGCACAGCATATTCTACATTGTGCATTATTAGGAAAGCATAGCCTTGATAAAAATAAACTCAGAATATATGCCAATATAAAGAAAAACAAAGATTAAGCATTACATAAGCCTTAGAGTTGCATAAAGAAATCAGTCAGCCAAGCTCAAAGGCCTAACTTGGCAGTTCAGCTTATAGAGTTATCCTTGGGGCAGAGCTTGCACCTCCAGGGAGAATATCTCAAAATGGTGAATTTTTTAAAGAAGCTATAATACAACTCCTGTAACTATTGTGGCAGCTACAGCAATCCTGATATAAATGCAGAGATAATCTCATTGAAATTACAAGGTCTTTTTTATTCTACCCTGATCACCAATGAGAATAATTGTTTATTGTAAGCTATCACAGCAAGACATGGGGAAAAGTTTTCAATCAGCAATTGTATTGCTTTGGATAATCTTTAATCTATAATGATACTGCTATGCAAAGATAATAACAACAATTAACACCCATATAGTGAACACTATTATAAAAGTAGCAGCTTATAAAATAAACTAGGGGGCTGGGGTTATGGCTCAGTGGTAGAGTACTTGCCTAACACATGTAAGGCACTGGGTTCAATCCTCAGCATCATATAAAAATAAATAAGTAAAATAAAGGTATTGTGTCCATCTGCAACTTCAAAAATATTTAAAAAGAAAAATAAAAAATAAACTAGTACTTACCATTATTATCAAATCCATGGGTAAACTCATGTCCGACAATTACTCCTATAGCACCATAACTCAGAGATCTGTGTCACAAATATATAATTTGGAGAAAATTATAAGCGTGAATCTGAGAGCATAATCCTTTAATTTTTCAACAAAATCCAAGACAATCGGTTTTCTAGTAGCCATAATAAAATCTAATAACCATACTCATGAAACTGTAAAACAGTCTAAACATACCCTTCTAATCAAAATGAACAAAGAAAGTACAAATTCTAACATTGTCTTTGTGATCTTGTATAGACCTTATGATCCTACCCTGAAAAATTAAGGATATGAAAAAGATGATTTCTAAAATCCCTTCCATCCTCAGATTTCTATGATTCTATACCTACTCTAGTGATACTTACGAACACTTAAAACAGGACTTGAAAAGAACCTGTCAGTAAATATACTATTTTTTATCTGAAAACTTGTTGAAGAGTCACTATAATCTTAGAAGTTGTTTTCCAAATACAGTAATAAAAAAGAAATAGAGCCTAGATTAAAAGAGATCACTCTGTTTTCAAAGGTAGTCATGTTCCATCTATTTACTTATTTATTTATTTATTTATTGGTATGGGGATTGAACTCGGGTACTTGACCACTGAGCCACATCCCCAGCCCTATTTTGTGTTTTATGTAGAGACAGGGTCTCACTGAGTTGCTTAGCACCTCGCTGTTGCTGAGGCTGGCTTTGAACTCGTGATTCTCCTGTCTCAGCCTCCCTAAGTGCTGGGATTATAGGCATGAGCCACCGCGCCCAGCTTGAACATCCTTTTTATGATTGTGCCAAGGTTTATATCAGGCACATTTCTAGAAGTAGAATGTCTAGGTCACCTGGCTTCTGCATTGTTAAAATGTTGACAGATAATGCTCTTTTGAGATTTTAGCAGTTACGGATGAATCTGGGAAATGTTATACCATTGGAAATAAACCAGACATAAAAGAATGAATATTGTATGATTACACTTACATGAGGAAGTCAAATTGTTAGAGACAGACCTAGCATGGCGGTTGCCAGAGGCTGTGGGGAAGGAAGAATGGGGGATTTAACGGGTCTAGAGTTTCAGGGTGGGATGATGAAAATCCTGTAGATGGTGGTGATAGCCACCAGCAATGTGAATGCTCTTAATGCTCCTGAACTCTACACTTCAAAATGGTTAATGTGGCAAGTTTTATATTTTCCGCAATAAAAACATGCAAAAACAATCTAGAAAAAAAAAAGATAGTCACGTTCCTGTTTCTGTGGCAGACAAGCTGACAACTGAATAGCAGACTGTGAAGCCTTCATCAAATTTGGAAAAGATGTTATATTATTTCTTTTCACCTCTGAAGAAGCATGCATTAGACTCCCTACAATGGCAGCCACCAACAATTTCACTCACGCCTGAATACACATGCCCCCTCCTCCAATCAAGAGGGGATCTATCTTCCTGCCCTCAGTTCTGAACTGGCTCTGGGACTTCCCAAGACCAAGAGAACACAGTGGAAGTGGCCAGGTGTGATCTTTGGGCCAAAGTCTAAAGAGATCTCGTAGTTTCCCTGTTCTGCCCTTTCAAAAGTTAACTACAATGTAAAGAATTTCTACTACCTAATTGGAAGGAAAGGTCAGGTGAACCAAGAGAGAGACTCCAAAAGTTGAGAAACTCTGAAGGAAGAGAGGCCCCACTCATTAGAGCCAGCCCAAAGATCCAGTGAAGTCATCAGAGCCTCTCCAGTCCTATGCAGCTACCCAGCCAATACCACAAGGAGCAGGGCCAAACTGTCTCAGTTTGCTCCTGCCCAAATTATAGAATCAGCAGCCAATAAATGGTTATTTGGTGGTACTTCATTATGTAACAATAGATAACAAGCAAAACATATGCATAATATATGAAGAAATCAGTAATGGGGTTTCCATATGTGCACGTCTAGAATTTTCTCTCCCACCTATAACTTCCATGAAGACCAAACCTTTATCTATTTGTTCACTGCTAAATTCTCTGTACCTAGTACACAGTAAGAAAGTTAATGATGATTTAACTAATGCTTAATTAACTTTACCATTTCATGCAAATGACAGATCTGTACGTATCTTATGGAAGTCATTTAGCCTGTGGATGAGGAGTATAGACTATTAAGAATATTACTGTTAGGATTCTTCATAAGATTTACAATGATGCTAAAAATACTTCACAGTTGGTTCCTGACATGCAACATCAAAGTCACCCAGCAAATAGATAGGACCCTTAACTGGAAAGAACAGAAATTTCTGAAGCAACATGTTATTACAGGATATAATGATCCTTAACATGCTAATTGTTTGTCTCAACTATACCCAAGGAAGTGCTGTAAGATTTAATTTTTCCCCTTGGTGGCAATTCTTTCCTTTGTTATTTCTTTCCTGCAAGGTAATTTGCATTCAGGAAAAAAAAAGCTTCCTACTGTTTTTCCATCATTGCAAACCTTCATTAAAGAAGTAAGAGTTAAATTATGCATTTCAATCATGGAGCTATCATAGCAGTATGGAACAAACTTGTTATTTTACATAGTGATAACTTTTGCAGCAGTAGCTATCACTATGCAGCCTGCAACATTTCGTTTTTTCAGATTATTCAGCCCTGAGAATGAGTACCCAGTCCTCCACAATCCTCAGTCAATGCTGTTGACTAGATGAATTTAAGGCACAAACAGTGGAAGCTTATAGAAACTGCTCTGCAATAAATGTCCCTTAAGAGGGACTGCACCAACAAACTTCCTATTTGTAAAGGATAATAGAGAATTCAGAAAATGATTGAATAAATTGCAATTAATAAGTTTTGATTCTCAGTTACAAAGTCACAATCCTTTGGACAAGAGACAAAGAAAATGTAATTTTATATAATTAAATCTTATAATGATAATGTTTCATGACATTACATTCACATCCTCAATTTTATCAATGGACATTATTTAAGTTAGCATGTCATAAAAAATACCCTAAGCCTTCTAAAATGCAACTGGCTGGCCCGAAATTTGAAAAGTTCCTATACTGAACATCTAGCCTTCCAAAAATAAAACAGGGAAGATGATAATTTTATTACCTACTCAGTTTCTCTTTTGTTATTACCTTCCAATAGGTTTAACATATAGAGAAGATTTTCTGTCAATCACAGAACAACTATATTACTGTCTGGACATACCATGATCTCATGCTATTAAAAAGTAAAGGCTACCCTGTGCTTGAACCATAAAAATCTCCAGATTGAAAGTGGTTTTGAGGCCATCGAGTTCAAATTTCTACTAAGAGGCATGATTCCCTGTACAGAAACCTGTTTCAAATGGTCATAAGGTGTCTCCTTGGATATTTCCTAATGACCAGGAGCTCAGCCCCTTCTGAGGTAGCCCATTCTCTTTTTGGGTGATTCTAAATAAAACAGTTCTCTCTAATATTGATCTGAAATTTATTTCCCCTGTTTTCAATGTATTGATCAAGTGAAGTCTAGTTGAACACCTGCTGATTGCTCTGAATATAAGAAATCATTCTGCCACCTTCATTTTCCTTCAAAAATATGAAAAAAAGTTACATGATTCTACCTTAAAATGTTCTCAAGTTCTTTCAGCTCTTATTCTTCATTCATGAACTCTAGACTAGCATTTCCCAAAATATAGGGAAAAGAGTTTTTGAATCTCTGGGTTAAACCCATTAGGTGTCTTTCTTATAGACTTTGGGAACTTTTATCCTGATGAGTATTGTGATTTTCCAAAAAAGAAGGGTGGGGAGATACTAACTTCTAACTATTTCATGGAACACACACTTTGGGAAATGTAATGCTGTCTTGGCCATTTACAATTCAGATTCTCTCCTCTGGAAATATTTTGACTTGTTCATGTCCTCATAATTAGACCCAATACTCGGGTGAGGGCTAAGCTGACCAATGTGAGCAGAAGTGATACTCACTTCTTTGTGGTTATCCATCAATTAATATATTATAGATAGATGCATGGGAAGCCATCTCACTGAACTGATTTTCATGTCTCCAGCATCTCCATATTCCCAATGCCAAACGCCAAAACAATAATTAATGGCTATTTGTTGAGTGGATACGTTAATAGATGATAAATGGCTTTAGTGAGGACATAGAACTCTTTAGGAAAAAAGTATAAACCTCTCTAACTGAAGCATCAACTATGGCTCAGCCTAAAATGGGAATAATAGACACAAATATTAATTCCTAAGTTTCTATGACTTTGACTTTTTAAAAATATATTATTTTTAGTTATAGATGGACACAGTACATTTATTTTATCTATTTATTTTTATGTAGTGCAGAGGATCAAACCCAGTGCCTCACACATGAGAGACAAGTGCTCTACTACTGAGCTACAACTTCAGCCCCAACTTTGACTTTTATCAGCCCTGACTTTGACTTTCATATCAGAAAATCATGCTCATGAACTCAGTAACAAGTCATTGAACCAGTCACTTCCAAACCTAACCAGACTATTTCTAAGTCTCCAGCTACATAATCACAATAATAGAAACTCAGTTAAATTGTTAATGATAAACAAAATCAAAGAATTCTAGGACTTTTACTTTGAAGGAACCCTGGAGAATATTTGGCCTAAATCTTTAGTTTTATGGAGATATTTCTATGCCTATATATAAAATCTTAAATATAGGGAAAAGTGATTCCAAATATATGGACACTAAAGAAAACTATATAGCTGAGACCTGCAATGGTATTAATGGATTTGATTAAGTACAAGCCTAAAATTTGCATTTATTCTAACAATGCTGCTGTAGGCTTTATTGGTAGCCGTCCATGTCCCCTGAGTACTCATCATTTCTGAACAATCAACGACTTCAATTCTTTGACCAATTCAATTCAATTCTCATATTTTATCCATTACCAAAGCACCATGTTCTTCTTTCCTAACTTGTCAATAATTGGTTTCTTTACTAATTTACTCACCGAGGATATTCTGTTCCCCAAAAGAAAGGCTTTTGCAGCTCTCCTGCTGGAAATCCTGGGAGAAAGAAAACCAAACAAAAAATGTTAAGGGATATAGAGACTGATTCAATGAGTCCCTCCTTATAGTTGGAGCCTGAAGCTTCCAAAGGCCCATCTAGAACTGAGGGGATTCTAATCTCTCTAATGGTGGTATTAATTCATCTGAGTTTGAAATAAGTTCATTGAACCATTCCAAGGGCACTATTTTGCACAGATGCACTATTGGCAGTATCCGGCTTGCAGTGAACTGGGTCCCTTCATACACAGCATGCAGAGGAGGTTTCAGGTTGTCCAGAAGCTTCCCCTGATGCAAAGAGTCCAGCTTCATGAATGTGCAAAATGTGCAGTCACACAAGCCCCATATGTGGAAGGACCATGCACTTGGTAGAGTACTCTACTGCCACTGTCTTGAAATTATTGGTAATTTAATCTTCTAACTTGTACTTTGTTAATGAAGTCTGAGGGGCAATGGAGAATATGTGTGAGCATAGGAGACACACATGATATTCTGTCTGTGGTTTCTATGTAATTCATTTGCACACAGCACTCTTGACACCTCAGGAGCACAGGATTCTGGCAGGCCCACAATATGTGGGAGTTCAGCCAGATGCAAGTTGACTATAAGACAAGCCTGTTACTCTGGAACTGAGTGAGTGGGTGCTAAGACAGCCCCAAGAAGCCATGGTTTCCATGTGAATCAGAATTTGCTTAGATCACTAAAAGAAGGTAATGGTGCTCTATGAAACAAAATGATTAAGGAACGCTGTCATGTCCTTTCTTTCTCCTGTTACTTCTCTGTATTGGCTAACCTCTTACACTGACAAATGATGATATAGAAGGATAGGGAAAGATAGGGAAGTACATAATTTTTTTGACTTTCAATTCTTCCTTGCTCATAAGTAAGCTGAAGTAAAAACAGTTCTGTGCAGCATCTCTACCTTGCTGATATAAAAAATATATATATTCAGGCTGAGGATATAGTTTAGTGGTAGAGTGCTTGCCTAGCATGTGTAAGGCCCTAAGTTCAGTTCCCAGTACCAGCAAAAAAATACACACACACACACACACACACACACACACAAGCTACATACAAACTATGATTTGGGTGGGTTCATATACAAATTAAATCTTCTCGTATTTGCATTTAAAACTGCCATTACAAAATATAAAAATGAACAGTAGAATTCATGTTAATGATATAAAATTTTAGTTATTCTTACAATAGCAGTAAATAAGCATCAAAAAATACTGTGACAAGTCAATAAAGACCATGGAAGACAAAGTTTTATATTTTAGCACCGTCAATGGTACTTTTCTCTGCATTCTGCACAAGGGGCCCAGTATTTTCATTTTGCACTGGGCCCTACAAATTATGTAACTGGCCCTATGTGTAGATGAGGGGGAGAAATGCTTGGCTTTGTCCTTTCAACTCACCACTAAAAAGTTTGCACCCTGGATTGATCCTGCGAGTTGCCGTAACTAGTTATTACAGCTGGGAATTCAAAGAATAGTAACTGAGAGAGAGAAGCCTTCTGCAGTGTCCTTGCCTGCTTCAGAGCAGCTTCTCTAGGCCCCATGAGACTGAAAGCTCTTTTCTGAATTAAAATGTTCCTCCTCTCTCCCTCTGCCCTGCAAATATTTTTCTTCCTCGCCTCCATGGCAGGACACTATGGGAAATGAGAGCAAGAAAGCCAGCCCTTAATTTAGAAGTAAAATGTTGGTTTCATAAGACTCTTGCATATATATTACTTATGTCATATTAATAATATCATAATTTGAGATTTCAAGGTACAAAACCCAATTGCAAAACAGAGATGGATCCAGTTACATTTTCTCTTGCTTCAGATAGAGGAAAATGCATCTAATATAACTGAATTTGAAGAGGCAATATTATATTAATCTTCATAATTTCCATATTTCCTTAAATATCTTTGGCATCTTCACATCAATATTCCATTCTCCTTATTGGGGGGTGGGGTGATTACTTTTAGTAGGACATTCTGATTTGGATATATGTACATATATATGCAAGTATATACTACATATAAATGCAAATCACAATGTTTATATAAAATTTCAGTTGCAAACAATAAATTATCCAAAAGCAATGATATTTCCTAATAAGAACAGAGATCATAAACCAATGTGATTTAATTATTAAATCATTATGGTTCTCCGCGCCTGCTAATGTGCCCAGCTGGAAGCAGTTATGTCCATTGCCAACCTCTTTACAGGAAAACATCTGACACCTGCATGAGCCTTGATTTCTGCAGCTTTTGCTTTTCAGGGGCCTCGGACTCAAGTGCCACAGTCATCACATTACCTTGATCCACCGTATCTTCTCAGTTTGTTGGGGCCATGGAACCCAATACTGATAAACAGAAGAATCTGATGCCCTCAGGCATGTTTTGCTAAAGTGAATGGATTAATGGTGTAAGCTGCAGTTTTGGAGATGTCAACTAGCTAGAGTGATAGATGGGATCCTAACAGGGTCAACTCAATATCTTATCTCATAAAGTGGATAAGTTGCATTAGCAAAGGTGGAAGTAAAAAATAAATAAGTGAAAAGGGAATTCTTTTTCTTTCTTTTTTTTAAATAGGCTTTTCTTATGTTTTCTCATATATCCATTTGATTTCATTTTTCCCATTGCAGTGCCACCTCATCATCTGTTTCACAGTTTTGTTTTGTTTTTTGTTTTTTTTTTTGGTACCGTGGATTAAACTCAGGGGCACTCGACCACCGAGCCACATCCCCAGCCCTATTTTGTGTTTTATGTAGAGACAGGGTCTCACTGAGTTGCTTAGTGCCTCGCCATTGCTGAGGCTGGCTTTGAACTCGCGATTCTCCTGTCTCAGCCTCCCTAAGTGCTGGGATTACAGGCGTGAGCCACCGCGCCCGGCTTGTTTCACAGTTTTGAAGTTCTTTTTATCAGTATATTTATGGGAGGCATTCCTCACTGTGTGGGTGTGCATGTTTGCATGTGAGAGGGAGAAGGGAGAGAAATGAAAAATTTAAAACTATTTTAAAATGGCAAAAATTAATTAATTTGCTAATACATAATATTGGCCAGGATGTAAGAAGTATGTTGGTGGGGAATGCAAACTGTTACAAGCATTTTGGAGATCAATTTAGTCATCTCTTCATGCTTTAAATGCCACTTTTAAAAAATTAGTAACTGGGAATGTGACTCAGTGGTAGAGTGCTTGCTTAGCATGTGTGAAGCCCTGGGTTCCTACCCCAGCACCACAAAAAAAAAATTAATAAAAAATTAGTAATCCCCTATGTGATGATATAGGAAAGGCTGTAAGATATATTAAGTGAGAAAAAGCAACCAGAAAAACAGCATTCTGTATGGTATATGGAGTCCATTTGTGTTATGTATGTATAAATGTGCTTATACATGCATATATCAGGTTCTGCTATAACAGAATCCATTACATGAAACAAAAGACAAATATCCTCCAATATGATAGATAACTAGTGAAATTTGGGGGCATAACTCCAACTTCACATTTGCTCACACACAATTCCATCCATGAGGAATGCTAGTTTAAAGCAGAAAACTGAACCCAACTGAACTAAATCACATAATAATAAACAAAATGCTCACCTGTGTACATTTCAACATGACCAACTGCCTTAGTTTACAGCGTGGGTTACAAGCTACACCCATCATATCTGGTGTTAAAACTTACCTTCCACTTGCAGATAGCCCTCTTCCCACCACTACACAATTACTCACATGGGCAACCCCTCCAACACCAACAAGCTAGTTTCAGGTCTTTACAAGAGAAAGTGCCAGATTTACTATAACATTTGCATATTGACCCATTTAACATATTTAAAACTAGCTCTCTTTTTTATTAGGCTCCCCAGATTTTGTTTTTATATGTCACTAGTAAAGCTTTTAATTGTGTCCCAACTCCATTTTTTCCATAAGCCCCGTGGCTTTTATTACAAAATTTTGCATAATGCAGTGATGCTTGGGAACACATACATCCCTGTATAGCAAAATTGACTGTGCACATACACATATGAGTATGTATGTGGATATACACATCTGCCAGTGATTCTCAAATGTTATCATGCATAAGAATCAATAGAGGACTTGTTAAAGTACAGATTACTGAGCCTTACACTCAGAGTTCCTGAGTCAGTAGGTCTAGAATAGGGCTGAGAATCTGCATCTCTAGCAAGTTCCCAGGAAACACTGGAGCTGTGGGTCCAGGTACCAAACTGTGTGAATCATTGCCCAAGCACTTTGTACAACTGCACTCTGGAGTTCACTGATGCATTGCTTGTAACTGAAAAAAGTGTGCAATATGCCAAATGTCCAATAGGAGGGGAACGACTTAATTACCATATAACCATATCATGAACTGATATGCAGAAAATAAAAAGAAAGAGGTCAGTCTTTTGTGGGGGGATTGAACCCTGGGGTGCTTAACCACTGAACCAGATCCCCAGCCCTTTTTAAAATATTTTATTTAGGATCTTGCAAAGTTGCTCAGGGCCTTGCTAAATTGCTGAAGCTGGCTTTGAAGTTATGATCCTCCCGCCTCAGCCTCCTGAGCCACTGGGATTACAAGCATGCACCTATAAAGAGGTCAGTCTTAAAAGTCTATCATCTCCAAGTTATGTTGCTGGAACAAAGCAAGGTATAGATATAGATATCTAGATGCCATTTATTTAAAAAAATAGTTACCCTATTAGTGTGAGTACATACATGCACACACACATTTTTTCACAGAAAATGTCAAATATATATCAAGGCTGGGATGTAGCTCAGTAGTAGAACACTTGCCTAGCATACACAAGGCCCTGGGTTCAATTCCCACTACTACACACAAAAAGAAAGAAAGGAAGGAAATGAAAAAACACATAGTAAAGTGATTGTAATGGTTACCTTTTGGAGAAAATTGGGATTTGGGGTGGTGGGTGATTAAAAGAGCCTTGAACATAAATTTAATGCTTTAAATTTAACTACTCAAAGGAATCAACTTGTGAAAGTAAAATTAACTCTTTTAGAAATAAGTGTATGTAATACAGAAAATTCTTGCAAAGGCTATCCAAAAACAGCTAACTAAGCTAACATAGTATTGTTTTGCTCTTTGTTGACATTAGCAAATTCCATTCCTATTTCAAACAAAAATATACATTGTAGTTATACTATTTCAATGACTAAAATTCTAACAAAAGAAAATACTGTTGTAACAACCTCATTATTTATTAGTAATAATGTATCTTTTTCAAATTTGCACCAGGGAAAATCAATGGGACCTGCTTTTGGTTTTCTACTTGGGTCAACCTTTCATTTTTAGTGAAGTTTCTCATTATAATTCTCATGAGTGAATATTGACTAACATAATTGGAGCTTAGCAAAGTGCTGACCATGGAATACATGGAGTGCTTTTGTTTCTAGCGTAATTGCCAAAGAACTGATCACATTTAGTAGGTGATTACTCCAAGTTCAACTGTTTGACTTTTATAGTTATTAAATCATTTCCTGACTATAGATACAGCTTTCCAAAAGTTAAATGCCTCAATGTGTCTTGGTTTCAGTATCCATTTTATTCTTAGATTTTTTAGTACAGATGAATATAGAAAAGAAAATTAGTACAGTATTTAACAACTCAAATCTTAAGAAAACAAATAAATATATTCAGGACCAACAAACTCACACTCTGTAGAGATAAGGAAAAAAGTAATAATTTCCTTCTGTCCCCACCCCTCTTTACCCAACTTAGAATTTTCTTTCCACCACTATCTGTACAGCCTGCTTCAAGCATTTATTGAAATGCCATCTTTTATTAGGACTTTTCCTAGTACTTTCTAAAGGAGTAGGGTGTCATCCTGCCCACTTTCTTACTTTATAACTCACTATAACTCTTAAAACATTTTGCTTCTTTTGTATAGTAGTCTATCTTTCCACAACTAGAATCACAAAATTCAGAACAAAAGGGATTTTTATTTATTTTTACTCTGCTCTATGGTATCTTCAGAGCTGGAATGTCTGATACATGGTAAGCCCTAAATAAATATTTGTTGAACAAAAGGAATCTGTACCTTATAAAACTCAAAGTGGTGATTGAGGTTGAAGCATTACCTAGAATTATGAGTATGGTTTGTTAGCCAAAGTTCTAAAACATAATGTGATACCATTAGTAGTACTAATGCATTACTTCTTGAAGTTTCCACATACAGTGCCAGATCTGGGATATTCCATTATTCAAATTCTGATTTTCCTTCTCCTTCTAAATAAGAAATTTATTCTGTTCCTTATTCTTTCTCTCGTGGCAGAACTAGTATAATTTTCAGGTCAGCACATTTTTCCCTAGTAAAATGCTAATCAGAATGCAGATGTGAACAAACTGAAAAGCCCTGCCATCACTTGATCTCATCTTAGCGCCATATACTCTCTTAGCCATGGAATAAAATGTAGGATATGCTCTTTTTAGGTTTATGGCATATGCTGAAGAGAAAAAATTTAGACAAAATGCTGACTTAAGTCGGGTGTGGTGGCACACACCTGCAATCCCAGCGGCTCAAGAAGCTGAGGCAGGAGGATCATGACCTCAAAGCCAGCCTCAGCAATGGTGAGGTGCTAAGCAACTCAGTGAGACCCTGTCTCTACATAAAACACAAAATAGGGCTGGGGATGTGGCTCATTGGTCAATACCCCTGAGTTCAATCCCTGGTACCCCCCCCCCAAAAGTGCTGACTTTGATCAAAGGCCCTTGACCCTGAGAGTATTGAACCTATGCAATCTCTTTTCCCTACAATCTTTGTCACTTTCCCTTAACTAAAGAATTAACTTTGAGTTCCATAGCCATATGAGTAACCTTCAGGAACATTTTCATATAACAAATATTTTGGAGAGAATTACCTTCCAAAGTTTTCATTTATTTGGAAGTCATTTTTTATATTGACACTTAAAATACTTATGCTTTTAAGGCAATTGTGGGTCAGATTCATAAATCTTCCTGTTATTTCCTCCAGATTTAACAAAATAGGAGGTCTCCATCTTTCATTGCTAGTCTTCAAAGCTCAGAACATTTATTGTTTCCCTTTCTCTATAGTAAATTTTGGTAAATTTGCTAACGCAATGCAAAGCAACTCATACTTAATTTAGAAATGTTTTATTCTTTTTTAAAATTGTTGCATTGCAATTATACATCATAGTGGGATTCATTATGCCATATTCATATATGCATATATTTTTATCAATCTCTACTCAGTACTTTCCTTTTCCCTCCCCTTTTCCATCCCCAGATCCTCTGCTCTACTCTACTGATATCCATTCCATTATTATTATTTTAATTAGTGCATTATAACATATATGTGTGTGTGTGTGCATGTATGATTCATTGTGGTAAATTCACACATGGAATTGCATAGTTTAGTGGATTTCATTCTCAAATATTTACTCATAAGAAACATTTCATTCTTAAATTCAATATCTCTTTTGACTCTTTTGAAGGAATTAGCTTTATTGAATTCATTTAAGATCCCCCAGAAACCTCTGGGACAGAAATGGTATAGCCAGGATCAAATGACAAAATAAATTCTATTCTCAAAAAGGGGTAATTATGAAGGAAAAATCCAATGAGTTTGAGAATGTGTGAACTGATGTACACACTCAACTGTTTATTGAATTAAATCTGTTTCCATATTTTGTATAGCTGCTTTCTACAGAGATACACCTGGGTTTTCTACAGTATTGAGTGTGTGTATTTATTTACTTTCAATATGAGTGCCTATGATATATTTTGCTAATGGCCTGGCTAAGAGAAGAGGCACAACTAATAATTGCATTATTAGTTTTGTCAAATAATAGGGTATTTGTTCTTTTGCATGGACTTACTGATATATTATTGTGGCTTTATTCTAGTACCTGTTATGACTGTTATTTTCAAAAGCTTTAGATGCTATGCTTATATTACTGAACTAATCCATGTATAAATCCACATTTCAGGGTTATTACTGATGTATCATCCTAGCAACATTATCATATTTTTTCGTGAGTTTCATTTGTAGTTACCTTCTGCTTACATATTTTATTATTTTATTTGTGCTATGAAATAGATTGTAGTTCTCTAGTTCACTAAGTGAATATATTTTATAGTCCTAAATTTAGAGATGTTCATGTATTTAAATCCCATGATAAAAATTATTGGAAATAGTTGGGTTTGGTCCTGATGATGCAATATTTTATACACTACCACTGACCACTACCATTTACTGAGTTCCTGTGATAAGTCACATGGTTAAATTTTGAATTTGCAAACATCCTCAAAGCACCTACCATCTAGTGAGTAAGAAAGGTATCACCACAAAGTCCTATTTTGCAAAACCTAAAGAAGGGGAGCCTATACCAAGCTTTCTGAAGTTTACTTTTTTTTCTTTTTGGTACTGAGGATTGAGCCCAGGGATTCTTTACCACTAAGCTAAGTCCTCAACTCTTTTCATTAATTTTTTAAATTTTGAGACAGGGTCTTATCAAGTTGCTTAGGGCCTCTCTACAGTTGGTGAGGCTGGCCTTGAACTTGTGATTCTCCTGCCTCAGCCTTCTGAGCTACTGGGATTATAGGCATGTTTCACCATGCCCAGCTAAAGTATACTTTTTAATTGAAATATATTTTAAGTTCAGTAGAGAAAAGATATAGTGTATCCATGCAAGTAGATGAATAGAGGAGAGAAACCATTTATATACATCTACCTTAATGGGCAGTAGATATGGTTTATAAGATTAGTTGGAATTTGAAGTAGAAATGATTTAGGGCACTGGTTCTCAGAGTATGGTCTATGGAATGGCAGCAGCAGCATCACCTTAGCATTTGTTAGAGGTGTAAATTAGTGGGCCCCTCCCCAGACCTACTAAATCAGAAACACTGAGAGTAAGCTCCAGAGTTCTCAACCAGCCCCAGGTTATTCTGGTGCTCACTAAGGTTGAGACTCACTGGTTTATATCAGGATAGCTATTTTCATCTGCAAATGCACTTTAGAATCCCTAATTTCTTTTCTAAAAAGATAACCCAGGTCCTAGCCCCTGCCTCAAACTAAATCTATTAAAGCACAATCTCTGGGATCGAGCCCTGAACATAGGTATTTTTTAAAGTTCCCCCAAGTGACTCAAATAGGCAAAAAATAAGGAATTACTTATGTTTAAGTTAGCTGATCCATAAATCAGCCCTCCTGTCTCATTCTGATTTCTTCACCTCTCCCCAACACCATGCATTTAACATGCAATTCATTATCTTATTTTTTTAGACTATACTTTCAAAAAATTAAACTTCATATGGCCTATCAATTATGACTATACTAAAGGACAAAAATAGTTTTAATTGCAACTGCCTTGAAACACCCAAGATGAATGCTCACTCTCAGGGAGAATGAGTGTTACATCTTATTTGGATTAGTTCTTGTAACCAGACAAGCTAGACACCCGTTATTCTAGAATTTAAGGGCCCATCAGTCAGGCTATGAAAATTGCTGCAATTACAAAGCACTTTTGGTTATGTTTTTTGTTGTAAAAGGATTTCATTGTCAGCACAGCTAAGATTAATAGTGGATTTTTTTTTCAAATTGGCATCTTGCAGTAGTTTGGTGAATGCCAACCTTCTCCTTTCCAAAAAGTATTGAGTTCTAACAGCTGTGACTCCTGTCAAGGGATTCAGCAAGATGCCTTAGCCATCTGCTGGCTTCCTGCAGGTAACCTCCTGCCACCACATCTATCAGCCTAGAGCTGACAAGCAGAAAGCAGGTTCTGAAATCTGTCCTCCATCTTGAAGCCTTCTTTGCTGGCTCTTCTATTCTTTTTCTGCCATAATTACCTTTAGGCTATAACAAAGAGAATCCTCCCCCTTTACCAGGGTGAACAACTGTTAGCCCAGGACTGAAGAAACAGACTCCTGGGGTGTAGGATATTCAGTGTTAAAACTGGAATGGTCACCAGAAAAACAAAAGAAATGTGCAACCCCACCTTTACCCAGCTAAGTTTGATCTCTTCTGCATTTGCTGAATTTTTATAGCTTAGTGGCTTTCAAACTTTGGCATCATGCATAAAGGTTTGATAGTTAAAATATTGTTAAAACATAAATTGCTGGACCCAACACCTAGAATTTTTGATTCAATAGATGGAGCCAGATAATGCCCATTTATCACAAATGGCACAAATACTACTGGTCCAAAGACCATACTTTGAGAACCACTACTATAGTTGAACATTTGGCAGAGAAAACACTAATTTCCTTACATTAACAGTTTCTTTCATATATACAATTGCTGTCCTAGGTATTCAAAATTGGCAGTAGGGACAGTAATGTTCACCCCAGCCCTGGGAACATACTAGGAGCTCAACAAATGTAATTATCATTTCCTCCATATCAATTGGACAAAAAAATCCCTGAGTCTCTTTATTAATTGCCTTCAGTAGCATTTTTAAGCTGCAACTCATGATATATGCATATACTGTTAGTGGAAATATAACTTAGTACCACTTTTCCCAAGAAAAGTTGGGTAAAATGCATTTTTAAATTCTTAAATGGGGTTTATTGTTTGAGGCAGCAACTCTTCCACTTCTAGTAATTTACCCTAAAGAAGTAGTCTCAGATTTGGACAGAGTTAGCCACAAAACTTATCACCACAAAGGTGGTTTTGTTTTCTTTCCTACAATAGTGATTTTCTACAACAAATATGGACTCCTTTTGTAAAAAAGGTAAATGACAATTGATTTTTTAAAGGTAGGACAAGTGAGATTGGGAGCATCAAGATAAATTAGTGAGATTGCTCCCTGACTTCCTGTCTCCCGTTGCCATGGCTGTTTTCCAGGCTCCTAATATTCACTTCACTTTGGCTCACATCTAGGTAGTTCCCAGTGAGCACCCTACTCACACCTTGTCTCTTTAATCAGATTGACCCTGATAATGATTCTGTGCTTTCTACTGCCAACGCTACAATGAAACCTGCCCTATCCACTATGTCTGAAATTGCATTCGCAAATGCCCTGCAGGTGCCAAAGTATGTCTCTATAGGCATTGACCCTGGGACTCCCCACAGTAATGGGAATTCCATAAGGCTGCAAGTCTTCCCAACTGAGGGCAACTTCATTTTCACACGATACTACCCAGAACACTGTTCTTAGCTGCCTCCTTGGTCAGGCCTAAAAGACTGGAGGAAGTGAGGATGGTTGTATTAGAACCTCCAAATTCCTCAGCTAAAGCAGGAAAGGAACATTTTAAAACTATTGTAACAGATGTCCCACAATCTCACTAAGTGAAATATCTGTCAATTTTGCAAAGTAATTGATGTTTGTTCATGACTTAATACCAACTCACTTAACAATACTTTTTAAATCTCATTGTAAATTTTGTGAAGTAAACTCTTTTTGGGGAGTACGTTTAAATGTTCTCTTTTTTTCCTTTGTGTTACTGGGGATTGAACCCAGGAGTACTCTGCCACTAAGCTACATCCCCAGCCCCTTTTATTTTTTTTTTATTTTAGGACAGGGTTTTGCTAAGTTGCTGAGGCTGGCCTTGAACTTGCCATTCTCCTGCCTCAGTCTCCAGGATCGTTGGGATTAAAGGTATACGCCACTATACCTAGCTTAAACATTATTTTTAAGGTAGCTTATGACATCTCTCAAATATTCCATCCTCCACTTCTTGCTAACCAAGAAGATGATGAAATTAGGCTAAGGGCTTGCAGAGAATAGCACTCAGAGGAAGCAATAATGAACTGTTCCATGATTCAGCCTTTTGGATATAGAACTAGCAAAATCTGGACACCATCCCACCTTCTGATTCTTACCTACCTCCTGTCCTACATACCATGATATCTTGTTTCCATATCAAAACAGAAATAATCCTCTCACTAGTTGAATGGGTAAGGGTATGATATGATGATTACTATAACAAATCATGCCTTCTTTAAATATTTTTTTTAGTTGTAGATGGACACAATATCTTTATTTTATTTATTTATTTTTATGTGGTGCTGAGGATCGAACCCAGTGCCTCACGCATGCGAGGCAAGCGCTCTACCACTGAGCCACAACTCCAGCCCCCAAATCATGCCTTTAACCTTCTCAGAGTGTGTTCACATGTACTAGCACATGTAATTCTCACATATGATACCTAGTGTTGAAAAGTGTACTGTGGCCGGGCATGGTGGCGCACGCCTGTAATCCTAGCACTTTGGGAGGCTGAGGCAGGAGGATTGCAAGTTCAAAGCCAGCCTCAGCAATGGCGAAGCACTAAGCAACTCAGTGAGACCCTGTCTCTAAATAAAACACAAAATAGGGCTGGGGATGTGACTCAGTGGTCTAGTGCTTCTGAGTTCAATCCCTGGTACCAAAAAAAAAAGAAAGAAAAGAAAAGTGTACTGTGAAGATTAAGAGCATGCAGTCAATAAGCTAGGGTATACGCCCAGCTCTGAAAATTCCTAGTTTTTAAGTCTTCAACAAGTTAGTCAACCTCTCTGAGCTTCAATTTCCTCTTCTGTAAAATGGGTCCATAATACCAAGCTTACAAAACTATTATGAAGATTAGGATAATTGACATTAAAGTACTTGGCATATTAATGGCTTTGTGGCAAAGAGTAGCTACATAAAACAACTATAATATTCAAAGCAGGAGTAGGAAAGGTGGAAAATTATGACCTGTATTATCATTACCCAGTTATTTGAGAATAAAGTAATTTACTATCTATTCCCCCTTAACACTATCACTGGTCCATCCTTCTCTTCAGCCATTTGCAAAACTCCTAACTGCTCTAAGTAGCCTTAATCTGTCCCTTCTTTAACTCTATCTTAAAGAATAATACTAAGGAAGCAAAAGGATTCTTGCTTCCCCAAAAAACTACAATAGTTTCCTATGGCCTGTTCTTCAACATAATCTACAAAATCTTCAACTACTTCTTCTACATAGTATCACTCATAATTCCATCTGTTTTCTGAACTATCCATGCAGTCTGTGCCCCAGCTTTTGTGACCATCTCATGGTCCAATCTTGCACCATGCTCTTGCACCATGTCCTATCTGTTGTCTTGGCATCAGGCACTCCTTCCCATGTCTCAACCTCCATTCTACACATAGAGAATTTCTTTCTCCTTGCAAGGCCCCCTCAAACATCACTTTCACTGAGAAGCCAGTCTGAGTCCCTCAAAACGCATTGCTCACTCTGGATGCACACTCATGATTGATGTCCTCTGAAAGACCCGGTAACAAGTCTCTCTCCCAACTCATCTAAAGCAAGTAATGGCTAAAATTTACTGAGTACTAACTATGGAGCAGACTCTATTTCAGGAATTTTGTATATGTTACCTTATTTAATCTTCAAAATAATCCTATAGGATAGTTACTACTATTATCTCCATTTACCAGGTAATAACAGGCTTAATGATGTTAAGAAAAGTGTCCAAGGTTACAAATTATTAGTGGCCAAGCCTGTATTCAAAATAAAACTGCCACACTTCAAGTCCACACCCTTAACCACTATATCACACCATATTATATACACTTGCACCAATCTCAGTACCTGGCATTTTGTAATGCCTGTATTAGTAGTTATCTCTTGTTATGTAACAAATCATCCTAAAATACAGTTGCTTAAAAAAATAAAAATGTACAATGTTACAGTTTCTGTGGGGCAGAAATTTGGAAATAGCTTATTTAGGTGGTTCTCAAGGTCTATCAGGATGTTGCAGTGAAGATATTGGCCTGGGCCAGGTATGATGGTGAACACCTGTAATCCCAGCTACTCAGTAAGTTGAGACAGAAGGATTGCAAGTTTGAAGTCAGCGAATATCCTGTCTAAAAATTAAAAGGCCAGGGATATAGCTCAGTCACCCCTGGGTTCAATACCCAGTAGCAAAAAAAAAAGTTGACCTGGGTCATACTCCTCTGAAGATTGGCTGAACTGGAAGATATGCTTCCAAGTTGGTGCACTAGCTTGGTACTAGAAATGGACAGGAGGCCTAAGTTGCCTCATACATGGACCTTTCCATAAACTGCTTGAGTGCCCTCATGATGCTATGGTTGGTTTCTTGAAGAGTGATCAATTCAAGAGAACAAAACGAAAGCCAGGTCTTTTATAGCTTAGCCTCATAATTCATACTCTTTGATTTCCACAATATCTTATTAGTTACAAGTAAGTCTTATTCAATATGGGAAGGGACTACATAAGGGTGTAGATACCAGGAAAAGAGAATCTTGGGATCTCTTTAAATATTAAGCAAACAAGTAGAAGAAAATACTAAAGACTGCTCTGAATATCATAACATCTTCTCAATAATACAAAATTTGGATTAGATGAACACTTAATTTCTCATCTAGCCCCAAAATTATGAAAGATTATTCTCAAATGCTAGATGTTAGCCTTGTTTCCCCATGTTCCCAAAATGGAGCATCAAGTGGATTCAAGGATTTAATTTCATTAAATTCCAGTAGAAGCCACAGGTGAGTATTTGCTAACTTGGCTCCCACTTTATGGTTTCAGGCAGAGCCAACAAAATATGCAAAATTCTCCCGGTTTGAAACAGTTATTTCCTTAACAACAAATCTATGTTTGATTTCGGGATTAATTCTATAGTTTGATGCCAGCATAAGCCCAGCCTCTGGACAAAGGCTTATCTTCTTTAGTGTAATATCTGTGATTAAACTGGGGCAACAAATTCCCTTGTATATAACAGCAAAGATAATAAAATCATTGGGTTTAGCCTTTAAGCCATGCTCGTTTTCAAGCCAAGACTTTATTTGCTTAAAATAATTCTTTAATATGGTTTGAGATATATGAAGATAAAAACTAAATACCAAAATGAGGCATTTTGCAAATACACAGTGATGTTGAATACATGAAACAAATTTTATTCTGAAAACCAATCCATGTTAGTAGAAATGAAAATAAAATGAGTGTTCACTCTTTCTATTCCTACCACTACCTGATTCAACTCAAAGGATTAAGAAAACCAGCAGAAGACTCCTCAATAGTTTCAGGAGCCCATCTTCTCACAGGGCTCTAAAATCAGCAAACTACAGCCCATAGGCCAATCAAGCCTATTGCTTATTTTGGAAATAAAGTTTTACTGGAGCACAACCATGCTTATTCATTTATAAATCATCTATGCCTGCAATGGCAGAGTTGAGAAGATGCAACGGAGACTGTATGGCTCACAAAGCTGTCAGGCAATTCACAGGAAAAAAAAAATTGCCCATTTCTGTTCTACACCTCTGAAGACTTGGCCTAAGGCATCTAATTATAAATTCTAAATCTTTATGCATACTATATGCTGTTCTAAGCATTCTTATGGGGCAAAGGGGAGGAAGTGTTGCTATTTATGTTGAGGTATTACTTACATACAATAAAGGAACAAATCATCTTTTTTTCCAATTCCGGTGATGAACCCCAGGGCCTTATGTATGCTGTGCATGAGCTCTACCACTGAGCTACATCCCCAGCCCAAGACAAAATTTTAATATGTATCGCCTGTGCAACACCTCCAAGATAGAAAACATTTTCTGTGCCACTTCCAGTCAATACTCTCAATAAAGGTAGCCAATATTTTAACTTCTATCACACAGATTCCTGAATTTTGTATACATAAAACACAAAAGAATGTACTGTTGTGCCTGTCTGGCTTCTTTTCCTCAACATTGCCAGTCAGTAGTATTCATACCTATTTTAGTGTGGAGCAGTTTTTTCCTCTTCATTGCTCTGTAATATTCAATTGCATGACTAGACCTCAACTTCGTTTCCTATTCTTCCATTGGTGAATATTAGGTACTTTCCAAGTTTTTGCTATTATGAATAAGGCTGACATGAATGTTCTTGTTCATGTCTTTTGGTGGACATAAGGATCCACTTATTAGGAGAAGAATTTCTTATTAACAGGAGATACCAACAAACACTTTTCCAAATTGGTTGTACTTTTTAAATATAAAAAAATATTATTTTCATTTACAATATCTTTTGAGAGCAAAAGTTCAAAATACCCCCCAAAACTTCTGCTGTTTCCTCTTTGATACACTGGCTATCCCAGGGATGTGTGATATTCTAGTTTTAGAAATACAAGCCCTACCCAGGCATGGTGGTGCATACCTGTAATCCCAGCAGCTCAGGAGGCAGGAGGATTGAGATTTCAAAGCCATTCGCAGCAACCTAGCAAGGCCCTAAGCAACTCAGCGAGACCCTGTCTCTAAATAAAATACAAAATCGGGCTGGGAATGTGGCTCAATGGTTGAGTGCCCCTGAGTTCAATCACTGGTACCCGCAAAAAAGAAAAAGAAATACAAGCTCTAACTTAGTCAATGTTCTATTATCTTATAAATTCATCCCACTAAATTATCTCCCAAAACTCTATGGGCTAGATAACCTCAATACATGGCAGGTAGGACAATAAGGGCCAGGAGAGATAAGTATCTCAACAATGGCCCTACAATTAAGTCCAGGGCACTCAAGGTCTCCCACTGAGGTCCTTACTTTTTCCCTTTGAAAAGCAGTTTTGCAGTAATCATAAAGTTAGGGAAACACAGACATAGGTACCAATAACCTTAGCTTCTTAATTTTCTCTTTAAGCACCTTATTAATTCAAATATATTTAATGTTTAAATTAATATATTTAATATTTACATTAATTATAAGAATAAATTATTATAGCACCACAGTATAAATCCTCATACTATAGATTTAAATCACTATGATTTCATACTACTTTCCATGCCTCAAGACATGGCTACCCAGATTGACAAGGGTAGAAAAGTAAGAACTATAACCACTCTGCAAAAAAATCTCATTTTGAGAGATGGTCACAGGACTGGGGTTGTGGCTCAGTGGTAGAGCACTTGCCTAGCATATGTGAGGCACTGGGTTCGATTCTCAGCACCACATATAAATAAATACAATAAAGGTCCATCAACATCTAAAAAAATATTAAAAAAAAAAAAAGAAAGATGGCCACAAACCAGAGGATTTCACACAAAGGCATGGATTTTTGAGGTGGGGGAGATAACAACCCTATAGGTTTTGCTATCTTCTACTCAGGTCTCCACTACATGTAGAAGCAGATTTAAGTAGCATAATCAGAAAATGATAATGAGAACTGAATGAAATTCTCATAAATCACGTTACTAAGTATAGTTACATCGTAGATGTGGAACCCAATTAAACAGATGGCCACATGCTGTCAGAATCAGCCCCTAATCAATAAAGATGTTCATTTTAGAAAATCATCTCAATTTTTCACTTCTTCAGTGAAGCAAAAAGAAGGCAGTTGGGGTGGAGGCAGTCCTTGGGAAACCCAGTGGAGAAATGTGTAAGAAGCTCCACCTGTCTTAATTTGTAGTCCAGAAAATCAGGAAGGGAAGTGGGGGGAGCACCACAAAGGATTCCTTGTCATGTTGCCTGGAAATCAAATTTACAATGAGAGCAGGCAGTGGTCATTAGAAAAATAGAAACAGCTTGAATCTCTTAATTAAAATACTGCTTCAAATTGTTCATTTTAAAATCCCTCTGCCCATGAGCTTTCTAGAAGCCACTGGTTTACACTGACAAGGCTTCTTCCTCGTAAACCTCTGATAGCATCAGCTCTTTCCAGGCAAACAAAAGGCAGAGCAGGGGGGAACCCTGGAGGTGGAACTATTATTAGACACACTAAGTCCCCAAAGAAGCTGTAAGCCTTCAGTGGCATTTGAAAGTAAGTGGAAAAACAAGGGTGAAGAGATTATCTTGTTGCTTTTTCTTGCCTGAGAGCAGATCTGGATCTGACATAACTTTCCTAAACACATATATGAATATACCAAGTAAATCTTACCATTGTGTACATCGACAAGAAATTAATTAAAAAATAACTATGGGTAAATGGTAGAAAGATCAGTAGAGGAAAGGGGAAGGAGAAGTGCTGGGGACTAAATTAGAGCAAGATATATTCCCCATGCTTGAATAACTATGTCAAAATGCATTCTACTATTATGTATAACCAAAAAGAACCAATAAAAAATAGCTGATCTTTTACACTCACTAAACTGGCAGAAATGCTAAGAGTTGATGAAAATGAGGAACAAAAGAAATATTTCTGTACTTTGGAACATCCACTTTGAAAAACATTTGGTGTTATCTGGTAAAGTTGAGATTTGCACATCCTATCAGCCAATAATTCCACTCCTATGTTCATATACTATCTTATTTCAGGAGATGAGCAAAGAATATTCAGAGCAGTTCATAAGAATGTTCAGAGCATTGTTCATACAAACGAAAACAAAACCCTGGAAGGGTGGGAGATATATAGGTCTGCCAATAGAAGAACAGAAAAATATGGAATACTATACTGCAGTGGAAATGAAAACCTTACAGCCACACCCTACATGCATGTATTTTAAAATAACATATTCACTGAAAATACAAAGTTGCTCAAGATTGTATATAGTATGATACCATTTTTATTATGCTCAAAAAATAAAAATAGTGCATTAGTTAGGGATATTTATATGAATTATTAAAATTTTATTTTAGAAAATAAGAGAAAGATAAATACAAAAATCAGAAAAGTAGTTACCTCTTTGGTGAGGAAGAGAATAAAATGGGGAGGGGGACAGTAGCTGCAATGATACTCATAATGTTCTGGTTCTTTGCTGAGTTATGGCTTTATAGGCACATGCTGATTTTGTGTGTGTGTGTGTGTGTGTGTGTGTGTGTGTGTGTGTGTGGTACCAGAGATTGAACTCAGGGGCACTCAACCATTAAGCCACATCCCCAGCCCTATTTTGTGTTTTTATGTAGAGACAGGGTCTCACTGAGTTGCTTAGTGCCTCACTGTTGCTGAGGCTGGCTTTGAACTCACGATTCTCCTGTCTCAGCCTCCCAAAGTGCTGGAATTACAGGCATGTGTCACCACACCCAGTTTACATGCTGATTTTATGGTTTTTTATATAGTTTATGATTGACATGGGCCAGGGTGTTATACATATTTTTGCATGTACCAAATATTACATAATAACACTTTTTCTTTTCTTTTTATTTTTCTCTTGTGTTGTGTGGTGCTGAGGAGCAAACCCCATGCATGCTATGTACATGCTCTTCCAGAGCTGCACACCCAGCTCTAATATTTATTTTCTTTTAAAACAATCATCTAAGCAACACCCCATCACGTAATAGATTATTATAAATATAATTATAATTAATACATTTAAATAAATAGTATTATAATTTTAGTTATAATTAATATCTCAAATATCATAAGTTCCCAAGTAACATATGCAGCTTAGTTCTCAACTTGGAGCTTAGGACCTTAAGAAAGCAACAGTATTTTCGTGATAATGAATATTTATATAGTAAGGAGTGATATTCAAAATATTTAACAACTTATTTGGTTAAATAAATTAATGTAGAAATAAAAAATTAACACCATCTGCTTGTCTTCCTTCTGTTCATTATTCTCAAAGTCCTACAGACTTCTGTTTCCAAATGTGGCCACAGGAGGGCGACTCTGGTCATGAGCAGGCACAGCTCTCAGGCTGTGGTCTCTGGCCAGAAGTACTGAAAGGACAAGGAGCAGTTTGAAGGACTTACAGCAAGCTGGTTGACTGGTTAGGACAGACATAATAAGATCCTTTAACTGAGAAGGTGTTGTTTGAGTAAACACTCGAAAAGTTGGGGCTATGAACCATGCAGATCACTTGGAGATTTTTCCAAGGCAAAGAGATCCCCAAGTATAAGCACCTCAAGGGAAGAAAATATCAGACATGCTCTAGGACTGTGAAAGAGGCCAGTGTGGTAAAGGCAGAGAGATAACCGCCTCTAGGCCAAAGTAAGCAATTTAACTCTTAAGCTGAGTAAGATAATATACTGGTTAAAAACAACAACAACAACTTTGAACAAAGGAGTGACATTTGATTGTACAACTTCTTCAAATAGATGCAATGTCATATTTAGAATAGACTGAATCAGGATGAGGACAGAAGCAAGGAGGCCAGCAAGAAGGCTGTTACTATAATCCAGGTGGGAGATGGTAGTGATGTGAACAAAGGTAAATCCTATATATTCTGTCCCTGTGTTCATCAATGTAGAAATGTGATTGAAACCATGAGATTAGATGTTATCAGCAAGATAGTGAGTAAAAATGGAGAACAAAGGTGAACAGAACAGACACCAGGGCTGAGCGTTGGGGCATGCTGCCATAAAGAGGAAGGGAAGATGAGGAGAATCCAGAAAAGGTTTGAGCATGAGTGGCCCACAACCAATTTGAACTTGATGTTTGTCATGTACATAAATGTCTTCATCCTTTTACTATAAATGGATATAACTCTGAATACACAGAATTGTTCTGCATGATTTCCAACTTCATTTACATATCATACTCCATATAATTTTCCAAGTTCTATTTTCTCTAAGTTCTATTTTCTCATAGAACCTAGTACTTGTGAAATTCATCCATGTTAATACATGTTGCTTTAGGTCATCAAGTTTTCACTGCTGTGTGGTATTCCTTTGTGTGAATGTGCATATTTGATTCATTTTCCCGCAAAGGGACACATAGGCAATTTCCTTTTTTCTGCTACTGGCAATAATACTTCTATGAGGAGTCTCATATGGCCCCCCTTTTGCCTTGCCTTGCCTTGTATGAGAGTTCTTTGAGGCAGAGAACTTTTTAACTTAAGCATACATTAGAATCACCTGAAGTTTTTATTAAAAACAGATTTCTGAGCCCCACATCCGAAGCTTGTGATCCATAGATCTGAAGTAGGGCCTAGAAACATGCATTTCTAACAAATTCCCCCATGATGTTGTTGCTGCTAGTCCAAAAACCAAATTCTGAAGACCACAGCACTGGAGCACATGTAGCAATGTTCAGGGCTATGCAGGCAGGAGCCTTTGGCTCCTTTAGATAATATCAAATTGCCTTTCAGTATATGTTCATTGCCAACACTGGGTGCTGTCAGACTTTCAATTCATGCCAATCCTGTTATCTAATTCTTTTTAAATTTATCATGGTGTTTATGATTACATGTACCCCATACATATAAGTAAAAGGCATCAAGATATAACAATCCTAGGGTTAACTAGAACATTTTTATGCTTTTTTCTTACATACAGTTAGTCCCCCTCAAGTTGTACAATCTTCCCAGTTACCTGTCATTTTCCTCCTCAATCCCTAGGACAAAATCAGTAAAATGATTATGAGAGGAAAGTGAAGGCATGATTTCTTTTTCATGATACACTTCATTATGGTTTTATTTACTGTATATTTTTTAAAGTCAATGATGATGTGAAGCTTAAAAAATTAATAAGGCAAAGGAAGTGAGGAAAAATAGACATCTAGAAAGAGAAACAAACTTATTTCATCCACATACCTGCTCCCTTTTGGGGGGAAATAAAGAATGCCCTACACTTCATCATAGGCATGGAAAAGTTCCTTTCATTTCGTACCAGATTTAAAAGATGCCAAAAGGTTGGTACTCACGGATCTGGTTGGTAGATGCACTGTAGAAGGCATTGACAATCGTTGGATTTGTAAACCACCTTTAGGAAGATAAACAAATGCCACAGGGTGATTGTCCTATCCAGGCAGGAGGGTGACAAAGACAAACATGATGTAGCTGTATTTATTAGCAGATAACCATAAAACAAGGGGATCTTGGCCTGGGGAAAATTATTACCTCAGTTGAGGCTACTACCTATTCAGTGAATAACCTCATCCTAAGTTGAACATGGCTCAATGAGAATATATTAACATGCCTGGTTATTCACTGTTACTAACTTAACAGAAAAAAGTCAACAACAGTGCTTCTGAAGAAGCTGTAATGAGAAATTCTAAGATCCTAAAGGGCTTTCCCATCAGATGGAAACACTGCAAAAAGCTGATGTTTGCCAGGCCCTGTTCAGTGGATTGATGGGATAGCTACATTTCTATGCTGCATCACCTCTGACCTGTCCATTCAAAAGTTTTGGATTGGTGATAACATAGAGATCTACTTAAAGAGAGGTGAATAAAGCACCACCATGCTACCCAGAGGGTCTGCTTGCTCCAGTGGAAAGCTTACTGATTTTAGTGGCAAAAGAATTAACAACTGGGCCTGTCTCTATCACTAACTAGCTGTGTTGGAACAGTCACTGACCTTCTTCGGGTTCAGTTTTAGCTATAAAGTTAAAGTAAGAGATATTGGAGGTCCTTTGCAGTTATAAATAGTCTACAATTTCATCTTAAATTTACGGGTTACTTACCTCAGGAATTGGAAATTTTTTCTCTATAAAAAGTCAGATTGTACGCATTTTAAGCTTTGTGGGCAAAGAGGCAAAACCAATGAATGGTATTATGTAGATAATTGATAGCAAACTTTCCACAAATTTTTATCAAAGAAATTCAAAATAGAATAGTAATGTAGTAGAATTTTTTGTAATGCAGGCCTATTAGTGAGAAAAATTGAATTCTTTTGTGGTGGGATAACATTTTGCTTAACTGGGCTTCAAAGTTATTGCTTCACATCATCAAACAAATCTCAAACATTTATCTGTAAAAATCATTCTTGGCTCATGGGCTATATGAAAACAGGCAGCAGGCAAGATTTAGCCTACTGGCTGTAGTTTGTCAACCTCCAACTTAGATGCTTGTGGGTTTCAGACACTACCCTTTATAATTAAAAGCAAACAATTCATCTTAAGCTACATTATTCACAATTAAACTTGTGGGACTGGGCATATAGCTTAGTGGTAGAGTGACTATATAGCATGCATGGGCCCTGGGTTCCATCCCTAACACCATCAAATAACACTTGTATAAATCCCCTTCAAAGCAACCAATTTACTAATGTATGTCTAATAAAATAATTATGTCAGTCTAATGAATTTACTTCTATGAGGCTAATATGAAACTGGTAGGAAACCTGACTATTGATTCTAGTTGATCCACTCATAACTCTCCCACCTACAAAGAAGTCTCTGAATATTTATTATTATTATTATTATTATTATTATTATTATTATTATCAGTGAACACGCACTAAGTAATTAAGGTTTTACTCTATAGCCACTACAGGAAATATTAGTCTATTTCACAGAAGAGGACACTGAGACTTAGAAGCATTATATACTTGCACAAGATCTAGTCTATTTGACTTCAAAGCACTTCTATTTTTTAAATATATTTATTAGTTGTAGATGGACACAAATATCTTTATTTTATTATTTTTATGTGGTGCTGAGGATCAAGCCCAGTGCCTCACGCATGCGAGGCAAGCGCTCTACCACTGAGCTATGATCCCAGCCCAAGCACTTCTATTTTTTTCACATTGCTTTTGTTGGTGCATTATAGTTGTATATAATGATGGGATTTGTTGTTACATATCATACATGTACACAAGAGAACAATATAATTTGGCCAACATCACTCCCCAGCATTTCCTCCCTCCTTCCCCACCTCCTACTCATTGGTTCCATTCTTCTACTGATGTCCCTTTGATTTTTAGGAGAGCCACCCCCACCTTTGTTTTCCTTTATCCTCTCTAGCTTCCACAAATGAGAGAAAACATATGATCCTTAACCAAAGAAGTTCTCTTAAGCATATTATACTGGAGACATTTCTGGAAATCAAAAAAGAAGGTGCCTCCTCTCTTGTCAAAATTAAAACCTACACTTATGTCCATCAAATGCATAGTCTCTTCTACCAAATTCCCCAAATTTAGGGCCAGTATTTTAATTAAGCCCTAGGATTTAATACAAACTTGCTGGCTGGCCCACTTTCCTGAAGAAACAAGTAGAAGGGAAAGCACCTTTACTGACATAGACTTGCCCCCTGTAGTGATCCCCAGGATCCTCAATATGTTACTTTATACAGCAGAAAGAACTTTGCAGATGTAATTAAGGTTAAGGACTTTAAAATGGAGAGTTTCTCCCAGATTATCCAGGTAGATTCAATCTAATCACGTGAGTCCTTAACAATAATCTTTTTGGCTGAAATGAGAGAGATGTAACAGAGGTCAGAAGAAATACTACAGATGAGAAGTCAGGGGATTCCAAGGGTGAGAAGGAGCTGATGCACTTTTGCTGTTGGCTCTAAGATTTAGAGGCCATACACAAGGACCATAGAAAGGCCCCTGGGAGCTGAGTGGCTCCCAGGCAATAGACAACCAAAGTAAGAATTTTAGTTCTACAACATAAGGAACTGGATTCTGTCAACATTCTTTTTTTTTTTTTTTTTTGAATTTTTTTTCTTAGTTGTAGATGGACACAATGTCTTTATTTTATTGCTTTGTATGTGGTGCTGAGGATCGAACCCAGGGCCTCACGCATGCAAGGCAAGCGCTCTACCACTGAGCCACAATCCCAGCCCCTCAACATTCTTGATGAGCTTTTTCACAGAGACTCTTGATAAGAGCCCAGCCAAGCTGACACCTTGATTTCCACCTTCTGAAACCCAAAGCAGAGAAACCAGACAAGCCAAGCCAGATTTCTGACCTACAAAACTGTGAGTTAACTCTGTGTTGTTTTAAGTTGCTACAGTTGAAGTTGTTACAGCACCAATAGGAAACTAATACTTTGCCCAAGAAATTCAGCATTTGTAGAGTAACAGAATGCAGACACCTCTCAGCTTGGTTTCTAAAAATCATTCAATTCAATCATAATACACAAAAAAGATTCTATGTATTCTTACACTGTGTCCCTTCTCTTCAAATCCTCCCTCTTTCTTTCCTTTTAGCAAAGAATAAATGAGTTTGAAATAGCAAATTAACTTCTGATAGACAAAGGTGGACAAAACAAAGAATCAAACGACCAATTCCTGAAGGAGACCCTGCTGAGGACTTCTGAAGCTTTAGCAAGGATGACTAAAAAATCTTACCTCAGATACATGACCTTACCATTCCTAAACCCTCAGAGCTCCTGTTGACTGTAGGGCACATTTGGAAGCTTGATTATCACCAGAGCTAATATTAAGCAGCTGCACCAGTAGATCCTACCAGTTTTTGATATTATTCTTTCTTCTGTTTAGTGCCTATGCCAAACCATCTGCTCAACATTCCATATATTTCCTTTATTATATCAAAGTTTATTATATATTTAGTTTTATCATTCTCCAATGTAAGTTGACCTGTACTAGGTTTATTAAGTGTTTGCAATGTTTTTACATTCCTCCCATTAAGAGATAGAGTCTAAATTCCTCTCCTCTTGATTATGGGGTAGCTTTAATAAATTCACTTCTAAAGAATAAAATCCATTACACTGTATGACTTCCAAGGCTAGGCAGTTAAGGCTGATAGAACCCCAACCCCACCCTAGTATAGGTAAGTATGCTCTCTCTTTCTCAACAAACTTGTTCTTCCAAGTTTCTTTTTCTGCCAACATGTTGTTAAGAAGCTCAATGTACTTGGAGAGGCCATATGTAGGTGTTCCAACCAACAGCCAGCATCAACCAACAGAAATGAGAAAGGCAGCCTTTCCCCATGACTCTATCCTCAGCCACTAACTAAAACTACATGAAAAACCATGTGCAAGTATCATACAACTGAGCCTATTGACCCCCAGAAGCATGAGTAATAAAAATAATTATTACTGTTTTAACACTTTAAATTTGAAAGCAATTTGTCATGCAGCAATAGATATCTGAAACACTGAAAAGTTGGCTGTCCCTAGATTAAGTCCTACCCAATAGGCTGAATTTCCCCCAGAAAACTGTTTAGTTTGCCCAACATAATTGTTTAAAAAAATACTGAATTGGGCCAGGTGTGGTGGCACACACCTGTAATACCATTGGCTCAGGAGGCCAAGGCAGGAGGATCACAAGTTCAAGGGCAGCCTCAGAAACTTAGTAAGACCTTGTCTCTAAATAAAACATAAAAAGAGCTGGAGATGTGGCTCAGTGGTTAAGCACTTAGGTTCAATCCCTGGTACAAAAAAAAAATACTGAATTGGAATTTTTTTAAGTGGAATGTACAGTTACTAGTTCCCCAAAGGTCTCCACCATTCCTTGTTGTTGTTTATAATTATCTAGGTCAGCCATTTGTTCAGTGACTGGACCCTGAAAGCATTTGAGGTTGCAGAACTTATCTCCCAATAAGACTTTAGGTTCCTTATGGATTAAGATAATTGTCTAAATGATACATTCTGAGTAGAAAATCAACCTATTAAGATGAATTTATTATATTGTAAATATTTACCTTAATAAACAAAGAACATCATTCAAGTAGTTTGAATTCTTCCTACTATGTCTTTGTGATGCTCCTGCAGTCTGTGTTTAGTGAAGAACTTAATGAATAAGGTAGGGAAAAGCCTTACATAAATTCAAAATCCCAAAATATATGGGGATGAAATTATACTAGACAATAGGACTGATGGAAAGAATGTGATGCCAAAATACAATGATCTGAAGGAATAACATTTGTACTCCAATTTCTTTGAGCCATATACAATAGATAGACATTAAACTCAAGTTTCACATTTTACTTGTCAACACTTGAAGATAGTCTAGAGAATATGTAATGGGAAAACCATTGAGCATCTATTACTCTCTTACTAATATTTTGCAGTTTATATAACTCACATTCTGTGCTACAGATGATTTTGCAAACAAAAATTCTGGGCAGAACAATAATTTGTACAGACATTTGATGCATTTTTAAATGTATTTTCGAAAATATATAGAAAGAATCTAGGCATGTTTGGTCACAGGGAATGAGAATGAGTTAATAGGGAAACTAGCTTAAAATCATTTCTGTCAAAGAAGAGGATCCTGAGGGAAAGAAATTACTCTTGACTCAAGCCAAGCAGTAAAATAAATCCGCTATTTTTGAGCAAACTGATGAAGTGACAATTCTGAGAACCAACCCCTAAATATGTACCTTCAGGGATGACCACCCAATTAATTTCATTCTTGCTGACATTTTCTATTGCCTTAGAAAATTCTTAATGCACATTAGTGCAGCTAAAATGAATTCCATAAGAATGAAAGATAGAGGGTATTTATCTCCTATCCCCACAAAGAAGTAAAATGTTATTTCAGGGCTTTGTGGAAATATAATCATGATGTGCCGTTCAAAGTGTAGAGGAGCTACTCCAGAATCATCCCCACTTGATTAACTTATGAATTTCAGACTTTAAAAATGTCAATTAAAGCCGGGCACAGTGGCTCAAGCCTGTAATCCCAGCACTTAGGGAGGCTGAGACAGGAGAATCGCGAGTTCAAAGCCAGCCTCAGCAATGGCGAGGCGCTAAGCAACTCAGTGAGACCCTTTCTCTACATAAAACACAAAATAGGGCTGGGGATGTGGCTCAGTGGCTCAGTGGTCGAGTACCCTGAGTTCAATCCCCAGTACCAAAAAAAAAAATGTCAATTAAAGCCAATGGCTGTCATGAAACTAAAATTCTCTACAATGCCTGACAAAGTCCAGCCAGATATTTAGGAAGGAAGGAAGGAAAGAAGGGAAGGAGGGAAAGAATGAATGACTGTGATATCACTTTGCCATGCAAACAGGTTAAATTTCTTAATGTTTTTTTCCCTGAAATAGACATAGTCTGAGGAAATAAGAATCACAAGTATTACATCTATATTCATTCTTGCAGGATTTTCCCCAAACATTAACCAATTTAATACCCTGTGAAAGAGGTAAAGTCAGCTCTCACACATCCATAGGACAGAAAAAAATGCACCTCTGTTCAATATGCTCAGACTTTCTTGTCCTTATTCTCTAAACAATATAGTACAGCATCTATTTACATAGCATACATTGTATTAAATATTATAAATAATCTAGAGATGCTTTAAAACATATGAGAAGATGCACATAGGTTATGTGCAAAAGCTACTCCATTTTGTATAAAGGACTTGAGCATCCTCAGATTTTAGTATCTGTAGGATGTCCTGAAACCAATTCTGTGTAGATTCCAAGGAACAACTGTATTTGTTTTCCACTGATGGAGAAAAAAACTACACAAATCAAACAATATGCCTAAGCCCACAAATTCACCCAGCATTTTTCCAAGGCATGAATAAAACATTAGCAATGGTCAAGAGCATTCTGACAGCCAATCAGTATTTTATGATACTGTTAAAGATGACACATTTAGGAGTTTTTCAATTAGCAGCACAGGCCATGCTATATAGCCAAATGAATATCAACATTTTGAAATTGAAGAATTAAGTTGGCATTGTATCCAATATGGAAGAGTTCCTGTGAAAACCATAAAAAGTTACAAAAACACTGCTTGAGAAAGCCTTGAATTTTCCACAAATTCAAAAAAAAAGTTTGAACTGAATTAGATTTTAAAGGGCATAAGGGCATAAGGATTTGCATAGATCTGTGACAATCCTACTACATGTATGTGGTCATAGAGTTATTAGAAATCATTTGCTGAGGAATGGGATATAGCTCAGAGGTAGGGCACTTGCCTAGCATGTGCAAAGTGCTGGGTTCAATGCCCAGCACCACAAAAATAAAAATTGCTAAAGTCATTGGATTTTGATCATCAGATTTTAGAGCCTAAATCTAAAATTTCTATTGTGTAGTTTAGTTTGAGGATGAAACAGGATAGGTAGACTAAGACATAATATGATGAGAGAACCAAGGGAAGTAGAACAGATATATTTAGACCATTATCTATCATTACTAAAGAAATTTTCAAGCTGTCTGCTTTCTTTTTTGGTGCTTTTGTTTGGAGTCAGGGATAGGTAGGGGACTGATTTAGCTTTAGGCCTATTCCTCAAGTCCATCACTTACAAGTAACTTCACAGGTGCATGTTGTACAAAAATTCGAAAGGCAGAGGGCAAGGATAGGCGGATGGGAGCATAAGAGGGCTTAAGCCTAGCCAGGTCACAGGGGACTAGAGCCTCTAGAATCCAAGGCAGAGCAGGGAATTGAAAGGAATAGTAACAAGAGACAAAGAGAGCATCAAAAGAATCAGCCAAAGATCTAGAAACTAAGCATCAGCCAAGGTAAAAAGTGGACTATTGGGGATGAATCTGCTAGCTTTGTCATCTGAAAATGGCCAACTTGGTAAAAAAAAACAAATGAAGAAAACCCAATCTGAAATTTAACAAGGATATCCTGAAACTGAAAGTCATACAAAGGCTAAATAAGCACTCCATACATCCCTAAGTAGGAAATTAGGTATATGTACAGGGGAGACCAGAGAGAGCCCAGTGTAAAGTAAAATCCAAGGCAGATGGAGTGCTGGCTGTGACTTTGAAGGCACTCCCAGCTTACACACAGAGCAACTGGCAGAGGGCAGAAGCCCAACAGGCTGGAGGTGTGTGGGCATAGCTGTGCCCTAATCACTGGCTGAGCACTAAGCTGTAGAAGCACAGGGATAATAACCAGGAATAAAAAATAAGAACTAAAAAACTGAGCAAAACATCCACACCCCATTAGTACAGAGGATATAAATTCTGCAATATAATTCCAGCAAAGGCACTCTAAAAAAGCCTTAGAAAAACAAATCAGAATCCAGAGTTGCTACATCATCTAAAATGTCATTTTCACAACAAAAAAATATGTTATGCAAAGAAAAAGTAGAAAAGAACCAATCAAGGGCTGGGGTTATGGCGCAGTGGTAGCGTGCTCACCTAGCACACAGGAGGCACTGGGTTCAATCCTCAGCACCACATAAAAATAAAATAAAGCTATTGTGTCCACCTACAACTAAAAAATAAATATTTAAAAAAATGCTTTAAAAAAAAAAAGAACCAATCAATACAAACTGACTCTAAGTGAGCCCAGATACTGGATTTGGCAAAGATGTGAAAGTAGCCATTATAAATTAGTTCAAAGAATTAAACTATATTCAAAAATTAATGATAAATATGAGTGACTCAATAAATAAATAATCATCACAGGGAAGCAGAAACTACAAAAAAAAAAGAAAATGGAAATTCTAGAGTTAAAAACAGATGAATAGAAATTATCCAACCTAGAGAACTGAGAGAAAATTTAAAAAACACTGAAGAAATGGGCCACAGTAGAATAGAATCTAGTCCCATGAGCCAAAAGCACCAGAAGGCAGAAGAAAAAGTAATCTAAACCTGAGCTGAAGAATTCTCAATTGTAAGCCTTTTATTCAGTTGTAAAATAGGAGTAACTGTACTTATACCCCCCAGAAGTGACATGAGGATAAAATGAACTAAAAATTGTAAAGCACTTCCTGGCACATTGTAAACACACGATAACGGTTAGCTGCTATGACCAGCAGCAGCAGCAGCAGCACCAGCAGCAGCACCAGCAGCATCTGCTCAGAGCAGAAATCAGAGCTGTCTGGCCCTGGGCCCAAAAGTGTTTAAGGAAACTCTCCTACCAATAAGGAATGTTCTCATATACAGATGAGAAGAAGACAAATTAATCTTAACTTCTATTCAATAGAAATAATATAGCTCTGAGTTCTTTGATATGCATTACACCTCAACAAATATTTTCTAGTTGCTTCAAAATTATCCATTTTTTACATGTCTAATCATACTCATTTCTAAAGTATTTATTCTTTTTTAAGATTTAAAAGTTTTGACCTGAGTGTGAAAATATAGAGAAATTGTTTTTCAGATATATATATATATATTTATAACTAGATCTGGCAATAACTTTAATATTTGTACCCTGATACCTTCTTTCAATACGTGTTAATGCTAGGAATAGGGGACCCATAATTAGACCGGAATCATATAATATCAGAAATGAGTTGGCACAACATGACACAGATTTTGCTTAAAAAAATAACCGGCAAGCCAGCTACTCTAATTTGAGGGGAATTACAAAGTTTAATCTAAAGAGATTCCACCTCCCAAAGTATTTATCTATTTCACTTTTTTTCTTTAAATACTCACTCTGTTTTTGGAACAGCTTTTCTTAGCCAGACGAAATCAGACTGTGCTAAATACTTTCGGGTTTGCAGAACATTGCCAAAGTAGTCCGATTCTGAAAATTTGATCTGAAAAAAAAAAAAAAACATAACACAATGTTGTAAATGAAGATAAGAGATGTTTCTAAAAATAGCTCTGAGCACACAAAGGAGCAACCAGCAGAGAAGCTACGGCCCTTGCAGCATCTCTCAGCCGTTACTGGTTAACCCAGGATTCACAAAGCCATGAAATTTAATCTCAGTGATTTTCTTTTAACATAAAAGCTCAAAAATCAATATGGTCATTTCTGGATCACAGTAAAAAATCAAGAGAAGCTGCAGTCATTGACAATGTGTTCCATTTGCTTTATAATTGAAAAATCTACTTTAACCTTTACAAAACATATCATCTTAGGTTTGAAATTTCTTGGCTCACGAGTTCTTGATCTTTTCTAAAATGTGTACCTTATTTATTTGTCACCTAAGATTCTTCTAATAACATTCAGTTTAGTCAGCTGAAACCTCATTTAGTTTATAGATGATTATTTAGTCAAATGTTAAAATCCAATTTATTGTAATCGGCATTTGTTCATAAAGGGAAAAAAAATGAAAGTAATTCAGAGACCTATTTTCCACCCTAAGCACAAAGAAGTCACCAGAATAATTTAATTATTAAGAGAATTTATCTATTAATACCAAAAAGGCTCTGGCCACTAAAAATTAATGAAATTACAGAGGAAAATCATAGATTATAGCTTGCATGGGAATACAGGAAGTTGATAGCTCACAATAATGTTGTCTATTAAGATAGGAAAATGAACATGATTATTGTGTTCCTTTTTTCTTCTTTTTTTGTTTGTTTTATGGAAGGAAATAGCAAACACTTTCAATCCTAATACATTTCATTTACAAAACCAGCAATATTTAACCTATATATTGTAAACAAGTATCTGTATAGTAGTAAAAGAAATAGCTGGTATTGATAACTAATGCTTCCATTTTAAAATATATTATCATGGCAAAAATAAATGTAAAATATATAACTGGCAAATAAAAAAGCATATTTTTGAATAAGTGAAAACTAAGAGTAATCAAATTATTAGCTATAATTTTTTGGTAACTGTAAGCCATAGTTTGTCTTTCTTTTTTTCTTTTCCTGGTGCTGGAGATTGAACCTAGGGCCTTGCACATGCTAGGTAAGTGTTCAACCACTGAGTTATAGCCCCAGCTCAAACCAAAGTGTTTTAAAATTAAAATACAGTAAATGCATATACATGAAACCCATAGATGTTGCATTATAGATGCAAATATATATACAACTTGATAGTTACCAACTTGACATGTCACCTATTTGTTGGCAAAAACCTGACTCACATTTAGCTCGTCCTTAACATAGAGTGGGTACTCATGGTGACTGTGCACACTCATTGTGTCCACAGACAGTATCTGTGTCTCAACAAGTTTTCTATCTCAACAACTTTAAAAATCTATCAAGGGGATCAGGTATAAAAGAAGGTGTAAAACAATTGAAGGCACACAGAGAAAGGAAGGAGTGAAAGTATCAATTCCCAGCACCCTTAATGTTCTACTTGGCCAATAAATTATAAACATTTAGCTTTAAATTGTCCTTTTCTTAAAGCATGTGAGCAGGAAAAGGGGGGAGGCTGATAAATAAATCATGGTATATTTGTGGAAAACAATACAGTGGTTTAAATCAATGTTCTGTATGCATGAACATGAAAGAATGTGAAAATAAAGTGAATAAGTTGTATGAGAGAATTAAAAGTTTTAAAACATGTTAAACAATACCATATATTGTTTATGGACACAAACCTATGTAGCAAAAACATAAAGAAATACATAGGAATGATTAAGATTGATTTCACATAGTATTTATATCTAGGGAAGGAGACAGGTAAGGAGGAAGGAAATTACATCAAGGATTAGACACTAAATTTAAAATGTCTCAGTTTTATTCATTTAAAATGTATGTGTATTCTGGGCACAGTGACACATGCATATGATCCCAGCTACTCAGGAGTCTGAGGCAGGAGAATCAGTTGAACCCACCAGTTCTAGACCAGTTTAGGCAATATAGTGAAATCCTCCTCTCTAAAATAATAATAATAATAATAATAATAATAATAATAAAATGTGTGTGCATGTATAAAGTCTATTCAATAATATTTGTTGAAGATAAATGTGTTCAAAACATTATTTTACATACTGTCCCAATGTTAAAAATGGTTCATAATAAAAAGAAATCTTCTAATTGATTGTTATTTTAAGATAGAGGTTTTCTTAGCCTCAGAAGAAACATAGAAAGCACTCTGTTTTAGGAAATAACCTTAACTAAGACATTCCTGGATCATATAATTGAAAGATGTGTCCAGTTGGGTGTAGTGGTGCATGCCTGTAATCCCAGCTACTCAAGAGGCTGAGGCAGGAGGATTGCAAGTTTGAGGCCAGCCTCAGCAACTTAGCAAGACTCTGTCTCAAAATAAAAATTGAAAGGGCTGGGGATGTAACTCAGTACCATAAAAAGAAAAGATGTCCATTCTTCAAACCTGAGCTTTTTTCAGCTTTTTCTTCTAAGATAACTCTGCCAAGACATTCAGAACATGATTGTAACTAATAGAAAATTCATATATGTTTTTTTGGGTTCAGAAGATTGGGAAATTCTCCCAAAAGAATTTCCTTCAAAAATAATAATTGTCAAGGGCGAGGCGCTAAGCAACTCAGTGAGACCCTGTCTCTACATAAAACACAAAATAGGGCTGGGGATGTGGCTCAGTGGTCGAGTGCCCCTTAGTTCAATCCCCAGTACCAAAAATAATAATTATTATTATTATTATTATTTTTTAATAAGAGTGAAGTCAGTTTTTACTTTTAGAAGAGTTTGCTAATTGTGATACTTTCCTGCTCCATCTAAAAAACAACACTAACTTGACACTAAGTTTGGTCCATAGACATTAAAGATAAAACCATCTCAAAACTTCCAAAGAATTCCAAGTCTAAGAACACTATAAATAAATAAAGTTCTACCATACCCATGAAAATAATCACGCAGAGAAAAATTCAATGGTAACACATTACTACCACAGCTTATGCATGTTTAAAAGAACAATTATTATATTGTTTTAATTTTTAAATTGTGAATATTTGTTATTTCTTAGACTGGTTTGATTGATCTATTCCACTAATTTAAAGGAAATCACAAGTAATGGGGGTCAAATCTTACTTCAGAGACCAAAGTGTTTGGAGGTAAGAGGGCCAGTCGTTATTCACATATGATAGATAGGAAATAGGAATAATGAGACTATGGAACTAGGCAAAGCCACACAGCCCAAATCATTTTGGCCCCTACTTCAATGTTATTTTTCATTGGTTCTTATAAGAAACCCAGTGATTCAACAGAATGAGTACAGGAAAGAAGAAGGAGAAGATAAGAACTAGAAATCTGAATAGAAATAGTGATTAAATAAATCATATGGTTTACTTAATGAAATACCATATAGCTATTAAAATAATGGTTAAAAGCTATGGAACACAGTGCCACAATAATGTTAACTGTAAATATCAGTATAAATGCTATATAAACATCAATTATAGCTGTATAGTAATAGAGAAAACATACATTCTAAGGGAAATGGGAAATATGCATTATTATGGTCAAGTACAATATTGTGGGTGCTTTTTTTAGGAGGGTACTGGGGATTGAACTCAGGGGTACCCGACCACTGAGCCACATCCCCAGCCCTATTTTGTGTTTTATGTAGAGAAAGGGTCTCACTGAGTTGCTTAGTGCCTCACTGTTGCTGAGGCTGGCTTTGAACTTGCGATTCTCCTGTCTCAGCTTCCCAAAGTGCTGGGATTACAGGCATGTGCCACCACGCCCAGCTTGTGGGTGCTTTTTAGTTCCTTTCTTCTACTTCTCAAATTTTCTGCCATGTGATAATACTTTGATAATTTAAAATGTTTCAGAAGGCCCTTGTATGAGAAAAAAAATCTCAAAATCAAGCAACTATAAGGAAAGTTCTGTTTGTTTTTGTAGAAATAGCAATAAAATGTGCACGAATATTTAAATCACTTGTTATCTCCAAAAAAAATTAACCTCTGCAAGGGACAATAATTAGCTCAAAAGCCTCTTGTTCTTTCAGTTACTGGAAAAAAATCTAGGTCAAGTTGATAATGACTTTCCATCAATTCCATCTCTTGACCTTTCAATGGAGTGACCTTTGGGGAACTAATTAGGTTCTCATGTCATTTCTTAGGAACAGCTTTCCAGATTATAAAATTCATAGGAACTTGGATTTCTCTTCTTGGAAATTGTCCTGGATGCCACACACCAAATGTCTCATAATAAATGGAAGAATAAAGTTATTACTGCCTCCCCATTCCAAAGGTAAAAAACACATAACAAGGGAAGAACAGGGAAATATGTTCAGATTCTTTGTAAAAAGAGCAAGGAGGGCTGGGGCTGTGGCTCAGTGGTACAGCGCTTGCCTCACATGTGTGAGTCACTGGGTTCAATCCTCAGCACCACAGAAAAATAAATAAATAAAATAAAGATATCACATCCATCTACAACTAAAAATAAATTTTTTAAAAAAGAGTAAGGATATGTTTATAAGAAACTACACATGCCAATGGAAGTACACATTCTAACACACTTCTTTAACTTAAATCATTTAAATATACTCAGAAATATATCTAAATATCTATAAAAAGACCATATGTTAGGTACTTAGATAATTTTCTGAATGCCTAATGGAATCCAGATATTATCTTTATATTCTCCTTGTTTAAACAGCAGAAGAATATGCAAAACTGGTGTGTTTAGATGGCTTTGCTCATAAATGACATGTGTGTATAAAGAGATACACACAGACATATTACAGACCTCTAGTACCTATTCTTGGCTATCCAGTGCCATAGTAACCAAGAGTCACTTAAGAAACATGAGGGCATATTTTGTTTTGTTTTGTTTTCTGCCAAATTGTAAAGAGTTTTCATATTTGAACAACCTCTTTTTCTGGAGAATTCCATCCAAATATCACCACACTCTTCCATAGTGACATTACCCATCATTTACATACACACACACACACACACACACACACACATACACACACAATGTTCCCACCCCAGAGAATATAATGTGGGTTCTCATATCTATCTACATATATATATGTACATATATGTATATATGTGTGTATTGCTCACAACATCGATCTCTGAAAATTTATTCATTTCCAAGTCTGCTAAGTAAATGGAGGCCAGCTATGATTCTGACCAGAAGCCCTACTTGCAATTCTCCAGTTGTTTTCACAAAAATGAATGAATGGGCACGGTGGCGCAAGCCTGTAATCCCAGCACTTAGGGAGGCTGAGACAGGAGAATCGTGAGTTCAAAGCCAGCCTCAGCAATGGTGAGGCGCTAAGCAACTCAGTGAGACCCTGTCTCTACATAAAACATAAAATAGGGCTGGGGATGTGGCTCAGTGGTCGAGCACCTCTGAGTTCAATCCCCGGTAACCAACCCCCACCCCTCCAAAAAAAATCCCTGTTCCAAATATCTACTGTGCTTTCTGTTCTCCTGGTTGATACAGCAATCTTTCCAAAATTGGTATAAAACTCACTCTTGAGTCTATTTCCATTAAGGATCAATGAAATAGAATACATATTTATAAGGCTAATTTGAAAACAGATTGGCTCCTACCTTTTTAGACTAATAGGCTTTCCTGTATGCTGATGTGAGTTCAAATAAAGGACATTTCCTTTCTTCTTGTTCTTTTCAAAAACTATAAGAGTATTGTTGTGCAGAAATGCTTTGTGGGGTATCTCAGTTTACCTTGTCATCCTCAGAGAAAAATAAAATTCTCTGATTCTTTTGCACATTTGCCTCTCCATTCTTTTTTATTTGCTCTTATCTCCATGTGAGCCCAACTCCAGTTTGCAACCTTTCTCCTTGACCTTCGTCTGATCCATCACCTAATCTCACTCCTCTTTCCTTTTGTATTTGTACCTGATGAATCATATCTTCACCAGTGTCAAACGTAGCACACTGCTTTTCATTTGTAACAGCTTTTCATGCTCACAGCTTATATTACCAGAAATTTCTCATAGGTCTTGAAGTAGTTCTTATCTACATGTCTCTTAAAACTGAATACACAGTCCTATTGTATACTAGCAATACTCCAGTCCCTTTACTATTAACCTCAATGACACTATTACAATCTATCACATCATTGTTTGTCCTATTTTCAGGTTGGGTTTTATTCATCTCCTCTATCAGTTTCTGAACACAAATGCCTTTTTACTCCATGTATTTGGATTTTATTCACTGTTAGAAACTCTTGGGTGTAATGTTGTCTGCTTTGGCAATGAGTCAGATGAAAGCCATTTCTTCACAAAAGTACTTAAAAATCTTGGTGTCTAATAGCTACAGTTCAGGCCCTGGAGAAATGAAGAAGCATATCCAACACATCCTGTTTGGTATCTGGTTCCTTTCACAAAAGATACTGCATTCAATGAGTTCTTAAATCACTTCTCTTAACTTAGTCAGTTACAGACTCCCAACAAAACTTAATCAACCGAAAATTGTGAGTGAGCCCTAAATGCTGTATGAGTTGATTAAAGTTTGGGACCATTCCATCTGTAAAGCCTTTTCAATCAATTTGAGGGACCTGGATACTGCATGAGTTAATTCATGATGATTTTTCCAAACCAAAATAATCCACTATCATAAGTGCAAATTGAAGATGTCATAGCTAATACTTTTATTTGTGCTTATGTGCCAGAGTCAGCTCTAAACACTTTAAATATGCTATTTGATCCTCAAAATACTCCTATATGGCAAGGATTATTAGCATCTTCATTTTGTAGATGAGGAAACTGAGGAACAAAGAGTATCTACAACCTACCCAAGGTCCCAGAGATAGTAAGTGGCAGACCGCGTATTTTACTGTATTCAGTCTGTCTTCAGGGTCCATGTTCATAACTGATATACCACTACCTCTTCAACTTCCTCTTCCATATCCTGGCTTGGCATATTTACCACTGATTATCCAGGTTTTCCTTCTAAGGTACCTCATGCTCTGTTGATGCTCTTCTTAGTAGCAAAGTTCTCATATTGATCCACGAGACTAATATATATGAGAAACCTATTTTATGTGCCAGACATTGTACTAAGTGCTTTCACAATTATATAGTCTCATCTGCCCACTAATAATAAGACTTGATTATTATCTCCTGTATCCAGATAACCAAAAGGAAGCTAACTGGAGATATGTAACCTGCACAAGATCAAACAATTAGTAAGTGAAGAGGCAAAATTCAAATCCAGGCCCTTATCTCCAGGCTCCTAAACACTTGACAATATGGTGTCCCCTCTGCCATTCTCCTTCTCATCAGCTCTGGTAAAGCTAATTGCAACCAAAGTTTCCTAAACCCAGAGTTTAATCCTGGCTTGATACTCTGTGTGGCACCAAGAAGATCACTGAGCTTCTCTGAGTCTCTATGTCCTCTGCAAAATGGGCATAAAGATCTTCTCTTCATCACTGTATGTTTTAGAAGATAATGTACATGAATTTGTAAAGTGCTTCAGTGTATTTAAGTACCATATAAATAAAGGGATTTTCAGCATCATCAAAATGGTGCATAAGATAGGCTGTCTGAGCTTTAAGATACTACAAAACAGAATTATTTCCCTCCAGAGCAAATAGATCAATACTTTGCAAGGCCATATCTTAGAGCACAATGGAGAAAATTTTAAATGAGTTTTCCCTCATTTTGAACATCCTTATAAAATTCTGATGCTTGTTCACAAAGCTCAGACTAATTACAGATATGCCACTTGTTGAACCACAATTTCAGGAAAGAGTTATACCTCAAAACCATAGTTATTTAAATACTACTTTTTCAAGAAAGTCTAGTGAATGCTAAAAATAATGGGGTTTTTTTTCTGTGAGGAAGAAAAATTCTTTACCAGAACTATTTATATGAAATAAAACAACAATGATTGTGATTAGAAAGGCCTACAATAAATATTTCTACGATAAAATACATGCTCCAAAATATTAGAATAAAAAAGAATTATTACTACTCATCAGTAACTTACTGCAAACATACAACCCAGCTCATGATAAATTATAGAGTCATATGTATATGCACTTAATTTGCCAAAACAGTCATAAAGTTTAATGAAGTTAACTCCCATTAGGCAGATTTATTACTATTCACTTAATATGAATGAAGCAAATAAAAAGTATTTAATATAAACATGATGCATTCACCATTAGAACATGCCCACTAATTGTAAAATACTCCATTTGTTTAATTCTTTCCTTTATGATCAAATTAGGCCAAATCCAAGTCCATTTGCTTTATGGTGTTCACTCAGCTATGCATTCTTTCTGACACTTCCTTTATTTTGAATCTGCTCTAAATCTTGTGATACGCCTGGCATATTCAGGTTCATATCTAGCCAAGGAATTAATCAAAAGTTGGTACTTTCTGGCACCACCAGGTTTAATTGCTTGGACTTGGGTTAGTTGAAAGGCATAAGGCCAATAAAACTTGCCAGGAAAAAAAAATACAGTAAATTTAGCACTTACTGCCTTAAGGTCTTCATTAACATGAGTATCATTCATTATGAACTCAGGGTAGCCAACTTTTGCCAAAACAGCTCTTGCCTATAAAAAGGAAAAAGAAAAATGATGTCAGAGTTTCAGCACTTAAATCATTAATAACCACAGGATGAAGAAATACAATCTTCATCTGAAAACTCCACTTACTGAATATCTACTATATGCAAACCACTGTGAAGGACAAAACAAAAAACAAAAAAGAAACAAGTTCGTCCCTGCCCTCAATATACTGAGAGGAGGAACATTCCAGAAAAAGAAACAACAAACAAGCAAAGACAGAGAGGGAAGATATTCATGAACCAAACATCTGATAAAAGGTTAACATCCAAAATAAATAAGAAACTCAAATAATTCAAGAAAGTAAGTAACTGATTTTAAAATGGATAAAGAATCTGAAAAGACATTTCTCAAAAGTAGATGTATATATCCAACAGGTATATGAAAAAAATGTTCCAACATCACAATCGACAGGGAAATGCAAATTAAATCACAATGAGATATTACCTCACACCTGCTAGGTTGCTGTTACCAAATCACAAGCTTAAAGTGTTGGTGAGGATGTGAAGAAAAGAGAATCCTTGCATGCTGTGGCAAAAATGTAAACTGGTACAGTCACTATGGTGCAGTATGAAGGCTGCTCAAGAAATTAGAAATAGAACTACAAAACAGCAAGGACAGATCCAGCAATAAGATCCAGCAATCCCACTCCCGGGTATATATTCAATGGAAGTGAAATCAGTATGTCAAAGAGACTTCGGCACTCCCATGTTCACTGCTACATTACTCACAAGAGCCAAGGAATGGAAACAACAGTGTCCATCAATTGTTGAATGGATAAATAAATTGGTACATATATACAATGCAATATTATTCACCCATAAAACAGGATGAAATCTTATCATTTGTGACAGCATGGATAGAAATGGAGGTCATTATATTAAGTGAAATAAATCAGGTACAGAAAGACAGGTGCCACATGATCTTATTCATCTGTGGCATTTTTAAAAGTCCAAATTCACAGAAAGAATGGTAGTTACCAGGGGTTAGAGATTGGACCTGGGGTGTTGGTCAAGGATACAAAATTTCAGTTAGACAAGAGGAGTAAGTTCAGGAGATCTATTTTACAATATGATGACTACAGTTAATAACAATATATAGTATACTTGAAAATTGCTAAAAGTAGATTTTAAATGTTCTTACACCAAAATAATGATAAATATGTGAGGTGATGCATATGCTAATTAACTTGAGGTAGCCATTCTACAATGTATACATATATCAAAACATCCTGGTACGTGCCATAAATATATTTAAAAATTTATCTTATGTACAGAACACCCTGCCCTGAGTTACTCCATTTTGTATAAAAAGCAGCAGCTTTCAGGTTATCCCAAGTGATTCGTTGAGTGTTTCACTGAAAAAACACACCTGTCTATCAACCACTGTGCCACCCAGAGAGCTTAGTGGATAGGTATAGCTGCTTCCAAACTCAGAGCTCTGGGTTTGCTGACCCTGAGAGTCACTTAACATCCTCACCTCAACATCAGGGTTTGGAGAGAAAAAATTAAACCTATCCTGATATTTGTTCCCCAGGCCTCCAGACTACCTGAAAACAGCATCATGTATAAAATGATGGTCTCTGTTATTGAGCTGCTTATAGGTGGTGAGGTATGGAATTGGAAGGTCCCTTATAGTGGACCGTGGCACCTCAATGAGAAAGTAAGGAAATCTGATGGTCCAGATAGTAACTAAATAGGAAGGGATTGCTCTTTGAGGGATAACTGTTACTCTGTGTGCACAACACTTGGTGGTTATTCACTTGCACAGACAAGATGCCAAGTCATTCTGCCTTAGGACTTGTACTCAAAATAAAGTAGTTCAGGATAAACTGCCACTCTATATAAAAGGGTGTAACTCAGGGCAAAAATATAGTTTCTTAGAGCAGGACACAGCCTGTTCTCTACATCTGACAATTTAAATAAATATAAAAAACAGACAAGAATACAGGAAACAAATGAATCACGGAGATCACTGGGATACCTGAATGCCATGCTAATGATGCTATATTTTATTTTACAGCTAAAATATAGCTAAATATTTTTATCAGGGGAATAAAAAGAGATGAGTTATGCTTCAGGAAGATTATCTGTGCAACATTGTGAATGATGGCCAGGATGCCAGAAAGATTGGAGGAAGGGGGTCCAGAAAAATTTGAGATACATCATAACATCACAACCATCTTTTTGATAGACAAAGGTACTAACTAACCTCTATGTTTTGCAGCATGCCGGGAATAGATAAAGGGGACAATATCCCCTTAGGCACATGTCAGAGGCCTCTAGAGCAGAAATTGGTACACTATGGCCCCTGGGCCAAATCCCAGCCCTCCTCTCCTGTCTCTTTATATACAGTTTTATTGAAACATGGCCATACCCATTTCTATGGCTGGTTTTGTGCTACAACTTTGAAGTTGAGTAATTCAGATGGAAACCCTGTGGCACACAAAGTCTCAAATATTTTATCTGGGCCTTTTGGACAAAGTTTGCCAGCCCTTGCTCCAGAAAAACATTATTTGAAAATATTTCTCCCCCACTACTGATTCTGGGTTTCACAAAAACAAAAAAAAAGCAGCTTACCAGAGTGATGTGAGTACATCATCAGGGCCCTGGCCAGATCCCCTGGGATCCCTTTAATAAATTACATGTGCACACATCCTCATCTCCAGATCAGCCTCCAGATGCAGCATAATACCCAGGCAAGCCAAAACTATTGGTTTTAATTCAGCAAAGTAGCAATGCAAATGAGTGACCTCTGCATACTGCTCTTGGTAATGAGTTTTTCCCCTAGTACTTTTCAATTTTCCTCACTCAAGAAATAAATAGAATAAGATAGTACATTTTCCTTATCTTCCTTAAGATAATTCAAATATTAAATATCAGCAGAAACCTGCAACTCAAGACTCAGAGAGGATTTTACAAGTGCCATAGGACACAGTCATGATGGATTTTGCTGTTCCACAGACTCAAATATAACACAGATCAAATTCTACCCTGTAAGTTTCACACACTAAAAGCCTGATGTGACCTAAATAGCAGATAACTAGAGGTTACAACTCTCCACCAAACACAAAACAATATGTTATATGTCTATAGGTTACCTTGTTCCGAAACTGTTGTTATTTCCCTCATTGTACTTAATTTCTCACTGTATTTTTGCAGTTCACCACGTCATGTGCATAACTATAACAAATAAAGAGCTATGGATAGTTCTCCCCATGGTGCTCCCCCTCCAAGAAGAAATAAACAAGCTGACTCATCCACAATTGCTGTCTGAACACTGGCATTTCTGGAGCATGCTGGTGAATTGGTGAATTACGCATTGTTTTTCAAACCTCATACTCTGGGACCTCCACTGTTCTATGGTGTCTCAAAGAACATATTACCTTCTGTACTGTATAAGCAAATCATTGAATCCTTTCTTAGTATTTATTTAGTATCACCATGAATTGAAGAGAATCAGACCAGAGATACAAAGAATCCCTATTTACCTCCCAATGATACACAGCTCAAATAAGGTAATAATGCCAGTAGCAACATTGCTAACAAATGAATGGAATGCTCATCTTCTCAAATGTGAACATATGCCTCTATTCAGATTCAAATGCTTTTTCTGCCAGAGTTTACTACTGTAAATTCCACATCTTCCCAGGCCACCTCACTCTCCATTTTTCCCTGAGAAGCTTCAGAACTACATCTTTGAAAATTCCATGAAGCATGGTTCCAGGTTAGACTACCAATGAGAAGTACTCATAGGCCACTGGAAAGGCAGAAAAGGAAACATTATTCATTGTTGGTAGTACAAGGCAAGTGCATGGGCATCTGCAGAGAGCAGATACAACACTGTTCCAGCAACTGCCAGGTATTCTCCTAGGGAAGACCCACTGGTTTGCAAGCAGCAGAGACCATGGGCAGCCTCTGTTTTTCACTGCCCAACCCTGCAATGGTTGCATAACCTTCCAATTGCCTGTGCTAAACATCTTCCTGCTTGATATACTTAGAAAGGTGTCTGTTTTCCTACATGAACCCTAAGGCAGATAATGATCGTATCACTTTTTTATGGTAAAATTTCCAGAATTGAATATGTAAAGCACCACTAATTTGATGGTTTGTTGAAGGGCCAAATATTAGGAGGCAGGTCTGAAATCATTTATCCCACTGGTTACATGAACAAGAAGGAAAGGCAAGTCTTGGTACAAATACTGAGAGAACATTAGTATGAATATTTAACACACTGCATATTATATCCTACAAGATATGTTTTCTTAGCTCTTTGAGGATGGTCAAAAACTCAAAGGTTGGGCTGCGGTCATAGCTCAGTGGTAGAGTGCTTGCCTCACATGTGAAAGGCACTGGTTCGATCCTCAGCACCACATAAAAATAAGAAATAAAATAAAGGTATTATGTCTACCTACAACAAAAAATTTAAAACTCAAAGGTTTTTCATGCAGTATATGCATTTCCATCCCTCATTCCTATAGACATCTGGAGAGGAGCTGCCCTTGACTGGACATCTTTCCTCAGTAGAGGAGGCTCGAGCAACTCTTTACTACCTCTATGACTTTAACAACATACTTAACTTCTCTAAAATAAATATTGTCTAGTGTCTACCCAACATCCATTCTCCCTTTCTTCTCTTACTATCAAGACCCAAATTCTTCTCAGTATGAAAATGGACCCAACAAAAAAACGGCTGCATCACCTGCTTCCTTCACATCTGGATTTGGCTGTGGCGTGACACTTTGGTAAATGACATAATTAAAAATCCTTGCTGCACTTCCAAGGATCCATTTGAAGAGAGGAGAGAGTCAGGAAGCATGGGCTTCCTGTCTTTAGTCTAGTGTGTCTCAACCTCAACACTACTGACGTTTTGGGCTAGATAATTCTACAGGACTAGCCTGTAGACTGTAGGATGTTTGGCAGCACCTTTGATTTCCATACACTAAACTCCACTCTCAAACATCTCCCCATTTCCTGAAAAAAAAGGTTGTGACAACCAAAAATATGTCTAGATATTTAAAAATGTCCCCTGGAGGCAAAATCATCCCCAGTTTAAAACCACTGCTTTAGCTTTTCTTCTTCCTTTCTGGAATGTGATGTCAGAAGTAGAATAGTTATCTTGTAACCACAAGGCAATAAACATGAAGAAACCTACATGGTAAACATGATGGGATGAACAGATGATGACATGTGGCAGCTAATTACTGAGGCCTCAAATAAATTTATAATAAAATGTGAGTGACTCAAAAGACTAAGAATGGAACCACCATATGACCCACAATAGCATTCCTTGGTATTTATCCACAAGAACTAAAGTTAGATATGCTACAGAGATACATGCATACCCATATTTATGGCAGCACAATAGCCACATTATGGAACCAACTTAGGTGTCTATTAATGGAAGAAGGGATTAAGAAAATGTGTTATGTATACACAATGGAATTTAACTCAGCCATAAAGAAAAGCGAAATTATTTGCAGGAAAATAAATGGAACTTGGAGAACACCATGCTAAGCGAGGCAAGCCAGATGCAGAAAGCCAAGGGTCATATATTTTCTCTCATATGTAGAAGCTAGAGAGAAAAAAGGAAAGAAAAGGGATTTCATGAAAACAGAAGAAAGAACAGTGGAGTGGAGAAAAGGGATCATGGGGAGGAAGAAAGGAGGGAACGAAGAGGTACCAGGGAATGAAACAGACCAAATTATGCTGTGTGCATGTGAAAATATATCAATGAATCCCACTATTATGTATAATTATAATACAGCAATAAAAATTATTTTTTAAATATTTTTGTAGTTGTAAATGGACACCATGCCTTAATTTTATTTATTTCTATATGGTGCTGAGGATCAAAGTGAGCACCTCACACATTCAACACGAGTGCTCTCCCACTGAGCCACAACCCCAGCCCTAAAAATTATCTTTAAAAATGTGAGTGACTTGGGCTGGGGCTGTAGCTCAGTGGTAGAGTGCTTGCCTAGCATGCATGAGGTACTGGGTTCGATCCTCAGCACCACATATAAATAATAAATGAATAAAATAAAGATCCATCAGCAACTAAATAAATAATTTTAAAAAATGTGAGTGACTAATAGCAATCTAATGTATTAATTTTGTATTAAATGTCTTTATTTAAAATGTCTGGAAATTGCTGGCTTATCAGGCCTGGACTGTCTCCCCTTCCTCTCTATGATGTGAAGAAAATAAAACATTAATTTTTTGGAGGCATTAGGTATCTGGTTTTCCATTAGCTGTAGTCAGATGTAATCCTTACATACTCTCCTTTTCATCACATATAGTTTGAAGAAAACAATTAGGACCTATTTCATAGTGTTGTCTGTAAGAGTTCAGGATGACATTGCACATAAGACACCTTTTTTAATATCTTGGTCCAGAGCACATGATGAATAAATATTAGTTGTACACTACACAGGGAAAATAGAAATATGACTTCTCTCAAGGATTTGGAGTAACTATTATATGCCTGTTTGGATGGTCTTTCAGGGAAGTCCAGGCCAGATTACACCCTAAACCAGTTACCTAAAGTCTCCTGTGAAATCATGTCACTCTTTAGTCACAGGTCTAGTTTCAAGGGCCCACTGTTGCAGTGAGAGAGAAAATGGTGAGAGAAAAAAGCTGTTAGGCAAGTCTGTGGTCAGTGAGGGAACAGATGGGGCTACAGGCTGCTTGAAGCATGGTGGAAGATTTTCCTAGTAAAACCAGAGTCTGCACATAAGCCACATGAATCCAGGCTATTCATACTCCCCAAAAAGTCTGAGGACTGGAGCTGTGGCTCAGTGGTAGAGCCATATGGTCAACACATGTTGCCTGGCATGTGTGAGGCACTGGGTTCGATCCTCACCACCACATATAAATAATAAATGAATAAAATAAAGATCCATCAACAACTAAAAAAATATTTTTTAAAAAAGTCAGAGGACTCTTTCAAGGGCCACTATATGCACAACTCTGAAAATAGATACAAGAAACACTACAGAATCTAACTCCAGGAAAGATCAAAAATAAAGTTGTCTTTAGCATTCATCATCTTGGTTTCGGTCTTCTCCTTCTCTCTCTTTCCTGCATCTGTTTTTCTTACTCATGTGTTCATACCACTTGCCCTCCCATCATACTCCAATTTGCCTTTCTTTGGCAATACACTGTGTTCCAGAATCATCTCCCCCTTCCCTCTTCATCCATCAAAACTGTTATTCCTTCAAGGCAGCTAATCCATTAGCTGTTACTGGGGCTTCAAACTAATTTATAATAAAATGTGAGTGACTAATAGCTATCTAACACATTAACCCTGAGAAATAGCTGCATTTAATAGTTATATTAGCCAAAGGGATAAATCCAATTATAAGGGGGATTTTTGTAGCTATGAGAACCTTATTTCTGATACTAATCAAATTGAACCAATAGCCTATACCATTAATTTCCATTGTGGCCTCCACATAGAAAAAATACTAAGCACAGAGCAAGTGATCAATCCTCAATAAATTTGTTTGTATAATGAGTAAGTTAGTTGACTCTGATGAATATTACCAATAGTATTAGAAAATATAAAAGGATTTTTGTTATTTTGGAGTTGTAATTTTTGTGGTACCAGGGATTAAATCCAGGGACTTACACATGCTAGGCAAGTGCTCTACTACTAAGCTACATCCCCAGACCTTTCTATTTTTTTATTTTGAGAAAGGGTCTGACTAATTTGCCCAGGCCAGATTTGAACTTGTAATTCTCCTCCCTCAGCCTCTCATGTTACTAACATTTCAGGCATGTAACCACTGCACTTGACTATAAAAAATAATAATTTATATTTAACCTTTAATAGAAAAGTTCTAACACATAATAAAGAATATCATTCAGTGCTGTTCACCTCAAAGGACATTTCCATATTAACTAATCTTTAGCATAGGGAAAAAAGAGAGAGACAAACTTTGTATTAACCTAGAGAAACTTCTGGAAAATGAAGCAAGCTAAAAAATTCATTACAATTAATTCTTATTTTTTTAGTTAGAGTTTTAATATATAGTAGTCCCCCCTTAGCTGTGGTTTCAATTTCTGTGCTTTCAGCTACCCATGATCAACCACAGTCTGAAATAGTAAATGTAAAATTCCAGAAATAAACACCTCATGAGTTTTAAATTGTGTGTTATTCAGAGTAGCATGAGGAAATCTTGTGCAGATATAGTTTGTACCACCAGGGATGTGAATCATCCCTTTGTCCAGCATAACCAAGCTATATATACTACTTATCCATTAGTCACCTAGTGGTCATCTCAGTTTTCAGATCAACTGTCATGATATCACAGCAATGATATTCAAGTAGTCTTTATGTAGTAGCCTAATACTATATCAAAATGGCTGCATGATCACTGATCTCATTTTATGAAGAAGTCACTGCAACATCTCACATCTATAAGAAGGGTGGGTATGTTATAATTTTGTTTTGAGAGAGAGAGATGATGTTTCACATAACAGATCCACATAACTTTTGTTATAGCATATTGTTACAATTACTCTCCTTTATTATTATTCATCTCTTTTTTAATATCTTTATTCTATTTATTTTTTTTTTTTTTAAATTTATTTTAGACATTGATAGGCCATTATTTTATTCATTTATTTATATGTGGTGCTGAGAATCGAACCCAGTGCCTCACACATGCTAGGCAAGCACTCTGCCACTGAGCCACAACCCCAGCCCTATTTATTTATTTTTTATAAGTGGTGCTGAGGATCAAACCCAGTGCCCAATGTGAGGGCATATGAGGCAAGTGCTCTACCACTGAGCTACAATCCCAGCCCCTGTTATTCATCTCTTGATGTGCCTAATTTACAAATTAAGCTTTATAGAGATATGCATACATAGGAAAATATACATTATATATAGGGTTCATAACTATTCATAGTTTCAGGTTTCCACTATTGTTCTTGGAACATATCCCCCACAGATAGACGGTGGGAACTGCTGTAAGCTATTTCAGTCAATTAACAAGTACTAATTGAGCATGTACTCTGGGCACTGGATTCTCCTTAGTGCTAAAAGAACATAACAGCATATAATATGATCCATGCCTCACTGCATTTTTATTTTTAAAAATGGTAGAAAATCATTATCATTAATATAAGGTATTAGCAGTATCCTAATTTTCTGAATCTCTCTGTTCCTCAGTTTACTCATCTGTAGGATGTGGATATATTTACTTCAAATACCAATAAAGTGAATTAGAGTTGAAAGAAGTATTTAAATGATAAAAGAACTAGGAAGATAGACCCAGGTCAGGGGTCAGCAGACTTTTTCTGTAAAAAGCCAGACAGTAAATAGTTTAGGCTTTGCAGGCTAAATGGTGTTTGATACAACTACTCAACTCTGCCACCATACCTGGGGAAGCAGGGACAACATAGGATAACACATAAATGAATGGTTATGATGATGTTCCAATATAGCTTTATTTATAGACACAGAAATGTGAATCTTATAACATCCAGGTAATGTGATATACTGTTCTTCTGATTTATTAAAGCCATTTGAAAATTAAGATCCATACAAAAAAAGCAGCATGCCAAATATGGCCCAAGGGCCAGAATTTACTAGGCCAACATAGGTAATTCAGTGAGGGTAGACTATTCAATGAGTTGCCTCCATTCTTGGTACAGGGCTTAGTAAACACCAAGTGCTCAACCAAGCTCACCAAACTGACCCATGCTCAATAATGTGGTTCATGTATGTGTATGTGCAGGCTTGGCTAAGCTACTAAGTTTTTTTTTTTTTAATTTGGTTTCACTTGCTCTTTGCTATTACTACCATGTACGTGCAACAAATCTTGGTTGCTTGGGAGTTTATTTCTTGCCCTACAGTCTTAGGGCTAGAGCTTTAATATTACAGGTAATTTCTGTAGAGACAGCAGAGAGTTCATAACGTGAAGATTATTACTTTAAGAGAGAGACTATGGCTACCACAAATGAACTCAAAACCAATGAACATTGAAAACTTAATACACAACACGGTTTACGGTCTCAATTCACCCCCGCCTTCCCAGAATTTTCCACCAGGTACACTACAACTTAATAATGGTGGGGGGAAGAACAATACCAAATATAATTCTGCTTTATTTGACTGTGAGCTCTGAAACAGCATGTAATTTTTACACAGATGACCAAACTGATTTAAAGATTGGTTAGGTTGACTGCCTTACTTTTGAATTTTCAAAGCCACTTAGTATTAAGCTGATCCCTAGAAAGCAAGATGGAAAGCTCATTTGTTTTAATCCCTACTGACTTGGCTATTTAGGAAAGTCAGGTAAATTCTCAAATGTCTCGCATGTATTACATCAAAGGGATCACTTTAATCACTTAATTAAACAGCTTTGTGTTTAGTCTACATGGTTAAGTCTCTTAGCATATTTTTTTTCTTTTTTATTAATCTAACCAACATAAGGAAAAAAAAGGAAACAAATGATCACTGCCCTTTCACAAACAATTTATACAGAAACTTTCTTAAGTTTGTGATGGCTTTGAAAGCTTCAGTCAAGGCTTAACCATGCCAAGGCCTCATTTTCTCTGATGAGCTCTGTAATAACTATTAAACATGAATCAAAATTCTGAGCTCTAAACACCCGGAAGTTCAAGAGACTGTACAGGAATCACACTATCCTTCAAAACAATGACAGTTTTCATAATATCAAACAAATGATTGACTGGTGTAGATGTCTTGGCTGGAGATCTTACCCTCAGCAGGGCTAATGGTATTGATGAAAATTAGCCTAGAGAACAGGCTTTAATATCCTTTGGGGCTATCAGGATCCCACAAATAATAACAATGCAGTTATCTAACAAATCAAATTTTATCCTCTTGATAAGAATGGCACTGATTTATTATGAGTCTTCCAAAACTTTAATTCTGCAAATTGCTTTTGGGTGTGGTTTCACAAGCTGATGCATCATGCGGGGGTGGAGGATAGATAAGCATCCCCATGAATCAGAGGGCATTAACTGCAGGTCACAGTCCTGATTCTATTAAAACTAGAAGACAGGAACACTCAGATTTCACGTCACCCATCCTTAACCCTGTGTGAGCAAATCAGAGTGGCAGACAGTCCCCATTTCTCTCTGATATGGACAACACTAAACATTTCCCTAGTGTCTTTTTGATGTTTCTCTCACTTCTTATGAGCCCTGAACCCCCAACAGAGTTCAAGAAAAAGTTAACATTTTAGATTTCTTAGTAAATAGATGGAGCAAATAATAGCAATAGAATTCAGAACCCAAAACCACCCTAGCATTAATCCATAAAACTAAGGTAGAAGAAATAAGAAATAGGTAGAAAGGGAGACATAAAGGGCAGACAAGAAAAAACATTTTAATTCAGAAGTTCCACATACTTTTCCAGGCCTGTCACTCCACCGGCCAGTTTTCCTTCCAGGCCTGTTACTCCCAAATACCTGGGAAATCTGTTCATCTGCCTATGCACTGTTAATTAACCCCCAAATAAAAAGACTAAGAAAAGAAAGATACCTTGAGGAACCTAAAATTTAGGGGACTTTTAGCACTATCTATTAATCAGATAATGAAAACCACATCAGCCTGAAGATCCTGAAATTGAACAGACAACCAGGGACCATCTTGAGATCACCAGACTGATATCAGTCCAACATACCTTTCCATACCCACCCTCACCAAGTTTCCTTTAAATGAAGAGCTGTTAACCCCTAAAATGCATCTCTTACTCTTAAGATGGCTCTCATTCTCTCTTGAATACATATTCCTTGCTTTACCCTGAAAGGCATCTCTCTTGAGATCGTCCCCATTCTCCCTTAAATGCATATCTAATTTCCTAAATAAACCTCCGTCTATGCCTCCGGCTGGCACATGCTGAAACTCTTTTCCATCATGTAAGCCAAAAGCCCCCAATGAACCCGAGTTGGGTTTCCCCTTGTCCCTGGAAACTCCTCATCCCCTTCTTTGGAGACATTTCTTCTTCCATGACAAAACAACACACTCATCCTCCTGACACTTAGGGCAATATTACCTTAAAAATAGAGACAACTCTCATTTATGTCCTTTAAAATTGAACAGAGAGGGGTTACATCATATAATTTTTTAAAGCAATAGCTTTTTATTAGTTTTAATTTGATGTAAGCAAACTGCTTCCAAATATTTCTGCAACTAGAACAGCTGTTAGATCTGCTCAAATGAATATCCTAAGCCTCAATGAGCTAAATTCATTTGTCCAGACGTAACCAAAATGATAAAAGTCAAAGGGCCAGAACAATCCTATATCATGGCTAAGCTTTTATATAAGCCGAAGTAAATTATATTTTTCTCTGTCTCACAAAAATGGCTTTACATCAGGGGGTAAGCAAACTACAGTTTGAAGACCTAAACCAGCCTACCACCTGTTTTTGTTAGTAAAGGGGGTTTTTCTGGTTCAGATTATGCTACTGTGGCAAAGGATTATTTTGAGCTAAAGGCATATAAGAATCAGGAAGCAGGAAGAGGCTTTCTGCATTCGCCTTATCTACCTAAAAGCAGAGCTTTCCAAACAAATTCAACTGTCATAAATCCCTCCTTTAAGGCAGGCTTCCTGTACCAGGGAGAAGAGTGACACCTATCACCCAAGATGAGAAATTGGTGCCAGAATGAGAACTTGCATAAACAGAACTTACTGAAAAAAAAAAAAAAACCTACCTTCCATTAGGTTCCCCCAGATATTTCTCAGCCATCTCTCACCATGTACTAATCTCTGTGGGGGGAGGTGCTGAGGAACAAACCTAGGGCCTTGCTCGTGCTAGGCAAGTGCTGTACCACTGAGCTGCAGCCCTCCCTCGACACTTTTTCATTATTTTTTTTTGTACTAGGGATTGAACCAAGGGGTAGTTAACCCCTGAGCTATGTCCCCAGACTTTTTTTTTTTCCAGACAGGGACTCACTAAATTGCTTAGAGCCTTGCTAAGTTGCTGAGGCTGGCTTTGAATTTGCAATCCTCCTGCCTCAGCTGCCCAAACTGCTGGGATTATAGGTTGTACCACTGCACTGAATCTTCATTCTTAAAATAGTAAGTAAGCCCCAAATTCTAACCATTTCTTTGGGTTACATTTCCTGGAAGCTCTCTTTCTCTTGCTAATTAATCTTCTGTCAGTACAATTCCAAGTCTCCCAAATTAGAAACCTAAGGGGTTAGAGGAAAAGTTTTTTTTCTTCTTGACAACAGCCATGGCTCATTAACACATTGTCTACACCACTTGGAATTAAGAGAGGCCATATGGCCTACACAGAGCCTGAAACATTTACTATCTGGCTCTTTACAGAAGAAGATTGCCAACCCCTCTTCCACATAAAAGGTTACCAAATTTTTCAAACCTAATAGTAGAGATAGTAGGAAAAATAAGGTGCAAAGATTGATTTTTTCAGAAAGTTTCTAGATATAAACATGTGATTAAATAATAATGGTTTAAATAATTACATAATTCCCTATAATAAGAAGTCATATTTTGTTGAGGTAAATATCTGAGCTTTAAACAGACATAATATACAAATATTAACCAAACATCAGAATAAATACCATGGAAAAACCAATGTACTTTTAGGGAGGAAGGCAAAAACTATTAAAAATCATTTTCAGGACTGGGGTATAGCTTAGTGGTAGAACACTTGCCTAGCATGCACAAAGCCCTGGGTTCAATCCCCAGTACTGCCAAAAAAAATTCATCTTCAAATGTCAAGATTCAAAGGGCTTAGAAATGCATCTCAATACCTTGGCCCTAACACCTAACATTTCTCAGAGAAATTTAATCAGCTATTTAATCCTCCTCCAATGTGAAATTACTTCCTTAAACAGGAGGAAAGTGGGAGATTAACTGAAATAAACATATCCCTTTCTCTCATCAATAGTTCAATTGAGTGGGAATTACCAACATTTTTCCCAGTATGATTTAGCTCTAAAAGAATCAATTTTTTACACCTAAAAATCTTCTGAATAATCTCTCTCTCAAGGTGGGGAAGAGATAAAATGAAAACACTTTGGTGAATTATTCAATTAATCCAGTGTGAAATGTCACATACCTTTTCAAAAAGAGGGACGTCATAGAACCAATGCCCATACATATTGTTTATTCCTTCAGCATTGGCATCTTCTAGTTTAGGACTTTAGACTAACAGCATCAGTGTCACTTGGATACTTGTTAAAAATACAAATTTGGGAGATTATCCTAGACCTACTGTGTGGAAATGTCTCTGGGTTGGGACCCAGGAATCTGCATTATAATGAAATTTCCTAGAGGCAGAGTTTCTCACCCATAGCACTATTGGGTCTGAGTCTGAACCATTCTTTTTTTTTCCTTTTTGGTACCAGGAATTGAACCTAGGGGCACTTAACCACTCAGCCACATCCTCAAACCTTTTTATATTTTTAGAGACAAGGTCTCACTGAGTAGCCTAGGGCCTCATTAAGTTGCTGAAGCTGTCTTTGAGCTCGTGATCCTCCTGCCTCAGGCTCCCCAGCCACTGGAATTACAGACATGTGCCACTCACCCAGCTCTGAATCATCATTTGTGAAGGGCTCTCTCGTGCATTGTAGAATGTTTAGCAGCATCCCTGACCTCTACCCAGATAAATACCAGTAATGCCCTTATTCCAGTTTTGAACGAAAGTATGTTGGAAATATTTTGTCAAATATCCCTAGGGGTATAAAATCACCCCAGGCTGAGAACCACAGCTGAAGGGGATTCTCGTGCATAGTCAAATTTGAGGTTTCTGTCAAGGCTTCTGTGCCCACTGTTGAAAACCTCCAATATTGTATTATCTTCTCATGAGGAGACTTGTCCACTCCTTCAATATTCCATAGGGACTTCACTAATGGTCACCACTATTGTGCTATTAGTAGTACTTCATGGATATATAAAGAACTCAAAAAATTTAACACCAAAAAAACACACAAGCCAATCAATAAATGGGCTAAGGAGCTGAACAGACACTTCTCAGAAGATATACAATTGATCAACAAATATATGAAAAAATTTTCAACATCTCTAGCAATTAGAGAAATGCAAATCAAAACTAAGATTTCATCTCACACCAGTCAGAATGGCAGTTATCAAGAATACAAACAATAATAAGTGTTGGCGAGGATGTGGGGGAAAAGGCACACTCATACATTGCTGGTGGGACTGCAAATTGGTGCAACCAATCTGGAAAGCAGTATGGAGATTCCTCAGAAAACTTGGAATGGAACCATCATTTGACCCAGGTATCCCACTCCTCGGTCTATACCCAAAGGACTTAAAAACAGCGTACTACAGTGACACAGCCACATCAAAGTTTATAGCAGCTCTATTCACAATAGCTAAACTGTGGAACCAGCCTAGATGCCCTTCAATAGATGAATGGATAAAGAAACTGTGGTATATATACACAATGGAATACTCAGCATTAAAAGAGAATAAAACCATGGCATTTTCAGGTAAATGGATGGAGTTGGAGAATATCATGCTAAGTGAAATAAGCCAATTCCAAAAAACCAGGGGCCAAATGTTTTCTATGATAAGAAATGCTGGGGCTGGGATTGTAGCTCAGCGGTAGAGCGCTTGCCTCACATGCGTGAGGCCCTGGATTCAATCCTCAGCACCATATACAAAGAAATAAAATAAAGATGTTGTGTCCATCTACAACTAAAAAAATATTTTTAAAAAAAAGAAATGCTGATCTATAATGGGGCAGGGGAGCATGGGATGAGTGGAGGAACTCTGGATGGGGCAAAGGGGAGGGAGAAGGGGCCATAGGTGTAGGAAAGTTGGTGGAATGAGATGGACATCATTATCCTAGGTACATGTATGATTGCACAAATGGTGTGATTCTACTTCATGTACAACCAGAGAAGTGAAAAATTCTGCTTCATTTGTGTACAATGAATCAAAAATCTTTCTGCTGTCATGTACAACTAATTAGAACTAATAAAAACTAAAAACACAAAAGAAGTACTGCATGGAGAAAATGCCACCATCTTCCCTCCCACCAATTTGTGTGTATGTGTGGTGCTGGGGATTGAACCCAGGACCTTGTACTTGCAAGGCAAGAACTCTACCAACTGAGCTATACCCCCAGCCCCTCCCACCAATTTTTTATTCATTTATTTTTTTTTAATTTTTATTTTTTTTATTTAAATGCATTTCAAGTCATAGTGCATAAACAGAGCTCAGTTTTTCCTCCCACCAATTTTTTAAAGCTATTTTTGAGAAAGTGAGTGTCTTTTAATTTTTTTATATATTTATTTATTTATGTGGTGCCGAGGATCGAACCCAGTGTCTCATGCATGCGAGGCAAGCGCTCTACCACTGAGCCACAATCCCAGCCACTCTCCCACCAATTTTTGAGTGTATCTCATACACCTGCAATTCAATCCAATTTCTGGCCAATGCCATCTGAAATCCAGAAAAATGTGTGGCAAATAAGTAATCAATAGTTAGAAAGTCATGATACAAACATACCTCAAGATCTGAGATGTTTAGAAGAAAAGTTGTAATAACTTTTCTCTCAGTGACTTGGCAAAATCGATTTTAAAGTATTTTCAGGCATTTAAAACCACGTTAATACAATTACAGTTCACTGAAAAATTAGCATGCAATCTAGTTTGAAAGCTAAAATCAGTCATAACAGAGTAATATTCCATTTAATTACAAAGATTAATTCAACTCTCATTTATTTGCGCATGTGTTTAGTCTCTTCATTTTTCACCAAACACCCGAGATTCAAATACCATCTGGTAGAATTGCTGCACAAGCATCAGTAGCATCCATTAGAATTGTAGATTTCATTTTAAAGTAGAATTGATAAAAGGACAAAGGGAAGGAGGGAAAGGATGGGTGGAGTCAACAGAAACTCAATTTTTAAAATGAAGTTTCTTACCAATCTGATGGTGGTGCTGGGGATTGAACCCACGTCTGCATCAATGAACCATATCTCTCTCCTGTGCCCCTTGCCAGGCCACTGACACAAATCATCCCAAATAACAAGTCCTCCCACCCGCATTTACCATATTGTCTAAAACAGGTGAAATTCAGCAGTATTGTAAATTACAATGTGAACTCAAACTATAAATTATGAATTATGTACATTGTTTTTTTTTCAAAATGTATGTTATATCCTCCTTAAAATTTTTCCCTTAGTCATATGGTGATTAAGATTGACTACTTTCTTCCTCACATTATTTAATATTCCATCTTTTACTGAATTACATACTAAAGGCCAAACAAGCCATGAACACTGGGAATCACTTTTTAAGTTTTTATCAAGTTATAACATATACAAGGTGCACAAATACTAAGTATATAAGCCAAAGATTTCTTAAATATACATAAGCACACTGTATTGGTAGATCCGAGACAAGATTTAAATCATTTATAGCACCTAGAAGTCTCCTTTGGGTACCTTCCCAGGCAACAGACCCAGCACCCCTAAGATAACCACTATTCTGACCTCTATCTCCACATCTCCACAGATTCGTTTTGCTTGTTCCTCTTTTTTTTTTTTTTGATACTGGGAATTGAATCCGGAGATGCTTTACCACTGAGCTCTGAGCTACATCCCCAGTCCTTTCTTATTTTTTTATTTTGAGACAGGGTCACACTAAGTTGCTGAGGCTGGCTTTGAACTTTTGATCCTCCTGCCTCAGCCTCCCAAGTTGCTGGGATGATAGGTGTGCACCACCATGTCCAGCAGTTTTGCCTATTCTTGAACTTCAAAAAAAAGTGCATATTCCTTTATATTTGGCTTCTTATCCTCAGTACCTCTGCAAAATCATCCAGGTTGTGTGCAGCAGGAATGAAAGTATGGTTTAATAAACTGCATTTCTGTCCTGAGGAAGTTCATGATTGGTCACTTATGGAGAATGGGGTACAAAAGAAAAACCTCTTATTTATTAATATGAACTACACTATTATGAATAATTACAATGCACTAAAATTTTCTTAACAAATGAGAAAAGAATAAAAAGAAAGCTTAAACTTGGAAAAACAACCTCTAGTAGAAGAATGTTGAGGATGGGATGGAAAGCAATGGGAAGGGAAGGACCTTAAAAGAAGATCATCTTCAAAAAGGAGATCTCAGAGGTAAACAGAAACAGTAACAGAGGTAACATTTTTAATAGTAACAAAAGGAACATTCTTCATTGATGCCCTACCATGTAGTAGATACTGTAATAAGAGCTTCACTTCATCATCCATCTAAATTTTACCTCATTTCTACACCTTGGGAACAGATCATTCTCATTCCACAGCTTATAAACTGAGACTCAGAAAGGAGAAATAATTTACTCCAAGTCACATAGGAAATAGAACCCCAAAACCAGCTTCTCTCCCAGATTTATTTCTTCTTGACTGATTTCAAAATTCATGTTTTCCCAACATCCACTATGTTTTGAGGGATGAAAATTAATATTCTATTATACAAATATTATTCATTTTATAAATCAAAATGAACTGAATCATGTGTATGGTACAGACCACCTCTGCATTCATAACCATATCTAAAATGCTACAACAAATATTTTCAGCTGTAAAAGTGGCAAGACACATGCAGACAGTTTTAAGTATACTTTTAAGAAGTTTTCTATTCCTCTTCTCTAAAAATTATGCTACTGAGCTTTTGGTTCTAGACATTAATGAGACTAAACTTTGAGAGCCCCTGGCAGATCAGGATTTGGCCAAGAAGGGAAAGGCAAGGAAAGAAAGTACCAGAATAATAAAGGAAATGAGCGAGGGTGGGCTATTTCTAGTCTAGATATATCAGAACATCTATTTTGCATATCAGTGCCATGAGGGAAATTAGATTTCAGCAGCAAAGGAAAGGTGGTATTTGAGGGAATGGGGCCCCAGGGAGAGAAAGCTGTCAATCTCAAGAATGATATCCAATAGCAAACACCACCCTAAAAAATGAAGCACCCTGGCCCAAGGATCCCTGGCCCTCATCCTCCCATTTCAAAAGAGGAACAACACATGTTCCTTAAAACTCCTCTAGCACTGTCACAAAGGTGAATGAGAGTTTTGGTTTTTAACCAATAAAACCCAAACATTCCTGAAGCACAGGCCTGACTGACTTTGGAGTTTGAAATACAGGAACATGCCATCAGAGGCAAATTAGAAAGCTTATACCTTACCCTGGTACCTCATGAGTTGGAAGGTGACACTTCTGACCTTTGAGTCCTTGGTTCCACATATGGATCCTGAAAACTCTAAGAACTTGCCCCTGCATTATCTGCTTATAAGACTATATTATCAGCACATTTAATCCTCTGCTGCCATAATAACCATATCTGGGTTATGAGATAGTTCAAAGTGAACTACATGCGTCCAGGTGCCTTGCTGCTCTCCACCTCTCTGACAGCCAAGGCTACCAGGCTCCATCCTCTCAGACTAAACCCCCAAGGTGAGTTACAGGACACAGACCAAGGAAATGTACCCCACAGCCATCCTCTGTCTCCACAATTCAAACCTTGTTATTTATTTTGAGATCCCATGGGCCACATTTTGAAACAAATCCTAGTTTTGTTTTGATCTACCTCTGAAAAGGCAGTCTATGGAGGCAAATCAAAAAGGCCACCTATACTCAAGGCAAAACAATGAGCCACAGTCAAGGGACATGTGGGCTGTTTGTAAACAGCAGCCTAAATGTCATCATCAATTATTCATCATTCAACAAAACCACCGAGTAACCTCTTTTAAAAAACTTTAAAAAACTTAATTCTTCCCTGAGATTCAGCCCAATAAAAAAGGAAGAAGAAAGTTTTTGGTCAAAAACTTGACACAAGAAAGGTTCTAGACCAAGTTGGCAAGCCATGGCCTGCAAGCCAAATTCAGGCTGCTGCCTGGTTGTATAAACAAAGTTTTATTGGCATACATCCACATGTATTTGTTCACACACTATCTATGGCTATTTTCATGCTGCATATAAGATCTGAGTATCTGCTTCTGAAATCACATGATATGGAAAGTCCAAAACACTTATTATCTGTCTCTGGACATGGTATGTTTTCAACTCTTGCTACTCAAAGTGTGCTCCATGGTCCTACAGCATCAGTCTCACTTGGGAGCTTATTAGAAATACAAACTCTCAAGTTCCATTTTACCCAGGTCCCTAGGAGACTAGTATGAACATTTATGCTGGAGAAGCTCTGTTGCAGTAGGATCTGCTTCTCAAAGTTGGCTGCTCACTGGAATCACCTAAGGAGTGTTTTGTTTTAATGTTTTAAATATTGCTAGCCTGGGTGGAAGGTGATAACAGGCTGGAAAGCTGACAGAAGTTTCCAATTCCTAGTCATCAGGGCATGGGCATCCCCCATTGCTCTCATTCTTACTAGATCTGAGAGAAGACACTCAAATCATCAACCAATGGTTAGAGGGGGGTTTGGGAAAGTGTGTGAGAAGAGACTTCTCTGCAGGTTTCTTTCTCCCCTGTCAAATTTTCTCCTTTCAAAAGTGTTCTCTCTGATGAGCTTATTTTTTGTGAATAATTTTTAGTGGAAATTTTTAGTGTTTTTTGAACAATTCATAGGACCTCATTAAAACATGACTTATTAGAGATCTATACAAATCACTTTGCCAAACCTTTACTTTCATTTTCAAAAGCCTGGAAGAACAAGTCAAATTATTCCATGAACTTGTAAATTAGCTTTATAACCTAACATCATAATTGAGTAAAGGCTCTGTTCTGTGGCCCTAAAGCATACAACCTCGCTGCTATACTTGGCTCCACTCTACTCTGGGACAGGTTCATTTTGCTCATTAGTTCTAATTCTTACAAATCCATGCAAGGAGGCTCTCGTTAGCCTGCACTGTGCCTGCCAGTGCTGGGAACACCAGAATATATGAAAGGCAGCAGACTGCCCCACTCACCTCAGCTCAGCAAGGAACAGAGGGAAGGTGAGTCCTTTCCAAGGTGGAGTACAGAATGCTACAAGTCAGTAGAGGGGGTGTCTATACTAAAAATTAAGTTTCTTAACTAGGGAACTCAAATATAAAACTGAAAAGAAAAAGATCTGCCTCCTTGGATGTAGTTGGGTCCCTTATGGCCTAGTCCAGTTTCAGGCCCTAAAATCTAGTAGGAATTTCTTACACCTGTGTATAAAGGTCACATGGCCTGAGACCAAGTCCTTTCCTCATCTCAGTTCAACAACAATTAGGTTTACTCAAATAGTTATGTGAGACAATGTAAATAATGGTCTTGAGCAAAACATTAAATATTCAGTCAATAATTAAACATCACTAGCCAACCAACCAAGGAAATGGAAAAAAATTGTGCTAGGTGAAATAAGCCAGGCACAAAAGGACAAATGTGTGACCTCAGTTATAGGTAGAATCTTAAAAGTTAATCTCATAGAAGCAGAAAGTAGAAAAGTAGTTATCACAGACTAGGGGAAGGAAGGGAGAAGGCTGGGGAGAAGAGAAATGTTGATCAAAGGATACGAAGTTTCCCTAAGACTGGAGAAGTAAACTTTAGCCATCTGGTACACTGCATAGTGACAACAATTAATAATAATGTGTTGTCAATGTGTTTTACTCAGCTATAACAAAGAATGAAATTATGGCATTTGTTGGTAAATGGATGAAACTAGAGAACATCATGCTAAGTGAAATAAGCCAAACTCAGAAAGTCAAGGATCAAATGTTTTCTCAGCCAGGTGTGGTAGCTCATGCCTTTAATCCCAGCACTTTGGGAGGCTGAGACAGGAGAATCATGAGTTCAAAGCCAGCCTCAGCAACGGGGAGGCACTAAGCAACTCAGTGAGACTCTGTGTCCACATAAAACACAAAACAGGGCTGGGGATGTGGCTAAGTGGTCAAGTGCCCCTGAGTTCAATCCCTGGTACCAAAAAAAAATGTTTTCTCTCATATGTGGAAAGTAGAGCGACATAAAAAAAGAAAAAGAAAAAAGGGAAGATATTATGAAAACAGAAGAGAGAGAGAGATCAGTGGAATAGAGGAAAGGGATAGAGGGGGAGAGGAAAAGGGAACAGTGGAATAAATCTGATCAAACTTTCCTATGTACATATATGAATATACTACAGTGAATTTCATCTTTATGTATACCCATAATGCACTAATTTAAAAAAACTATAAATCAATAGAAGATCAGTAGAGGGAATGGAACAGGGGGAGGGACAGGGGAAGTACTGGGGACTTAATTGGAGCAAATTATATTCCATGCTTGTAAAATCATGTCAAAATGAACCTCAATATTATGTATAATGAGCTAATAAAATTAACAGCAAAATAACAATAATGTGTTGCATATCTCAAAAGTGTAAAAAGAATGGATTTGTAATGTTCTCAACACAAAAAATGAACTAATAAGGTGATAAATGCATTAATTTGCTTGATTGAATCTTTCTGTAATGTACACATAAATCAAAACTTTACATTGTACCACATATACACAATTATTATTTGCTGATTAAAAATAAAATATTTTTTTAAAATTTTAATGAAATTCAATAGCAAGGTGCTAAAGGGAGGAGGTACAGACAATAATGTAATCAAAGAAAAAATTGAATGCAGATAATAGAGGCAAAGAATGCCTATTGTAGCTAGACAGTTCCCAAAAATGGTGCCAACAACTCCTCCCCTCTCTTGTGTGCTCCCGCTGCTCCTCACACCAAGAGATAGAGCCTATTTCTCCTTCTTTTGAATAAAGGCTGGCCTTGTCCATGTCTTTGATCAATGGAATGTACACAAGAAATATTCTGGGACTTTTGCACTCAGATCTTAAGAGAACTGGAAACTCTACCATCTTCTCTTGGCTCCTTTAGCTACTCTCTGGAGAAAGCCACATGAGGAATACTGAAATGCCAGACACATGTGTGAAGCAGCCACCTTGGACATCCTGCCATAGTTGCCATCTGATTGTAGCTACCTGAGAGATTCCAGGTAAAAATCAGCAGAACAGCCACCCAGCTGAGCCCAGCTAACCCACAAGATATGTAAGAAATAATACTTGTTTCAAGCCAGCAAGTTTTGAGGTGATTGTTATGTAGCAATAGATTACCCAAACACAGACTACTGTAGTAACTGAATCATTGTATCTGTGTGAAGAAAATTAAGACCTACTCCCTTACCTCTGGCCCCTGGCTGATCCAGAACTACCAAAAACAGCCCCAAACTCCAAAATCCTTTATGAGCAGTCACTCCTTCCACAACACCCTTTTTTAATACAAAAGGAATACTGTTCATTTGAAACACCAAGAATGATAATATTTAAAGTCAAAATGAGATTCTTTTGCAAAATAGTCAGTACCTCTATCAGAATACTTAGGGCATGCCTTTTCTTGCTAGCACTGATTTCTCTGACCCTTCCCACTCCAAATCTTGACCTTTTTCTAAAGTTCTTTCCCTCTTTCTTCTCCTAGTATTAGACTGTTTCTCTGATTCATATGTGAGGTTCTGTCAGAAATGGATTTGCTTTCAAGCCCTCAGCCTGCCTTCACCCAGCTATGCTAGAGTCTAGAAAATGACAACTCAGAACACTGGGTTAAATACAATTTCTCTCTTTTCACCCATTTTCCACTATCTGCCTGTCTGGCCCTCAGGTTATTAATGGAACTGACATTTCTGTACAACTGACTGAGCAGGAGCAGCAGCCAGATAACAAGCGAGCAACTGACAACAACAGACTCAGCCCCAGAGATAGCAGATAAGCAGATACACAATGACTATTAGTTTCATCTTGGACTGAAGGGAGGTGCATCACAGAATCTACACAGAGAACTTGAGCATCCTTAATGGACTCCTTTTCTGTGAAATTAAAAACCAAAACATCAAAACTCACTTTAGTCAACCAAAATAAACATATTTTAAGTGAATTCCTAACATACTCAATTTGGATTTGGACCAAAAACAGAAAGGATGGGCATTAAACTTCTCCCATCCACTTCACAATTAAAATAATAAATATTCTTAAAAAGCATCTCTCTGCTTTGAGCCTCTGAAGTTGTATTCTGAGGCTACTGTGGCATTTCAAAGTCCCACAGTCAAATAGTTCTTCAACCCAAAATATACATTTAAAAACTAAAGACTTTCACAGTACATGTTTAAACTAGTACTGCTTGCTTATCTGATATGATTAAAAATTTCTAAATATTTACTAGTCCAAGTTTTGTCTTTAAATATAGCTCATTGTTCCACATATTTCAAATTAGTTCTATTCCTCAACACTAGCATTATTTTTTAAATGTATGACATGGTCATATGCCAGTTATCTATTTATTTATACTCAATGATCAACAGTGAGAATGGAACATTGCAAAAAGAAAAACATGCAACACTACAGAAGTTTACAAAAACCATTGAGTATATTTTACATGTTTGTCAACTAACATGAGATAGTGCCTCTTATAAAAGATAATCTGCATCAACCTCTAAAAACGATTTTTTGCAGATTTGCTTTAACAGAAACTCTTCATTCCAAGTTGGTAGGGAGCCTCTTCTTCCCCATGAGAAAAAAAATCAATATATTGTTCTTTGATGAGCAAATTGATTAAGGCACTGATTTTTAAATTATCCAAAAACAGTTTGGGATTAAATAGAAGTCAAACATTAAAAAGGATATCCTGTAATGCCAGGAAGCAAAGACACTGTCAAAAACAACTGGGGTCATGTCAAAATCCCCTAAGGGAAGAGTCACAAGTTGGCCAAGATGAAACAATTTGAGCTCCAAAAGGAATAACGAGGGGCTGGGGTTGTGGCTCAGTGGTAGAGCACTTGCCTCGCATGCGTGAGGCAATGGGTTCAATTCTCAGCACCACATAAAAAATAAATAAATAAAATAAAGATATAAAAAAGGAATAATGATTGTAATGAATTTAAACATATCAAATACATAAAAATCCCTGCATTTATAGTGACACTGAAAAAATAGCTTTGATACCTCTGGAGGTTCCAGGGTACCATCTTGTGAAAATTAAGGAAGAGAAAAGATAGACATTAACATTGCCTTTCCTATATAAACTATATGTCAGTGTAATCACAGGGGTAATGAGAGAAAATTCTTTCTTAAGAGTGATTCCAGGGGCTGGGATTGTGGCTCAGTGGTACAGCACTTGCCTCACATATGTGAAGCACTGGATTTGATCCTCAGCACCACATATAAATAAAGGTCCATCCCAACTAAAAATTTTTTTTAAAAAAAGAATGATTCCAGGTTGTAATCTCAGCACTTTGGAAGGCTCAGACAGGACGATCATGAGTTCAAAGCCAGCCTCAGCAACTGCAAGGCGCTAAGCAACTCAGTGAGACTGTCTCAACATAAATCACAAAGTAGGGCTAGGGATGTGGATCAGTGGTCGAGTGCCCCTGAGTTCAATCTCCAGTACCAAAAAAAAAAGAAAGAAAGAAAGAAAGAAAAAGAATGATTCCATATAATAAATGCAGAAATAATGATAGCATTTGAAAAGCACCAGTTGCAACCCCTAACAAAATCATGCATCTATGCAAGTCAGTGGGTTTTCAACCCAGCTATGCATGTGATTTCCCAGAGAGCCTGACGTAATTTGTCTGGGGTGTGACATGAGCATCAAGATGTTTTAAAAAGATCCCCAAGTGCTTCTAATGCACAGTCAAGAAAGAGGAAACCATATGAGAGAGGCAGTTAAACGGGAAGTTGAAAGGATCAGACTGACATGAACCCATGGACTACCCTTGAATTTGGAAGTGGGACAACCTGGAATCATGTGCCTCTTGATGGGAGGCCATAGGAAGCATGCAACACTGTCTATGAAGTCTTTTGCCAAGAAAACTGAACGTGAATATAATCAAAGTTCTAGATTTAACTACGAATTTGCAAAAAAAATGTAAAGGACAGGAGAATATGTTTTGAAAAAACAATACTAAGATATAATCACGGCTGGGGCTGTAGCTCAGTGTCAAAGCACTTGCCTTGCATGTGTGAGGCACTGGGTTCAATCCTCGGCACCACATAAAAATAAATAAATAAATAAATAAATAAATAAAGATATTGTGTGCATCTATGACTAAAAGAACATTTTTATTAAAAAAAGATATAATCAGCCAAAATAAGATAGATGAAAATTCTACCAAATAACTTGATTTTTTCTTTCTTTCTTTCTTTTTTTTTTTGGTACTGGGGATTGAACTCAGGAGTACTCGTCCACTGAGCCACATCCCCAGCCCTATTTTGTATTTCATTTAGAGACAGAGTTCACTGAGTTGCTTAGTGCCTTGCCATTGCTGAGACTGGCTTTGAACTCACGATCCTCCTGTCTCAGCCTCCCCAGCCTCTGGGATTACATGTGTGTGCCACCGCACCTGGCCAAATAACTCAATTTCTTTAACAAATGAATTCCATTTATAAGGTCAGGGGGTGGGGATCCTCTTAAAATATTTTAAATCTTAAAATATGTATCTATTAATTATAATATGTAGACTCTGGATACTGTTTTGAACCAACTATTTTCAAAACAGGAATAAAACATTTTAAAAATAATTACAGGTAACTGCACACAGACTAAATACTAATTAATGAGGAATTATTGTTAATATTGTTGAGTATATTAATGGAATTGTGGTTAGTTTTTAAGTTCCTTATCTGTTGGTTTACATAATAAAATATTTATAGTAAAATGATATCTATATCACCATGAATGGAATTAACTTTAAAATTCTCAAGTATAAAAACAGGTGAGAGTGGAGAGTACATGAAATCAGAGTGGAAAAATATTTAAAGCCTGTTGAGTCTGGGTGAAGAGAATATATGGACACTTTTGTGTATATTTTTTAAATTTCCATAGAACATGTTTAAAAATATTGAACTGAATCAAAGTTCGTAAGATTCTATTTTACACCTCCTCAAGGAATATTGTAATTGGCATAAACCTTTCATTCCCAGTTTTAGGAGACTGCAATTGAGCATTATATTGTTTAGTGGGGAAGAAATAAGAGGAAACTTTGGAAAAAAATTACCATGCCATGTTACTAATATTAGCATTTATACTCTGCTAGCCTCTGTACATACATTACTTGTTTAATCTTCCCAAGCCCTCAGTTAAAAAAAAGTGGTAGTGTATTTGTTCCCATTTCATGGATGGGGAAACTGAGGCACATTTTTGGAGTCCCATGGCTAGTTTTTGATGGAGGCCTGGTTTGTACTAAGGTCTCCCCAGTGGCTAAAGAATGGAATTACAGATCCATGTTAGATTCTGAGAGTACAAAAAATAAACCTGCCAAACATAATTCTTCATTTTGAGGAGTCGTTTAAGTAATATATATTTGGGGGATAGTTTTCCAGTTATGAATAAATACTATGACACTTTCAAAAAGTTCAGAGAAAACAGGAAAGACCTCAGTATTAGAAATGCTAGGAAGTTTTATTTTGTTATTCTTTTTCTAAAACTATAAATGGGGATATAAATTTAAAAGGTTTAGAAGGGGGTGGAGGTATAGTTCAATGGTAGAGCACTTGCTTAGCATGTGTGAGGCCCTGGGTGCAATACCCAGCACCATGAAAGAAAGAAAGAAAAAGATAAAAAAAATACGTTACAACATGTATGAATCTCCAAAACATCATGTTAAGTGATAGAAGCCAGTCACGAAAGGTCAGATGACTCCATTTTTATGATATATGCAGAATATGTGAATCCATAAAGATGGAAAACAAATTGAAAGTAGCCAGGAGCTAGGGAAGAAGGGAATAAGGAGTGACTGTTTACTGGGTACTAAGTTTCCTTTTGGGGTGATAAAAATGTTTCGGAACTAGATAGAGATGATGGTTACTCATCATTGTGAAGGTAGTAAATGCCACTGAATTGTTCACCTTAAAATGGTTAGTTTTACATTATGTGGATTTCACCTCAATTTTTTTAAAAAAGTAGATGAGAGGTTAAGATGGAGAACTGAAAGAGAAATTGTATAAATTTGAAACTGTAAGAAAGAATTAACAAGATTAATGCTTCCAATTTGGCTGAGAGGAAAGATTGAGATTTCTGGGTTGGTTGAATGACTGGCTGTATACTAGAGAATGAGGTAATCTGTACTTAGGATAACATAGTGCTTTAGAATGAGAACCCCATGCAAGTTTGTTCTTTCTTCAGGTTTCCACATTAATGCATTGAAAGTTTGGGAAATCGAAGAATGTCCTAAATAATGTAATTGAATGATATCAAAGCACCGCTAAATATCTCAGGCTCTCCTTGTAGGCACTTTCAAGGATTTTGTCCAAAGCAGAACAATGGACTGAAAATCTACTGGTTAATGCACTGATTAGTATTTAACAAAAACCTTCCGTGGGGCAGTTTCTTCAAGAACATTTTTGTTCAACAGATAAATTTGGAAGGGAATCTTCAAAGTATGAGCAAATGGGCTGATTCTAGTTCCATTTTGTGAGTATGTTCATTAATAACTCAGAAAAACAATAAAACCAAAAAGTGAAATTTTCAAATTATGAATTATATAGAAGTGGAAACAGTAGTTAATACACTGAATGGCAGACTTGAGTTTTTAAAGGTCAATGGGATACCATTCTAAGGAATTAATTCTAAATTTGGGAGGAAAGCCCTGTGCAAAACATGTTTATCATAGCAATATCTATAATAGATACCCAACCATACCCAACTATGGGGAGATGTTTAAGTGATCTTCTGTACAACTACTAAAGAATATGTAACAATGGTGAATATTCTTTTATAAAGAATATGTAATATTAGACGAAATGCTTACAATATAAAAGGAGACTAAGAAAGGAATCAAATTTACATATACAGCATTGTTCAAGAATGCCTTTTATGTATAGGAGAAAATCACAGTAATATATCAAAATGTAAGCAGTGGTTATGTTTGGGTGATGGAACTATTGGTGAATTTTTCTTCCTATTTCTGTATTTTACTTTCCAGATTTTCTTTAATGAACATAGATTTTCATAGCAAAAATAATAAACATGAAGAAGATCCAGACATATTTTTCAAAAGCCAGAGCCATGAAGAATAACAACTAAATGGATCTTAATGAGAATAAATGTGAAGTTCTGGGATGAGGTTTTTTAAAAAATGCTAAGTTTAGGACTGCAGCAACAGGGCTTAACGACATCTCCTGTGAGATTTTTAAAAAAAGACCTAGAAATTAACTGACTGTAAATTTGTTATGAGCCAACAGTGACATGCATGGCTGAGGGGGAAAGATAGCCATAATATCAGCTTCGGATTCCTTAATATAATTTGTATGCAAAACAAAGGCAGCAATAATATTCCCATTGTGCTGGGTGAGTTGGACTCTATCTAGAATATTGTGCTCAGCCTTGAACTTGAGCTTTAAAATAAAAGATGCTGAAAACTGGAGAGAAGCCAGCAGGATGAGGCATCAGAACCACAGCAGAGAGATTGGTTCTCACACTTTGGATACATTACAATTAGCTGGAGAGTGGACTAAAATGCACATTCCTGGGTCCTCTTCCTGAGTTTTTGATTTTATAGTTTGGAGGTGGAGCCAAGAATCTGCATTTCTAGTTAGCGTATAGGTGATACCAAGAAGCTTGTATCACCTGTTCTGAAAAACAAAACATAGACTGTGAAACCAGATTGCCAGGCATGGAGTCCCAGCTCTTCCCCCTACTAGCTGTATGGCCTTGGGCAAGCTTGACTGCCTTATCTGTGCATTGGTTTCTTTATCTGTAAAAAGAAATAACCTTCCCCATATGGATCTTATGCCATTGCAGTCATTTGGCAGATGGAGCAATAGTGGAGTAAGTTGGCCTGGTTGGGCTCTGAGTGTCCCAATACTCACCTAGGGCACTCACCTGTGAGATGGTGAAAAAAGGACTTCTGCAAGGAGTAAGGTGAACTAACCACTTATTAACACAGACTTGATATCAGGAAAATTTCTCCTATAATCACCTGGAGTTCTCACACCAATAGCATCAGCATCACCTGAAGATTTGTCAGAAATGCAAATTCCCTAGGCCCACCTCAGACCTACTAAATCCAAAACTCTGGGGCTGAAGCTGGCAATTTGTATTCTATGGGGCCCCTCTTGATGGTGCTGACCCATAGTCAAGTGTGAGAATGAATAACCTAAAGCATCACCCAAAACAATTGATATGAGGCATGATAACATGAAATTTGATTAAACTCACTCCAGTAACATCAGGGGGATGTAGCTCAGGGGAAAAGCACTTGCCTAGCATGTGTGAAGCTCTGGGTTCCATCCCCAGCATGAAAAAAAATACCAGGTAGAATATGCCTTTGATAAATATATATGTATGAAACTCCTTCTTATACCATATATTTGCTTTTGTGCTTAAAACATATGTAACACAAAGATAATACTGACTTTGTTCAAACCCAGAAAATCTAAAATCCACAGAGAAAAGCTATCACCTCCTATGATTTTCTCAGTAGAGGCTGCTCCCTATTTTATAAGGGGAGGAGTGGGCAGGAATGGGAGGTGGAGCATCTGAGAGGCAAGAGGGACTCAGGGACCATGCACTTAGGTTATCCACCTCTCTAAGCAACAGGAAAGCCCAATGACCCAAACTCGCTTCCTTTCTCCCACTCACCAATGCAACCAAAGCTCTCCACTCCCACAAGACAGAAGTTTGACAGAAGCTGCTGGCAGTGTTGAGAGCCTTTCTCATGCTCCAGGCATTCATCTAAGTGCTTTAGAATACTGACTCCTCTAATCCTCATAACAAACTTCTATGGTAGGTACTGATCTCCCCATTTTACAGATGTGAACACTGAGGACAAGAAATAAATAATTTCCAAAGGAGTCACAGAGCTAAGAAAGGGTAGAAAGTTGGCTTGGAACCTAGGCAGTGGTTTTGCAATCTGTGTTATTAACCTGTATATTGCAATCCCTGTTAAGGCCAATGAAGAAAAGGAGATACAAGTAGGAAGGCTATCTTGGCTTGTTTGCGTGTGAGAGAGAGACAAGGAGCCAGAGAAATGGAGTGAGAGGGTAGATACAAATTCAGTATGGAAGGCACATAGGAGACAGAAGAGGAGAGACCCAGAGCATGCAAGGGGCTTACATGCTGTATTGTCCCTCAGTGTCCCTGGTAAGCACTGAAGCAGATACAGGAAGCAGGGTCTCCCACCCTGCTCTCTCCCTCTCCCTCCCTCTCTCTCTCTCTCTCTCTCTCTGTCCCTCTTTTTCACACACACACACTTTTTGTGTGTGGTGCTGGGGATTGAATCCAGGGTCTCACACGTGCTAAGCAAGCAATCTACCACTAGCTACAATCCAGTTCCAACTTTCAAGCTTTCTACGGAAATTCACCTTAAAAATAATGAAATACCATTTCATACCTATAAAGGTTTGTTTTGTTTGGCAATACTGGGTATTGAACCTGGGACCCTCTATGACTGAGCTTTTTATTTTTTGAGACAGGGTCTCACTATTGCCCAGGCTGGTCTTGAACTTCAGATCCTCCAGCCTCAGCCTCTCAAGTAGCTGGGATTATAGGCATGTGCCACCACACCTAGCTGGGGTAACTGCATTCTTGAGCAGTTATGCAAATATGCTGTCAGGTGTAATAGGAATGAAAAGGAGACTTTAACCAAAGCCCTTCCTTTCCTTTTCTGCTACAAATCAATTTATAATGAGCATGTGCAGTGCAGCAGGAGTAAAGGATTAAGCGATATAGTAAGGGACAAGGACTGCTGGATGCAGAGTTGCTGGAATTAGCAAGTAGGAAGACACCAGAGGAAGCCTTGCCCACCAGTTGCAAGGACAGGGCAGTGACAGGATCTGATTACACCACAGAGGGAGAGAAGAAGGAGCTAGGTAGGCACTCCCTGAGTAACGTGCCCCACACATGTTTGGGCTCCTTAGAAGCCTCCTCCTCTAAATTCTCAGAACTGCTAGCCGGGTGCGGTGGCTCAAGCCTGTAATCCCAGCACTTAGGGAGGCTGAGACAGGAGAATCGCGAGTTCAAAGCCAGCCTCAGCAAGGGCGAGGCGCTAAGCAACTCAGTGAGACCCTGTCTCTACATAAAACACAAAATAGGGCTGGGGATGTGGCTCAGTGGTCGAGTGCCCCTGAGTTCAATCCCCGGTTCCAAAAATAAATAAATAAATAAATTCTCAGAACTGCTTTGCATCTCCATGACTTTAAACTGTCTCCCATCTAGCCTGCATCCATGGCACTCCTGTATCACACTAGGAGTATGAAAGGCCCTGCAGAGGAGTGACCACAGATGACTGTCCCACATTCAGAATCCTCAGCTTCTGGCCCAGCACCTGGCACGTCATCATTGTGCTAGAAATGTTTGCAGAATTGAGTTTGCTGAGACGCAGTGAAATGCATTGTCACCTTAAAGGCAAGGAAGCATAGAACACACAATCCTGGGGCTGTGTCCTCAGTGGGGATCCCCTTAGAAGCAAACTCTGAGACAAGGATTCAAGCACATGTAGTTCATTTGGGAGGTGAAAGAAACACCAGAGGGGCACAGAGAAGTGAGAGCAGAATGGAAGGCAGTCGATACAGGGAATCTTGCCAAGCAGCTCAAGCCCACTGGGCAAGCCCAGGAAGTCCGTGTAGAACACAGGAGAGAGACAAGGGAGCTGGGTAAGGTACAACATTGCCCATCAATTGTTGGTTGAGGGCTGCTGAAGAGGTTGTGGTGTGTTCCCCTCCCCCACTCTATACTCCAGGCCCTCCATGTGAGTGACACAGCAGGCTCCAATGGAAAAAGAAAGCTCTTAGGCAAAATGCAGGAGACTGCAGCTGGAAATCAGGCAGGTGAGCAGTGAAGTGGTAAAGACAAGGTCATTGGTTCCCAAAATGTATTACCTGGAGGGTTTCGCTCCACTCCTAGAGTTTGGGGGGAGGGCACTGTGTCGAAGGGATTTGCATCTCTAACAAGTTCCCCAGAGCTGCCTGTCAGGCTCTACTGAGGATGTGGGCAGGGCACTGACTGGTGGTACCAGAATGCATGCCCGAGAGAAATGCAATGCCTAGGATTGGCAGAGCTCAGAGACAAAGGCAAAGAGGTGAGCTACACTCCTGTTTTGCCCTCTGCAAGAGAACACTTTCCTCTTCATTCAAAGCCTGTGCGTGGGAGTCGCATTCCTGCAGAGTTGGGAACGCTCAGCTGACTTCTCTGCACCTGCTGTGGCTAAGGCCACTCCCTCACAGCACCCTCAGCACACTACTTCTCAGTGACTTCCATCCTCATATTTTTCTCTGGATGTAGCCTAACAAGCTTAGGTCCTGGGGACAAAGAGCACAAACAAGCATTTCAGAAAGGATCCAGCATTTGGCTACATAATTCAGTTCAGCTGGGGATGAGCCTTGTTCTGGAAACTGCTCCTCCAGATCTGACAGTGAGCTGGCCAGGGTGGCTGAAGGTTGCACTGAGTCCTTCTCCCTCCTAACCTGGGAATCATTATGTAGTGACATTGAGAGCCTCTTCCTCTGCTCTGGGAAGGGTAAATCCTCCAGAAGATACTCCCCAAATCATTCTCCTACCACCTTATACTCATTCACTGACTTTGATAACCAGAAAAACAGCAGGCTTCCCATCCTGTGCTGCTTGTTTACAATAAGAGCACATGCTTGCAGGAAATGCAGAACTCTGAACAAAAACTGGTGCTTATTTCACAATACCAAATTTGTACTTGAAACCTACACCGTAGGTTTCAACACACAAAAGTACCAGTGACCTCTTAAGAGGTGAGCAGGAAAAGGCAGGGGGACAGATAACAAATTTACCCTTCACAGAAGCAGAGACACCCTCATTTATCTATTACAATGATCACCCCTAGCAAAGAGTGCAACGAAGCCACATGGACACACTTCCATTTTGAGATGGGGTCACTGCCACAAAAGCCACAGGGTTAGGCCCAGAACACTGTGAATATCTGGACCACCCAGTTCAGGAAGTTGGTTACTATAGAATGCGGTGGTTGACACCTCTTAGGGAGCTTTAATTAGCTGCAGTCCGGAGCTTCATGGCAAGGGAAAAAAAGCTTCAGCCCCTTGCAAATTGGAACATTTTTTCAGCTTTCCCAATGGGTTGCCAAGTGACTCAGCATTGGCCCAGTGTGGGCACTATTATTGATGAGAAATCTTCCGCCTAGGTGATATACTGCATACAACACATGCCCAAAGAACAGTGCCAAGTCATACCAGGAAGAGAAGGCGAATTATTCACCTCCACTTTAAATGCAGGCAAATCCTTTCTTAATGCAGGGGCTATTCCATATCAAAAAGACAAAGCCCCAAGATAGTCAGAGATTTCCATCTAAGATTCAAGGAATTATTAAGCAGAGCCTCTCCTTTCTTGTTGACTATTAAAAGGCAATCAAATTGAAGACAGCAGAGAAAAAGGGCAAGAAAAATTTTTTTTTTCAAAAACAGGCCCAGAGTAGAAAGCTGCATAAAAGCCATCAGCTCATTGTGTTCTTTATGAGTGGTATGAGCTCCACCCAGAGGTCATTTGTAGAACTGCAAGTTCATTTAATTTGGAGAAAGAAAACCTCCATTTTTGGGGGTCCAGGGCGGAATGTGCCTCAGAGAACTGCTAGAAATTCTTGGAAACATCCTCCATTCTTGCCTTTCATTAAAGGCACTACTCTGAACTCTGAAAGATAAAATATACTTGGGGGAACCTAGTGAGATCCAGAAGAACAATTGCCTTTGATATTTGTACCTGTCGAGGAACTAGCAGAGTTCCTGGCAGATTGAACTCAGCTCAAAGAAAGGAGAGTGTTCAAAGACTACTTTTAGAAGAAAAACTGACAGCTCTCATTGAAATAAAATCGAAGACAGGAGAGCAACTCAGAGGGCAAGCAAGAACATGTCTAATATTAGAAACACTGGGAAGAGTTCTCCTTTAAGAAGGAAGTATGAGCTGCTTGCCTAGAAAGCCCAACTGCAAGGCATCCACTCCCTTATGGAACTAGCAATATCACCCAGAGGCGATCTTGATCCATACTTCTCAAAGAACTGACTGAAGTTTCCAGAATATTCCCTGAATATCTATCCATTCATAATACACACACACTCCACCTTTGTGGCCCTGTACTAATTCATACATGCACTCTCTCAGTCCCTGAGGAGTTGGCCTAACAAGCCCCTAATATGCTGAGGCCTCAACTGCCCAATACAAGCCATATCATTCTGTTCCAAATATCACAAGAGAGCTCAGCAAATAAATGAAGTCTTAAAAAAAAGTTTTATCTGCCCTCTGGAGAGCTTCCCATAGCAGTCTATGCACACCTTGCCTTTCATAACTTCAGACAGCTTTGACAGACCTTGGAGGGGAAAACAAAATCCAACTTACCATTTATCTTCCTCCAACATTCCCCCCACTTACCACCCAATTTCTTTCTTCACTAGAAACACTGAACAGCCTTTTCACATTTATTGACATAAAACATCTATGGCAAGGTCATATTAAAACTCTAGAAAATATCCTTGATAAACTGGTGCACATTCCCATTTCAACAAGTCTAAGCATTCCCAGAATGTTGCCCTCTTTGTTTCTTGATCATAAGGCAAAAATATTTGTGCTTGAGGTTGGGGATATAGCTCAATGGTAAAGTGCTTGCTTAGCATGCACAAAGCCCTCCAGAACCAAAACAAAAAATAATTTAGTGCTCAAGATGACTCAATATGATTCCCTAGGCCTGCCTAATGATAACAGTCACACTGGCTAAAATCACAAATGTTCAGACTGTACCACAGATCCATGAACCAGACATGGCTGGGGAAGGGATCCAGAAAGCACCCCAGGTGGTAGCTATTACCAGAAAGGTTTCAAAACCTCTCTAAAGAAAAAAATGTTCCTAATTTCATAGTCTCCCAGCTGTTGAGTGGCATCCATGAAGAGTGTAACAGGCATACTGTACCCACTAGCGCTCTAGTTCCATCAGAATACCTACAATCTAAGATAGGCCCCATTTTTTATTTTTAAACAGCATTAACTATTAATGCTGTCCTCATTTATTCCCTTATATTGTTGGATAGTATCAGAAAAATTTACAAAGCCCAGCAAGTGTGTACTGCTAACTTTTGTACTTCTACACAATGGTCTACCACTGGTCCACAGTTGATAAGCATGCTTTTTGGATCATTTGTGTAAAATGATGGGTTAAGAAGTAGATCTATTTGGTTACTGGAAAGGATTTGCCTCAGTACATTTGCACACATCATGCACAGAGCAGAAGGACACATGGCCAATACAGGTTTTCTTCTTTGCATCTTAAAGGCTCTTCTGCCAGCTGCTTCCCATGGCTCCCCACTGCTCTGCATTCTGCCATATCCAATGGTGGTTTGTGGCAAAATTCACTAGGCAGCAGGCCATGAGGCTCTTACAGACAGCAATTAGAAGAGAAGGGAAAGCTGAATTACACAGTATTTAAAAGTGCAGTTAGAAAAAAAATGCAGTGGGAGTAAGAAAAAGTCAAATGTTATTTTTCTTACCTCCCAGTGATGAAATCTATTTATTCATCCAAAAGCACACACCTAAATCTTGGGTCATTCAGAGCCAACAGCTCAGTCAATATAAAAATCAACTACACAGTCAATGTCATCCTGAAAATCCATTAAACCAGAAATCGTATTTTGTTCATCAAAAGGAATTCTTACCTTTTCTTTGGCTTTCCTTTTCGTCCCTGCATCCATCCAGTCATTTTCTTTCTCCAGCATGTCAATGAAGGCCCAGCGAACACCCTCAATCAATTCTTCCATCTATAAGAAAATACCCAAAGAAGAAGTGTCAAAGCCAAAAACTTCAGACAAGGTTTTCTGGACCAAAATCAGCTTGTGTGAGAAATAGTTCAATGTTCAATATGATGAGAAAGAGGTTCTTCTAGCTCAACCCCATGTTCTTGCAGCATTTTTTCCAAAACCAGTAGATGATAACCTTTCCTTTCCTTGAGAATAACTGCATAGCCCAGCTGTGAAAGGATTGTGGGGGCGTATTTCTAATAGGTTATGACTAGCTGATGATCTGCTTAAGCCAATTTCAATAATTTAATAGGGACCTGAGAGAGGGTAGTAAAGGCACAGACTGTGTAATTCAGATAGGTATTGCAGAAGAAAGTGAACAAACAGTTGGAAGTGGTACTATTAACAGGGAAAGAACAGGAAGAGCCATTATTCCAAAGAACACTTTGCCAACATTAATCAGATTTATGTCAAGACCCCAAATCTTACCAAATTTAGTGTCACTGGTTAAATCAAATGCTTGACTGTTCTCTGTCATCTTTCTACCCTCCTCTCTACTCTCTTTCAGCTCAGCAAAGTCCCATTATTTAAGATCTAGAATAGTAGATGCAAAGGGATCATCTATAGAACATCTTCTAGAAGGCCTGTTCCCAAAAGTTCAAAGAGTGAAGCTACATCTACAAAGAGGACAAGTTTGCCCTGGCTTTGCTGCCAGCACTTGCAGGCCAACAGAGAGGACTGGGAGAAAAGAGACCCTGACACTTAAGTTCAGAGGCCACACGGGAGTACAAGGAGGCTATGCCTGTCTGCTGGTGCATACCCCTCAAAATCCCATTCTCCTGCAGAGATGCTCTGGTTTTCTTAGTGGGACAACCAAGAAAGAATAAATATTGAGATCTGGCCCCAGCATTAAATTAAATTTGAGATTATGGGATTATAAATCAATGTTAACATTGCTTCCACAAGGAAAACAGTCTAAATGTTTCCTTTGTTCTATAAGGAATTGTAGGCAGGAAGCTCAAAATAATTTTTTTATGTTTAATAAGTTTTCAGCTATGTTTTCAGTTCAATAACAGTTGTAAGGGAACCAGAGCTGTAAATCAGTGGGCTGGGTTCCATCGTATGTAAATAAGAACAAACAGCAGATGGAAGGTGGTGGGGGGAGCTTCACAGCTATTTCTTCCCAACTTAGTAAAAACATGTAAAAGAAGAGAAACCTCAACTTGGGATTGGGGCATGAGAAAACATGAACTAATGGTAAAGCAAAGGTCCTATAAAAAGCATTGTCAGGCTGTGGCTGTAGCTCAGTGGTAGAGCGCTTGCCTAGCATGTGTGAGGCACTGGGTTTGATCCTCAGCACCGTATACAAATAATAAATGAATAAAATAAAGATCCATCAACAACTAAAAAAATATTTTAAAAAAAAGCATTGTCAGTGGTTCTCAAGTTTATACATTGGGATCTTTAGCGGGGGAACTTTTAAAAAAAAAATCTGACCAAAAAATAATGAAACATTTTAAAATTAAATAAAATATCCTAAGGCCCAGGCATCAGGATGTTGATGCCATCAGTCTAAGGTCTAGACTGGGCTCTGGGAGTTTTTTGTTTTGTTTTGTTTCGTTTTGTTTTGTTTTGTTTTTGTGGGTATTGGAGATTGAACTCAGGGGCACTCGACCGCTGAGCCACATCCCCAGCCCTATTTTGTGTTTTATGTAGAGACAGGGTCTCACTGAGCTGCTTAGCACCTCGCCATTGCTGAGGCTGGCTTTGAACTCGTGATTCTCCTCTCTCAGCCTCCCTAAGTGCTGGGATTACTGGCTTGCATCACCGTGCCCAGCTTCTGGGAGTTTTGAAAGATCTCCAGGTGATTCTAATGTGCAGCCAGGGTTGAGACCCACTAGTGTAGGGGAAGCCATTTATTTTACAAATAAGGAAATTAATAGCTGATGATCTGCTCAAGATCATATAGCTGGTAAGGGTCAGAGCCAGGCCCTGAGCACAGAGCTAAAATGACAATTGTTAGCTCAGATCTTCTAAGAGAAATGGCAGTGTCCTGCATAAATCAGAGGAAAATGCCAGGCAAGTAGAAGGGAATCAACTGAAGAATGCAGAAGTCACCATTTCAAACAGAAAACATACATAAGGAGGGATCTAGACCAGGAAATATCTAGGGTCTAGATCTTTTGCATATGCAGTTATCAGCACATCTAAGTCTTTGTGACCTCATCATGTAGCAATGGACCTCAGCCAGCCCATCGCCTACATGTGGAAAAAGAAATACATGTTCCACATTAGGGAGGGGCAGTGGGGATGGAAGGAAGGTAGGAGATTGATTTGAGAGATTTAGTGACCAAATGAATGGAACCAGGTGATTAATTGTATGTGGGAGGTGAAGAAAGCTGGGAGAGTCAGATTAATTTCTAGGCTAGGCTTCAGTGTTTGTTGCTACCATTCTCTAAGACCAGGAACATTGGAAGAGAAAGGAGGTTAGGACAGAAGCCAGATCACAGGACTCAGTGGTAGAACACTTGCCTAGCACATGTAAGACACTGGGTTCGATCCTCAGCACCATGTAAAAATAAATGAATAAAATAAAGGTATGTGTCCATCTACAACTAAAAAGAAGAAAAGAAAAAGAAGCCAGATTACAGTGGAAGGAGGAGTGCACCATGAACTTAGACTTAAGGGATGGGTCTGCAGGTTTGGATTTGGGCATGTTTGCTGCCACTCCCATGTTTTTATTGTTGCTGCTACTGAACATGTGACATATTTGACTATGTTTAAATACCAATGGAAAGGATTCAAAAGAGAAGGGATAGGGAGAGAGTTATAAGTGGTCTTTGAGAGGGCAAAGGGGAAGATGGGACTGGGACCCAGAGACTATATACAAGGATTCACCTTAGAGGACAGGATTATAAGAGAGGAGAAGGATAAAATGGATAAAATAGATTAGATGGTAGAGGGTTGGGAGAGTCCTCATATAATCATGTGGCTTTTCTCCATGAGATAGGATTGAGTTCTGCTAAAAGTTTTCTCTAAAAAACAAAAAATTGTTCAAACACGGCTATGTGCATCTTGGCAGCATGAACAAACTGCTAAAAATAGGGGTATTTACAGATAAAGGAAAAGAAGACAGCAAAAGTTTTTCTCTCAATACCCTGGCCATCATGTACCAATAAGAGAAATAAATAAATAAATACAAGACTAAGTTTAAAAAGTTGAACATATAGGAAAATATTTATTTGAGATAAGGTGTATGAAAACTAACCTTACTGTATGGTTTAAAATAAATTAATCAATCAAATAAAATAAAATAACCACTATCCAAGCCAGAGAGAACTTTGGCAAATTTTGGAATTTGGGATTCCTGTGCTTAATCATAAGGCCATTTTACTCCTATTTTCTTTGGGGGCATTTATAATGAAGTACATACTATTATTAAAATGGAGATGAGTATTTCCAGATAATTTTTTCTAAGCAGCATAGGCCCTCATGAAGACCATAAGACCTTCTCTGGCCATTCCTAGATATTATGATGACTGCTAAATTCATTAAAGTTTTGTGGGACAAGGTGGTGCCCATCTATAATTCCAGTGACTCCTGGAGGCTGAAGCAGGAGGATGGAAAGTTCAAGGCTCCCCTGGGCAACTTAGCAAGGCACTGTTTCAAAAGGGAGGGGTGCTCTGAGGATATAGTTCAGTGGTAGAGTGCTTACTTAGCATGTGTGAGGCCCTGGGTTCAAATCCCAATACCACAAACAAAAAAATTGTTTTAAGCATTTTGCATGGGTTTTCAAAGTTCTTTCCCTATAACTTGCTAATTGTCATTCCAATTGGAAATAGAGGCAAAAAGATTTAATCTCATTCTCTGGATGAAGAATGACAAACAGTTTACTCATGCAGCTTCCCTCCTCCTCTGCCTTTCTTTCCCTCCCCTGTCCCCACCACATCTGTTTCCCCTAAATCCATCTTTTGATAACTCATTCTCTTTGTGGTACTCTCATATATGTCAAACACAAGTAAATCACTTCATTTTTGTTTTCGCATGAGCTTCAGTTGGTCTTTGCCCTTGAGAGCAACTCCCTGCTCCAGCCCCCATCTCAAGTTCTATATTTTTTTGGCAGAATTTACAGATTTATTGTATAACATTTTCTGTGAAATGGTGCTGAACTACCCCAGCAGACTTCAAGAACAAGGGAAGTCTTTGAAGGTGAATAATGTCATTGGTTGGAATGTCAATGCAAATTAGAGAAATAATGATTTTAGCATACTGGAACTAGGACAATAAATCACTGCACACTTCTGATTTTTATCTTTAGACCACTCTACAGCATCACATAATAACATTGCCTTCAGTCAAGTCATGTCCCTGAGGCAACAAGAACCTGACATAATTTTAAAATAAGAAAAAAGAGAGAAATAGGATTCCCTCACCAAACCTTGACCTAACACCCCAACCAGCCATCATATGGCATTAATAGAAATCACTTAAAGTAGAAGTCATCAGGTTAAGTTATCCATAGAAAATGTTTATTTAGGGTCAAAGATCAAAATGTAACATATAAAAATTAAAGTGTTATGTGGTAAAATTTGCCACATTCAGAGTGAAAGCCTGCCAGACAAAGCAACAGTGCTTTGAGGGAAGCCAGTCCACCTTCCATGGTCACTTGTAGTTTCCTTCAAAGCTATGTCTCTGGCAATAAAGAAATCTTACAAAGCCATCTCAAGTGCTACCTCATACCCATGAATCCCAAATATGTAAACGCATACTTTAAGTCCTATCTCAGAGTGACTCTCAGGTATATAATCAGAACAATACAGATGTATTTAATTGCCTTTCCCTTTATATTTATTTGGAAAGATCTATAACAAGAAGATCTATAAGCTTTGAGAACAGGAAACATGATTTAGATCAAATGAGATCATGAATATGTAAGCAAATCAAAAAGTATTTTGCAAATTTAAAATTTTGTTAGCTTTATGCTTTCATATTTCAGTCTTATTTTTATAATTTCACGTCTCACTTGACTTTTTACATATGATTTCATATAATGTTTATACCTAACACTGACATATAGCCAATGCTCAGTAAATACATGTTGATCACTTTATGCTTTTCAAAACCTTCAGTAGAAGTTTTAGCCCAAGCTATTAGGCAAAAGAAAGAAAGAAAAGGCATATAAACAGGAAGGGAAGAAATTCAATTACCCCCAATTGCAGATGATATGATACTATCTATAGAAAAATGTAAAGACTCCATCAAAAGACTATTGGAACTTATAAACACATTCAATAATGTTACGGTACACAAAATGAATGCCCCAAAATCAGTAACATTTTTATATACCAATAAAATTACTGAAAAAGAAATCATGAAAGCAATTTCATTCACAATAGCTACAAAAAATTAAAATACCTAGGAATAAATTTACCCAAGGAAATAAAAGACTTCTACAAAGAAAATTACAAAACACTGATGAAGGAAATTGAAGAAAACACACACACACACACACACATACAACCAAACAACAACAAAAAAGCAAATAAAATGGAAAGACCTCCTATCTTCATGAGTTGAAGTACTTTTGTTAAAATGACCACACAGAAGGAAGGGGATTGAGGGCGAGGGAGGAGGAACAGGAAAAAGGAAGAATAGTGGAATGAATCTGACTTAACTTTCCTATGTACATATATGAATATACCACAGTGAATCTCACCATCATGTACATACAAAATGCACTAATTTTTTTAAAAAATGGTTATAAATAAATAACAGAAATATCAGTAAAGTAAAGGGAAAAGGGGAGAGGGGAAGTAAAGGGAAAGTACTGGAGACTGAATTAGAGAAAATTATATTCCATGATTTTATAATTATGTCAAAATGAATCCTAATGTTACATATAACTAAAAAGAACTAATAAAAAATTATTTTAAAATATCATACATATTAAAAGCAATCCCCATGAAAATGCCAATGACACTATTCATAGAACCAGGAAAAAATCCTAAAATTCATTAGAAAGCACTTAAGACCCCAGATAGCCAATGTAGTCTTGAACAAAAACAACAAAGCTGGAAGCATCACAATTCCTGCTTTTAAGACATACTTCAGAGTCACAGTAACTAATACAGCAGAGTACTGGCATCAAAACAGATATACAGAGCAGAGGAACAGAATAAAGACCCCAGGAATAAATCCACACATCTATATCCAACTGATTCTTGACAAAGATGTCAAAAATCTATACTGAAAGTAAGCTGAGAGTAGTATTACATGCCTATAATCCAGGTTATTCAGGAGGCTGAGGCATGAGGATCCCAAGTTGGAGACCAGCCTGGGCAATTTCACAAGACATTCTCTAAAAAAATAACAAAAACAAAGAAACAACATGCATTGTAGAAAGGACACCTTTCAATAAATGGCTCTTGGAAAACTGGATTAGCTATATGCAGAAGAGTGAGATTTGGCCCCTCTCTCTTACCTTGTACAAAATCAACTCAAAATGGATCAAAGACCTAAATGTAAGACCTGAATCTCTGAAAGTACTAGAAGTAAACATAGGGGAAACATTTCAAGACATTGGTACAGGCAATCATTTTTTTAAAATATGACCCCAAAAGTATAGAAACAAAAGTGAAAATAGACAAATGGAATTATGTCAAAATAAAAAGTTTTACACAACAAAGGAAATAATCAACAGTGAAGAGATAATTTCAAAATGAGAGAAGATTTTTGCCAGCTATTCATCCAAAAGAGGGGTAATATCCACAATATATGAAGAACTCAAAACACTTAACAACAACAACAAAAAAGTAATTCAATTAAAAACTGGCAAATGGGCTGGGCGCGGTGGCTCAAGCCTGTAATCCCAACACTTAGGGAGGCTGAGACAGGAGAATCGCGAGTTTAAAGCCAGCCTCAGCAATGGCGAGGTGCTAAGCAACTCAGTGAGACCCTGTCTTTACATAATACACAAAATAGGGCTGAGGATGTGGCTCAGTGGTCGAGTGCCCCTGAGTTCAATCCCCAGTACCAAAAAAAAAAAAAAATTGGCAAATGAGGGTCAGGATTGTGGCTCAGTGGTAGAGCACTTGCCTAGCACATGTGAGGCACTGGGCTCAATCCTCAGTACCACATAAAAATAAATAAATATAATGAAGGTATTGTGTCCATCTACAACTAAAATAAAAAATTGGCAAATGAACCAGTGAAACTCCACATTATATACAACAAGAATTTGATTCTAATTGGAGTAAGTCATACTCCATGTTTGTATAATGTCAAAATATACTCTAGTATTATGTAGAGCAAATTAAAAACTTGGCAACTGATCTGAACAGACACTTCTTGAAGGAAGAAACAGTCAACAGGTATATGAACAAAAAAGATACCTGTCATTAGCTATCAGGGAAATAAAAATCAAAATTATGTTATCAACTCACCCCAGTTAGAATAACTATTATTAAAAAAAATAACAAATGCTGGTGTGGATGTGTAGTACTCCATGTTCTCTCTCATATGTGAAAGTTTTAAAAAGTTGACCTGAAAGTATAATAGTGATTTATTAAAGATTAGGAAGGTGGGCAGATAAAGGAAGCTTGATTTGATCAGTGTACTTTGTATACTTGTACTGAAATAGCATACTGAACCCCACTGATCTGTACAAAACACACTAATCAGGGCTAGGGCTATAGCTCAGTTGGTAGAGTTCTTGCCTAGCATGCACAAGGCCCTGGGTTCTATCCCCAACGCCACAAAAAAAAGGGATAGGGATACGGCTCAGTGGTTAAGCACCCCTGGATTCAATCCTTGGTACCAAGAAAAAAAGACATGCTAATCAAAAATAATATTTTAAAAATGAAACAAAACCTTCCAGTAGACATCTGGCAAAGAAGTGAAATTGAATCAAACTTCTTTCATATATGTTCATGTGTAACAGTTATTTCAGCAGTACTAAGAGAAAATATCAAACTCCCTCACAGAAAGTATGTGATTGCTCAAGTAGAACCAGGAGGTTTACCAAAATGAAAGTTGAAAAGAGAAAAAAAAATGCATGGTACCCTTTTTAAATAAAGTCACTTTTGAAAAGAGAGACCTATTCTGATATAGAAATTCAAAGCCTAAATCTATGGATTTTTAGTGAGTAGCAAATCCATCTTTATGTTAGGGCGCAAGGTTCCCAGCAAATATCACTGGAATGGTTCCAGCATACAACCAAATATAAACTTTAGTGGAAATCAAATGACTCAATAAGTTTGGCTACTCTATTCTGACATTGGTGATGTCACTGTGGCATAGGATAAATGGCTAAGAATGATAAAAATATACAAATAAATATCACATATCTTGTAGAAATATTATAGGTTGATATAATTCTGAAAAAGGCAATAAAGAAAAAGAAAAATTCATCAAGGTTTATTGTGTGCATCAATCTTAAATTAATATCATACTAATAAAATTCTCAACTAAAATGCATAATCTTGAGTAGACTTTCTTCTTTAACACAATTAGAAGTCATCATATCTTAATAAACCATGAGCTTAAAATGTCTCCAATCTTCCCAGTGTTTTAGAGCATGGCCAGTTTCCTTGACTTGTAACCACTTGATTAATGAAAGTGCCAAGTGGAACTCATTATTAATAATATTTGTGGTTAACCCTGAAAAAATAGGCTGCAATCTCATGGATAGTATACTAAATCTTTTATTTCTGACAATTGTCATTTTACTAGAAATACAGACATTAAATCATTGCATTAATAAATATTAAATATTCACTGATGCATTTTTATACTGTAACTATTTATAAAATGAGTTTGGATTGGCTTCTGATGAAAATACAGTAATTTAATTATAATAAGAAGTAATGAAGGGGCTGGGGTTATGGCGCAGTGGTAGCGTGCTCGCCTAGCACGCGGGAGGCACTGGGTTCGATCCTCAGCACTACATAAAAATAAAATAAAGATATTGTGTCCACCTACAACTAAAAAATAAATAGTAAAAAAAAAGTGAATTAAAAAAAAAAAGAAGTAATGAAGAGACATACATGGAGGTAGAAGAAATGATTAAGCCAAAAAAATAAAGATAGAAAATGCTGAGGTTTCTAGCAGCCAAGTATGCTGATAAATCACACTAGTTTGTCATACCAGTTTAGCAAACTTGCATACCTATTAAACATGTTGGCAAAAGAAAAAAGGAATATCAAATTATTTGGGCCCAAATCATGCTATAACATGTGTTAGTCTGGGGCAGGAGTTTAGTATGTCTTTTTTTAAAAATATTTTTATTAGTTGTTGATGTACCTTTATTTATTTATATGGGGTGCTGAGAATCAAACCCAGTGCCTCATGTATACTAGGCAAGTGCTCTACCACTGAGCCACAACTCCAGCCCCTTAGTATGTCCTTTTATGAAAACACATGTATCCATAAGACTGGGGTAAGAAGGAGGAATAAAATATATTCATTAGATATGAACATATTGACTCTGTTCCAATTTTATAACTCATCCTATCTTGTTTCCCACTTACCTGCTATGAGAAGACATGGATCAGAAACAAGAGTATTTACAAGTCAACCAGTCTCATAATGGTTCAGGCTTTGGCTGTGGATAAACTACTCCCAGCAAGTCACTATGACTGGTCACTTTCAACACTCAGATCTTATTGAAGGGATAAAGGCATTTTTTTTTTCAGTAAGTGAATCTCCAGTATAGGGTCTTTGCACTCTACAGGTCTGATCAAATCTGCTCCACAAGACTATGGCTGATAATATACAACAAAGGCCAACAGTGTCCAATACTATCCAGAGATGTAGACAACAAACAAGAAAGGTGGGCCAAATGTGTCATCATTGCGGAAGCACACCCAAGGACAAGAGCAAGAGTAGTTAGTGTCCACACTTATTTCAAAGAAGTCATTTTACTAGAAATGACTTCAAAAGAAGTCCCAATGAGCTATCTAAATTACTTGTTTTGCTGGATGTCATTTTACCAAAGATTGCATAAATGAGCTGTCAGGATTGGGGTCTGATATTTTTTGTAACAAGATTTAGCCTACGGAGAGTTGTGAAACCCAGATCTGTTATAGAAATTATATTTGGCTCCTTGAGTAGTTTCATGAGACTCTCCTATGAGCCAGACTTAGCATTAAATGATCGGGCAGGTTCTGGAATGTGGCCAGGGCACTGGCATTAAAAGGATCTTTATCCCAACTGAAAGCTACTACACTGGGTATGCATGGAGGACTAGGAACAGCCACCCCCATGCACCTTCCTCACTCTCACTCTTTCTTAGATAAATTAGGAGCCGGGCATGGTGGTGCAAGCCTGTAATCCCAGCACTTAGGGAGGCTGAGACAGGAGAATCGTGAGTTCAAAGCCAGCCTCAGCAAAGGCGAGGCGCTAAGCAACTCAGTGAGACCCTGTCTCTACATAAAACACAAAATAGAGCTGGGGATGTGGCTCAGTGGTCAAGTGCCCCTGAGTTCAATCCCTGGTACCAAAAAATATATATATATAAATTAGGAAGAGGTGATCTCCACACAGAAGTTGCCACAGCTATGCCACAACTTTGATATTATAGATTCTACCTTTACTGCTAACGTTAGGCATGACACACATAATAACAATAGCTAACATTTACTGGACACTTATTATGCACCAGGTTTTGTGCTGAGCCTTCTATAAGGATCATCTCATTTAATTCTCACCACAAAGAGGTAGGTACTATTTTTATCCCTATTTGTGATAGGCTGTAATGATGGCTTTAGTGCTATGCCCCTTCTTTTACCCACACCCTTTGCCATGTGACTGCAGATCCTCTCACTAAAAATGCAGAGTCCATTTCTCCACTATATAAATCAGGACTGGCCTCGTGACTTGCTCTGGCCAACATAATGCAGACATGACATTATGCCAGTTCTGACCAGGAGCCTCAGGAGGCCCCACATGTTTCTGTTGGCTCACTTGCACCTCTGCCATCACCATGAGAACATGCCCAGGCTAGCCGGCTGAAGGAAGTAAGACACATGGAGTAGAGCCCAGTCATCCCAGCCACTTCTGCCAAAGCCAACCTAGATCAGCCAACCCCCAGACATTTGAGCAAGCCCAGCCAAAATCAGCAGAGCAGCAAAGGAGACTGACACTGACTCCTGATGCATCATCAGTAACTTCTTATTGTTGAATGCCAGTCATGTTTTGTGACTGATTGTTACATAGCATTACTATAGCAACAAACACTCATGCACAATTTATAAACAGAAATACAGACTCAAATAGGTTGTCTAGTTTGGCAAAATTGGTTAGATCTGGGCTATGAGATGCCATTGCAACTTTGAAGAAAATTGGATGTATTTTCTATACATAAGGTCAATATTAATTAATAATATTAAGGTTAATATTATTAAGGTCAATATAATATTGACCTTATATGCATGGAAGACTAGCAACATCTTAATGCTTTCCTCATCTTGAAGCCATTTCTCCTGATTAGAACTATAGGTTAGAAAACATGAAGATGGCACATTTATACAGTCCATTTCTGGGCTCGACTTCCTAATCCATTTAGTAGCATACAATGAATCACTATCAGGATGTTCCTGACTCTGCTTAATTTCTATGTGTGCCTTTATACTCTATTGATCCAAGAAAATGAGAATTAGTGAATCCTTTTGAGAGATATGGCTTTACTTCTTCAGTTCCAGGATAATCATTCTAATTGCCAATTTATAATGTTATTAGTCCCATATTTTGTGTTTTCCTGGGGTTAAAACATTTTATCACTTCATAGGTCTATGCAATGTTTTCTTTTCTATATAGTTTGTCATATCTTTAAGTTTTTGTGTGGTAAAGACACCACACAAACTATATTAAATTATTACTATATTAAAAAGTCCTTTAAGGGGCTGGGATTGTAGCTCAGTGGTAGAGCGCTTGCCTTGCATGCGTGAGGCACTGGGTTCGATGCTCAGCACCACATAAAAATAAATAAATAAAGATATTGTGTCCATCTACAACTAAAAAAAAATAAAATAAAAATAAAAAGTCCTTTAAGACCCAAATTATTTTGGTTTTCCTTAACTCAGTTCTTTAGCAAGTTTCTCTGGAAACTGATTTGGACAATAATACCTGATACCATTTATTAGACAAACAAGCACACTTGATAGCCAGAAAAAGAATCCTTTATTTACATAACTGTATCAAAGGGACATTTATCTATATATTGGTCTTAAGAGCAATCCCCAAGAGTACCTACATCTGTAGGGAATGAAGAAGCCCTTGGTTTAAGGACAATGCTATAATTCATGGCACTGACTTTCATGTGACTTCTACCATCAACTTATAGTCACATCTCATTTACTCAACCAGAGAGAAACAGTGAACAAGGGAATTGGAGAACTTAAAGAATATTAATGGCAGTACATCAATTCAATTATCTTGACTCACTAATGAGGTGAACTCCTAGTGTATAGAGGTTGCAAGTTCAAACTCCACCGCTGCAATTGGACCCATGTGGGTATTTAAGTCTTCGACACCAGCTGTAGCAGTATGGGGTAGGAGGATAATTCCATTCTTGGGATAAGAATTACACTAGAATTGCTCATGCAAAGAGCAGCTCAGAAAAATAAAGATACTATAGGTTATCTATGGCATTATTTGGGGACATGAACAATGTATTTACTATGGAGGGGGAATAAGCTACTAGAGTGCTGAAGAAATTACTGAATTGTTTTACACAGTAGGAAAAGTTTTGATTATTTACCCAAAGTCTAAATATAAAGTGTAATAATGGGCTGGGGTTGTAGCTCAGTGGTAGAGTGCTTGTCTAGCATGTGTGAAGCTCTGGGTTTGATCCTCAGCACTACATAAAAATAAAAATATAAATGTATTAAAGTGTAATAAAATATTTATTCTGCTTTACCTAGATTAACCTTCTGAATATAGAATGTTTTAATATATAACAAAAGACCAGTGGCTTTAGATTAGTCTGAGGAGTGACAAAGACTATCTCCTTGACCAGAGTTTCTCAACTGGACCTTGACCTTGCCCTCCTGCCTACCCCCTCACCCCCATCCTGTCCTTGGCCTTCCTAGCCAGGTTCTAGCAAGAATTCTTCTAAGTCACTTTAGAGAGAATGCCCAACCCTCAATATCATATCACTCTATATCACATTCAATTCTTTGTTTTCTAGCCTTTTTATCTGATTGCCCTGACCTGCCTGCAGCAAGAATCCTGTTAAGTTGATTTAATAATAATTTCCCTACTCTTGATGTCTCTTTTTAATAATTTTCTATCTGCTGACCCCCTCATTCTGCCTGTTTGCTTGAAATTCACAGCTCTCTTTGCAACATTTGGAGTTGAGCTCAATCTCTTTCCCCTATTGCAATAGAACTGACACCCTTTGCAATAGACCTGAATAGCCTTTATGACTTAACAAGCATCAAAATATTTTTTCTTAATCACCTTATAACAAAAACACAGAAATCTTGAGGGAGCAGAGAAAAAAGCCTACTGACAGAATTGAGATATATGAATATATACGAAAAGATAGGTAGTTTGGGTACATAGTGTTCACAATGAAATAAAACAAGATTTTTTTTAATACAGAAGAACTTAGCTCAGCTGAAATTTTCAGATGGGAATTCCAACTTCACTGAATTTTCTAGAAGCTATAGTTAAAGCAAAAAGACCTTTTTCAGCATCAACACAAAAGAAAAATTGGACTTTGATGTATATGCTCATATTTCTGCCTTAGTAAGTACAGAATGGTAAACAGTAAAAAAAAAAGTTTTGAAGAAATATTCCATAGACATGGGTCACTGTTTGAAATATTGATGATCACTCCTTAGAATAATATAGGTAGAAAGTACTAGAAATTGAGCTCAGTGTATAGAACTCAATGTATAGACTGGATCAAAGATATACCTAAAAAGTTGTTCTTAGATCAAATCTCTGATAATCAGCTTGTTTATTGTTTCCCTTTCTTCTTATAGATATATAAACACAAGAATGCAATGACAACTGGTTGGATTTGAATTAAGTTTTGACTGTATTTATCTTTAAAATATGGAAATGCTAGAAACTGAACCTATTCAAGCTGTATCTTATCTCTAAAATTCTATAGGAAATGCGAGCCTTTCATTTTTATGTTACTATTAGAATAATACCCTAACAAGGATGAATTAATTAAAGGAAGAGCCACTAGAGTCTCTAGCCACTAGAAGTCTCTAGTCTCTCATTCCAGTCATAAAATTGGTAATGATTCAAGTTTGTTTCAGAGAGAAGCAAGGGAATTATGCTGTAGTTTGGAATTTTAGTGTCCCCATAAAGGTCCATGTGGTAAAGATTTGCTCCTCAAAGTGGTGCTGTTGAGAGTGGTAGAGTCTTTAGGATGTGGGACTTAGTGAGAGATCTTTAGGTCATTGGGGGCATGTCCTCGAAGGGGTCAAGGTACCCCCATCCCTTCTTCTTCCTCTCTTTTGCTTGCTGGCCATGAGGTAAGCAGTTTTGCTGTACCACACCCCTGCCATGACACGCGGCCTGGCCACATGCTTAAAAGCAGCAGGGCCATCTGATCACGGATTGGAATCTCTAAAACCATGAACCAAAAAAAACCTTTTCTCTTTGTAAGCTCAGGTATTTCTTACTATAATAGAAAGCTGAGTAACAGAATGGAACGCAGATTTGGAGCTAGAATATCTGCACTTGCATCCCTCCTAACCCATTTACAAGCTACATGACCTCAGGAATTTACTCTGAGCCTCAGTTTTATCATCTGGAAAATGGACACACTAATAGTAATTCTGAGGTCAATGCAAAGATTAAATGAGTTTTCACATTGAAAACACATTAAAAAATTGCTGGAAGCTGGGAGCAGTGGTGCATGCCTGTAATCCCAGCACTTAGGGAGGCTGAGACAGGAGAATCATGAGTTCAAAGCCAACTTCAGCAACGGCGAGGCACTAAGCAACTCAATGAGACCCTGTCTCTACATAAAACACAAAATAGGGCTGGGGATGTGGCTCAGTGGTCGACTGCCCCTGAGTTTAATCCCTGGTACCAAAAAAAATTTTGCTGGAAACCTAGTTATACTTCAGTACAACTACCCAACACTATTATTATCACTATTTTTTTTATTTTAGTGCATTATAATTATACAAAATAGTGGGGTTCACTTTGATATATTCACAAATGCATATAACATAGTTTTCTACATTTCAATACCCAGTACTATCCCCTTCCCTCCTTTCCTTCCTCCCTCTGATCCTCTTGCTATACTATACTGGTCTTTCTCCTATTTATTTACTTATTTTTTAATTGGTACATTATAGTTATATAAAAAATTGGAATGCATTGTGATATATTCATACACACACATGGCATAATTTGGTCAACTTTATTCCCCAGTTCTTCCCCTTTGTCTCCCCTCCTCCCTCACCCTTGGTTATAAAGCTTTGTCACTAGATTTTAAAACCATTATATCCCGATCATCACAGTGCTTCTAGACTCATGGTGACAAACTCTTTTCTCCCTAGCTTTCACTGGGATCTCTACCTGCCCTTTATGGACATGGATATCTGTCTGTGACATTCACTTATGCATTATAGATATAAATTATAATTGATAATAAAAATTAAATAGAAGAGAAGAATAGCAAGTGGTAACTTTAGACGCCCTCCCCTAGACATACCTAATCCTCTCTCTCATCATTTAGGTTATGAGCATATAGATTAGGACTTGTCACAGCAGGATGAGAGCATCATCTCTATTTATAGTGATAGTATATCATTAATTCTCTAGGGAAGTCCCACTTTCTATCCTGTGTATAATCTTTACATAAAAGTAATTTGTTAAATGCTTACCTAATATGATATATGATCATCATCTAAATAAAATTTTTAAATTAAAGAATTCTTCTGACAGACAGGGGTATGATTTTTAGTTCTGAAGATTAGAGAGAGAAGGATAGGGAAGGAGAAGAAGAGAATAACATAAAAGTCACAAATGGTGTCCACAGAACATAGTTATTTTGACCTCTAGACTATTGACCAAGATTCATAATGTGGGAGATTTCACATAAAAATCCAGATTTCTGATTTATCTCAAAAAATGAAAAATAAAAATTGAAACCAAGAAATCTATCTAGTACTCCAGGCCTGCATTCCTGAATGAAAATAGTTGGCCAAAGACTAGTCATGGTAAATCCTGGACAGTACATGCACACATGGTCCCCACTATTATGTCCCAGCCACCAAGGTCAAGGGAAATTCCATTTATCATTGCACTTGCCCAGGCTTTTACCTATACTCAGTCAGCTTTACTCCTGAATGTTATTTAATGCTACTCACTAATCATGAGTGGAGTTGAGCTTGGACCCCTGGGTTTAGCTTGGTCAAGTCCTTTGGACCTCCAGGGCACTGAATATCTTTGACTTATACCTTCCACCCCACATAGTCTCTGAGACAATGAGAACTAAGGTTCCAAGGTACTTGCCTTAGAATAGAGTTTGGAATTTGTTTTCTCCTCTAAGCTGGTATTCCAGAAAACCTGAAATAGTCTGATGAAGCAGTACTTTGACTCCAATTCCCACCTTGTTCCCAGGCCATGAATCCTGGTATTGAGTCCTTCTCCTCCAATTTTATAGCTCTCCTAGAAATCTACTTGGCTATTGACCAACAATGTCACTCTCCCACTCCTGGCTACTAGTACTAACCTCTCACATACACACCAAACCCTATCATGCTGAGATCAAAGGATCCTTCTTGGATTCTTTAGGCCAACAATATCCATTATTATAGCCACTTAGCAATATGTGACAACTGAACAGTTGAAATGTCATTAGTCCAAACTGAGACATGCTATAAGTATAAAATACACAGGGGATTTCATATTTAGACTGAAATAAAGCCTATAAACTGTTGTATTGGTAATTTTACATTAATTATATACTTAAATAACAACAGTTGCCTCCCCAAAAGTATATATTTTGAAGGATTGGCCCCCAGCCAATGGTGCTATGGGGAGCAAGTAGGTCATTGGGGAATGTATCCTTGAAGAATATACTGTGACCTGAACTTTTCCCCTCTCTCCATATTTCCCTGATGCTATGAGGTAAGTATCTTTGCTCTACATTGTGCCTCTGCCATAATTATCTGCCTCACCATAGGCCCAAAGCAATGGGCCAACAGACTATGGACTGAAACTTCTGAAACTATGAAATAAATCTCTTGTCTAGGGGCTATAGTTCAGTGGTAGAGCGCTTGCCTAGCATGCGTGAGGCACTGGGTTCAATCCTCAGCACCACATACAAATAATAAATGAATAAAATAAAGATCCATTAACAGCTAAAAAAATATTTAAAAAAAAAACAAATCTCTCTTCCAAGTTATTTATCTCAGGTATTGACATAAAACTAGCACAACCACTCCCTAAAGAGTTCTACATCTCCCTACACTCACTCCACTGTCCTGTCCCTCAGGGGCAAGCAAGGCTTATAGCCAACAGCTATTCAACTATCTGAAAAGCAGACTGTTCCATCTGACCTCTTTAGGTGACTGACTTTCTGTTGAATGACTCTCCTTTAATACATGCTGTTCTCATTTCTAATTAAATTTGCAAAATTCTTGTAGTCATGTGAGTAAATGAGTAGAAGGGTGTCCTGGCATACCTATATGTGTGAATGCATACTTGTGCATAGAAAGGCATAAGGAAAGAGTAATGTGGAAGTATGTTTTTCCCAGTGAAAAAGAAGGGATCCCTGGTAGGTAGGTAGGTCAGTAAGAGCCAGATAGATACCTATGGTGGGAAGAGGGGGTGATCTCTCTCTACAAAGAAAATCTGGAAATGAATTCCTCTCTCCCATTCACCATCAATAGCAAAGGGTGCCAACCAGGGGCAGTTGGGCCAACCCTGCAGTCAAGAGGCTCTAGAATCAGAGACACTGAAGAGGAGCAAGAATTCCTTAGAAAAACCTAGGTGTATATTTTAAAGCAAAAGTAAATAGTCCAGTGTAGAGGGCACAAGTATGGAGGCCCTCAAGCAGGGTTTGGCAGTCAATTTAAACCAATTAAATTACAAAAATTTTCAATGATCTGAAAATTGAAGCAGTTATTTACACTAATGCAATAGATTTTGGTAAATTAAGTATTGCTGTCAATATCCACTGATCTGCTCCCATGAATCACCAGGTTTGTGCTCTTTGTAGTAACTCTTCACAAACACATGAAAGAGGAGAAGGCCTTGTTACTCAAAGTGTGGTCCCTGGAATGGCAGCAGCAGCAGCAGCAGCAGCAGCAGCAGCAGCAGCATCTGGTAGCTTGTTAGCCAAATTCTTGGGCCTTACTCTAAACTCAAGTTTAAAAGATCCTTGTTAAAATGCAATGAGATTCTGCATTTTAACAAGAATATCCTCATGTGATCCATGTACACATGAAAGTTTGAAAAGTACCTAAAGTTTAACCTTCTGACCATATTCATTTGCTTAACAAACTTTTTTGATAAATAAATAATGGCAGCCTTTCCTCTGAGTTAAGGTCTCTGGAATTTGCCCCATTGGGGACTCTTTCTGTTTGTCTTTTTCTTTGGACTGTAGCTAATAATACGGAATGCTTTTCAAGTAAATCAGTGGTTCCAGGTGGTTCTTGGATGAGAGCCCTGTAACAAGGCTATAAAAAGCCAGATTTTTCTCTTAGAAGTTTCCAACTTAAGAATTACCTGAAGCAAATAGCTTTGGCATAAGGGAGGCAAATAATTTTATGTAAAAGAGATGAATATCTGTGTACATAACACACTACCCTCACATACACCAAAATAAGGGGAGTAATTGCCAAAATCAGCTTTATTTTAGAATGCCATACTCTAACATATGAAAATGGGTCTTTCTCACCCAAACTGAGAAAGCAAATTTAATCCACATTTTTCATATTACTTAAATTTTTTCCACTGTCAAAAAAACTTTATATACATATATATCCATTATTCCTTGTTTTTATATCTTTCCCAGAACTTATAAAGTTATCACTGTGATTATCTGATAAGTTTTCCATCCATTTACTTCAACAAAGGAACAAAAGAAAACACACAAAGAGAATATTGAGTATTTTTAAATAAGACTTTAATTCCTCAGTGGAATTATTTGCAAGAGGACTTTCTGTTTCAAATATAGTCTCAAACTCAACAAAAATTCTCCAAAGTATCCAAAGACAATACAAACAAATTAATGTAGGAAAAATGTATTTAGATTCATGGTATTCCAAAGCAAACTTCAGCACAGAATACCTAGCTATGCATTATGTATCAATACATATTCCAACATTTTGGTATTAATATTTACCACTACATAATATAAACCATTTCAACAATCATGACTAAATAGACTTTATGTCTTTATCCTTAAATTCAAGATGTTTATATATTTGTATCTGGCTGAGTACATGGACTTTATTCAGTACTGGAGATTGAACCCAGATTTTTTAACACACTAGGCAACCACCCTACCACTATATTCCCAGACTCCCTGCTCCTCTTTTTTGAGACAGGGTCTCACTAAGCTGCTAAGGCTAGCCTCAAACTTGCTATCTTCCTGCATCAGCATCCCTCGTAGCTAGGATTATAGGTGTGTGCCACCATACCCGACAGTTATGTGGATTTCTATTGGTTAATCATACCTAAATGTCTTGCCTCCTGATATTTGTAAAACATAATTCATCAAAATGCACACAAAAACCTGTTCACTGGCTCGATCCAAATTGAAAATTCCAAAAATGCCCTCTTAATAGCAAACAATAATTATAACCTAGTTAAAAATGGGCAAAAGACCTGAATAGACATGTTCCCAAAGACATACAGATATCCATAAGGTATATGAAAATGCATTCAGCATCACTAATCATCAGGGAAATGCAAATCAAAAGCACAATGAGATCACCTCACATCTGTTAGGATGGTTATTGTCAAGAGATACAAGTGGAAAAAGGGAACCCTGTACACAGTGGAAATATAAATTGGTACAGCCATCATGAAAAACAGTATAAGAAATCCTCAAAAAAATAGAATTTCTATAAAATCCAGTCATTCCAAGGGAAACGAAATTAGTATCTTAAAGAGATATCTGCACTCCCATGTTCACTGCAGCACTATTCCTAATAGCCAAGATATGGAATCAACCTCAATGTCCATCAATGGTTGAATGGATAAAGAAAATGTGCTTTGTGTACATACACACACTCACACACAGAGAGTGGAATATTAATCAGCCACAAAATACAAGGAAATTCTCCCTTCTGCAATAACAGATAAACCTTGAGGGCATTACACTAAGTGAAACAAGTCAGACAGAAACACAAGTACAGTATGATCTCATTTACATATGGAATCTTTAAAAAAGTTGAATTTATAGAAGCAGAGAATGAAACAGTAGTTGTCAGGGGCTAAGAGTGGAATAATGAGGAGTTGCTAGTCAAAGAGTACAAACTTTCAATTATAAGATCAATAAGTCCTGGGGATCTAATGTACAGCATGGTATCTATATCTATAGTTAACAATAATATATTGTATAATTAAAATTTGCTAAGAGAGTAGACTTTAAATGTCCTCACCACACACTAACACAAAATGGTGTGGTGATGGATGTGTTGATTTGATTGACACATTTTACAATGTCTCAGTATATCAAATCATATACTGTAAACCTTGAATATATACAATTTTGCTATGTCAAATGCACCTCAATAAAGCTGAAAGAATAAAAATATACCCTTTCTTCCAATGCAGCTGAAGCTGATGAAGGAAACTACATTGTCATGGTGACAAATCTCTCTTTAAATTTGTTACCTTGAATCTCACCTAGACCTAGACCTTGCCTATCTCCAAGTAGCCATACTACATTTCTTCAGTTAAGTCACTCTCTCACTCCTCTCGATAACTAATTAGCACCTTCTCCTCTCTCCTCCAAACTTCAATATCTGCTTACCCATCTTACTCTCATTTGATCTTTCTTCATGTTTCTCTAAGAAATGGAAAGAACCCAAAGAGAACACCTAAAGATCTCTACCACCTGGAAGGCTGGCAGTGGCCTGCTGATTATATCCTTATTACATCTGGCTAGTTGCCACTGCTTTTTACCAGCTGGGGAGCTCCACTTACCATCTCCTTCTTATCTTCCTGGAAGTGAACATCCACAAACATTTTTCCAACAACATAAGGGAGGGCACTTTCAATAAAGTTTACACATTTATCCCATTGAGGCAGCAAAGTTGTGGTCCCCTGGATCACCTGTGGAAGATAATCAATCCAGTTTAACCTTCATTGAATAAAACCTATGTCTCAAAAAATTCAACCAGCTGAAGAAAATAGTTTCTAAAACATTACACACTCAAGCCCATATACAAGTTAGTAGAGGCAAAGACAAACTCAGATGAAGAAAAATAATTCAGCTTGTCCCTAGTTTTATTTAAAACTACATAAAAATGTTTTAGTAGTGAAAAATAATGTAGCTTGTCTTTTCTTCCACCTTTCTCCATTAAGCAAAGGATCTAAACAATGGTACAGGTTTTCTGTAGTCAGTAAAGATATGAAGGGATGTTGTTCAGGTGTTCAGATAGTACTTAATTATTCATTAATAATTGAAGTTCCAGCCGGGTGCGGTGGTGCATGCCTGTAATCCCAGCACTTAGGGAGGCTGAGACAGGAGAATCGCGAGTTCAAAGCCAGCCTCAGCAATGGCGAGGCACTAAGCAACTCAGTGAGACCCTGTCTCTACATAAAACACAAAATAGGGCTGGGAGTGTGGCTCAGTGGTCGAGTACCCCTGAGTTCAATCCCCAGTACCAAAAAGAAAAAGAAAAATTGAAGTTCCATCAAGAAAGATCTAGATCAAAGTTCCTGCTAGTGAGAGTTTCCTTGCTCTGGGCAATATACTTAACAAGGCAGACTAGGATAACATGGCCCACCACGAACAACCCAGGGAGTATATTTACATTGTGTCATAGCAGAGAACACACTGGTAAACAAATAAAATACAGATGTAAATGCTTCTCCCTTTAGTCCCAATTATACCATCATAAGAAAACATTTACAAACAAGTAAGGAACTTCGAAAGCAGAACTTGGAGGACTCAAAGGTTTACTCTTGGGAATGGAGGCAGAAAAATAAATATAGTTTAAGTTGTCTCTGGAGGTTGGATGTGCAGGGAGGCAGTGGAGGGGGGAAGAGAGTCTCTGAGAATGGTGAATGGTGGCCAGAATCGTCCCTTGCACAAAATGAGACCCAGGCTGTTGGAGCAGGGTGAAAGAGATTAATGCTTCAGTTCATCTATTCTTCCTCTGCTTTCTGGTAACATGACCCCTCTCAGATGTAAGGTATGAATCTATTTTTAAAACCTCTAGAGAAAGAGTTCCTACAACCTTCTTTGGTAATTCAAAATTATATTTAGCACTTCATGTTCAAGAAACATCCCATCATACCTAGCCTCAAATTTTCACACACTTCTCCTCCTCTTCCTCCTCCTCTTCCTCCTCCTCCTCCTCCTCCTCCTCTTCCTTCTTCTTCACTCTCCCCAACCTCCTCTCTCTTTTACTGTCTCATTCTCTTCAGTGAGGGTGGAAAGCAGCTGGATACTATCTTTTATGTGATCATAGGTGTTAAAAATACAATCACATCAAAAAAATCTACTTGTTTTGGCTCTTAACCATTTGATAAAACCTAAATATATGTAGTTGTTTTATGCTATACTCTACAAAATGACTTTCTATTCTAGTCACTTTAAAGGGTCAAAATGTACTCAAAATACCTGCATTACTCTGCAACCGCAATGGCCCATTAAGAATTTCTATGCTCACTAGTTTCTCTAATACACAAAATGTCTGTTAAATGAAATCAGAGCTTATAAGATTTTCCATTCACTAAGCTTTAAATTGATAGAAAACTAAAATATTTTTAAAAGTCACAAAACCCTTAAGTCCTGCAATGGTGGCAGAATTACTCAGAAATAAGCCTCAGAAACAGACCAGAGAAACATCCATGTAAGGTAGGAGGAATCAGGGATGGGGAAGAAGCAAAGACTCAAAAGTCAGGTGAGGGCTGGGGTTGTGGCTCAGTGGTAGAGCACTTGCCTAGCATGTGTGAGGCACTGGGTTCGATTCTCAGCACCACATACAAATAAATAAAAAATCTATTGACACCTAAAAAATATTTAAAAAGAAAAAAAGTCAGGTGAATGGGGAGAGGGAAATCAATTCAGGCACTTGAATAAGGTCCCAAAGGAGATGGGGAAAAAATAGGGTGGGCCTCATACATCTAGCAGAATTAGGATAGATTCAAGATTGAAGACTTAAGTTAAGAACAAAACTCTATCCCCAAATTAAAAATGAATCTTTACCATCTAATGCCTATATCATACATATTTGAATATTCAGGATACTGAAAACAAAAGACAGTTACAGTGCAATAGATCACAATGAAACTCTGTACTCTCCAATCACTATCTCCCCTTTTACCAGCCCTCCCTCCCCAAGCCTCTTTTAACCACTTTTCTACTCTGTTTCTATGCGATCAACTTTTTTAGGTTCCATGTCTAAGTAATATCATACAGTATTTGTGTTTCTGTGCATAGTGACCACAGGTAATAGTAATTGGATATTTCAAATTTGTTCAAGTAGATTTTAATATTCTTAACACAGGAAATGATAAATTGCTAAGGTAATGGTATTTTAAGTAGCTTGACTGAATTTTTCCATAATGTATACATGGATCAAAATATCACATTGCACCCCCATAAATCACACATTATATGTCAATGAAAATTAAATAAAAATTAAAACTACTCTTTTTTTGGTACTGGAGAGTGAACTCATGGGCACTCAACCACTGAGCCGCATCCCCAGCCCTATTTTGTGTTTTATGTAGAGACAGGGTCTCACTGAGTTACTTAGTGCCTCACTGTTGCTGAGGCTGCCTTTGAACTCATGATTCTCCTGTCTCAGCCTCCCTAAGTGCTGGGATTACAGGCTTGTGCCACCGCATCCGGCTAAAAAACTACTTTTAAAAGATAGTTTCAAACATATCACTAAAAAATGTTAAATCTATAATTATAGTGACCCAGTTAAAAACTCTGGGAAAAAATGGAAATAATAAGAGGGGAGAGTTCAGAATATCTTTATACAGCCTTAAATATCTTTATACAGCTCCATCAAATTAGAGCTTGAGTGTATACAGTAAGAGCTACTCTTACTGTATTCAAATTGTACCTGAACAAAAAGAAATCAAGCAAGAAAAGACCTTGGGCTGCAAAACTTCCCCTGTCCCATCCCTAAAGGAAATTTTTATTGGATCAGTTAATATACAGACCATTCTGGCATGTAAAGTTATCCAGCGCTGTAACATTACAATCTTTTAATCTTACCCGCGAGAATTCCAGCCATCTATATTGAAAGCGCCTGCTCAGGTTTGGAATTCTGGAATAAACCATTCTCCACACCAAATAGTTGGCAATGGTCCTGTTAACAGAGAGAAATGCACATTTATTGTATTTTAGGTCGATATCTGATGCTCTGCAGAACACCTTCAGAAAAACTGTTGGCAAAGCTCCATGGAGAGACCTCTTGTTCATATAAAAAGGCAACACTTTCACTTGAGAAATGACATAAAATGATACAATGTCAATAAGTACAATCGACATTGGCTTGCCTTTGACCACCTACTACAGACATAAAATGAAGATTCCAGCCCTGGGCCTGAAAAATGAACACTCTGCTTTCTTTCTAGCAGAGTACACTATCACCTAATCTCCCACACCTGGAGACTGTGAATACCTTCAAATTATAGGTGACTTGATGCAATGCATATGTATTATTTGCCTTCAGAAATTAACAGTAAAATACTGACCAATACCTCTTGTCTAAATTTATACCCTGGATTTACACTTATTAAATATGTGAACTCAGGGAAGTCACTAAAGCTCTCTGATTTATCTTTCCTTATAATACATGGAGGATGTTCCCTACCTCATAGGGTTATTGTGAGGTTAATATAAGTAACAAAATGTTTGACAAAGAGTAAATACCTAAGGTTTTGTTGTTCACTTCCAAACATGAACATTCCCATATGCTCCTGTAATGCCTATGATTCTTACTTTCAAAAATCTGCTACATTTTAAGTGTTGCTTTTTTCTATAAGCAAAAGATGCCCTGACCTCAGAAGGACACATGATCTGAGTTAATTTCTAATTCAATGGTGATGATGGATTTTTAATGACCCACCTCCCTTCCAGCTGTGCCATTACTATGGTGACTAATAGCACACATTCCTAAGATGGCCCTTGGGTCAACCAGAAACGTGACATGATGATGCTAATCGGCTCATCAAGAACAACCTACTCTCTCATTATTTGCATGGCACTCTAATGTAGTGGATGTGCACTCCTGACAGCAAAATATTTTTTAGCATATTCAACAATATATGGATGCTTGTTTTAATTTCTATAGAGATACATGCTAAAATGTTATGAATCTTTAAATAAATACAGAAATTTTAAGAGATAATATAAAATATTTTCAAAAGTCATGAATTAACCCATCAAATATTATGTTTGTTATTTAAAACACATTCTCCTCATAGGATTGTTTTAATTTCTATAGAGATACATGCTAAAATGTTATGAATCTTTAAATAAATACAGAAATTTTAAGAGATAATATAAAAATATTTTCAAAAGTCATGAATTAACCCATCAAATATTATGTTTGTTATTTAAAACACATTCTCCTCATAGGATTGGGGTAATACAGTGACAGTGCATGTAAGTCCATATTTCTTATAGTCTTCTCGATGTTTTCAAAAATTTTTGAGATACCCTTATTATATATGGTTAGGTCACCATTGTTTTCCCTTGTCATCTGGCTAACCAAGATGACATACTAGTGTGAGAGAAGGGTCACTTCTGCCATTTTCTTTCCATTCCATGCTTATGTTAGTAGTAGTAGCTTCAGTTCATATTTCTCTGCAAGAATTTTTAAGCTACTTGTCCTTGTTGTGAGGATTAAACTAAACTAGATTTAAAAATTCACAAATCTACAGGATATGCAAATGGCTCATGATTATTTTCAGTATGTCAAATGCAAACCAACAGTGCCTCTGCCATGCATGTCATAAAGATCAAATGAAGGGTCCGTGGCCTCCTACAGTGTAGAACTTAATAAAACCTAATTATTTTTAAATTTAAAAATAAAGATATAGATGGGCACGGTGGCGCATGTCTGTAATCCCAGCACTTTGGGAGGCTGAGACAGGAGAATCATGAGTTCAAAGCCAGCCTCAGCAATGGTGAAGCGCTAAGCAACTCAGTGAGACCCTGTCTGTACATAAAACACAAAATAGGGCTGGAGATGTGGCTCAGTGGTCGAGTGCCCTTGAGTTCAATCTCCAGTACCAAAAATAAATAAATAAAGATACAGAAGTTCTAACATATTTCTTTTTGGACTTAAGGGATCTCCTTGGGCTATGAACACTCTCCCTTAGAGGCCACTGCCCAAATCAGTAGAGTCAAGCCCCTCACCATGCTCTGTTCAGGCCACCATGATAAACACTCCATTTTAGGTCATTGCTCCAGATCTTTTGCATATACATCTGTCTCTATGCCTGAACAAGACAAGAAGTGCTCACTGAGCACTTAATATTGGCCAAGTGTTGTGTTAGGTACCATGAGGAATGTTGAAAAACAGGAACCCAGCACCTAAGTCAAAGAACTTAAGATTTCAGTTTGCTCATATCATTAAGTTTTAATTGAAGGGACACACTATAAGTACATAAAGAAGCCTTCTTTCACTGACTCAATCAACATACCCTATGCACCCAAATATGTACTATTCTAGGTGCTGGGGAGATGGGGAGGTGAGAAAGATATAGGCCCTGATCTTCTGATGCTTTTACTTGATCAGAGGAATTAAGAGGAGTGAATAAATAACTATTTGGCAGACCCTAGCACCCCAAAGTGGATGCCAGACATTCCCTAGAAGTACAGCATACTTCGTAATGAGCAATAGACTTCAGGGCTTAAGCTATGTCTGAAGGTTGGAAGACTTCAATGTGTGTAGCACACACTGGCTAAATAATGGGAGACTAGGCCATATGTTGGAGGGAATGGTGAGCAGGGTCATCAGTCAAGGAAGTAAGCAAAAAGACAAGCCACACTGGGAAGATGCAGAATAGCAACCAGGGTCTGGAATCTCTAGTGCATCAATGGGGCAGCTCCTGACCCTAGTGCAATGTCTATATTTTCTTTGTCTTTAAAATACTGTTTTCTGAGTGTGTAATCTGTGCTAGATTAACTGGGGTAGATGAGAAGGTTAATGGCTGGCAGATGTCCTTCCACAAAGTCAAAAGATATTCCCTGGAAGGGGTGGTGATGAATAAGATCAAATGGGGAAGTTGTGAGGATGGAGTGTGACAGTGGTAATAAAAGTCAGTATGTCAGAAGTAGACTGGGGTTTTATTTTTTAATATTTTTTTAGTTGTCAATGGATCTTAATTTTATTTTTTATATGTGGTGCTGAAAATCGAATCCAGCGTCTCACACATGCTAGGCAAGCAGTATACCACTGAGCCACAAAACCCCAGCCCCCGTAGACTGGGGTTTTAGAAGTAGGGGCCATTCCAGCTCATCTGAAATCATCCCATATAGGCATCTCATATTATTGACGATTCTCACAGCACTACTATAGGAGAGACATCATTATACCCATTTTACATATAAGAAACATGAGGCTTAGAAGCATTAAGTAAATTCATCATACAGTTGGTGGTCTCAAGCTAGTAGAATCACCTTGGGAGTTTTTAGAAGTCCAGATGTCCAGGCCACTCCAAGCCAATTCAATCACAATCTCTAGGGCTAGGCCCAGCATGAATATTATTTTCAAATTCCTCCTTCAAATCAATATGAAGCCAAGTCAGAGAAGCAGTGTAATAATAAGCAATGGAGGCTAGACAAGAGCCAGGTGTTTCTAACTATAAAGCCCATATATTTTTTTCCTACACCACACAGTGATAAACAAAAGCCCCAGAATTTGGCTAAGATTTCCTTGCCAATCAGAGACCCCAAAACACTCCAACAAAGATGCTTTGCAGAAATCTGTGGGCACAAAAAGAGAATAGTGAAGACTTCCAGGCCAAGGCATTACTAAGAGGATAGCATAACAACGAGACCTCTGAGAGTGGAAGATGGAATGCTGGGAAGCACACACAGCCAGCCAATGGCACTGCCAAGTGGCTCCAGTGTGCTATAAATATGCTGACAGAATGCTATGGAGCACAGTTTAGGAGTGCTAATATCACCACATCAGGAACAGATATGACCATAATGACCAAATCACTGCCACCTAATGCTCAGATACATCAAAAAACAAAAACAAAAACAAAACAAAACAAAAATCAGATCAGCAACAGTCCTTGAAAATAACACATATTATCTTTTTTTCCAAAAAGCTTTTTCAGTGGTACAGTAATTTCCCCAAATAGCAATAAATAAAGGAAAGGAAAGCATCCCAGAAGAGAACTCACCACTAAGAGAGCAATATGAAATCCTTCCCCAAAGCCTCTGACTTGGAAGATTTGTTCTTTAAGAAGCTTTTGCTGCTCCATGTTCTAAATTAGCAGCAGCTTACATTTACATTACATTTAAGAGCTCATAAAATACCTCTTTTGATCCTGATGGCAGTGCCATGGGGTGGTTATTATAATTATCTTCATTTTCATATGAAGGAAATAAAGGTCAGAGGTCAAGGCACTTCCAAGAACATGTCCAATCTGGTACTAACATTTAGGTCTTCAGATTACAATTTGCATTTCTTTCCCTGTCATGCTACCTGAGGTGAATCATAAAGGTTCCTCTCAAAGATTCTCAAAACTCAAAGAGATCTTCCTAAATCCTACAGGTTGCCCAGAAGCATGCCTAAAGTTGTACTTCTTAAAGCATGTCCCAGTACCAGAAGTTTCAGTATCACCTGAGAACCTGGTAGAAAATTCTTTGGCCTCATCCTATTCCAGACATGCTAAATCAGAAACTGAAGGGATGTGGCCCAGGAGTCTGTGTTTTAGCAAGCACTCCAGGGGATCCTGATACAGTCAAGGTTGAGAACTAGTGGTGTAGGAAAGCCCTATCTTTTCATATTTCTGCATACATGGCTCAATAAGACCTTCCTAAATCCTAGGTCAGTGCTTCTTATACTTTAATGTGTATATAAGTCACCTGGGGAACTTATTGAATTGCAGATTCTGATTCAGTAACTCAAGGACACAGATGGAAATTCTGCATTTCTGACAAGCTTTCAGGTAATGCCCAGACTGCTCCTTTGTGGAAGGCACTTTGAAAAGAAAAGCCCTAGATCACTTCAGAAGAGATGAGCCTCATGAGAGGTCCACATTACTACACATTTTCCAGGTGAGCCTCTGGGAGCATCTGTCCGACAAGAATCATCTGATGTTAATGTACAGTATGCTGCTCTATAAAATAAAAGTAAAGACAGGAAAGCTCACAGGGGCTTGCCAACTCCCAAGAATTTGCTTGGGACAAGCCTGCTGAAAAGTTCTAAAGCAGATGATGGCCATGAGGTCAGGACTTGCTAGGAACAAGAGCCCAAGCTGATTTTTTCTGACACCATCCTTCCTAAGTCCCCAACCCTCAATGCTTGCTCCTTAGATCAAATTGAATGGGAAGAGTCCAAGGCAGTCTCAAGTGAAGAAGGGAGGAAAAAAGAAGGGGACATAAAGAAAGAGAAGTCTATGCTATTAAATGTTACTAGCTCAGTGATATGCCAGTAAACATTTACAAACTGCCTTGCCAAGAAAAAATAATAATTGCAGAATTTGCCAAAGTTTCCCTGGTGTAAAACTTCCACCCTCATTGATTACAAATTTTCCAGGTGAGATTACTGAACATGGAATTTAGGAAGAGATGCAAATAACTTGAGAGATCCAGCACATTCCTACCTCCTCATCCCTTTTCCATTTTGGCTACCAATTCCTTTTCCCCATGTTGGCCTCCACCTTATGCCTCAATTGGCCCCACCCTGGGCACCTACTCCCTTGAACCACAAGGGTCTAATGCAGTCTCTGGCATCAGGGAGATCTCATTACTCTAGTTTAGTGTCATGTGCCACCTACCAAAGTGTCAGTGCCACTGTCTCCATAGCCACCCAGTTGGAAGGAAAGGTCACATTCCACTAGGTTAGCAGGGGGCTGTGATCTAAAGCGGGAAGCAACAGCCAAGAAACAAGCAGTTCGTGCAAACTTAATAGCTTTGGATCCCTGAAAATGGCAGGAGACTTGCCAACACTAGCAAGATCTATCAAGCTGGAGGTGCAACAAGCTAGTACTAGTTGAGCACCCCTAATCTGCAAACTCGAGATCTAAAATGCATCATCATGAGGCCACCAATGGAACATTCCACTACTGACCTCATATAACAGGGCACAGTCAAAATACAGGTGCACAAAAAATGTATGAAATTACCTTCAGGCTAGGTGCATAAGATATATATGAAAAGCAAATGAATTTCATGTGCTGACTTGGGTCTCATTCCTAAGATATCTCATTATGTAAATGCAAATATTCCAAAATCAGAAAAAATCCAAAATCAGTGACCCTTCTGGTACCAAGTGTTTCAGATACAGGATATTCAACCTGTATCTCCAAAATTAGCAGTGAAGTATCTGAAAAGTATCCTTTTCCATACAGGGACATGTATGGGAAAAAAGGATATAGAACACAGAAATAAGGATGACCCAATTTAGAGTATCAGCTCTGCTGCTTCTTAGAGGTATGTCCTTGGGCAAGTTGCTTAATCTCAGCTTCCTCATCTGTAAAATAGGAATAACAAACAGAACAGTTCCAAGATCAAAGATGACTGCTAATCTTAATGGTGGTTAACATCACCATGACCTATGTGTGGTGTTCACAGGCAGGTTCTCAGAAGAGAGGCATGGCAGTAACTTAGCTGGCTATTCAATGGTGCCTCCAAAGGAGAGATGAGAAGATTCTGAAGAAAAGGCTGAAGCCTTCTTTTTACGCATCCTAAGTCCAAAGCAGCCTCTCAACTTTCTAGCCTCCTGCCTTTTGAAGGCAACATCTGGCCTCATGCTACTTCTGATGCCACCTAAGCTGCTCATTATTCTTTTTCCACTCTTCTCTACCTGCAGAATTGCTCCTTATCCTTTGAGGTTCTGCTTATGTCACTTCCTTGATGGTGGTGATGAGGCATCTGGCTAACATCTAGAGATTTTTAAGAAGTGTCTACTATGTGATAAGCACTGTGCTAGGCCTTGAAGCTACAAAAGCAGTTACAAGAGTATTTGCCATCTGCTCACTGTATCATGGGAGAATTGAAAAGAAAAACAGTCATTTCAAGAAAATGAAAAGTTCAAGGTGTATCTAGGAAACTCTAACTGCTTTTCCTTCCAGCACAAAGCTAGACTCTATTTCCAAGCCTCCCCTACAGTCAGATGAGTTGCATGCCTGACATGTAACTTATGGAATATTGGTAGAAGAGACATACCCCATTTGTGGGACTTCCCACAAATACCTATATAATTTTCCACACTCTCTCTTTCACCATCCAGCAGCTGAATGGACCGGGTTCCAAATACCCAGAGGAGGGCAGAGCCACAAGATTGAAGGATCTTGGGTTTCTGAGTCACAACTTGAAAGAAAGTTGGCTTATAAGAAACCTTGTTGGAATGTTCCCTGAACAGTGGATATAATTTTTATTGTGTAAGCCAATGAGAGTTGAGGTACTCATGATAGCAGCTGGCATACCCTGGCTATATGGTAACTATGGGACCCAAGAGGGCCTTTTCTCAACTAGCCTTATAAGGCTCCAAGCATGAGGACCAAACATGATTAGTAGGTGCTGGGAGTGTAGCTCAGTGGTAGAACACATGCTCAGCCCTCACAGGCCCTGAATTCCATTCTTAGGGTGTGCATGCTCACACACAATCAGCAATGTAAAACCCTCTCCACAGTATAAAACCTCACCATGCAAATAAAGTGCTGTCAATATTCTCAAGACAATAGGGTATCTTGAAATCTCACAAGAATACACAGAATTCAAGTTGTTCTTGATGAATTGATTATTGAGGGATAAACTGTCAAACATTTGGCTTTTGTCTTGATTTTTAAATGAGCTTTTATAGTACATAATATCTGCAGGTATTTTTCTATCTACATCATTTTCTGTTGCTCATTATGTTTACATTTGTCTAAGCTATCATTTTGACAGGAACCAGAATAAAATTTCCCTCTAATCATGGTTTTTCCTGCTCACTGTTGTTATGAAAAGTCCTGCAGTTCTAAAATATAATCATTACCATGGAGTTGATTTTTCTAATATAGTAGACCATGGCCCAATTTATCCCGATTATAAATTGGGGGACTTTTTTGGAGAAATAAAATTAATACAATGTCCAAAATAGCTATTATTTCATAAATGATGGTAACAAATACCAGAAGAAACTGACTTGCAAGGTTCTGAACAATGTCTCTGCACCCTGGCAAACCCCACCTTCCAATGGATATTACCAGCGAAATTTATGCATATAAGTAGAAAATCATTTGGACAATATTTTGTAGTATAGGTTGAGCAAAACTAATCTGAAAATCCAAAATCTGAAATGCTTCAAAATCCAAAACTTTTTGAGTACCAATTTGATGCCCTAAGTGGAAAATTCCATACCTGTCCTCATGTGAAGGATTGCAGTCAAAATGTAGGCACACTCTAAATATTACATGAAACATAAAGGAATTTTATGTTTAGACTTGGGTCCCATCCCTAAGATATCTCATTATATATATTCAAACATTCCAAAATCAGAAAATCAGGAAAAAAAATCATAAATCAAACCCTTCTGGTTGCAAGCACTTCAGATAAGGAATATTCCATCTGCATTCATAGCTAGGGAGTATCTACAAAGAAAGTTTCTAACACAGTGTTCCTCCCCACAACCAAAAAAATAAAAATAGCTAATCATAAGACTTTTCTGGGCTACTTATTTAAAATCCAGATTCCTTGGCCTTCCCCAGCTGCACTGTCTCAGACTCTCTGGAGAAGGGCCCTAGAATCTCTATTTTCAGCATAGATACAAGGTAATGTTGCTGGCATTACTGGCCCATAGAATTACTTCACATTTGGAATGTGAAGGCTCTGCCACATCTAGATTCAATTTTCACTTAGAAAATTTTCAAAGAATCACTATTTATCTCTAAATGGTAGAATTCAAACTGAATTTATTGTTTCTTCTTTCTCTCTTCTGTATGTTTTCCTCAATGAACGTGGATGACTTTTATCATTAGAAGATATTCTAGAAAGAAAAACAGCTCTTCACTGAGGTCTAAATGTTTTTGTAGGGAGGGGAATACATGCTACATTTTATTTGTAGGATTTGTATGGGTGCCTTTTTTTTAAATTTTTTCTAGTTGTAGATGGACACAATGTCTTTATTTTTTTTTATTGCTTTTGTATGTGGTGCTGAGGATCGAACCCAGGGCCTCACGCATGCGAGGCAAGCGCTCTACCGCTGAGCTACAATCCCAGCCCCTGTATGGGTGCCTTTTTTAAACATAATTCCTGGCAACATAGACTTGTCCAAGTCCAAATAAGAAAGTATGTTTTTTGGGACTAGGGTTGTAGCTCAGTGGCAGAGTACTTGCCTATGTGAGGCCACATGTGAGGCCCTGGGTTCAATCCTCAGCACCACATAACAATAATAAAGTAAGTTGGGTGCGGTGGCTCAAGCCTGTAATCCCAGCACTTTGGGAGGCTGAGACTAGAGAATCATGAGTTCAAAGCCAGCCTCAGCAACAGCGAGGTGCTAAGCAACTCAGTGAGACTCTGTCTCTACATAAAACACAAAATAGGGCTGGGGATGTGGCTCAGTGGTTGAGTGTCCCTGAGTTCAATCCTTGGTACCAAATAATAATAATAATAATAATAATAATAATGATAGTATTGTGTCCATCTACAACTTTAAAAACAAATTTTAAAAAAGAAAGTATGTTTTGTTTTGTTTTGTTTTGTTTTTGGTACTGGAGAATGAACCGTGGAGCACTCTACCACTGAGCTATACCTGACCCAGCCCTTTTCATTTTTTCAAATAAGGTCTCACTAAGTTGCCAGTGCTGGCTTCAAACTTGCAATACTCTTGCCTCAGACCTTCAACTTCCTAGGATTACAGGTGTATACCATTATATCAAGCTCAGTAAATATAATTTTTAATCATGGCCCAGCAATTAGTTTAGTAAATTGCTTTTGTAAATTTACTGACTCTTCTGTGATTCATTTTCTGTAGTCAAATGGCGTAATGAACATGTACAATTCTGTTTTCTGGCATTTTTAGGACTTCTTTTCTTTGTAGCACTAAACTACCAAAGTTACAAATTCTAAAACATTCTTTAAAATAAGAGAAACCTTCAAGTTCCTAAAGTTGTTTCATCAGTGTAATTTTTCTACAGCTCTCAAAGTGGTCTTATGTCTTTTCAACATAGGTATTTTGGTTTCTTGCCAGAAAGTGACTTACTAAAAAGAGAACAGGAGGGAAAAAAAGCAGCAAAAGACCAAGGAATGAACTGGAGGGGAGAAGGGAGAACATATGTTCATACAGAAATCTCAGGAAATAACATCATTACATAACTAGTTCCCAAAACTAATAAACAATTTAGGCTATCAGAGAGAACAGTATGGAGAAAGAGCAAAAATAAAAGGCCAAATTATCATGCATTTCTTGTCATCACAGCAAGTAAATTACACCAGACAATGGTTTGGGCCTATTTGTCACAAAGGGTACCACAATTTTCCTTATGACTCTTTGGCTGTAACTTTCCTTAAAAACAATTTTCAAAGGATGTGAGAAGGGAGGCCCTTCTAATTTAAAGAGAAAACAAAAACCACAGTAAATGCACACATAAAGTTCTTACTTCTTCCTCTCAGAGCCTAATATCCTAAACAAATCTTTAAAGTACTGCGGGACGCGGACCACCACGTTCTCGGAGGGGCTGATGTCTTTCAGGTGGGGATACAGTCTGACATCAATGACCTTCTTGATGTAGCCCAGCCAGTCAAACTGGGGAGAGAGGGGGGAAAAAAAGAGCAAGGAAACCTTTGTAAATTAGGCAGCAAGTAACAAGAAAGGCAAATAGTGTAGGCTGAGCATAATCCATTCCTCAAAATCATATACAAAATAATTAAAGACACAACTGCTTATCATTTACTTATCTAGAAGATAAAGTGTTGATCATTACCATTCCAACCTGTGGTCTTAATCACAGATGAATTCTGCCTTCTGTACTGGGTACAAATGGACAACACACTCATGCAGTAATGCACATGCGCTCAAGCATGCTCCCTAGCTTCTCTGGCCCTCCTCTACTTCCTGAACTCTCCCTCCTTCATCTCTCTCCATACTGCTTTGTCATCACCCTGGACTCTTCTTCTAGTCTATGCTTCATTCCTCCCATGTCTTCTCCTTATCTCCCTCACTTCCTTCCCTCCTCCTGTATGCCATACTCCCTCCCCACCCCCCTCTCTCTCTGTAGTCTCCCCGCTCCTTAGACACACAGATACAAACACCTCAGTACATTTTCTGGTCACCACCCCAGTACAGACTTTCTTAACACAGGAGGAAACAAACTGCAACAGGAAGTAACCCACCTCCATTTTTCAGAGCATCACCATTTCACTAAAACACTGCCCAATGTTTTAGACTGACTCTCCTAAAAGTAATTCATTAACTTTGTCTCCCTTATTTGCTTCCATTGTTGAAATGCAAAACTAGTTACTCATCTGCCTGGTGTCCAGCCCCCAAGTTTCTCTCCTCAGTTAGGGGTGGTCACATGACCCAATCCTATTCAATAAGAAATAAAGGGAAGACGTCTGAGGGATATTCTGGGAAGAATTTTTTGCTCTCCTTGATAAAAGAGAAGTCAAATGTGACCATCACTGGCCCTTCCTCCTTCTTCTGGCCTGATGGAAGACATGATATATGGAACTGTAGTAGCCATTTTGTAACCATGAGTCATTAAACATGAAGTCAAAATGTATGTACAGTATGGAGAGTGAAATAGAAAGAACTTGGGTCTTTAGCAATGCTATTAACTTGAACTAACACCAACTACTACCAATGTCTTGAGTTATGTCATGTAAGAAAATGGGCTTTAAATTCTAAGCCACTGTTGGAAATATTTTCTGTTCCCTAAAACAGAAAGCATCCCAATACATACATGAGGGATATTTTAAGTGATGGTTGGCAAAGATGATAATAACCAAAAAGACTGATGGAAGGTTTTACAAGGCAAAAATGTACACACACAATGAAATATAATCACTTGTAAAATGACTGGTTAAAAGAAAATTGCCTGGATAGTTGTCACCAACCTGGGGAATCATGGCACTCAGTTCAGAAATGTTCATTTTGTTGTACATGGCCTCACTGGTTCGGTTTTCATGTGGAATCATTATCTGTCAGAAAGACACTAGTTATTTTTTTTCCAAATAAACCATTTATTACTGCATGACTACTTTCTACATATGCCAAAACATCTGTATAGTATTATTAAGTTTTTCAAGATTTTGGTATAGTGCCCAGCTGAGAGGAAAAAAATAAAAAGACAACATCTTAGGCAGGATTAAGAAAATTAAAAGAAACTTACAGCCCTTTTCATGTAAAATATTGCCCCTAGTGCAAAAACAACTTCTCTGAATCTCCTCTTCCTCTAAAATTTGGAGGAACATAATCCATTGTTGGCTTAGTTTGGGCAGCCAAACTGAAGTTGAACAGCTGAGACAAACATTCCAATTTTACCTGTCTCTAGATAATGATCTCCAGTATTTTATGAGCCAGAGACCATCATTTTATCTCTAGGGACAAATTTTCACTGACAAACACTAGGCTGTCTGGATACGACTGCTACCCATGATCATTTTGTCAGGAACTCCTTCCCATATTTTCTCTTATTTCTTTGGTCTTGAGATTCCCTTAGCCCCTCTGCTAGGATATGGATTCAGTCACCACCCAGACATTTCCAAACCTGCATCTGTGGACTTGACTCTCCATACTCTTTCCACACCCAATACTCATGCTCTTGGCCATTTGGCCAACACCAAATCTAAGCTTTTACCCTCTAATATGTTTAACTCATGTAAGAACAGCAGCAATGATTGCCTTCTTCAGGGGACTTCTATTGACAGAACCATACCCACCCCTGAATCACATCATGATTTTGTTTTAAGGCCTTCTCTTTTTTAAAAAAAAAAAAATCATCTTCTTGGTCCTGGGGATTGAACCCAGTGGTGCTCTGACACTGAGATACATCTCCTGTTCTTTTTATTTTTTATTTCTTTGCTTTTGGTGTTTGAGATTAAACTCAGGAGTGCTCTGTCACTGAGCTACATCCCTAGTACTTTTTATTTTAAGACAAAGTCTTAATAAGTTGCTGAGGTTGGCCTCCAACTTGCAATTCTCCTGCCTCAGCATCCCAGGTCACTGGCGTTACAGATGGGCACCACCCATGTCCCATGCTTTAAGGCTTTCTATCATTTAATTCCCTTGCATGACACACAACTCTCCTACCCTTGCATTCCCCATCCACTGTTACTCCTCCATGGTTTGGACTATGATTCAAGATTTTGCACAAGATTTATTTTCTCTAACAATCCTATTCAATTAAACTCTACTTGGTTTTGATCATAAGGGCTACTCCATCAACAAGTCCTCTCCTAGTGCACAGTCTCTCTATCTGGGATTAGGTAAACGTACTCCTCCTTTTTTGTTTTGTTTCTGTGGTGCTGGGGATGGAATCCAGGGCCTCATGCATGCTAGGTAAGCACTCTACCACTGAGCCATATCCTCAGCCCCTGAATGCACACTTTCATGGCCGCTTTACAAGGATTTCTTTTGGCTTGACTGGGCTGTCCTACCTTCCCAGTCTCACAAGTTTCCCTAAGAGTGTGTATCCCACTAACGTTGAGTGGATCTAGTGACCTGAAGCATAGGGGAAGGAGGGAAGCATTCCTAATGGGCCAAAAACCCACACACCATGGATTTTTTAAGGCAAAATCATAGAGGGCTGAGTGGAAGATGGTTGCCCTTTCTGTTCTAAATGCTCTGGTGCCTTTAGCTTCTCTCTCCTTCCCTTCCACAGGAGAGACTACATGTACCTTCCAGCTCCATGGCTGTATGTAAATCATTGCCTCTGAAAATGTTCACATTCTCTTTCATCCATGCCTCCTCCTCCTGCCTCAACTCAGGCTCACAACCCCAGGTTGGAGCCCTCTGGCCTCAGAGCTGTTTTCAACTCTATGCCAGCTACTCCCATCCCCATAACAGATTTGTCACTTAATTGAGCCTCTTGATAATTCCAGTCTTGTCTCAGAGCAGCTGTTTTTATTTCCCTTCTTGGTCCAACTCCCTGGCCTTCCCTATTTTATCAGAGATTCAGTCCAAAGCAGATCTCTGGGCCTCCTATGTCCCTGAGAAGGGAATCCAGACAGCCTATATACATAGCTTAGAGGAACAGTTGTGGACTTCAAAATACCTGTGGCAGTATTCACAGTATTCAGAGGTGACATGCAGGCATGATCTTTTGTATTTCAAGTAGGAGTTGGGAGAGAGGTGAATGTGAGCATCATCACAAGAAGAGGACTTCATTCTCCCCTGACCTTCATTCTTCATCTCTACTCTATACCTCAACATACCACCATTACCCTTGCCAAACATGAAACCAATAAACATTTAGACTCTTCTTTGCCTCAGGTTTTTTACCAAGGTCCATAATAAAAAACTACAAACCGGGGCTGGGATTGTGGTTCAGTGGTAGAGCGCTTGCCTCCCATGTGTGAGGCACTGGGTTCGATCCTTAGCACCACATAAAAATAAATAAATAAAGATATTATGTCCATCTACAACTAGAAAAAAATTTAAAAAAACTACAAACCCATATGTAAAAGTTTCTTCATACAAGTTTATTTGTTTTTACTACAATGTTTCTCCACAAGCAGATATCACTATATTTCTTTTGTCCAAACCCGTGAACATAAAGGGCTTTTATACTTTGGTTCTTCTAGAAACTGGTTATTTTACAAACATAGAAAATCATTTAAGATTTGTCATTATTCTCCTATGAGTTTGTTTTCATGCTGTTTTGTCTCTATCCTGAGACTGAAAGAATTTAGGAGACCTGGTCAGAACAAGTTTATGGCACAATGACATTAATTGGTAGACAGACTTCTCTGAGCCCAGATCTTGTATCAGACTTACTCAGTAAAAATGGCATGAAAAGTGTAGGGGGTATAGGTATAGGAATGATAGTAAGATGAATTGGACTCTATTACCCTATGTGCATATATGATTATATGACCAGTGTAACTCTACATCATGAACAACCAGAAGAATGAGAAGTTATACTCCATTTATGTATGATGTGTCAAAATGCATTCTACTGCCATGTATAACTAATTAGAACAAATTTAAAAATTCTTTAAAAAATGAAACTCAAATCTCACCTCTATATCATATTCTAAGTTTAATTCAAAATAGATCAAAGATATAAATGTAAGAACTAACATTCAAAATTTTCCAAGGGAAAATAAAGGAGAATAATCTTAGTCCAAAATAAAAGCAGATTGGATTAAAAGTGTCATTCTAGAGTTGGGGGTTAATAGTATGCATGAGGCCCTGGGTTCAATCCCCAGCATACACACAAAAAATAACCTCCCATTCATTTGAATCAATAAAGAGTTATTAAACATCTATATTCTATCCAGCTCACACAAAAAGTTCTCTAGGAAAACTGTCCAGTCTTTTTGCTGCTATTCTCTGGCCACAGCTGAGCAACACATAGACATTGAATTTTCTTTTGGTACCAGGGATTGATCTCAGGGGTACTTGACCACTGAGCCACATCTCCAGCCCTATTTTGTATTTTATTTAGAGACAGGGTCTCACTGAGTTGCTTAGGGCCTCGCTATTGCTGAGGCTGACTTTGAACTCACAATCCTCCTGTCTCAGCCTCCCAAGCTGCTGAGATTAGAGGTGTGCGCCACCACACTCAGTCATTGAATGGGAGTGGAAAGAATGAAGAGCTCTTCTTCTTGTCATGGTTCTTCTTATTACAACTTCCCAGAGGGGATACTGTTAGTTCTACTTTGGACCCAAAGAGCAATGACACAGAAGGCTGTTACTTGATTGCAGTTTATATTTTCATTCAAGATATAATGACTTTAATATAAGGAAAAGGACATGAATAAAAGATTTTCATTTAATACTCACCTCAGCTATCTTAATTTCTAATCTAAGCACCGACTTCATGTCATGCTCTGCGCGGGAGCTGTTAGCTCCTAAAAGCACGGCAGTGTCCACCATGAACCTATAAAGGGCATCTCGATACTGTAAGAGATAAAGAAGCAAATGACAATGACAACAGCCTAGTAGGAAATATGTTTCAGAAAATGTTTCAGAAATATGTTTCAGAAAAGCAGGACTAGCAGGTCCTTCATTTTCACTCTCTGCTCAAACTATGGTACACACATTATATAACAACAGCCACCCACCTACCACTTTGGGAGAAAAAAAAAGTGATAGGTTTGTGAGACTATTTCCATGACAGACAGAGATACCTAGCCATCAAGCATCAAGAGAACTAGGTTTACAGTAACTGGCAATATTATGGATACATGAAAGATCTCCAAATGAGCCCAGAATAGAAAGTTAATGCTCAAGTATCCTCTTTTCACGCAAGTAAAGCTTTAATAAATTAAAGGGAAACAACTGTTTCCAAAAACAGGAGGACTGATCCATAAACACTGGTGGGAAGTGTGATTTATTCTCTTCCTGCTCAATTTATCCACCTTCATACTAAGAAATGAAAGATGACTGCAGTTATTAAGGTCCTGTCTTTTCACTTTTATACAATTTCCAAAATGTTCCCCATGCATCGGGGGAAAAAGATGGGAGAGAAGGGAGAAATGATAGAGAGAAACCTAGCAAATAGCAAATATGGAATTTCCTCCCTAATGTGTACCTGGACTGTATATGATCTCAGGCCCTATGCAGTGCTTGGCACATAGTGAGTCATCAATAAAAACAATTGTAAGAAGGTTTTGCAAGCAGTCTTAATGAGAAACAATGTTTTGCCATTCTCAATTCAATTCAGAAAAAATTCAAACTACTTAACATATACACAAGGTGACTTGCTAGGCAGTCTGTGGGAAAAGGAAATGCAGATGAAAAATGAATAATGTTTGAGTCTGGTTCTCAAACAATGTGTGATCCAGTGAGGATGATAAACATGTCATTACTAACCACAACATTAGTGGGACAAAAGAAATTTCTTAATAATGTTTCATGTTTGAAAACTCAAGAACTGGAGACGGATTATTACCTGGATGATTTGGGATTTAAAATTCGAGGGATACAGGTTTGGAGCAATGAGGAGGACAAGTTGCTTTGGTTGAGGGAAAAACAAAAGTAGGTAAGTCAGGAAGGAAAGGTGGGTTAGGATCAACCAAGAAGGAGCCTTGAACCCCTTCAAAGGAATTTAGAGCCTATTTCCAAAGCAAAGATATTGTGGGAGCAGTGCTGTAATAACAGAGCTTGTCCAGTGGTGCTAAGAAATCAGTGGAAAGAAGAGGAGGAGGGACCGGTTAAAAGGCTGCATTCTGTAGACAAGCAAAGGTAAACAAGAATCAGACTCAGGGCAATAAGGATAGAAAGGAAAGACCAAGTGGCTAGAAGAGATATTTTGAAGGTGGAATTACTTGGACTTGACTTCTTGTTTATAGAGGGAAGAGATGATTTCAAGCCTGGTTGCTGAGAACCCAGCAAAAACAGAGGTACTCACAAATTGGTAAATGCGCATTCTATCTATTTTGTAACAGGACAATTTGCTAATCTCCTTTAATGAATGTCTTCAGCCAGAAAGCTAACTAAAGTCTTGGCTAGTTTCCCGCCCTCCAGAGTCTTCTCCAGAGAGAGGTTAGTACCAGTTCAGATCCAGGAGATAAAGGTCTGAAGCTCTTTGAGAAGTTTGATAAAGTTTCCAAAATGAATTAAAAGGGACGGAAATGGATCAGCTCTTTCCAACCTCCAGGAATCTATTAGGTTTCCCAGACAGGACAAGAAGTCTAACCTCATTGATCCTTTCTGTTCCTATAACCCTCTACTAACCTGGGGCCCCTGTTGAAACTACAGATTCCCAGACTCCACCTCAACTCTACTAAATCAGATTCTCTACAGCTTGACACATAATAGAAGCTTCTCAAGTGATTCTTACATAGTACAATATGAGAACCATTGGTCTCCCAGGTGTCTGTCCCCATACTTCACTTCTCCAGTGCATACTCTGCACTTCTGAGGAAGTGCAAGCTTGTTTCTTGGTTATGTCATTTGTGTGTGCTGTCTCGCTGGCTAGATCATGAGGGCACTGAGCAGTGAGATTTGTAAACCCTGGTATCCAGGCTTCTAGAAAATGGGTGGAATTTATCTGCCTGAATAAAAGGCCTTGGCCTCCTGTGTTGGGGAGAAAAAATGGTAGTGAATAGCAGTACTACTTATTTCTGATGATGAAGCAGGAATCTTAGAACAAATGGTAAATCTGACAGCAGCTTCACAAGGTTGAATATGAGCAAAACTTACTGATTTGGCTTCTGTACTGTTGTCAAGGTAGTCTTCCCTCACAGCTAGGGAGAGTGTTGCTTGGTCCAGCTGTTAAAACAAAAACAGAAAGCATTCTGCTGGCACTGTAGACTCTATACACCATGTTAACAATAGTCATGCGATCATCTCATTGCAGCCATATTTTGAGCTTGTGTCTCCATTACAAAAAGAATTCATTCCACTCAGAGCTACATGAAAATAGGCACTTCGGTAATGGCGGATCTTAAGTATCAGAGACCTTCTACTGCTTTCCTGATTCATGGTCTGTAATCCTTTTGAGTTTCTATCAAAACTGAATAGCACCAAAGCTATTTGAGTTAGAATAGATCTTAGAGATTATCTGCTTTCCCCTCTTATTTGATGTGGGAGGACAAAAGCCAAAGAACTGATGTGACTTTCCCAAGGTAACATGATTTGGCAGAGCTCACGATAAAATTGTCTTCTGTTATCAGATCTATTATCCTCATTACTGCAGTAATTTGCAAATGCCAATGTAGATGGAGTTGATCAATCAGACTTTCCACTTCCCTACCTCTAAAATATTTTTTCCTGAAGGAATCAAATAATAATTTTGAGAAATCTTTGCAAATTTTAGAACCTCTCTGCAAAGTTAAGGATAGATAACAAAAATACAATACTCAGACACGTAAATAAGTAGAATTATTATGATAAAGTATAATATAAATTCTTGAAATAAAACTTATAGCACCACAAATCCAGTCAAAAAAAGAACAGTCTTTTTAAAGTACATGCTATAAAAACTGGATATCCATATGCAAAACAAGTGAACCTTGCACTATGCCTCATACTTTGTACAAAAAATTACCTGAAAATGTAAAACCTAAAACTGTAACAATGAAATCATGATACATAAAAGAAAAGTTAATAAATTAGAATTCAATATTAAAAAGTTTTGCTCTGTGAAAGACAAGCCATAGAATGGGTAAATATTTTAAAATAATATGTATGTCGAAAGACGTGTATCCATAGCCTATAAAGGCTTCTCAAAACTCAACAATAAGAGAACAACTCAATTTAAAAGTAGGCAACATTTCTGAACACACTTCACCAAGGAAGATAATGCAGATTGAAAATATGCTCAATATCATTAGTCATTAGGAAAATGTAAATTAAGCCCGCAATAAAACACCACCACACCTCTGTTAAAATGTAAAATAAATCTGATGAGTGTTGGGGAGGATGTGGAAAAACTGGATCACTCATACATTGCTAGTGGGAATGCAAAGTTGCCCAGCTAACTTCAGAGGAAATCAGCTTGAGTTTCTTATAAAGTTAGACAGACATTTACATATGACCCACCAATCCCACTCCTAGGTATTTACTGAAAAGAATGAAAACTTGTGCCCCCAAACCTCTATGTAATTGTATTCTTAATCATCAAAAACTGGAAACAAACCAAATGCCCTTCAACCTGTGAATGAATAAACTATGAAACACAATGAAATAATACCCAGCAATCACAAGGAATGGACTGCTGATACATGCAAAAACATGGGTACATTTCACTTACATTCTAAAAGAAAAAAGCAAAACTGTGGGAACAGAGAACAGAATGGAGGTCACCAAGATTTCAGGATGGGGAAAGGGGTTGACTACAAAAGGACAACAGGCAGTTTGGGGGGTGATGGGGCTACTCTAGGTATTGATTCTATGCATTGATCAAAACTTACATATACATCACAAAAACTAGATTTGACTGTATATAAACTTAACTTTAAAAAAGCTTCCAGACACTTCTATAAATCCTATGGCTTATTTTTCCTTGAATATCAGCAAATGACTAAAGACTAAATAAAATGGATCTCAACCACAATAAACTGTCCCTATTTAAATCTCATTCACACATTAAAAAGTTAAGCCAAATTAGCAAGATTTAAAATCTACATAATTTAACTCAAAAATTAGTAGCATCTGAATAAAAATTGAATCCTACATGCCAATATCATTATTTTACATAACTTTAAATTGTTCTGATCCATCTCCCTCTAGTTTCTTCTCTCTTATTATAATCTCAAATATTTTACTCTCTTTTATATATATGAAGTCTGAATAAGATTATAGTTTTCCATAAAATACTTCCTTCACAAGAAACAAATTTTACAAAGGCCAAGCTAAGAGTTAGTGATATTATGAAAAATTCAAGGAAAAATATTGCTATTGGGTCATTTCTTGTGGGGAGAGGTGCTTTGAAAACATCCATCTTGTCTGTGTATTGCAAAAATCATCAAATTATTTTTTTCAACCTTCTTCTCTAATTGGCCTAAAATAACAAAGTCACAAACCGGTCTAGCTTCTTCCTGCTGCAATTCCCAAAATACCACTGTTTCTTCCAAAAATTAAGTAAGACAGGATCATGAAACAAAATATTTTGATTAGGATGCTTTGGCTTTCAATTAAATTTGGACCACTTGGAGACTCTTGTGAGCTTCAGTCTCACAGGAAAAGAAACTGTAGATAATATCAAGAAAGTCAAAGTTTCCTCTCATGAAATGAAGATAAACCCACTTATTGTAAAAGTTTAGATAATTTAAGTGAGGCTACCAGATCTTTTATAAACCCTTAGATTATTAGGGCTTCTAGGGACCATTTTAAATACACCAACAGATTGAATAAGATCAGTCAACTAAATTTCATTAGAAACAACCTCTTGAGGCAAAAGACTTTCTCAAGAAGCCAACATCAGGACACTGTGTTATTTGAACTTTTTTAAATCTTTACATTTATGACTAATCTGAATACTGAGAGTAGAAAATAAAGCTGATACACTACGCTGAAAATACGAATTTTCTCAAATAATAATAAACTTTGTGTTAGGTGACAGAGTAATAATACAATAACATTTAACAAATTATAATGTAGGAAAAGGAAAGACAAAAAATTAGAAAAACCTTATTTCCAATATAATCACTTTCCCATCATGAATCTTGCTGAGCCAAAAATAAAATGCAAGCCACTCAGTGAGAATGACTTTAATTTGTTGCTTTATACTAGGACAATCCTAGCCTTCCAAATACTCTTTGGGGATCACATATACAGTTTTTAAGTCTTGTATTTTCCCTTGAATCATTATTCTTGATATCTCCTGGCATAAATTAAACCTAAACACATGCAGCAAAATAATGTTTCAGGGCACTCAATTCTGTTATTTCTTGTATTTTTGTGTTTCCTTTCTCCCACTTAAGCTTGTAGCAAATCCTGTGCCATCTTGTCACAAGGGAGCTTTGCCAAGGGTCATTGTGTGGGCCAAACTGTACATCCTTGAGATGGGGATATATCTGTCCATTGGAAACAGTGTTTTTTTCTTCACTGAGAGGTACCATATGCTCACCCAACAGGATGCTCATGGTGCTGTTCCTGCCCAGAAAGAGACCTTTTTCTTATCCCTGTGGATTTGTGGTAATAGAGAAGCTAAGAACACTGGGGAAAATATAACTTGATGAAAAAATAAGCCTAAATGCACTGGGGGAGGAGAGTTAGAGGTAAGGGAGGTTTCTCCTAAAGCAGAAGGAGATTCTCCCAAGCTGAAAAAGAAGTCAGTGGTTCTTGTGAGCAGAGGGAACCAGTTGGTGTCCCCTAGAACATAGCAATATCTGACAGGGATAAGAGACCCAGGACCACAGAATCAGAGAAGCTCATCTGAAGGGGCCATATGGGCTCCAGAGTAAATTTCTTCTCAGATCATTAATGTCTGACTGGTGAGTCTTCCCATGTCCTAGAAGAAAGTTAAGAAATGAGGTAATTATGAGGTGGTAAAGAGTGCCTAGACTGAGGTTTAGTTTTCCAGCAAAAAGGTGGAGTAGAAGCTCATGATCAGATTAGGTTGAAATTCCACAACCATATTTGAGATCTGACAGGCATGTCAAGTACAAAAAATGAGAAGAATCTTTTAATGGTCCTGGATCATGCTTCAAGAGAAAGGAATCTTTTGTCATGAGAGACACTGTGGACTAATATCGATGGTGGAAACTGGCAAACTTCAAGTCTTTTAAACTTCACAGCAACAGTGCAAAGTAAATTCTAATTTAGTCTTCTTTACACTTTGAGAAAGGGAGACTCAGAGAGGTGAAACAATTTGTACAAGGATATTCAGTGCGTAAATTGCAAAGTTAACCTGAGAACCTCAATCTCCTCACCACCAAAGTTTACTATTTCCACCATACCCAGGGTCTTCAGTGTTCCACAGAATCTAAAAGGAGTTCACTCAGTAGCTCCAAATGTTCGTTTAATGAGATTTTGTTTTTTATAGTTTTAACTACTTTTGAAACTAATAAAAAGCAACACACAAATTCTACAATTTGGGCAGCCACAAATACATTGACTGTGGTCAGATACATTGGGTTTCATTCAGATCTCAGAATAAAGCTTCCTCTACCATCTCTAGATACAAATTTGCACTTCCTGCAACTGTATCAAGGTTAGGAAGATTGTAGATCTATTTTGTTTGGGGAAGGTAGTTAATTCAGATGGGTGAATATTCATTCATAAAATGGCACAGAGACAGAATTAAAGCAAATGTGTGCTGTGTTCAAATGACAAGCAATGTTCAAACACTTCCATTTAGAACAAGCGGCCGTCTTGGCAAAGAAGAGCAGTAATAAGTACATGAGTGCCTCCTTACATTTGGGAAGTATCTATTACTGACAGTTTAGTGTTTTTAGGATCCATGTAATTGAATATTAAGTGCACAAGGCAAGCTTTAAACATGTTTCTCAATTCCCCATATTTTCTGTAAGCTAGTACTAAAACAAGAGGCTTAATGAGATTCAAGTTCATTTTTTTTTTCTTTTCTTTCACTTTTGGCATATCATCAGAGATGAAGAGCACATCATACTGCTATCAGGAGGGACATAATATCTGGTTGTCCTATGTTTAATAATGCTACCATTGATATTTGGGTTTAGGTGATATCAGTCTGATCTCTCTGTCATGAATGTCCCAAACTGTCACCTAATGGTTTTAGCAGCTATTGATGACAGTTGTCTGGATCCATTCTTTTATTTTATTTTTTAAATGGTACCTTTCTAATTCTATTATTTCTCCTGAATTCTTAAGCTGTGATTCTCCTATAAACAAAAACTTAGTCTTATCAGCTATTAGGTTACCCTGAAATCAGTGGAATCCAGGATGTAGGAAGGTCTATAGGTCAAATAATCGAGTTTCTTCAACAAAAACATGTAGTTTTTAAAAAATGAGGGGAACTGCCACAGATAAAAATAGACATATCAATCAAATGTACATATGATTCTTATTTGGAACCCAAATCAAAGATCAAATGGTTTTCATTTGGGTTTTTTTAAAGACATATTTGAGGGCTGGGGATATAGCCCAGTGGTAAAGCACATGCCATAGCATCCTTGAGGTCCTGGGTTTGAACCCCAGCATTGCAAAATAAAATAAAATAAAACAAAATGGACATTCTTGAGACAATCAGGAAGATTAACAATAACCTATGCATTATATATAAAATTATAAAATTATGATTACTTTTGTGATTGTGATAAGTCTTTTCCATTAGATCATCACTGAAATATTTACAGTGCAATGATGTTACATTTTGGATTTGCTATAAAATGTTCCATTCCTTCTCCCCCTCAAAATAAGGGGCTTAGATAAGATAAGAATAGCAGAAAGTTGCAGGTATTGAAGCTGGATTGGTAGGTACATGGGAGTGTGTTTTTCATTTATTTTTATTTCTGTGCATATTATTTTCCATAATCAAGTCTTTAAAGAAATTATTTGTTTAGATGTAGATATCAGTGAAAAGAAAATGGTTACCATTTGCAATGATTTATCTGTGTGCTATTCAACATCTTCTATCACTCAACAGAATGTATCAACTTAAATTTCAAAGACAGTCTCTGGTTTACTTCATAATATCACTGAAAGTATTTGGAAAAATATCATAATAGTTCTGTAATTAAGGATGATAGTCTTAAAATATGTTTAAAAAAATGAACAACCTATCAACTTGGGACAGAGGTCCCTTGGATCACTACTATCATTTTATCTTGTGTAGCCCATCGTATCCAAATGGCATTACAAGATACCTCAATACCATGCTATCACCTCATCACCCAACACAGAAACACAGTTATCTCTGGAACTGAGAATTTCCATCTGAATAGGTGGGTATTCTTTCAATGACCAAAGATTTGTATTAAACTTTCAGTGTCTAAACTGGAATTCAGAAGGCTACAGGGTTTGGGCTAGCCCTCCATACAGCCAGGTATATTCACAGAGTTGAGTAGTTATGACAGAGACCAAATGGCTGGCAAAGCCTAAAATATGTACTCTCTGGCCCTTTACAGTAAAAAAGAAATCCACTCTGATCTAACTCAAAAGAGAGACTCCAGGATTTGAACTTTGGAAGACTGTCTTATATTAGATGAAGGTAATACACTCTAGAATTTATACTTCGAAGATTTGAATATTAACATACCATTAATAGTTTCTGGTTTGACAAAGGACAGAATTGCAGGGGGGTGGGGGGCGGGAATCAATGGTTCAATAACGTTATCAGTATTAGCCAAAGTAACTGTGGAAGTAAAAATTAAAAACCCAACAGTATCACAGCACAAAACAATTTGAAAATGTTATTTGAATTTTCACAAAACTCTTTCATAATGAATCTTCTGTTGTTGCTACTTTTCTAACAGCCTGCTGATTTTATCAATGTGATCTACCTTAGGGCCTATCCACCTGACCCACTCCTTTATGGAAGAGATGCTAACTTTTCCAACCAAAAAATGTAACCAGGTACTTAGAACAAGTTCTGGTTGATCTTTTGAAAGGAAGGAGAGGTTCAAATTGAACTAGACAATAAGAAAGTAAGTATGTAGGCAAGAAATACTAAACAAAGAGGGAACAAGGAATCATGGCATGTGGTCTCTGTCAGGGGAATGAGGAGGTGAGGGAAAGAGCAGAGTTTGGAAAGTCTTTCATGACAGCAGGAGCCCCACAACCCTTTTCCTACTGGAATTTAGAAGCCCCATTCGTGTCTAGAGTAGATATCTGAGTTTCATATCACAGAACACTTAAACTCACTTACAGGCTTCCTGAAAGGTTGACAAAAGTTGTCTGCTAATGATTTACATTCTGCAAATCTTTTACATTCTAATGTTCAATAGAATTTCATTAAGGCAGCATGAATTTCTTTCCCTAGGAAGGCAGCCTAAAAGGCTAATCTTGGTGTGAACAAAGAGTCCTTCCTGGCTATACCTTCAAAATGTGTTCATTGGATGCCTTGTCATCAGGGGACACATACAAACGAATGAACACAGAATTGCTGTATTGACCACGAAATGTTGCAAGTGTCTGCAGAAGGCTAAATTTTCTCTCTGACCAAACTCCTTCAGGACCAATATTAGCTTCAAGCACGGGCCAGCGGAAAGGTGAATGCCGCAGAATGTGGAGCAGTGGCTTGGCATCTGCTTTTTCGATGGCTTCTGAAAGGGATCAGATATTAAGGGAGAGTTAGAATTGAAAACTGGATTACCAAACTAAAATGCAAATGTATCTTCTCAAGAAAAAATGTCCATAAGGCCCCAACTTGAAAATTCAGTTGTTAGGGAAAGTGAGAGATGTAGCCTGGATTGAGCATAACCCAGAGACAGAACTCTAATTCATACTTCAGTGTAACTGTCTAAATGTGGTGTTACTACCAGGAAGTTGATGCATGAACCTGCTGGATATTCTCTACAATAGAAGATGGGTTTGTTACATTGACCCTGGTTAGATTTATAGTATTTGGTGGCACTAATGCATGACCCTGCTCAATAAAACCAATCACTCTGCAAGAAAGTGAACTAATGCTCCAGACTCTTGTCTTCTACTGCCTTCTCCTAATTTACCAAATGATACCCCAGATCCTAGATCAGTTAACATACTTTCTAGAAGCACTGGTTCCTTCCTGCAACAGCCTTGAGAAAGCAAATCTGGTAAAATGGGTAGTGTGTCTTCCAACTCCAGTCATACCCAAGATTTTGAGACACAGGTTTCAGGCACACAATAAAGATGCTGGTTAAGCTAACAAAGAAGCCTGGCACACCTGGGAATCTGGATTTATCTAGGTCCTAGTATGTCCTATGAAATATACTAATTCTTCCAAGTATACTTTCTCACAGCCTCTTTTTCAGACCAGAACTAGCCTGGTCCCTGGATTCTGATTTTTGTAACAGGTATAGTGAGGTTTGCCCTACTGCCCTGCCCAAGCTTTTCATAGAGTAACTGAAGCCCAGATAATCCAAATCATCAAAATAAGATTATTTTGTCCATCAAGCCAGGCACAGAAGATTAACTAAGAAAGACTAGTCAAAATCCGGTCTGAGAATTGCTTCTTTCCTTAAACAATATCTTTAAACATTAATAGAATTTTCAGTTCTTCTTCCTTAAACAATATCTTTAAACTTTAATATAACTCTAAAAGATAAGGGTAGTATATATTTTATTTATTGTATTACTCACTCTCATTCATGCAGGATGAATAAAGGATTTTGGCTTTCTGTATGGCCTCAGAGTCACGCCTTCTACTGATTGATTTCTCCAACAGTGCTGGGAAGGTTGAGAGGATTCATTAGTATCCACCCACACAAAGTGCCAAGTTGGAGGTCATTAGATAATAACAGTCCTAGTGTCCAGAAAATTAAATGTAAAGACAGACAACCCTGAAAAATACAGATCTATAACAGACATACAGACCGAAAAACTGATTCCAAATTGCTTGAGGTTCAAATGAAAACAATTTAACATTTTCTGCTCCCAGAACTAACTCAAAAGTAACCAAAAGTTCAATTTCCAACTGAGACTGGACCTTCTACAGGGGTTAATTTCTTCTGCCACCTGCACAAAGGAAACAGAATTCATTTATTCAAGAACCCAAAATAACTGAATTTGGTCTCTTGTTTCTGTACCAAGTAATATTCACAACAGAGACAATTTCATCAGGATCGGGTTTCTTAAGATTTCTTCACAGTTCAGCCTCTCAGGGAGGTCACCTGGAAGAAATTTCCCATTAGAAGTTTTATTCAGTGTTACATAAACATGCTGTGGACATAGAAGAAGTTATTTAGACAGGAAACGGAGAGGCAAGATTGGCAAGCCTACCCAAATTGCCTAAAAACTCGCCTATTTACACAAGTGAAGTCTTGGCCATTTAAATGAGGCCATGTGTATGAAATGGCTGCCAGGCCCACCTGGAAAATTATTTTCTATTTATAAGATCACTAATAATACTGTTACGTGAAGCTGGGAAATGAGAGTTGTCACTATTGCATTAAATAAGGAAAGAGGAAAGCCAGGACTCAATGAAAACAAACCTCTGCAAAAAAAAAAAAAAAAAAGAGCACCTCAAACTTATTTGAGAATATCAATTTTTTAACATGATGCCAAGCTGAAAAATCCCTGTGGAAAGCCATGCGCAGTGGCGCAAGCCTGTAATCCCAGCACTTAGGGAGGCTGAGACAGGAGAATCACGAGTTCAAAGCCAGCCTCAGCAATGGTGAGGTGCTAAGCAACTCAGTGAGACCCTGTCTCTACATAAAACACAAAATAGGACTGGGGATGTGGCTCAGTGGTCGAGTGTCCCTGAGTTCAATCCCCGGTACTAAAAAACAAAACAAAACACAACAAATCCCAATGGAGACTGCAGCACTGTGGCACTGCCTATTCCAACTATGTCAAACTGCTTGTCAAGGCATTTGGGGAAACAACCTAACAGCCTCCAAAATCACAGTACAGCAGATGTTCCTACAGTTCTCTGAATAGCTTCAAGACACAATGTACAATGCTGATCATATTAATAAATAATTACATATTCCCTGAAGAGGAATCTATTCTAAACTAGAACTTCAAACTACATTTTTAAAAAATGTAATCCACAGCTCCCATCCAGTTTTTTAATAAGCACCTGTATGTAAAACAAGTCCACATAACTAAATAGATTCCAGCAAAATAAATTAAGTTGGGTTGGATATGGGCGTTTTCAATTATGTCAGCTTGTTTAGTGTTTCTTTCTCATGTATTGTCATAGCAATAAAAGTGCATAACCAGCCCCAAGGATAAAGAAAGGGTTTTTTTTAGTAAACAAAAAGCTCTAAAATCATATCCATATATACTTCCATTCAAATCAGATCATGTGTCTTTCCACCATATTGCTTACACAATCATTACCATCATTAGACTGTTGGGGAGATACATTAGAAGTAAGTGATCCAAATTTCATTTAGGGTTGTGATCATTTTCTGATGCTATAAACATCCCACAGGCTATAAACATGAGCTTATTCTGAGGACCAAAATCAAATCACAGGAACAAAAAGAACTAAAATTATTAAATATTTACCTGAGTATGCTCTCAAGGCATGCCATGTATCACAAGAAGAGAAAAAGAGGACACACATATGCTAATTAGGGCAGTCCCCAAATCCTAACCATGCACAAATACCAATAATTAGTGCATATCAACATTCTGGCTTCTATACTAGAATTTGGCTTTTAAAACAGATTTAGCTATCACTGGTTCCTTGTCATACCCTTTTCCTTCCCTTCTGCTTTCTCTCTGTATCCAAGCAGGCAGGGGAACATTGATATGCAGACAGTGATGTAGCAATCAGTTGGCAGCATTCATTTTATATATCTCTGCATATGAATTAGTGGTAAAAAGAAATAAAATCTAGCCTGGAGAATCATTAATAAGCAGAAAATAAAGGCTGTCTATCATAGGCAATTACTCGAGTAATTAAAATGTCCCTAAAGTGTTGAGAAGGGTTCATGGGTCACCCACACAGGAGCATTTCCATCCTAGCCTATGTTGTTTCATGGAGGCCCTCTCAACACCCACCCACCCCCATTTCCTTACCATGTTACAGTAGAAAAGGAATGGTTGGAGAAGTCCTTCTGAACATCAAATTTGAACATCACATATATTATTTTTCTTTTCCTCATTATGCTCTATCAAATAAAATTGGTCTCAAAATATAAGGCAGCATAATAGACATGCCAAGAGGATGGGCTTTCAAATCATATAGACTTGAATTCCAGTTGCAGCTGGAAAATGAGCAAGGTCTTTTATCTCCCTAAACCTTGGTTTCTTCATATGTAAATTTATACTGTAGGACGAACCTACCTACTGGGTTTTGGTGAGGATTTTGAAAATTTAATGCACAGGAAGCCTACATTTTAAAATAAGTGGTAGTTTAAACAGGACTACAGGCCAATTTTAATGACATGCAAAATTGGAAAGTAATCAAACTTGTTTCTAGTACTTCCTTCTTAACTATTTCTCTTTTTCTCCTTCCTACTCAGGATATTGGTGGCCAAAGACCTTACACTGGCTCAAGGTGCTGCCGCCCTCTGTATAGGAGGATATTTGTATTGCAAAATCTTTTCCCATTCTCTTAGAACTCATTTTCTTAATGGTATCTTGTGATGAACTGAAATTCTTTCTTTTAATGTAGTCCAACTTGTCCACTTTTTGCCCTCATGGTTCCTATATTTTGTGTCTGATTTTAAAAATCTTTTCTTATCCCAAAGTCATGAAGATAGTTCACATTTTAGATATACAGTCCATCTGGAATTTCTTTTTGCAAATAATGTAAATAGCCCTACCCTTGTGACACATACCTATCTTCATGGCAAATGAAGCACGTTAGAATTTTAATAAAGAATATATTTTTGGTCATTATATATCACATAATATCACCAAAAAATACTCTGGTGTGAAAAATTGGCATTAACTATGGCTATTCTCTATTAAAATGAGTACATTTTTGAGCAGAGGCTGGGGCACATTCATCTTTGAAGACCCAGGGCCTAGAACTTGGCATAGCTGATGCACAGCGAATGTTTGCTTAGGTGAATTCCTGGCAAGGAAAATCAGAGAGAGAAATTTTACCCAACTGAAAAGAAACTGAGAAGCCTGACTGACTACTTTATTATTTCATTTTACAATTAGTATTATCCTTAACATGCTAATATTATAATCTCCTTTTTTCACATTCCAGTCTCTGTATCATGCAATGATATCCAAGACTTCATCCGTTTTTATGAATACCAGTTCTTAGAATACCCAAGTTTAATTTTACCAATTGTCTCATTTGAATCACCCATTCCCAATGCCCTGCTCTTCTATACTTAGGTTGGGGGATACTTAGCACTCTACTTCCTTTACCCTCGGCAGTCAAGAGAAAACTATCAGTCCTACTTCCTCAATTCACTCTTCCTGCTGAGATAGGGTATTTATTAAGCACTCTAGAAGATGAAAAGAAAATTCCAAAGGAAGGCTGACTCCTGAGGACTTTACAGTGTCCTGGTTTGTCATGAGTTCAATAATAGTCACATTCATGCAGCCCAGAAGGACCTGCCCAATTATTATTACTTTTAAAAATTCCACATGTGCAGCCGGGCGTGGTGGCTCATGCCTGTAATCCCAGTACTTAGGGAGGCTGAGACAGGAGAATCGCGAGTTCAAAGCCAGCCTCAGCAATGGCGAGGTGCTAAGCAACTCAGTGAGACCCTGTCTCTACATGAAACACAAAATAGGGCTGGGGATGTGGCTCAGTGGTCGAGTACCCCTGAGTTCAATCCCCGGTACCAAAAAAAAAAATTCCACATGTGCAAAGATTTAGGATATGAGCAAAATTTACCAAGAAACTTGGGGTTAAGCTGACAATGTGAATGAGGTGGCTTGAGCACATAGAAAGTCTTACAAAGCTTCCTCCTTTATATTCTTTCTCCTGATCTTGCAATATTTCTGTGACTGCTGTAAAGGGAATCCCCTGGCTGTTTGCTAAGAGACCAATGAATGTTGGAGCTGTTTGCTCAATTTTTGCTTAATAGAAACAGCAACTGCAATCTAAAACCTTCATATCAATATCGCCAAGCTAAATTTTCAATTTCATATAAATTATGCCAACTCTTCTCCTTTGGAAATCAAAGGGAGTGCCTTCTTAATTCTAGCGCGAGAAAGAACATGGGAAATCAAAACTTTGGAAAACAAAATCTATATTTTATGCTTCCATACCTATGTAATGAACAGAATGTTCTCTAGACCTACATATTTTTGAATGCTTATCATAGCATGGCCTGCTTTGTCCTTTGGTGGTACTTAAAAACCACCTTTGGATGGTCCATGGTTGAATGTCACCTCTAATCTTACTATTTTTAGTCTTTGTTGATTTTCTAGGCTGCAGACTTCAATTTGGTTTCCAGGCTCCAGGGTTTATTTACCGTACTAAAAATTTTCATTTTTCTAACTCACACTGCATGGGTATTAAAACCTTATGCAGTTAAATCTGGAGACTCTAAATCAGCTTGCAAAGCCCATTGTTATTCCCATTGAAAAATAAAATTCAAGTTAACTAAGTCATGGTCTGTGAATCCCATAACCCTCATATTTTTTTCACAAATTGTGTGACACTCAGCTTTACAGTTTTCAGCCCCACAGCCAGTCAAGCATGGGATTAACTGAGTCTGTTTGACATACTGAAAAGACAATAAGAGCTGATATTTCTCATTCTTCTAGAAAACTCCCACCTAAATACACGAAGAGAAACTGTCAGAATTATTTTCTCTGTTCATTTTTTATGATCATCTTATAAATGATAATTATTAGTTAGCCTCAGCTTAAGAAAGAGGGGCAGAGATGATATTCGGAGAATTAAAAACCTCTAACTCATCAATCTAAATCATGGGTTACCAAATAACAGAAAAATATCCTCCTTTGAACACAAAAGACCTCTTGTCCATAATAAAATCAATTTTATAAAACTGCCAGATACTACAAAAGTCTAATGGAAAGTAACTCTTTTATTAATGTTCACTTATAAGTGAATTAATTTATAAGGATTACACTTATCAAGGTTACACTTTAAATTTTAGCATTGCTCTTTGATAGCACAGCATTACAATTAATCAGCTAATATTATATTTTAACTCAGAAAAATAGCTTTCCTATTTAGATAATCTGTATCTTAAGAGATATTTCAATGTAAAGTCTGTGCCTAAATTGAAGTCATTAAAATCCATCTTCAGTTTTTTCCTTTAGTAAAAATTCTAGCTATCTTTTCTTCCTGCCTCCTATTTCAACCATTTTAACATTATAAGGCAAAGGTCACATCTCGTTATATACTCCTTGCAATGGTTCTTCCTAAGTAACTCCAATACATCCAAGGACCCAGTCATGATATATTAAGCATCTGCTCTGTGCCAGGAGCATTGTATATGACCTCACTTAACCTTCCCAGCAACCTTAAGAGGTGCATATTATTAATCCCACTCTATGGGTAAAAGCAAAACTGTAAAAACTTATCCAAGGAAACTCAGCCTGTAAAAGTTAGAGTCTGTATCTAGACCCAGATCTCCGACTCCTGCTCATTTAACCAGTAAAATTCCACAAATTGCTTTCTTGTGAGAGAGCAAGGTCCTCAGTAGCTAAACCAGAGGGAGGAATCTCTCCTGGAATTTCCCAGCAGATCCTTCCACCCTAACTGGAAAAAGGAAAGGCCTTCCCCGGTTTTATCAAGTCTTGTTTTTATAGCGATGGAGTGACTTTGTACCAAGCCATCTATCCTCCTTGCCTTGTCATCCTATGACCAAGGACACAGACTCCTGAGGCATCTAGTCAGAGTTGAGAAGCCTGGTGAGGTTGGAGCTTTAGCTTCAAAGTTAGTTGGTTCTCAAGGCTTCACTTCACATTATGTTGTAGTCTAAGTCAATGGTTTACAAACTTTTAGGCATCAGAATCATCAGGAGAGCTTGTTAAAGCCTAGATGGCTGGGTCTTTCCTACACAGTGTCTGATTCAATAAGTTTGGGGTAGGGGCCTGGATTTTGCATTTCTAATAAATTCCCAGGTAACACTGATGCTACAAGTCTAGGGAACACACTTTGAGAACCACTACTTGAAACCATCAGCATTCACCAGTCTTTTCTTGATTGGCCAGAATTTTAAGAAACAATACTAGCCTAGATTCTTTCTTCCACTATGCTTACCTCGCCCCAAATCAAATAAGGAGCTTTTGGCCTTTCTTTGTTCAACTCTTCACCCTATAACTCCATTTAAATTCAGTATCAACATTCTTTAACGAGAGCTCGAAATAGTTCATTTTATTTTGGAGACACTTTCCTTGCATTGACCCCTTTGGGTCTAAGTGACTTCCTCAGTTCTGCCAACCCAGCTTTTAAAAGTCACTTTCTTAAAAGGGAAATGCAGTAGGGCTATAAGGTAAGGGTTGATTATCTGGTTCAAGGAGGCAGGGGAGTCTGTATTATGCCAGGGAGACTTTCAAAGTGAAAAAAAAAAAAAGAACACAGGACATCTATTTTCAATTCCAGCTTATACCACACCCTAAACGGAGGAAGAGTGGGATAAACATTGCATCCCTGAAATCCTAAAAAATCTGAGCTCCAGACTTCATCATCCCTCATCTATGAAAACAGCATCAAAACACCGTAAACATAGGTTTAAAAAGCCACTTCCCAACTAACCCCTGTTTTCACTCCCACCTTCTATGAGGAGGTGAGAGATGGAGGGGTTCTATTCTTGGCTGTTCAAACCACAATGTGTGGTTGAAGGAGACTGTCTCTGTAGAATTAGGTTTGTGACAGTGGGGGATTAGGGGACAGGCTCTCTTTGTTTTTCTACCCAGAATCCTCTCCGCTCAAAGAGAGGAAGCAAGAGGGCTGGGGATATAGCTCAGTTGGTAGAGTGCTTGCCTTGCATGCATAAGGCCCCGGGTTCAATCCCCAGCACCATGAGAGAGACAGAGACAGAGAGAGAGAAGAAGAAGAAGAAGAAGCAATAGAACCGAAGGGGCAAAAGGGCTGAGAGGACAGGAGCTAACTACCATGCCCACCAGCGACAGCCATGGCTTGCCTGGCAGACTCTGCTCCATGACTAGATGTACATGAATTTTTTAAGTTTAAAGAAACAAGGGGCAACAGAAAAAAGACAATAGCCCTTCCTGCTGACCTAAGGAGAAAACAGAAAAGGATAACCAATAATACTTTGGAGTTTTCTGCCTCAAGGAAGACAAACTGTACCTGTGTTTGGATGCCAAGGCAGAAAATGATGGGCATGATGGGGCCTGTTGAACTGGTCTGCAATACATCTACTACCACCTCCAAGCCATTCTCCACGGGCAGCCAGCATGCTCTGGCAAAATGCATCACTCATCATGTCCCCTGACATGACATTTACAAATGGCTTCCCATTGCCCTAGGATAGAGTTTAAAATCTTTACACAGCCTACAAGGCCTGTGTGCTCTGACTACTGCGCCGCTCTTCAGTTTTGCCTTTTGACCTTCTTCCCTTCCAACTAGGAACTCCACTCACATTGGGCTTCTTGGGTTTCCTCAAAGGTACCAGGTGGACAGGCCTCAGCTCCTGGAGCTCTTTCCGCCTGGGTTAAAATTGGAGACATCTGAATGGTAGACCCATAATCTGTGGGGGACAAATTATATGGCTGGATTGGTTGGGTAAGTCACATAATTTCCTTAACCTTCACTTCCTCAGATGTAGGGCAAAGACAGAAATAAACATGGATGCTTGCCAATGTCACAGAGTTAGACTGAAGAACGATGGTGGAAACAAATGATTCTCTAAAGGAATACAATTAGTATCAAGAAATGCTTGGGTCTTGCAGAAGTGAATTTATGAATTCAGAACAGACCAGCAGGTAGCAGAAGCAGTTCAATTTGGAACTTAATCTAAACAGCCACTATAGGAAGTCTCTCTGTTTAGCAAGAAAACTTGTGAGTAGATTTGCACGTTTCACAAATATATCCCACACCTATCATAACTGCTCATGGTTATAAAATTCCCTTTTTCATTTTATAAGTTAAAAGGTCCATGAATGTTTTAAAAGTACCTCCCACTGTGCAAATATCAACACCAATGAGGCTTTCCAAACAAACATATCTTATTTGTGACAAGCCATTATCCAACCAGCATATAATTAATTTTCTTGTTACGGGTACTGCCTTTTTACAATGTTCTCTTGACACTTTAAAGCAAATAGTCCATCATTACTAATTCATTAAGCATTCACATAGATACTATTAATCATGATGAACTAATGTGGTATTAATGAGTAGGTTATTAATCTGCAATTACAAGCAGATTTCCTACTAAATTCAAGTTTCCCAAGTTCTTAAGGAGGAAAGCAAAGAAAAATGAAATGAGCAAATCTTTCAAAAAACAAATTAAGGAGAAGAAATTCCTTTCCCTGTATTACAAGATCAAAATTATTCTTTTATTTTTTCATCTTAAGAAATTTTTCCATTTACCCAATACAATGACATTTGCAACACGTAGGTTTTCATCAAAATTATATGATAGAAGAAAAACTAAAATATCTACGCATCCCAGAAAGGTAGTGAATTTCTTCCACAACATACTGTGTCCTTAGATGCACAAAAGCTCAGCTACTCAAAATGCAGTCTCCAGACTAGCAGTGTAGGTAGCACCTGCAAACTTTCTAGATCTGCATTCTCTCAGGTCCCTTCTCTGACCTATTGCATCAGGATCTACATGTAAACAAGATTCCTATGTGATTCATGTGCACATTCAAGGTTGACATGACCTGGAAAAAGCACCATTTTGTGGTTGCAAACTGGAGTGAGTGGAAGAAGAAAGTTGGGAGTGTTGCTTTTATACCATCCTACATTAAAGCCAAGGTATGTGAGGTGAGAGCATTAGGTAAGTGTCAGTGAAATTGTTTAAAGTTCATAAGCATGGTAGAGGTGACAAGCATTTGTGGACTATATGAAATCTATCGCACATACCATATTTCATCAATTCTAAGATGAACATTTTCACATCTTAAGATCTCTGAAATTGGAATCCATCTTAAAACCTTCATAGGGTACAGGGACAAGGTAATTGCCACTACCTACCTATGGCACAAACTTGATCATAGCCATTCTTAGAGTCAGCACTTCAAATGAGTTGGGTACAGGGTGGATAAACTGTGGTTCACTTCTCAGTATATATTCGAGTCAGCACTTCAAATGAGTTGGGTACAGGGTGGATAAACTGTGGTTCACTTCTCAGTATATATTCAAAGGATTTAAAATCAGCATACTACAGTGACACAGCCAAATCAATGTTTATAGCAGCTCAATTCACAATAGCTAAGCCTTAGAGCCAACCTAGGTGCCCTTCAGCAGATGAATGGATAAAGAAAAGGTAGTATATATACACAATGGAATATTACTCAAGTTATAAAGAATGACTTTTTGACACTTGCCAGTAAATGGGTAGATCTAGAAACTATCATGCTAAATGAAATAAGCCAATCTCAAAAAAAATAGGTTGAATACTTTCTCTGATATATATAAGCTAACCCACAATAAGGAGGAGGACATAGAAGTTCAGTGGATTAGACAAAGGGGAATGAAGAGAAGGGAGTGGGGATAGGAAAAGGAAAGACAGTGGAATTATATGACATAACTTTCCTATGTACATGTATGAATATACCACAGTGAATCTCACCATAGTGCACATCCACAAGAATGGGGTCCTATTTAGAATAAGAAACATTCCATGCTTGTATAATTATATCAAAATGGAATCTACTATCATGTATAACTAAAAAGAACCAACTTAAAAAAAAGCCTTCCTGCAAAACTCAACTGTTTTGCCTTGTCTTCAGAAAGATTTCATTGACAATGAATTAACAACTTATTGCATTTCTAAAGGGCCATCTTGGAGGAAAATCCCTGAGACAAATGGGGAAGGGGAAGATTTTTCAATAAATATTGAATCACTGCCCTTGAGAAAAAGGACATTTTGTGGGAAAAACCAAAACATTGATGATTTGATATTTTTTTTAAATCTGGAAAGGAGTATTTGGAATACCTAAACCAATCTTCTTTACTTGCATTCCCCTTCTTAGTGGATATAAAAGAATAATATATGATAAAAATTAACATTTAAGTATGGCTAAAAGAACTCCTTCAATGAACACAAAATAGAAATTCCATGTGATAAGAATGCATTCTATAATAGCTTACTCTTAGCATATGTGAAATAATGGTGCATTATTAAATAATGGTGCATTTCACAAAACTCACAGAACCTTCTCCAATGGACAATCACTACAGTTCTCCACTTGGTTCATTTATGCATCATCTGGTGGGTTGTGGGGTGGGGAAGGAATGTGGTCAAAAATTCCAGAGCCCAGTTGGCAATATTTTTGATTCAATAATATATGGTATTAATTTTGTTAAAGCTATGGAATACTGCAATGTTTGTATATTCTCTGGCTTAGTTTTATGTCAAATAAGTATAATCAAAAATACTGCATCTGGGGCTGGGGTTATGGCGCAGTGGTAGCGTGCTCGCCTAGCATGCGTGAGGCACTGTGTTCGATCCTCAGCACCACATAAAAATAAAATAAAGATATTCTGTCCACCTACAACTAAAAAAATAAATACATATTTAAAAAAAAAAATACTGCATCTAACTAAAGAGTTACTACCTCAGAAGACCCAGTATTTTCACTCACAGAAATAAATATGCCAGGAATATTGAAGTTGTGTTTGGATTTAAATAAAAGATGCCAATATAAAAATTATTCCAAATGACTCCAAAGGCATTTTAAGGACAACTGAACCTCTGGGTGAGGTGTTTTAATTCCTGAATAGTGGGTTTCACATTCAGGTCTCAGGGGCAGAAATACAAGTTTTGCTGGGATTTGGGCGTGAGGTCACTGGCAAGAGCAGCTTCATGAACATTCTGAGACATAGTGGGCTGTGTTCAGTCTTCAGACCTCAGCAGGAACCACAATTGCCTCCTTTCCTCACCCAGAACCTCCCACGCATTCCCCACAAGACTTATTTCATTCTGGCAATGGCCTGCAGCTTTCAAACCCCAAGTTCCTCTTCTCCACAGCTCAGAGGTTGCAGACTGACACCAACACCTTTAACCTCAATTAAAAGAATAAAATTTTATGTCTTAATTTACTTTCACTGGTGTGTATCCAGACCAATGTGCAGATCAGAGGAGAAAAAAATTAAAAACTCTTTTTTTCCTTAGATTATTCTGGGGACTTGGCCAAAATGTTGGTAAATGTAAATTGAGAGAAATTAATAAATTAGCTAGGGCATTGCTTGGCATTCTTTAATGTCAACTAGCAAAGCATGCTGCCAGCTTGGTTATTTTGAATAGTTCTCATTTCATAAAACTCACAAAACCTTCTCCAATGGACAATCACTACAGTTCTCCACTTGGTTCATTTATGCATCATTTGGTGGGTTGTGGGGTGGGGGAGGAATGTGGTCAAAAATTCCAGAGCCCAGGCTACAATCCAGACCAGTTACATCAGAACATATGAGGTCAGCCCTAGGCATCTGTGTTTTTAAGATCCCTGGTGATTCCATCATGCAGACATGGTTAAGAACCACTGCTCTAGAACTGCCCAGCCCAGTACAGAAGCCAGCAGTCATGTGCAGCTATTGAACCCTTGAAATGCAGGTGGTCCAAATGGAGATGTAGTACCAGTGTAAAATACACACCAAATTTCAAAGATTTAGTAGGAAAAAAATGGAAAATGTCTCATGAATAAGTTTTTTATACTGACTACATGTTGAAATGACAATTTGGAATATAATGGGTTAAATAAAACACATAATTTCAACTGATACTTTTTGCTTTTTTAATGTAGCTACTAGAAAACAAAGTCACATATGACTTCCATTTGTATCTCACATTATATCTTTTGGACAATATTACCTTCATAGGCCACTATCCATGTGAATATGGATAAATTACTTTGCTTCACTTAGCTTCAGTTTTCATGACTGTCAAATGGGGATAATACCACCTTCTTAGATTTTAGGGCTTTCACCAGGTGCTAAGGGTCAAACGTCCTGAATTCTAATTCTAGTTCCATTGCCTATTAGCTGTGTGATCTTGGACAAGTTATTGTACTGCTTGATGCTTCTGTTTCCTCATCTGCAAACACAGATAAATCTTACAGCTTATAGGCATGATAGGAGCTCAGTTTAGAGAAGAGCTCAACGAATGGAAAGCAAGGGTATTATTAAATAAGGTCACCTCTATGAAATGCCTGGCTCTGTTAGGCCCTTCCCTGTGGGATGCACTCTTAGAATTTGGTTAATCTATTAAAGGCTCATTTCACAGTGATGAGTAGACATATCCTCTATTAGTAATAAGTCAGGGGAGAAATGGGGATTTTGCACATTGTTAAGATGCCTGACCCACCCATACCTTCATTTGCGGTTGAAAAGGTCTCAGGATTGAGGGCAAGAGCAAAACTAAAGCCTTCTAATTGGGGAGTTTGGAAACATGAGTATGAATTTTTCAACTCAGTCTTGCCATGCACTTTAGTATGCAACCAACTTTTTTTTCCAGTGTCTTAATTTTGCCCAATTTGGGAGATGGCAAAAGTAAGGATTCGCCCATTTCTCTAAGGCAAAGGAAATGTGCATCATCTGATTTTTTAAAAATATATTTTTAGATGTTCATGAACCTTTATTTTATTCATTTATTTATATGTGGTGCTGAGAATCGAACTGAGTGCCTCACACATACTAGGCAAGCGCTCTGCCACTGAGCCACAACTCCAGTCTGCATCATCTGCTTTTGCAACAAAATCTGGATGCCCTTGGAAGTTCTCACAAAAATCCCATATCCTTAGCTCCATTATTATTGCATCTTCTGGCAAGCAACAGCAGGAACATGTGGATACTTGGAAGACCTTCAGGAATCATAATCACCAAAGCTCACGTGGGCATGCCTCCAAATTGTCACCACCAATGCCACCAAGGGACTGTTCTTTCCTTGCCAAATGGTCATCCTCTTTCAGGAAGTGGGTTTTCAAAAATATGCAACCTTCCTGAACAACTGTGAAGTAAAATACACTTGTATATGCCAATCATGCAAAATGGGACCTGGGTGTGGGCAGGTGGAGAAATGCCATTGTGGGAGTACACATCTTTCTCAGGATGCACATATCCTGTGTCATTAGTTGCACTGGAGAATTTATATTTAGTCAAAAAGAACCTAAATTTAGTCAACAGTCTTCTAAAGTAAAATGTTTCTTTCCTCCTACAACATTCAAGCTCACTCACTGGAAACTTTTCATAAAGTGTTGCAATATTTATGCTACACAAATGCCCCCTCGTCTGCTTTCCCATTCTTTTTCCATCTAGATTCCCATGTTGAAGTGCTGCTCAGCTTCTCAGAAACCTCAGCATTCCCTTCCCCAAGTAGAAAATCTTGCAAATGGACTTCAACATTTTTCATCCACCCATTTCACTTCTGTCATCTTTCCCCAATAGGCCTGTCCATTCCTTCCTTCCAAAAAAGCCAAGTTATATGTATTGAGCCTTGGGATTTTGTTTGTTTGTTTGTTTGTTTGTTTTGGTACCAGGGATTGAATTCAGGGACACTCAACCACTGAGCCACATCCCCAGCCCTATTTTGTGTTTTATGTAGAGACAGGGTCTCACTGAGTTGCTTAGCGCCTCGCCGTTGCTGAGGCTGGCTTTGAGCTCGCGATTCTCCTGTCTCAGCCTCCCTAAGTGCTGGGATTACAGGCTTGAGCCACCGTGCCTGGCTTGGGCCTTGTTCTTGAAACTTCATTCCCAGCATCACCAGATTTACAATCCTCCCAGCCCAGATATACCCCACCCCTCAAAATTCAACCAATAGTCAACGTCTTTGAAAACTGGAAGACAAAGCTAGCTCTTTTTGTATACTATGTTATATGTACTTAAAAATAAACACTCTACTTAGTATGTTATTTCCTATCATTTGTACTATTTGCGAATATTTTTAACTACACCATGGCAAAAGCTGTATCATTTCTGGTTGGGAACTGACCTTTAACTCCCTGGATTCATGATAAGCATGTAGTAACACTTAGTAATTTCATCTGAAATATATTTATTCCGTGGAATAGGCAATCCCACAAAGCCTACACTTAACTAGTCTGACAGTTGGTATTGGCACAAACCTCTGAACACAAATCTTCAGTTTCATCTAATATCCTTAGAAACACATATTAACTACTCCTAGACCCAAGGAGTCTAGACAGTAGACTGTTAGATTTGGGGCTTTGTAAACATAGTTTTACAAAGGAAACCAGGTATTCAGAAACAGTTAACAAAACAATTTCTTTTGTACTGTGTGATTCATAATACACACACTATTTCATTAACTCATTAAATGACAAGACCTAACATTGGGTCTAACCACTACTATAATTTTGAAATAGCAACGTAAGCAGTTAACATTTCAAGATACCTGCAACATCTCTAATAGGTTAGAAAAATAACCATGACTCCTATTGGTAACAGTCACAAGCACTGCTAGTAGTACTGGATTGTTTTTTTGTCAAAGTTTATGATTAATGAAAATGCTGAAGTTTTGTCAAAGATTAACATAAATAAAGGTACATTTTTTCCTCATTCAAGTGCCTAAATTTTATCAACAGCCTTCTTGTGGGTCTGTGGTCCCAAATTATGGATCTCTTAGAGATGAGGGGAAAAAAGAGAGAAGAAAGGGAAATCAATGGAAACTTTTTAAGTGGCATCTAGAGAGGATCTAGAGCAGCCTAAGATGTCACCGGTTCCCCTTTCCTCTTCTTTTAGTTTCTGTAGGAGTGATTTTAAAGTCACATGATCCCCCCAAGAATGTGCTATCATTAGGTCAATTAGATGATCAAAACCTTCTAGAGTTTAGGGTCATGGCCAAGGTCTGGCAATTAAAGTTGGGAATATGAACAAATACCTTTGAATTTTCCCTCAAAGACTCATGCTAAAATTTAATTGTCATTGTAATATTATTAAGAGGGGGGACCAGGCTGAGGTTATGGCGCAGTGGTAGTGTGATCGCCCAGCACGCTTGAGGCACTGGGTTCAATCCTCAGCACCACATAAAAATAAAATAAAGATATTCTGTCCACCTGCAACTAAAAATTAAATATATATATATAAAAAAAAGAGGGGGGACCATTGACAGGTGATTAGGCCATGCAGGTTTTGCCCTCACAAAATGATATAATATTATCTTGGGACTGGGTTATCTTTTAATCTTTTTCTTCTTCTTTCTTCTCCTTCCTCCTCCCCCTCCTCCTCCTCCTCCTCCTCCTCCTCCTCCTCCTCCTCCTCCTCCTCCTCCTCTTCTTCTTCTTCTTCTTCTTCTTCTTCTTCTTCTTCTTTCTCTCTCTCTCTCTCTCTTTCTCTCTCTCTCAAGTAAAATTTTCAAGTAAAATTATTTCATCTCACATTCCAAAAGTCTTCAATATAGCTCCAACCTCCATGCAGCACCCCTGTGCACATATAATGATATACATACAGTGATGTATGCATAATTTGGCAATCTGTTGCTTCCTGTATAGCCACATGAAAGAGTCAACATGGTCTGAGAAAACTGGAATCTTCTCTGAATGGTTGCACCCAGCTTATGTAGTCAGCTCATTCAAAATAATGGACTCAATTTTCATTAGGAATAGAAAGCCCAGCACAAGGGATAATTGGTTCTTAGTACTTCCTTATCTCATCCCCACTTTTACTAGTCTGACTTCATTTGTTTCAAAGTATCTAATGAAGTCAAGGCTCAATTTGTTACATCTTTATTCTATGTACATAGTCTCAGGAAAGCAATACAGTGTATCGGGTCTTCAACAAACTGAACTTCCTAATTAACAAATGACTTTGCAGGAGCTGAATTGAAGTTTTCAAGTTTCTATTATCTACAAAAGATAATTCAGCTAGGATCATTTATAGAAACATATAAGATTATACAAAGAAGGGAATGAGTTTGAATTTCAGCTGGTAGTTATTTATAAATATATATGATGTATGAATCACAAATCTTTATCTGCACATTAATGCATAGTCCCTACTTGATCTTGTTCTACTGGAGCTGTATTTGAAAGTAATGTACTGCATTTCTTCACAAAATATTGGCAAAGATGCTATCCCATAATAGAGATGATCTGGCCCTGCCTTGAGTTGTCTGTCTTCTATCTGACACAAGTGTTATATCTCATTCATTGCCTCATGTTTCAGAACTGCTCATTTGCTCAATTTCCATCTGCTCATTCATAAGCAATGCATACTCTGTTGTCTTGGTGGTCACATGAAGACAAATTTGGGTGGGGGTAGACAAAAACATGACTACATTCAGATTATTTATAAAATAATCTTTCTTCTTGGAAAGAACAAGAAATAATTTTATTTCCTAAATAGAAATCTGAGTCTTATCTGCCACTTAAAGGCAAAATTCACAAAGCCAGGTTGCTGACTTCAATAGAGGGCAATTTTTCATCAGCCTGGTCTGTCAAATCTGTTTTATTTCACAAATTGGATGGCCACATCTATGTGTTCTCTATCAGCCATAAGAAAATGGTATTCTTTTGGTTGGTAGTATTGGGTTTTATTTTTGGATGTTTTCTCCTTTTATCAAAGGTGAGGAAAAATATCTTGACAGGATTCAATATTTTTGAAAGCATATGATATTTACAAAGGATAAGACCAAAATAAAACTTAGAACATTTTATAGACATTACTCCATGAACCTTAGAACTGTCTTTGTAGCAACACAGAGAAGCAAAGGACAAATATTTATTGAGGGCCTGCTTTATAAAATATTCTTTTATTTTATAAAAGGAACTGGACTGGGTAATTTGTATAGGCCATTTCCTTTAGTACTCACAAAAATCCTACTATATGGGGATTCTTATTTCCATTTTAAAGTAGAGATATCTGCCAGGTGTGGTGGCATACACATGTAATCCCAGCTACTCAGGAGGCTGAGACAGGAGGGTCACCATGTTTGAGGCCAGCCTTAGCAACTTAGTGAGATCCTGTCTAAAAGTAAAAGGCTGGGGAAGTAGCCCAGTGGTAAAGCATCCCTGGGTTCAATTCACAGTACCATGATCAATCAATCAATCAAAAGACATCTGAGCTAAAAGAAATCAATAATTGGCCCAAAGTGATACAGAGGGTAAATGAAGGGGAGTCAGGATTCAAACCTATCTCTTAGGCTTCAAACTTCATGCCCTTAGTGGCTTAAAAAGAGAAAAAAAATAGATACAACCTAAATGACAACACAGGCATTGATCAGATAAAAATAGTAGATAATATGTCCACTGGTAGAAAGCAGCCATGGCAAATGATAACATAGATGTAATCTATTGACATGAAAAATGTTCACAGCATATCAAGTAAAAAAGATTATAAAAAATAGAGTATATAATCCTCTTTAAGATCATATATATATAATTTTATATGTATCTAAATTATTTGTATATTTGCATTTAAAAAGTTATCACTGGGTGGTAGGATTTAAAGCTTTTTTCTTGGTTATGTGTTGTTGGTCTACAAGAAGCTCATATTACCTGGATGGAATGACGAATGGAAAGATGGTTGGATGGATAGGTACATAGACTGATAGAGACATAAATAGATAGGGAATATACAAAGAGATGAAGAATTGAAAGATCCAGTGTTTAAGAAAAATAAGACTGCCAGCACATTTTATATGTGTTTTTAAAATATTTTTAGTTATAGATGAATATGATATATTTATTTTATTTACTTATTTATTTTTATGTAGTGCTGAGGATCAAACCCAGTGCCTCACACATGCGAGGCAAGTGCTGTACCACTGAGCTACAGCCCCAGCCTCCACATTTGGTATTTGAACAATTCTATTTATGCACTTTAAGAATACCTAATACCTAAACATATATATGTATCTATATCACTATGTATACATTTATAGATATATTATTTTCTCATGCACTATCTATAGCTATAAATGTACATAAATGTGCAGATGTATAATGAGATAATACTTATATATTTATAGAGAATGAGCAATAACATGATAAAGCCAAGGGAGCAAAATGGTTACAATCAGGGAATCTAGGTAAACTATATATGGGAGTTCATTGTGTTATTTGTTCCAACTCTCTATGTTTAAATTATATCAAAATAAAAAGTTTGAAGAACTAATAGTTTGTATTTCAAATACACATATCTGAAACAAGATGTTACCAATTTAAAAGAAACCTTACTCTCCCAATAAGTGGCAGAGGCATTTTTTTTTAGCACAACTATTTTTTGCAAACTAGAAACAACAGAACAATAAAGAATAACTATCAGAAACTATATGTGTATGTGAGTATGTATACACTGGTAGGAAATATTGGAGGCATTCCTGCCTGTGGTAGGGATAAAAAATATTACAAACATTATCATTGCTATCATTCAACACCATTCTGGAGACTCCAAACAATAAAATGAGAGCAAAAAAAGAGAGAGATAATATGAATTATAATTATTTATTAATTTTATGATTAGCTCTCTAAAAAAATCCCAAAGAAGCCACAAAAAACTATACTTACTACTCATAAAACAGTTCTAATCAGATCCAATATAGATATTCAAAGCTTCATGTCAGACATAGGGGCTGTCAAACTTTGTCCTTAAAGATCAGAGAGTAAATATATTTGGCTTTGTGGGCCATATGGTCTCTGTACCAACTATTCAGTTTTACAACAAGAAAATATATAAAGCCCTGGAAATAAACTTTCTAAAGGGCAATTTAACTATATGTATCAAAACTTAAATTATGAATACTCTTTCAACCCAACAATTCTTAGGGATATACTTAAATAAGGATATAAAGTTATAAACACAGGATGTTTATTATAGTATCATTTATAATAAGAAGAGTTATCTACTGGCACCATCCTTTTGCGGGAGTATAGGAATTGAACCCAAGGGCACTCTACCACTGAGCCACATCCCCAGCCCTATTTTGTATTTTATTTAGAGATAGAGTTTCACTGAGTTGCTTAGCACCTTGCTTTTGCTGAGGCTAGCTTTGAACTCATGATCCTTCTGACTCAGCTTCCTGAGCCGCTGGGATTACAAACTTGTGCCACCACACCCAGCTGACGCCATCCATTTTTAAAACAGGTTACAGAGTAGTATACATTATGCCAGCTAATTTTTAAAATAAATGACTGTGTATATGAGGTCATGCATATGAACCCATATATGTAAAATATATACCCATTTATTAGCAGTAATTTCTAGAGATAGATTTATGGGAAACATTCTTTCTACTTTTTGCTCTTTTTTATTTTCCAACAGAGCCAGAAAAAATTCAAAAGCCCTTTGCTGCTCTGAACAATTCACTCTCATTTCTATGAATTTTGAAGGAGCCCATATACAATATCCTCCTCAAAATACATATTGATTTTAATTTTTACATCAAGACATCCCCAGAAAGTTCTTTTATTGTAAATACTTCATATCCTAAAGATATAAATCTTCTGGTTATAACTAATGTAAAGGCGGGCACTGTGGTGCACACCTGTAATCCCAGCAGCTCAGGAGACTGAGTCAGGAGGATTGCAAGTTGAAAGCCAGCGTCAGCAACAGTGAGGTGCTAAGCAACTCAGTGAGACCTTGTCTCTACATAAAACACAAAATAGGGCTGGGGATGTGGCTCAGTGGTGGAGTGTCCCCAAGTTCAATCCTCAGTACCAAAAAAATAATAACTAAAGTAAAAGGAGTCTTTATCTAGAAATCTTTTATTTTTCCTATCCTTCAGTGATATTCCTGCATGCATGATTGTGTGTATGTGTATGAATATGTGCCGCACATATGTGTACACACCTACCAAGGAAGAAATGCCAGAGAAGAGAAATAGAAAATGGACAATGGTAGATGAAGGATCCCCATGAATTAATGTACCACAGGGTAATAAATATTAGTCTATAAATTCACCCTTCAAGGTCTTATTTATGGTTCTATGATACAGGAATCTCATCTTTTAGGTTAAGGAGAACCCTGACATTCTTGCAAATTCTCATTCAAAATTTACCAGATTAAATTTGAGCTTCCTAATAGAAAATAAAAGTCCATGTGATTTATATCTAGTTGTGAAATTTAATGATATTTTCTTTACAACTGATGAGTGGTATCTCATCATTTTGCCAATAGTTTCATGTGTTATAAAGTTTATATGAATTGATATTTAATTTTCATGTACTTAAAAATATTGAGGAAATAGAGATGGGAAAGAAAGAAAATTACAATTCTTATCCCTTCTCAGAAATTCTATATAGGTGTTACTGAATGCTAGTTGTATGGCATAACTTGTGGTTGTCAAAAAGAAAACAAACACTATTTTTGCCTTCTGACAACAATTACCTTATCTGGCTTTGAAATCTTCCGACTTCCCTCATGAGGAGACCCTCCAACAGTTTAGCATAAAAATTAGATCCAATGCAAACATAACATCCTCCAGTAACAGACATTTCTACAAGGACACATGAGTATAAATGTATGTAAGCACATGTGAGTACGTGTGTGTGAGCCTGTCATTGCTAGAAAAGCCATGGGAGAAAAGTGAGTCTCCCTAGAGCCAACTTAGAAGTTAACGGGAACAATATGACAACCACAGGTCATCCAAAGTTCTCAAAAGTGATGTCAAAAGACAACGAGGTGTTAAGTACATTTTAAAAGCCATGAAAATCCAGGACACAATAAGCAAGAAATGAATTTTACCCTGAACACAACAGACAAATAAGTTTACTAATATAACAATTTTCATTAACTATTCCTTTACTCACAGCCTCCATCAAATGCTATTTAACCCTTGGCAGTAGAATTTACTACTGCATTATCAAGTATAAACATAACAACCTACATTAGGCTTATGTTGAGATGTGAGAGACTAGAATTCTGCAAACTTTCAATCTTCCATTTAAAAATTCTTGGAAATGAATTTCCTATAATTAAAAGTGAGTAGTCATGCTTCAAATCCCAAACTATGCTTTTCTTATCAAATATTGCTCTCTACAAAGTATATCACCAAACTCCAGTAGAAACTTACCCTTCAACTTGAGATCAACATTATGTCTCAGCCAAGGATAAACCCCATAGCTTGGCATATCTTCAGGAATTGGATTATTGTTTATCCAGCCATCGCAAGCAAACCGGAAGAAATTATCACAAGGATCCACAGACAGATTTACTTTACTCAAGATGGCAGCGGCTATTTAGAAAGAAAATCATAGGATTAATGACAAGCACTGAACATTGTGTACTGTTCTTTTCCAAATTAAACAACAGTTTCGTATCAACCAGTTCCCAAGTCTTGGCTCTACGTTTCTCCTCACATGACTCTCCAGATCATGATATGACCACATTCAGAGCAAGTGGGTAAAAGTTTCATGGTATTATTTGTTATTGGCTTTGCAGGATTGTTCCGAACATCTGTAGAGTGTCAGGCAAGAATACATATGGAGTATGTGGTAGATTATGTGCAAAGATAAGTACAACACTTTCTTCCATTCTACATATCCGTCTGCAAAGACACCTTGCTACTCTTGCCATGAAGCGGTAGTGTCCATTTCCCCTGCTTTGAATCTGGGCTGGTTTGAACTTGTTTTGGCAAACAATTGGCATAAATTACTTTTTGTGAGTTTCAAAGCTAGGCCTTAAAAGTTCTTACACTTTCCAAACACTCCCTTTCAAATGGAGCCTTGAAACTATCTTTTGAAGAAGTCTCCCATAGAACAAGAGGCCACACAGAGAAGAACCAAGCCAACACCAACAACCATACATGTGACAAAGGCCATCAGGGACCTTCCAACCCAAATGGCCCTCCAGCTGAAAAAAGCTACAAAAATGAGCCTACACGGGCTGGGATTGTGGCTCAGTGGTAGAGCGCTTGCCTCGCATGCATGAGGCACTGGGTTTGATCCTCAGCACCACTAAAAATAAATAAATAAAATAAAGATATTGTGTCTAACTACAACTTTAAAAAGATGTTTAAAAAAATGAGCATACACAATACCAGAACCATCTACCAAACCCAGAGAACCATGAGAAATATTAAATCATTCTTGTCTTAGGCCTCCAAGGTTTGAGGTGGTTTGTTCCACAGCAAAAGGTAACTGAAATGGAGACCCACATGTCATCTATCTACATATTTTAAACTCATATTTGCAATGTGCCCTCATAAAAACCAGGAAGGCAAAGTATGAATTCTTTAGCTCCTTGACATCCAGTGTACCTTTCAGAGGAAGGAAGCCCTGAAAGAGACCCTCATAGACCCTGAAAGGAAGCTTGGGGCCATATGGCAAGTAATTCTGGGGTATAGGAGAGAGCTGCAGACTTGGCCCCACAGGCTCCTTGACTGGGCTGAGGGAGAGAAATGGCCACAGAAGGACCAAAGTGAAGTATTCTAAATAAGGGGTCCAGGTATGGGGCAGAATTGAGTATTCATGTGAGTTGACAGAAAGATACAATACACTGATCTACCAGGTTTTTCCTGTTTCATAAACCCAAACACAATTATATGTGGAAGATAGTTCATAGGTAGGAAATTTTTACATAAAGATGTATCCATAAGCTTTGAAATAAAATATTTTATCACAAAATGAAAAGGTTCTAAATTTTCTAATATTGAACTCCAATTCTCTTCTAACTGCCATACAACTGCTGGCTACCACTCTGGCACAAATATACGCACCAACTGATTTTTAAAAGGCAGCCAATATTTTAATGACATTGGAAGGATGATATTCTGGGCAATTTTCATACCTTAATTAATGCCAGAATGTATTTCTCTTTGAAGTAATGAAAATCCAAGACTTTTCAGATAAATTAGAATGACCTGCCCCCCCAAAATAAAAGCTGCATACATTTAGATAGGCATTTTACAGTTTGGTTACATGTGTGGTTCCTGTAGGTTTAAAAATAAGGTTATTTATTTTTTGGTACCAGGGATTGAACTCAGGGGTACTCGACCACTGAGCCACATGTCCAGCCCTATTTTATGTTTTATTTAGAGACTGGCTTTGAACTTGTGATTCTCCTGTCTCAGCCTCCCAAAGTGCTGGGATTACAGTAGGTTTAAAAATAAGGCTAGAGGGCTGGGGTTGTGGCTCAGTGGTAGAGCGCTTGCCTTGCATGTGTGAGGCACTGGGTTCGATTCTCGGCACCACATATAAATAAATAAAGGTCCATTGACAACTAAAAATGAAAAAATTTAAAATAATATAAGGCTAGACATTTTTCTAGCCTAGACTTTCTGTAAATTTCAAACACCTTTTTGTCCTCATTGAAGTGAATAATTAACAAACATCCTAATTTCTAGAGAACTTCAAAATCCCCACTGTTTTCAACCCTCCCTCCAAATAAAGCAACCAGCAAAAACTTGGTTTAGCAGTTCAATAGATTTTAAGTTGACTTAATGTTTTTGTTTTTCAAAATGAACTCAGTTGTCTTTAATTACATGTATGCTTACTACTATTTTGTCATTACCATTTAATAGGCAACCATGCTAGGAAATACAAAGTCTTCCATTTTATATTTATAGTCTGTGCAGCCACAGAATGAATCCGCAATGTGACACCTCAGGGACACGGTTCACACAAGTCTCAGTCCCACACAATATTTACAGTCACAGAGGGGAGCCCTCACACGAATTTTTATTCACATAAGCTCACTGTTTTCTGGCTTCCTTCCCAAATTTCCCTGCCCCCAACGCTCAAATACCTCCTCTCCATCTCTTCAGTTTGCTTGCAGGTACCTAGAAAAACTGCAAGGTCAGCTCTGACCTCAGGCTTGATACTAAAGTGCGGGAATACATCACTTGCATGAATTTGGAAAGGAGCCCGCTGAGTGAGAAAATTCTTCCCTCTGCCTTGCAATTCATCATTCACGATTCACAGCTGGGCACAAGGCTGTGCTTTCTGCAGAACTGTGACTTCAAATCACAAGGGACCATACTTGTCAAGATACCAAAACTCCTTTCCCCCCACTCAGCTCCATGGAGAAAACCCTGAGAATCTTGTTTTAATAAAAGAGATATGATGATGAAGGAAACCTGTGAAAGCTCAAGCTGTGTATTCTCTCAAGTCATTACAGATGAGGTTAACTGGTAGGCAATCTCCAGCAAGTTTATGCGGTACAGATGGAGGCATCCTGCCATATACCAATCCGAGTTTCTAGGTTTAGTCAGAGCTCAAGGGAGAGCCTTATTAAGGCTTAAACCTCATTATTTATATAAAATAATAAAATCCTTAAAATCAAGTATTTCTGCTATGCCAAGAACTATATGCTAAGCCCCTTCCAAGCAATATAACATCATCATAAACTCTAGAATCAGACCACTTGGGTCAGAGGAAGAGCAACAGCATGCAATAGCTGTACAACCTTGGGTAGGTTACTTAACCTTCATGTATCTTAATTTCCTCATCTTTAAAATGAAGATAATAATAATAATAGCATCATATAGGATCACCATGCTAATTAAAATGAGTAATTATATGTAAATTTCTTGTAACAGTGTCAGGCACATTGCCATATAAACATGGCCAGCAGATAAAATATAAGGTACCAGTAAAATTTGAATTTCAGATAAACTACTTTTAGAATAAGTTTGTACAAAATATTACATGGGACATATTTACACAAAAACATAGTCATCACTATATATCTGCAATTCAACTTAACTGAGCATCCTCCTGTATGTATACATTTAGCTAAATTTGGGAAGCACACATGTAAACATTTGCTATTACAATTCCATAAACACTTACCTGGAACTCTGAAGTTAGATTTTCAAGGCTCATATATTTTTCATATTTTGAAAAAGAAATAGTGTATAACCACAGATGATATCATAACTCAGAAATGTCTGGAGTGGACCCCTGAAGGAAGCATTTAATATTTCTATGGAGAGAACAAATGCATGTTCTCTAAGTAGCATCAATAAAGACTAAAATGGCCTCACACGAGTTAAGATCCAGTTTTTCCATAAAAGGAATTGAGGTCAGGTTTGCTCTGGCCACCTGGGAATTGCAATACTTTCTGGGATTGGACATTGTGGACCTAGATTACAACTACCATTATTATTTTGTTTTATTCTCACAACTAGTATGATAAGTTAAAACCTGTTATTCTCATTTCATAGATGGTGAAACTGCAACTTAAGATGGTTATATATTTAGCCCAGGATCATGTGGCTTGTAAGTGGCCATAACATGCTTCAAACATAAGTCAGCTTGTCTACCCTTATCCAAGATCATTAGCACGATCTTTCCTTGTTTCTTTACATTCTTTCTACAGCTCTCATTTTGAAAGAGGTATCAGGATTAGCGGACAAGGAGATGAGGAGGAAAGAAAAGTTACAGAGAGGCAGCATCTCAGAAATGGTTGGCACTGGGGCTGGGATTGTGGCTCAGTAGCAGAGCTCTTGCCTTGCATGTGTAAGGCACTGAGTTCAATCCTCAGCACCACATAAAAATAAATAAAGGTATTGTGTCCATCTACAACTAAAATAATATTGTTTAAAAAAGAAATGGGTGGCACCTGCTCAGAAGTGGAACAAAAGGTGATCAAAAACATCCATCTCCTGAACTTGTATTATGTGGACCTGTGCCCATGAACCCTCATCGTCATACCAGCTCTTGTGTAAGGTCCTAGCTTGGTCACAATTTTCCTACCATGTCTATTCAGAAGCTGTTCTACAGACCCCTGGGCAAATAAGGCTCACGTCCCATCAAAGAGGACTGTATTCTTTGTGAGCCTTTCACTAAAGAAACAGCAAAATCAATATTTTTCAACATTAGAAAAATTAAAAACAAAAATTAAAAACAGGACAGCCAGGAAAAACACCTTAGATGGCAGAAAGTGACATTGTCAGACAACAGTAAGTTTTACTCTGACATTATTATAATTTGTAATGAGCAAAAGTCCTGCAGTAAGTGACCTTCCATACCAAAAGTTGTCTAAATTCAAATTGAAGATTTATGAGTTTTCTAATTTTCAAATTCTCCCAGCCACAAGAACCTAACCACAGCAAAAGTATCAGATGATGATATTTAAAACCTGTCCTCTGATTGTGCCACCTGGTCCCTCACCCTACTCTATGACAACCTCCCTCCACTGGAGAAGGCCCCCAGTCAACTGCTCAAGCTGGAAATTCCCACATAATTCCAGAAGAAAAATAATCACCCTTTGAGGGGTGATATCAAGAAGCTGAAATAGGACCAGGGAGATCAGGGACACAGAGTTACTTGGCAGGGTACCATGGCATCAGGGATAAGATGGAGAGTATCCAGACATGGAGGCGAAGCCCAGCTCTGCCACTGGCACAGGATGTGACGCTGGCCAAGTTATTTAGTCTCTAGAAGCCTACATTACCTCATCTGTCTGTGGAACTGGTGAGGGTACTGACTTCATAATGTTTTATGAAGATGGGGTATGTAAGTCATTCAACATGTTGCCTGGTTAAAAATATATATTGATCACTTAAGAATGGGACAAGAAATTAATTTTTAAAAATAACTATGGGTAAATGGCAGAAAGATCAGTAGAGGGAAGGGAGTTGGGAAAGGGGAGGGGAAGGAGAGGTACTGGGGACTGAATTTTATATATATATGTGTATATATATATATATATATCATGCTTTTATAATTATGTCAAAATGGGTTCTACTGTCATATATAACTCAAAAGAACCAATATTTTTTTTAAAATGGGCCAAAAAACCTTCAATAACATAATAGTCTAATTCATTACCTTTGTCTAAGTTCTCAGGGTTTATAAGCCCTTTCACCTAAGCCTTTCCGATCTCAATAAATGCCACTAGGCAATATCTAAGCATCACCCTTGAGTCTCTTTCTCACGGCCCATAGCAAATCCTTCAGTATCCTTCAGCAAGCTTTCTAGCTCCTAAGCCTTCTACATTCTCCATCTCTTGAATTTTCACCTGCTCCACTGAAATAACTTCCTGAGTGACCTTCCTTCCCTGTTCCCCACTTTGGGACTGAGGATTAAACCCAGAGCCTTCCATATGCTAGACAAGTACTCCACCACTGCGCTGGCCCTCTTTTTTTTTTCCTTAGGTGTTGGTGGACCTTTATTTTATTCATTTATTTATCTGTGGTTCTGAGAATCGAACCCAGTGCCTCACACATGCTAGGCAAGTGCTCTACCACTGAGCCACAAACCCAGCCCTCCATGGCCCTTTTTGAGACAGGGTCTTGTTAAATTGCTGAGGCTGGCCTCAAACTTGCAATCTTCCTGCCTCAGTCTCCCAAGTACCTGGGATTACAGGCCTGTGCCATCTTGCACCCAAAACCTTCTCCCATTCTTGATTCCCTGACTTCTCCACACAGAAATATTTCCTTGAATCTAGTTTTCCACAAATATATCTTTTTAAATGCTCATAAGATGTACTCTCTTTTCTTAAAACCCATCAAAGGCTCTTGCACATGCTTAAGAAAAATCCAAACTCATGGCACCTAAGCTGCCCACCGACCCCTTTTACCTGCACTGTGCCCCTTACCCAGCAACTTCTGCCTGTCCCACAAGCCACACAAGCACATTTCTCTGTGGGACCTTTGCCCCACCTAGAAAGCCCTTGCCTCAATCTTCACACAGTACTTCCTTTTTCATTGTTCAGGGTCCCCTCCGTGTCCTCGGACCTTTTAATCTAGCCATACTGTCACTTTATCACATTATTCTGTTTAAATATTTTAATTTTCTGCATGTACCACTAGCTGATATTTTTCTTGTGCATCGATTGCCTCATGTGTCTTTGATTGTCTGGTTCATTGATATATTCCCAAAACATAACTCAGTGTCTGGCTTGAAGAAATATTTGGTGAATTCATTTGTTAATCTTATCTCTTAAGGTCAAGTGGAAAAGACCAAATGCTTAATGTGATCTCTATGCTATGACTTTTCCTTTGGAAAATGCCATAGAGGCCCTGCCCACATAAAGAATGGAGGTAGGGGCTGGAATCCAGCTCCTGCAATGCCCTCACACTGATTTGTAGGGGAGGGCAGAATCTAATTGCTGAGGCAACTTTAAGCACAAATCTTCACTTTGGGTCACCCACTGATATGCGGTCTGATCATCTCAAGAGAAGTTTGACTTGTAACATGGAATAAAAGAACCCAAAGGGACTCCAGGCAACAGTGGAAGCATGGATTTACAAAGGACCCCTGCTTAGAAGCAGGCAGGTCAGACCCTCTAACCAGAAGATACACAAAGACTGCTTATGATAAACAGGAATCTTTAGCCAGCTGAGCCACAGGACACCTATGTTCTCTGCCTGCTGGTCTTAAGAGAAGCCTTGTAGCCTTCTAAGCCCCTTCCTGAGTTTCTTATCACAAAGCTTGGAATATCACACTGCTTGATTATTGCAGGAATCATCTTTTTAAGGAAAAAGAAACAGGAAACCCAAACTCCACAACTTCACACCAAAACTTGAAAGTAAACTTAAAATTTCTTCAAAATTGTATTTCGTATTTGGTAAACCTCAAGCAAACAGAATACTAAAAATACCACCTGTTTTCTCTTCTACTCCCCAAGGTACCATAATTATAACTTGACACAGGGTGGAAAATGGAACTTACCAGCTTCAATGCACTCTGGCTTCAGGCAGTACTCTTGTTTAGCTTGGAAATTTAAGAGACCTTGACTCACTGAAAAAACAGACCAAAATAAATGACTGACTTGTAGCAGACCACCATCGGGTAAACCACCATCAGGTACATATGCAATTTAACATCAGTTCATTCTTGGTATTGACATGGTGTTCAAAACCCCAGTTGAGTTCCTTCACTCTGGACACTACCTAAGTAGCCTTGGTATTATTTCTGGGTTGCTCTGAAATTGTTTTTGTCATATGGAAGACAAGTGGGTGAGTGGGTACAAATAGACTAACGCTCCTGAGAGTCTGCTCCCCAGAGCGGCAGCAGCACCTGGGAGCTTGTTAGAGATGCACATTTTCAGCCTCACTCCAGACTTTCTGACTCAAAAACTCTGGCAGTGGGTGCAGCTATCTGTGCGGTTTTTTTTTTTTGGGGGGGGGGGGGACAGGGTTTGTTTTGGTGCTGGAGATTGAAGCCTGGGCCTCGTACATGCTAAGTACACTCTAGTATCGAGCTCCTTCCCCAACTGGCCATCTGTGTTTCACCAAGTCTTCCAGGTGATGCTGATGTGACAGTCAGTGTGTTAGATGATCTTTAAAGTGCCTTCCATCTCCAGTTATCTGTAGTTTGTCTCATACTTTCACTCTTTATGTTTATAACTACATCTCTGTCTTAGAGATGGGAAAATTGAAACTTTTAAACCATGCCATTGTAAGCAAATCCAGAGTGGAAGTAGAAAATCAGCATATGTGGCATTTAGATTTTGGGATCTTATATAAATCATCCATACAAAGGAGAGAAGGAATAAAACTATAGGCATATAGCTCAAATCGTCTGGTAACAGTCATTTTCTGCCTGCACCACACACCCTCCTCCCACCAGGCCCAGCCTAGCTACCAGACATATGCACCTGTGAGGATGAAGAGTCCAGCTATTTTCCCTCTTCCCTTCCACACTGCCTCAAAAAAACAAAACCAGGGATGGCCCTGGACTTGATCCTCAGCACATTAAAAAAAAAAAACTGTACAATTAAAACAGCTTTCACCAATGCCTTACTTCCCTCATATGACTGGCCACATTATTCAAATGGATATCGGCTGAAGTACTGAAGGATACCATGTTTCTGAACTCTAGATAGCACCCAGGCATTAACAGATGTGACTTAGGGATTTCAAAAATATTTAAAATATGTCCCTTGGTTGTTGGAGAAGTTATATGAAATTCATTATTGCTCTTCTCTGTGATCAGAAACAAGGAGCCGTTTGAAGATGAGGCCATGGGGAGATGAACCATGGATGTGAACAGGGACTGAGGCACTTCATGGCATCCTCAACAGAGAAGCAGAATCAGAGAACTTGGTGGCACTGGTACTTATGTTTCTGCTAGATATGGAAGAACTGAAGATCTCCTGCCAGTGTGGCAAGTTTTATTATTTATTACCCAGCATTCTAAGAGGAGTCTGTTTTTCCTTTGTTCTTTTCTCTGCTGCCATCCTGCAAACAGCCTTTTTACCTGTGTTGTGTTATAAATTCAAGGAAACTGTCTACAGTACATCTCAGGCCTATTTTGAAGAAAGGAAGTTTCTTAGCATAAGGTGTGTTTTGATTTCTTTAAAAGAAAAAAGTTAGTTAAAAATATGTACAGTCAGCACAAAGATTAGTGTGGAATATTCCAATATGTTTGGGTGGTGAAACAATGGGGGTAGTTTTTCCCTCAGTCTACTTTGATAAGTTTACCAAATGTTCTTTACTAAGCACATGTTATTTCTTATAATTGAAAAATATATTTTATAAGTGATATTTTGTTATCCTACAAAATAGCTTCTTCATACTAGTATTTTTTCATAAAAAGCTAATGAAATAGTTAAAGACTTAGTCCTTTCATAAAAACTAATTCTTGACAAAAAATCTCTAAGGAAGCAGAACTAAAATCAGTTATCTTTTTCTTTTTTTTTTTTAAGTTGTAGATGGACACAATATCTTTATTTATTTATTTTTATGTGGTGCTGAGGATCGAACCCAGTGCCTCACGCATGCAAGGCAAACGCTTTACTACTGAGCCACAATCCCAGCCCCCAGTTATCTTTTTCTGAGGATGAGTAGAAGAAAGGTTTTTTAGTATAATTAATTGGAACACAGACCTAAGCCCTCACACAAGAGCACTATATCCATGGAGGGTTATTTTAAGATTCTGAAAACAAAGGATCTTTTTTTTTAAATATATTTTTTAGTTGTAGATGGACACAATACCTTTATTTTATTTATCTTTATGTGGTGCTGAGGATCAAACCCAGGGCTTCACACATGCTAGGCAAGTGCTCTGCCTCTGAGCCACAACCCCAGCCCATGAAAATAAAGGATCTTTTTTTTTAAATATTTTTTTTAGATGGACACAATATCTTTATTTTATTTATTTATTTTTTTATGTGGTGCTGAGGATCGAACACAGCGCTTCACACATGTGAGGCAAGCGCTCTACCACTGAGCCACAACCCAGCCCGAAAATAAAGGATCTTAAGGATCAACAAGACCAGGTAAGATGAAGCCATCAATGAATGAAATCTAGACAATAATGAAAATATTTTTAATATAAAAAAATTTAAATGTTACTTATTACTAGTTAGGAGCTTCAAAAGAAACTTATGTAGCAATTTGATTTCTTATTTCAATTTCTCTATAACCAGTAGAAATGCCTTTAGAATGCAGTGGAATCATCCACATATCAAGAGTATGACAGATCAAGAGTATGAGAATGACCGTAGAGTCATTAACTATGGCCCAGCTAGAGTCATTAACTATGGCCAGCTAACTATGGCCCATAGGCTAGATCCGACCCACTGCCCATTACTGTTTCTATGAATGGCCTTGACATTTTTAATGGTTGGAAAAAACTCATAATAATAATAATAATTCATGATGCATGAAAAGTATATAAAATTCAAATTTCAGTGTCCAGAAATCAAATCCTACTACACTCAACTGTGCCCATTTGGGTGCATATTGTCTACGACTATTTTTGAGCTACATCAACAGAGCTGAGCACAGCAACAAAGACTGTATGGCTCATGAAGTTGAAAATATTTACTATCTGGCCTTGACAGAAAAATTTTGCTGATCACTGCATCTGAAAGACAGATTGTAAGAAGGGGAAGGGAAGAAGAAAGAACACTTTAAAATAAACTGGCTATCTTGTATAGTTATACCTGATGTTTTAATTTCTAGTGCTCTTGCTTTTCTGAAACCACCCTAAGGCCACCAGCAATCACTTACTATGCAAGAATAAAGGTTTAGAAGAGAGATTATCCCAGAGCCTTAAAGACAAAGAGGTAAGGAAGGGTGGTGGAAATGCAGGCATGTGACTGAACTTGGACAGGCAGAAAAATACACTTCAAAGTCAACCAGGAAGTACTGTGAAGTGTATTGTCATGAAGAGTAATGCCTGGAAGGTCTCTGGAGATTTCTAGACAAAGACTTTTCTAGATGCAGAGTGGAGGTGGGTAGCAGAGCCTGAGAGACAGACATTGAAAAAAACATGGGAGGAAGAGGGTGAGTCTGAAATAGTGCTGAAATGTTTAACAAAAAAATAAGAGTCCCTGAATTTGTATGCCCAAATGGAAGTGGAATCCTGAAGCAATGCTTCTCAAACTTGCATTTGAAAAGAAATCCCTTGAGGTCTTATAAAAATGCAGACTGTGAATCAGTAGATATGGGGTGGAGCCCATGCTCCCAAGTGATGCTAATGCTGCTGGTCCAGGGACCACACTTTGAGCAATGAGTGTACTGAGGCTATACCCTTATTTTGCACTTATTCTCCAACACCATTAGAACTTCTAGACATTAGAGGTGCAAGCTAGGTTGCTGGGCACATTGGAAAGTTATCTTCTATTTTATACAGGGCTCCTTGTCCATAACAGCATTGACTGACTTGGTGAATTTTACTTTGCTCTAAAAACATCATCTAAAATAATGCCAAATACTCATCTTTTCTCAAAGGACAAAGATTTGCTGCCATGAAGAATCTTCCAAGTAATATGCCACAGCCTCAAAATGTAATGATCACAAAAGTAGAGTTTGGAAAAAGTTTCAAGCAGTGGTAACATTTAAAAGAGTACATATTTTTACATACATGATAATCATTTGCATTTTGATGTCTGGAAGTGTTTGCAAAACCTAACCTTGTAGTCATTTCCCACATAGTGTGTAGTCCCTTGGCATGCCCATAGAATTTCTCCCCCAGTTTTGAATTTCAGGAGAGGATGTTCATCTAAACCCCAAGTGTTGAGAAATCTCACAACAGTTTTCAAGAGCCACAGATTCAGTTGTAGAAACAGGAGATTTAGCTTCACCAGAAAGCAATAAATTCATCTAATTTCCTAAATCTCCAGCCACAGAAAACATGGAAAGATGATTTGCTCATTTTAGCAGAGTTCTCAACCACACAACTCTAACTCTTTTCAAGTTTAATTACTGGTTTTCCCCTGCCAAAATAAACATGGTCTCCTTCATCGTGTATATGCCAAGGAATGTTTCCAGGCTTGCTGCATTTCAAAGTATACCTACAATCACCTAAGTATAGGGATTGTTCCTTCGTAACTCTCAAGCTAATGAAATATTATGGGTTATTTGAGGGGAAAAAAAGGATCATAGCACAAGGGTTCGAAAAGCCTAAAATTTTAGGACATCCTAAAAGGTTCAAAAAGCCTAAGGTTTTTGAAGCCTAAGGTTTTGAACCTTGACAAAGTTTCCAAAAGCCTAAAATTTTAGGACATCCCTCACCCCTTACCAAGATGTCTGACTCTTTGATCATCTCATAGACTCTGGGCACATCATTCTCACCATGAGTCATTAAAATAACTGAATCACATAATACCTTTCAAATCTTGGAGGGAAACCTCTGTTTTCCTTCATGTTAATTTTTAAATCTATTAGAAAGGCTGAGTTAACATTGCATCCCATCAAGTCACTGGATTAGAAAGGACTTGAAGAATCCCATTAAAGGTGCATTTGAAAGGACTGATTTTTATTTTGTGAATTAAATTTTGTCACTCATCCAGGCAAATATAACCAGTCAAATGAAAAGAAATTCCAGCATGGTTTTAATCATCATGTAAAAAGTCTTCTTCACAAAATAAATTAAAGTATGACTATGAATTCATAAACACTCAATTTTCAAAATATAATTCATGAACATTTTTTTCTCAGTGCAACAAAATCCCCCAGCCACTCCAAACCACTTTATACCCATGTTCCCTTCTGTACTATACATTTGCTACTAAAGAACAGCCTTCTTTACATTTGCATGTTTGATAGAAACTGAGACTATACCACCTATTAACACAAGCAAACAGTTCTCCACCTGTATTATGGCACGGTTTGCCAGAATAAAGCATGAGGAAACTTCTTGGCATGTGCCCAGTTCCCCTGGCCTCCAGCGCTCCACTTACCTAGAAAGAGGATCGTGCCCAGCACCACAGTGCCACCGATAAACACTGCCAGAGCGACTTGAGTGCCTCTGTTGGCCCCCTTTCTAGTCTCTATGCTGCTCCCCATTTCTGCTTCCATCAGAAAGACTGTAGAGAGCACTCAGGAAGAAAGTCACTTTTTGTGGTTTGGTAGCTGGTCTCAAGAGTTTGTTAGGCGTTGACATCCAAGGCTCTCTTGCTTTCCTACTAATGGATAGCTTAAAAAATTCACATCAGGAAACTTCCCCTCGCTACCTTTTCTCAAATAATCTTTCACAAATGAAATAAAAGAAGCTCAAAATATTGGTTGCCTTGGCTTTCCCCCTGACTAGACAAAACAAACAGCGGTTGCTTTATCTTGGTGCTCTCCCTCAGCAAAGTCCCTCTCAACCGGTTGTTTGGCAGGCTCTTCTCTCAAGCATTCCGAGTATACATGTTTTACTATGTTGCTGAACAGATGTTTTAGCTATTTAAATGTATAGTCACTTGGGGAGAAAAAAAACAATTGTCTTTATCAAAACTGGATTCTCATCAACCTCCCCCCAACCATGATAAGTTAGGTGACGAGGACTCTCCAGACCCACTTCAAATCTCAGTTAATCATGTAATTCTGCTGCAATAATCATTCTGCTTGCCTGAATTGTCCTCATCAAAGATATTCTTTCAGTGTGTGAGTCCCCTTTTAAAGCCTTTTAAGAGTTCCTAGGATATCCTGGAGCATTTTATTTTAGGAACTTTGTGTATGATAACGTGTGCCAAAAATCAGAGTCATAGTCCAGTGCAGTGCAAAGTAGCAATTAAGACAACCTACAGAGGCTGATGGTTTGGACTGGAACTTTTTTTTAAGGAAGAAGAAAGAGCATTTCCTCTTTGTGGTGCTAAGAATTGTACAAATGACAGTTAAGTATATGAATTAAGCTTATTAGCAACCACAAAAGATACAGTGAAAGGTTTTTTTCCCTGAATGTTTTGGTGAAAACTGTACCCATGTATTTTGTCCTCTGGTTCCCCTGAGGCAGCCATTGGTTAGAACGTTTTTGTGTTTCCATAAAGTGTTTATTTCAGCAGATTCTCTGGGATGAATTCATTTGGCTTCATTGGAAAGATTGATAAATGATAGGCTCTTTAATTTGTTGATGATAATGATTTAAATTATCAAAATCTGCTTTCTTTATTGGGACAGGGCAACTCATACTCCAATTCTACTGAAATGATATGTTATTCTCTAATGATATAGATATCATTAAGTCATGACACAACTACTACCACTTACCTTTGTTTTGCTTGAGATCATAAGGCAGGAGGAATCCGGGTAAAGGATTCAACTACATCCAAAACCAGAAAAGTAAAACTCGTGCATATGGCTTTGGGAGTCTCCTCAGAGCTCAGAAGGTGCCAATGAGCTCACTATAACGTGATCACTTGTTCATGCTCCTATCCAGCTAGGCTTGGTCAGGACTTAAGCCCATAGCATGTAATTCTCCCATGTTTTAGAACGTCTTCCATAATATATCCTACCTTATTTTCTGTTCATTTATGTTACCCCCAAATCATAATCTGTGTCCAGATTATGACATCATAATATGCTATTGCTCTTACATGCTCACTGGCTATTGATGTTATTTTGTGGCTGCTATTCAATAACACAGCCTAACAAGCCTTTTGTCCCTAGAATGGGATTCTCCCAAAAGTATTTGGACTTGATTTCATAATACATCTTGGACCATGAGCTCCTTGTCTGTTGCATTCAATATAGCCCCAGCATCAACAGTTCCTGGCCCATTACAGTGAAGGGGGAAATAAAAGCAATGAAAATCATCCAAGTTAGCCCTAGACACTTGCTCTTATGAAGCAACTTCAGGAACCTCAGACACCATTCCTGGTAGGGCAGGGGTGAGAGGCATACAGCCTCTAGATTCCTTCTAAATGCTCAGTGATAATGATACTTCACATGGGCATAGTACATGGTAACCTAGTGGTAAACCTATATACTTGATAGTAAAGGCATTTTAAACTCTGTTTTAAAAATGAAGAGACTGAAAGAAAAGAATGGCTTCAGGTGACATATCTGAGAAAACCAGACAGGGAAAGATTAAGAGATGGGATCATTGCCATATACTGTGTGTCCACAACTTCACAGAGTTTTCTATGTACAGGGGAGAGGATAGCCACTCAATGACAATACCAGGGCCCACTTCTTCCGTCCTTCTTTCTTCAAATCTCCTCACACCTTTCAGGGTCTTGACCGACATGGAACAGTGGTCATGGGTTGCCCACCTTGGACTAGCAAGATTCCCCCAGAGGTGTGGGCAATTTGAGGTTTCCCCTGAAGTTGTACCTATCCATCACTGACAGACAGGAATTCATTCCTGAACATTCAACTGCTGAGTTAAAAGCCATTAAACAACAACAACAAAAAATACTTTCAGTAATTTTAATAGAAAATCTATGATGCATTTATTCTAAATTAAGACATGCATAGAAAAATGTATTAATTGAACAATGAAAACAAGTCTACTGAAATAACAAACAACTTTCAAGATGCAAAAATTAGTTTGTTCATATAGTGTAATGTAATGAAGGTTTCTTTTACTCACCAAAGAAATAAAGGAAGACTTGTGAGTGGGTAGGAATAATAGAGGAAAGGGTGTGGGTGAATCATTCATTATAAAGTGCATTCTTCATTCTGTGCCATTTTGTGCATTAATGTTTCAACTTTTGGGAGGTGGTGATTATCTTGCACTCAAAAAGAACTGCACTTAAAAATAAAGTAGCACAGGAAAAAACTTCAGGGCAAAATAAAGAAGTTAATGACACAGAGAAATAATGAGTGTTCATGGAAAACTAAAGCAGGGAGCTGCAAATGGTCCACCTTCTGTTTTTATAAATAAAGTTTTATTGGAACAAAGTCATGCCCATTCATTTACAGACTGTCTATGATTGCTTTCAGACTATATGGGCAAAGTTAGGTAGTTTTGTGACAGTGACACTCTGGCTGCCAACTTTAGAATATTTACCCTCTGGCCCTTTACAGAAAAGTTTACTGAACCATGGGCTGAAGTAAAAGATGCTACTCTTAGCCCAACCACATGGCACACATATACAAAGCAAAATATTCATCTACACTGACATGCAACTTAAAATTGCTCCATTTAGTATTCTCAGAACAAAAATCATTGTGCCAGGGAAGTTAGTAAATGCATCAGTGTCTAAAACTCTAATATTGAAACTACAGCATATTCTTTAGTGTGTTTTAGAGCAAAAAGTCATTTTTCTGGGGATAAAAGTAGGAAGAGTGTCCAAAATAAAACTTTACAACTTCTCTAGGGCTGTGAAAATAAATCAATGAAAAGTCGCTCTGCAAAATAAATTAATTGATCATCTGATTTGTGCACCCACTCAAATTTTCAATGAAGAGCATCCAGGGGCTGGGGCTACAACAGCTCAGTGGTAGAGTGCTTATCTAGCATGTGTGAGGCATTGGATTTGAGCCTTAGCACTGCATAAAAATAAACAAATAAAATAAAGGCATTCTGTCCATCTACTACTACAAAAAAAAATTATTAAAAAAAAACATCTCAGGCCTTAATAGGAACGAATCAGTAAATCATCTGAGGTTTCTTGAGTGTTCTTCCAGTGCCTGACCCTGGGCAAAGCTAAGAAGCTATTATGGAGATTCTGGACTGGTCAACTAGAGTCAGGCATGCAAATATGTGAACCCCCTGGAAACCTGGCCATGGAATGCCCCTAAAGCACACAAGCCTAGCCATCAAGGCAGCAAGTGTCCAGAGAAACAGAGATCTGAGTGGCAGATTTGTTGTGAAGACTTCCAGAAGGAGAACCTGCAGGAATGGACAGCTTGAGGGCAGAAAGGAACGCTTCTAGATGGGTGAAACCACACCTTGAGAGATGGGACTTACCTGGGCATTTGCCCTTACCCCTGTAGAACTCATAGGTAAAATAATTTGTCCTCGGTTAAATGAATACAGCAACTTCAACCTAAGCTGCCAACTGGCTGGGATGACAGCTGAAGCTGAATTTTTGTGCTAGACATGAATGCATCTAGTCATTATTTGGATATGCAGAGTCTTCTGTTTCAAGCAGTAAAATCTCATGTGGTCCATAATTTCAGGGAGAGAGAAGGAAATGATTCAAATCCTGAAAAATGTTTTCATCCAGCCACTAGAAGGAAGAGAGGGGAGGGAAGAAAGAGGGAGAGAAGAGCTAATGGTGAAATTGCTAATCTAGGGGCTGTGGTGGGGCTTTGTTATTTGTTAGTTAGGCCTTTCAGACTAGTGAGGTTTAAATTCCAGGTCTTCCACTAATGAGACACATTACTTACATTATATCTGATCTTCTTAAACATCTTTCTTAGGTAGATGTTCTTATCTCCTTTTACAGATAAGGAAACTGAAGTTTGGAACTATTAAGTGATTTACTGAAGGTCACAAGGCTGGTATTTGTCTTTAGGCCAGAATGGTATCAAATTTCAAACTCCTGTATCTCTACCTTGTTCCTTGATAAGTTTGTTTATCAGGTAATTAGTGAAGGTAGGTGTAGCATGTCAAAGTGACACCTGAGCAGAGAAAAAGTGATAAAGTATGCTTCCTTTAATTCTCTTGTTTACAAGACTAATTATCAGGCTTTATTTCCTTAACAGGGACAGAAGCCATCATTTAATATGGAGGAAAGAGTTTTTCAGTTAGGGAACAAAAACAGCAGAATGTAAAACATCTCCTGATTTGTTGCTGCTTATAATTGAACATTAGGAAGGATATATACATCTGAAAGGCTATTTATCTATATATTGTTCATTTTTGAGCCAAAGGAAAATTTTATTTCTTGATTGCCTTACTTCCTTGGTTGTTTTAGTCGGTTTTATGTCATTGTGACCAAAAGATCTGACAAGAACAACGTAGAGGAAGAATAGCTTATTTTGGCTCACAGTTTCAGAGATTCAATCCATGGTCGGCTGGTTCCATCACTCCGAATCCATGATGGAAGGCCGCAGCAGAAGAAAGCAGCTCAGGAGATGGCAAGCAGGAAGCACAGAGAAGGTTCCACTCACCAAGGACAAAATATAAACCCTAAAGATGCACCCCCAGTGACCTTCTTCCTCCAGTCGCATCCTAGCTGCCTACAGTTATAGCCCAATTAATCCATCAGTGGATCAATCCATTGATTAGATTATGTCTCTCTTAATCTAATCTTTTTTACCTGTGGAAATTCTTGAATTGTCTCACACATGAGCTTTTGTGGGGCACCTCATATCTAAACCTTAAATCAGTCACACAGCTATTTCTTCATTATTCACTCACTTTATGTGTATTAACATCAATCCTTTCAGTAGTCCTACAATACAGAAATCTTTTGCTGTGTTCTACAGATAAGGACGCTAAAGCTGGCCGAGGATAAGCAATATTCCCAAGGTCATATGCTGGGTAAATGACAGAGGCCAGCTAGAACTCTATCTGGTTCCTATTTTGAAATGTACACAGGATTTGTTTTAATTAGGTGTGATAAGATGACATACACAAGGTCAGCCTTTGAAAGAAGAGTTTATTTACAGTTTCCAAGAGGAGTGGGGATGACATGCTACATAGGGACACATGGGAATGTACCACAGTTAGCCAGCAGGCAGAACGGGTGAGGGAAAATGATATGCAAAAGCATTGATTATGGTTTTTAATGAAAGAAATGGGCAAGGCAGAATAAGCCCTTGAGCAGGTTTAGGATTGGATAGTTTGAATAATTTCATCAGACTCTAGTCTATACAGTACATATGGTCTGTAATGATCTGGTGCCTGGCCCTGGGATGATTTAGGGCAGGAGAATAGAGTCCTGGACTGTGGGAACCTGGTAAAATGAGGCAGGTGGGATACAGATTCAGATTAGGTGATTTGTATATCAAGGGTATCAGAAGCATAGGCAAGTCTTTACTATCTCTGGGAATCTGCTAACCTGGGAGGCACAGTTCTAAAACCCATAACATCTTTTCCAGAATATTCCACCACATAACACTTTTAAAAAATGTAGTATCTATTAATCCAACTAATGTTTACCTGATATATCCTCAGACAGATCAGACCCACTCTCACCCTTAGGTGAGAATGCTATGAAAGATTTTATGCCATTGATTAATAATAATAACCAATTTTTCAAGGAGGGTTTACTCAGATATTTATGAAAAGAGTTTCAAAGAAGTAGTTCTCAAATTTGAGTGGCCACCAGAATCTCCAGGAGGGCTGGTTAAAACAGATTTCTGGGCTCTAGCCTTAGTGCTAATGATTTAGTAGGTCTGAATGGGCTGAAATTTGCATTTCTAACCACCTCCCAGATGACGCTGATGCTGATGGTCTGGAGACCACATTTTGGGAACCACTGGCTTGGGGCAGCCATTAAATCTCTTTACAATGTAGTAAAATGAACTGAAGAACCAACAAAACTAAACATTAAACTGATGTAGTGAAACCAGTAATGACATTCAAAACATTTAACGATCAGTATGGCATGGCACTGACTAGTGCTATGGTTTGGATAATGTCCCCAAAGGCCCATGTGTTAAAGGTTTGGTTCCTAGCCCATGGTAAATCTTTAAGAAGTGGGGCCTGAGCTGCTTTCTTCTGCCACATCCTTCCATCATGGGTTAAGAGCAATGAAACTAGCCAACCATAGACTGAACCTCTAAAACTGTAAGCCAAAATAAACAATTTTTCCTATGCATTGTTCTTGTCAGATCTTTTGGAAACAGTGACATAAAGCAGATTAAAACAGTCAAGGAAGTAAGATAATCAAGAAATAAAATCTCCACCTCAAAAATGAACACACCAGCCGGGCGCGGTGGCTCAAGCCTGTAATCCCAGCACTTAGGGAGGCTGAGACAGGAGAATCGCGAGTTCAAAGCCAGCCTCAGCAACGGCGAGGCGCTAAGCAACTCAGTGAGACCCTGTCTCTACATAAAACACAAAATAGGGCTGGGGATGTGGCTTAGTGGTCGAGCGCCCCTGAATTCAATCCCCGGTACCAAAAAAAAAAAAAAAAAAATGAACACACCAGGCATTGTAAACCCCTCCAAGTTCCTAAATGCACTAAATTTTACCCAACCTTCATTCCCTTAGAAAATATTTCTCCTCTACCCAGAAAATCATTTCTTCAGGAAATCATATTTATCTTTGAACATTCAGTTCAATTTTACCTCTCTTGGAAAATCATCCCAGATACTTCTTAACATGGTCACAGGGTAACATATCACTTAGAGTTCATTACAACAGTTTCTTTATAGAAAACTGCACCCATTAGACTAGATGTAAGTTGAAGACATTTACCCTATCTCATCAACTTTAAGACAGACTTTTTTCCAAGCTTAACATCTCTAGAAGTAGGATATATCTCATAACTGGTGGTGTGGCTTAATTTGATAGGATTTTTCTTTCTTAATGTTACATAGTATTGTACTATATGTTACAATCAATTGTATCTTAGATTCAATGAAATAAGCTTTTTTTTTCTTCCTGTATCCACATTTTCTTATGCAATACTGAGCATGCAGGATGTACTTTGGCTCTCAGAACCACTCTGACCTTTGAGTGTGTTATAGTTTAGATGTGAGGTGTCCCCCAAAGCTCATGTGTGAGACCATGCAAGAAAGTTTAGAGGTAAAATGACTGGGTTATGGGAGTCTTAAACTAATCAATACATTAATCCACTGATAGGGACTAACTGAGTAGTAACTGTAGGCCAATAGGGTGTAGCTACAGGAAGCTGGTTATGAGGGCCTGGCTTTTGAGTGTCATGTCCTGAGGTGCTTTCCTCCATCAGGCCGTTCTGCCCTGATGTTCTGCCTCACTTCCAACTCAGAGCAATGGAGTCAGCCATCTATGGTCTGAGACCTCTGAAACTTTGAGCCCAAAATAAACTTTTCTCCCTCTAAAGTTGTTCTTGTCAGGTCTTTTGGTCACAATAATAAAATCGCTGATAAATAAAATAAATAAAATACAGTGTGTTCAATGTATGGTTGGCAGCTGGGAGCCCAAAAACTGTATGTCCCAAGTTCCCTTGCCAGGTGAGTTCCAGTAGATTCTGTCAGTGGGAGGCACTGGTGGGAGATTTTAAAAATAGGAGGAATGTAGAAGCCTGATTTGTTTTTGGTTTGGTTTGGTTTACTGCTCCTGGGTCTATCTACGGTTCTAGTAGGCAAATGTCACACTGATAGCAGAAGTGATAGCAGCAGTGGCATATGACTGCAGGTGACCACAGATTCTAATACCATCAGCAAGACCATGGCTCCTGGAGCCTTACTCAGCAGAAGCAGCCTTGTGGATGAATGCTATGGACTTTAGGTCCCATTTGTCCCCCCATTTTGCTGCTAAAGCCTTAAGGGCAGCAGCAGCCTTCTACAGTTAATGAACTTGGATAAGTATATCTCCTTTGCCCCTTTTGCTCTTCTACTACCTTTGGAACCAATTCCCTGCACTAAATACATTGTTTGAAATACCTAGAATGATTTTTGCATTCCTTGCAGAACACTGACAGCCAAACTTCCATTCTCTTTTCTTTTCCTTTAACTCCTACCTGGTCTATACACATTGATGCATATTGCCTTGCTGCCAGGCAGGATAGCACAATGGTGACAGTGGTCAAGGACATGGTGTCTGGGAACAAACTCCCTGGGTTGAGTTCCTAGCAGTGCTAATTATTGTTATGTGATGTTAAAAAAAAAACTGGCTATTCTCTCACAGTTCTAATTTTGCCATCTGACAAAAGGAGATTGTAATGGTCTGTATCCAAAATTATTATAAGATGAAGGGCTTAAAATGAGGCTTGAGGAAATGGCTGGTATTATTATTGCTGTGCTTCGTAATATTCCATGTTTTATCACCCATAGGTATACTTATACATGTTTCCTATGGTTTTTTATCTCAGGACTATCAAAGCCTATGGGAGGTATTTAGTGCAGATTTGTTGAAGGAAAGGAAGCAGGGGAAAAGAACTAATGGAAAGGAGAGAAAATAAGAGGAGAGGAGAGAGAAGAGGAGGGGAGTAGATGTGTTATTTACTGTAATTTCTTTGAATGTCACCTTTTCTCTGGTCTCTTCTCTTGCTCCTCACTTAAGACTCTCCCTGATCAGCCTCCAACTCTAGCTGGTTGCATTCCTATTGGTAATAAGGATAGTCAGGTATGAGCATACATTTTTCTGTTTTCTGTACTCTTTAAGCCATTTGAGGGTTGGAGCCACAATTTTGGACATCTTTATACTCCTAGACCTGACAGGGAAAGTATATAACATTGGAAGATGAATGCAAGTGAAATCCCAATGAGAATACAGAAGTCAGACTGAAAAGGTTAGGTTCAGAGTATAATTTTTGTAGCTGGGGTGAAGAGAAAGGAATAGAGAAAGATAATAGATTTTTTTCTTAAGTTATAGTCATGGCCAAGGACAAGAAGGAAATCATTTCTTCCAAGACAGTAGTCACAGAGTATTGTTCACACCTCTAGTAGGTTGCCATAATGACTTACCTTTGGATTCATTAATGTCAAAGTGCTTTCTGGTGTACAAAGCCTGGTTTTTATAAAATCAAGACATCTCTGTCTTCTCTGGAAGTTTCTGTCAATAGAATACTCAGCGGAAAAGAAAAAGAAAAAGGATGAATGGACATAAAATAAGGCATTATCTACAAATGGAGGAAGGGAACTAAGATAATGTTTTTAATTTTTGACTGAATATTTTCAATTTCATAATGCTTTTGAAGTTTTAGACTCTAAAACAGCTTGTTTGACAATATAATATTTGCCATTATTCTTTCAAGCATAGCTTAATGAGTATTCACTATTCACATGGTTGTTTTGTTTTGTTTTGTATTTGGTTACAGTGTTGAGGACCAAATTCAATATTGTCCATGTTTTTAAAAACTACAATATACTTACTTAAGCCCACCTCTACATTGTAGGGTCTGAGACAAGAGTGCAAATGGAGGTCCAGTCACATATCATCTAAAGCTGTCAGTCAGGCTATTAGGTATTAAATCAAATGCATTCTATCCTCCTACCTTGTAAATACACCTCATGCTCATCTGGAAGGCCAGATCACAATTCAGAATTATCAGACTCTGGTGGAGTTCCAGGTAAAAACATGTTAGAAAGCAGGCCCTGGCCCTTGGCCTACCCCCTTTCTCTGTTCACACTCCCCTACCAGCCCAGACACAGTATTCTCTCAGGACAAGGGAAGATAAATCCAAAAAGAGATTCCCATGGGACCCCAAAGTGGGCTCTGTCCAAGTCTGGATAAGATGTTCTGAGTCTTGGAGGAATACAAACTTGTGTTTTAGAGGGGGACACAAGTACATGCCCTTAGTACTAAAGATCCTTCAACCCATGGCCAACGGCATGGCCTAAAGAAAGCCAGTGTGGAGCCCTCTTGAAGCCAGGACCCAGGGAATGGCCCCTCTTGCCCACACTAAGGGCAAACTGTTGCTACTTAAAATTTAGTTTATAATATTAAAACCTTTACCATCCAACCTACCCAAATAGATTTAAACTTCCAGAATTGTTTTTAAGCAGAGAAATATAGATCTCAGATGTTGGAGATGAGCTACCCATTGCACTTGAGGGCCTTGACGGCTAAAGCAAAAAGGAAAAGGCCTCAGTTATGGGTTCTTAAATGAAGTAATTTATGCAAGTTCATTTCTTTAAGGAGACAATGTTTGTCAAAATGTCAAATTTAAGGAATGTTTTATTGTGTTATTATATAAAATACATCAGATGATATATGAATTTCAAAAATGCAATACATTATGCAAAGAGAAAATATCATTTGTCTTCCTAAGGAAGTGATAAATACTACATTATACAATAGACTGCCTCACTGATATTATTAGCCATGAATTCTATTTGGAGTTTACTGCTTCTCAAAAGCTTAGCATTATTTAAATATAATAACTCCCAATCACAACCACTCAGATGATGGATTCCATTTAATCGCCAATGTTCCTTTAATGGTGAAAAGGCTGTATTATTTTTGTTTAATGTTAGCACACCAAGTCCCATGGTATGGTATAATTAAGAACAACTGTTTACTTTTTCTTAAATTCAACACACCTCACCCCCACCTCAAAAGCTAGACATTAAAGTACTAAATATAATGATCTTGGTAAACCAAATTGCTATGTTCCTGGCAGCCCTTCCCTGCTATTTCCCTTAAACATTTCTATCTGAAATGATGATGAATAAAAAAAGAAAAAAGAAACCTGGGAAATATACAGCTCTCCTTTGATTGTATCTTCCACCTAACCATCAGAGTTTCCATTCCATTGCTTAAAAACACTCACTTCCTCTCTCCTCCCTCTGTCCCCTTTTGGCCATTTTAGATTTTTACTTGTTTTTTTTCAAATGTCCATAGAGTATATCATGCAGGATCATGAAACATCAGCCCACAGTTTTATGTCTGTTTGTTAGTCTCTCTAAGTAGATTGGGGGATGTTCATGAGGGCCTTCAGTCACCTTAGTTCCTTCAGTACCCACACCAGGGCCTGACATAAAGAAGTACCCAGAATATTATTGAATAAATAAATGATCACCTTAGTGTCCCTGTGAACTATGTAATACAGACTGAGCATCCCTAATCCAAAGGTCTGATACTCAAAACCCTCCAAAAGTCAAAACATTTGAGTACTGACATGGCACCATTAGGAAATTCTATACCTGAAATTGCATGACAGGTCATAGTCAAATCATAAGTGTGCTAACAATATTGTATAAAATTACCTTTAGGCTATGAGTATAAGGTATATATGAGATATGTGAATTTCACTTTTTATTTAGTTCCCATCCACAAAATATCTTATTGTATGCATACAAATATTCCAAAAATTTTTTAAAATATTTTTTAGTTGTCAATGGGCCTTTATTTATTTATATGCAGGGCTGAGAATTGAACCCAGTGCCTCACACATGCTAGGCAAGTGCTCTACCACTGAGCCACAATCCCAGCCCAAAATTTTTTAAAAATTTAAAATCTGAAACATTACTAGTCTCAAGCATTTTGAATAAGGGATACTCAAACTGTACTGAGAGTTACTCTGGTATAAAGAATATCAGAGTCTATTGCCCATAATAATGAATAATTCAGTGCATTCCCTTTATAAATTTTGGAATCTGAGAATCAGAAAGTCCACATATAAGATCCTACAGGGTTCTATCCAAATCCTGCTGAGGTGGGGAGATGGCATACAAAGAACTGGCAGAACTTAGTGGCAAAGACAAGACTGACAAGACATGCCCTTGTGAAATCCTTTTAAGATGCCTTTAATTACATTTTATAATCATCAGGAGACTAGCCTTTGCTGTTTTGAAAAACGGTACAACACTGCCCTTAATTCAAGGTTATTTTTTAAAGGTGCAATTAAAAAGACATCAGATTCTGGGAATGCTTAGAAAGAAATTACTCAGAGTGGAATTGGACTAAGTAATCAATACAATATGGCTGTCACTGCCTTTTTCCCCTACTTTCAGCTATATTTTAAATGCACTTTAATATTGTGATCTGCCTCTGATCACTTTTGGGAATAGATGGTTTATAAAGTAGGAATAAAGACAGCTAATCACATGTATTTTATTGCATAGCTAAGCACAATTATTTGGTCATTAAAAAACCAAGTAAGATCACTTGCTGACTGCCACCATCTACTGGCCGTTTGCTTATTGGCCCACATTTTGCCTGCCCATTGCCAGCCGCCCACTGCCCACTCACCAATTGCCCGCCATGTGCCCACAGACCACCAGTGGATGGCCCGCTGCCTGCTGTTGCCTGGAAGTGCACTGTCAGGGTACCCATAGATTTGGTTACACGTGGCCACTGCCATCTTGGGACACTGGCCAGAGCCTGAGAGTCCAGGGCCAAGGGGCCTGCAGGTTTGCTGCCACCACTGCTGCCATCTCAGGGCAGCCACTTCAGTTTGGGGACATGGGCTAGGGCCTGGACATATATTGTCGGGGTACCTCCAGGTCTGGTTGTATCTGAGGTCTTCTTGCTGGGTGTACAAAGTAGCCACAAACTGGTTGCCTCTTTGCAGGGTCGTTCCTTTGTGTGAACGCATACCTGGTGGTCTCTCTACAAGTTGAAATGGCATTGACAGCTTGGGGCTGCAGCAAGGCAGAGTCTGAGGAAGCTGAAGCCCAGGTCTCTCAGATTGCAGCTGGTTCTGCATGGGCCAGTCTGGGCCTGGCAAGCCTGTGGAAAGCTGGAAACTGGGGGCAGTTTCCCAGGGGGAGAACAGGTTGGAGAAACTAGAAAAAAACAGGCTCTCTCCAGCTCAGTGAGTCCTGAAGTATGTGGGGACGAAATGGGCCAGGTACAACAGGTGGGAACACTGGAAGAGGTTGGGAGGGCATAAGACAACCCCACCTAACTGTAGAGAAAGCTGAGAAAATTTTTGAAAGCCAGCAGAAGCAATTCTTCAATTTTCCATTGAGACTTTCCCTTTTTTCCCCTTTCTCTCACATCTCTACCATCTTTGAATCCAAATATTATTCATGCATCCATTTACTGAGGAATGAGATGGCTGAATAGTATATTACAGTTTTGTTGTGTATTCTTATATTTTTTACCTTTTTAAAAAAAAACTGTATATATTTTTTCTTTCACTTATCTGTCTCCCTGGATTCTCTTTCTCACTTCTCTCATACTAACAGCCAACCTCTATTAATTCCTCCTTCGCTCTTACTATAAATTTTTACCTCTATCTTCTCTCCTTCTCCCTCATAAACATCACATCCTACACTACTTCTGTTCCCTCTTTGTCCATCATTTGAAATGGTAAACCCTTTTAGCAAACTTACTGTTTACATTGCACACAATAATTGAACACATCATTTCTGTTTATTGTGACAGAACTGTAGACGCCTTAATAGGAGCTATTGGGTTTAAGGTTGTATATTGTTTGCAGTAGGTGCTGTTAATATTGGTTTCCCCCTTAAAGGTGAATCACTGGAAGCCTTCAGGGACACTATAAAACTACAGGCTAGAAATTATACTGCCTCAGATCCATACCACTAGATAGGAAGACACACAAACAATATGAAAAAAAAAAGGAACAAAGTGCTTCAAACAAATCAAGATGTTCTAACAACAGAATCCATAGATGACACAGTAGGAGAAATATCAGAGAAAGAGTGTAGAAGGTACACAGGTAGACTGATCTTTGAAATAAAGGATGGTATCAGAGAGAAAATACAGGAAGTGAAAGATCACTTCAATAAAGAGAGCGAGATTATAAAAAGCAATCAAGCAGAAATCCTCAAAATGAAGGAAACAATAAACCAAATTAAAAATTTAATGGAAAGTATCACCAACAGACTGGACCACAGAACCTAAGGCAAAGAAGACAAAATATATACTCTTGAAAATAAAGTCAACTGTACAGAGAAGATGATAAGAAACCATTAACAGAACTTCCAAGAAATACAGGATAACATGAAAAGACCAAATTTAAGATTTATCAGAATAGACAAAGGCATGGAGATAACAACCAAAGGAATGCACAATCATTTCAATGACATAATATCAGAAAATTTCCCAAATCTAAAGGATAAAATGGAAAATCAACTACAAGAGGCTTACAGAACCCCAAATGTACAAAATTACAGCAGACTCACACCAAGGCACATTATAACAAGAATGACAAATACACAGAATAAGGATAGAATTTTAAAGGCTGAGAGATTTTTCAAAAAATTAAATTACATATAGGGGGAAACCAATTCGGATTTCAGCGGATTTCACAACCCAGGCTCTCAATGTCAGGAGGTCCCAGAATAACATATATCAAGCTCTGAAAGAAAATGGATGCCAGCCAAGCGCAGTGGCTCAAGCCTGTAATCCCAGCACTTAGGGAGGCTGAGACAGGAGAATCGCAAGTTCAAAGCCAGCCTCAGCAATGGCGAGGTGCTAAGCAACTCAGTGAGACCCTGTCTCTCTACATAAAACACAAAATAGGGCTGGAGATGTGGCTCAGTGGTCGAGTACCCCTGAGTTCAATCCCCAGTACCCCCCCCAAAAAAAAAAGAAAATGGATGTCAACCAAGAACTTTATAACCAGCAAAACTAAGATTCAGAACTGAAGATGAAATAAAAACCTTCCACGATAAACTAAAGTTAAAAGAATTCACAACTACAAAGCCTGCACTACAGAACATTCTAAGCAAAACATTCCATGAGGAGGAAATTAAAAAAAAAAAAAAACAATGAAAATCAGCAAAGGGAGGAAGTACACTAAAGGAAAAGCCAATCAAAGGAAAAACTAAGTCAGGCTAAAAACCAAAAATAAACCAAAATGACCAGAAATTCAAATCATATCTCAATAATAACCCTGAATTTTAATGGCCTAAACTCATCAATCAAAAGACATAGACTGACAAATTGGATTTTTTAAAAAGACCCAACAATATCCTGCCTTCAAGAGACTCATGTCACAGGAAAAGACATCCACAGATTGAAGGTGAAAGGGTGCGAAAAAACATATCACTCACATGGATAGTGTAAACAAGCAGGAGTTTCCATCCTCATATCAGATAAAGTGGACTTCAAGCCAAAGTTAGTCAGAAGGATAAAGAAGGACATTTCATTCTACTTAACAGAATCATACATCAAGACATCACAATCATAAATATTTATGCCCCAAACAATGGAGCATCTAGGTACATCAAAGAAACCCTTCTCAATTTCAAAAATCAAATAGACCACAATACAATAATACTGGGTGACTTTAACACACTGTTCTCACCACTGGATAGATCTTCCAAACAAAAACTACACCAAGACAACCAAGAATCTTATATCCAGCAAAATTGTCAGATTTGATAATGAAATAAATACCTTCCATAATAAACAAAAGTTAAAAGAATTTACAGCAAGAAAGCCTGCACTAGAGAGCATTCTTGGCAAAATATTCCATGAGAAGAAAATTAAACACAACAATGAAAACCAGCAAAGGGAGGAACTACACTAAAGGAAAAGCCAATCAGGTATTGGTAACTTTCAGGAACACTATAAGATTATAGGATAGAAACTGTAATACCTCAGATCAGCATTGCTAGAGAGGAAGCTACGTGAACAACATGAAAAAATAAGGGAAGAAAATGTCCCAAATAAACCAAGACGCTGCAATAGAATCCATTGACAGTACAGTAGATGAAATATCAAAGGAGTTCAGAACAAACATAATTAAAATGATCTGTGAAGATCATTTTAATGATCTTCATTAAATGATAAGAGAGCAAATACAGGTAACAATTGATCACTCCAACAGAGATTAGAGAGCAACAGGCAACCATTGATCATTCCAACAAAGAGATAAGAGAGTAAAATACAGGAAGCAAGATTACTTCAAGAAAGAGATAGAGACTTTGGAAAAGAACCAAGCAGAAATCCCTGAAATGAAGGAAACAATAAACCAAAAAAAAAAATTCAATAGAAAGCATCATCAACAGACTAGTGAACTTGGAAGGTAGAACCTTAGACAATGAAGACAAAATATATAATCTTGAAAATAAAGTTGACTGCACAATGAAGATGGTAAGAAACCATGAACAGAACATCCATGAATTATGGTATAACATGAAAAGATCAAATCTAAGAATTATTGGGATAGAAGGCACAGAGATACAAACCAAACGAATGTACAATCTCTTCAATAAAATAATATCAGAAAATTTCCCAAACATGAAGAATGAATTGGAAAATCAAATACAAGAGGCTTACAGGGCACCAAATGTACAAAACTACAACAGGCTGGGCACAGTGGTGCATGCCTGTAATCCCTGCACTTTGGGAGGCTGAGATAGGAGAATCGCAAGTTGAAAGCCAGCCTCAGCAATGGTGAGGCGCTAAGCAACTCAGTGAGATCTTGTCTCTACATAAAACACAAAATAGGACTGGGGATGTGGCTCAGTGGTTGAGTATCCTTGAGTTCAATCCCCTGTGCCTCAAAAAAAAAAAAAAAAAAAAAACTACAACAGATCCACATCAAGGCACATTATAATGAAAATGCCTACAATAAGGATAGAATTTCAAAAGCTGCAAGAGAGAAGGCACAGATTACATACAAGGGGAAACCAATTCGGATTTCAGCAGATTTCTCAACCCAGACCAGACCCACAAAGCCAGGAGATCCTGGAACAACATATATCAAGCTCTGAAAAAAAATGAGTGCCAAAAACTACTCAAAGAAACTATAGAACTAAATAATATAATCAATAATTTAGACTTAATGGACATAGAGTATTTCATCCATCAATGAGTGAATACACTTTCTTCTCAGCAGTGCATAGATCCTTTTCTAAAATAGACCATATGTTGTGCTACAAAGCAACTCTTAGCAAATACCAAAAACATAGAAATAATACCCTGAATTCTATCAGATCATAATGGAATAAAACCAGAAATCAACAATAAATTTAAAAAATAGAAGCTACTCTAACACCTGGAGACTAAATAACATGCTATTGGGTGATGAATGGATAGCAGAAGAAATCAAGAAGGAAATAAATACTTATAGGTAAATGAAAACACCAATACAACATATCAAAATCTCTGGGACACTTTGAAGGTAGTGTTAAGAGGAAAGTTCAGTGCATTGAGCTCATTCATTAAAAGAATAAAAAGTCAACAAATAAATGACCTCACATTACATCTCAAAGCTCTAGAAAAAGAACAAATCAACACCAAAAGCAGTAGAAGACAGGAAATAATTAAAATTAGAGCTGAAACCAGTGAAACTGAAATAAAAGAAACAATTCAAAAAATTGACAAAACAAAAATGATAAACCCTTAGCTACACTAATGAACAGAAAAAGAGAAAAAACTCAAATTACTAAAATTTGTGATGAAAAGAGAATATCATGGCAGATTCTACTAAAATACAGAAGATAATTAGAAAATATTTTGAAAAATTATACTCCAATAAAATATAAAATCCTAAAGACATCGACAAATTTCTAGAGACATATGATCTACCCAAACTGAATCAGGAGGACATACACAATTTAAACAGATCAATTTCAAGCAATGAAATAGAAGATGCCATCAAAAGCCTACCAACCTAATGGAGGAGCTGAGGATGAATGGTCAGGTTTGGGATTTGCTCTGAAAGCAGAGCCAACAGTCTGTTGTTGATATATTGAGCTTGGTGGAGAAAGAACCAGTTGTTCCAATGAGTCACTGCCATGCCTAGGGAGTGGATTGTTGGGGAAGGTTCAGTGGTCATGGGCACTCCAGGAGGGCCAATTTGGGGAAGTTCCTAGCTGGAGATGGGCCATCAGGAATAAATATCCACTCTAGAGCTGCTGCAATAGCCCTCTGGCTGGTCTCCAGACTGATACCTCAGTTATCTTTCCACAAGAGGGTTAGTTACTCTCCTTTTTTCTAGACCAGCAATATATCCCATTACCTTTAGGTTAAAGTGCAGGCCACCCTTGTAGCATCAAACGTCTCAGCCTACCTCTAGTTATTAACTGGAGTCTATCCCCACAGTAACCTACATTCAAACATACCAAACCTCTCTTCCCTCCCCAAACATCCCCTGATATGAATATGAATCTCCTGCCCTCTACCTTGGTTCTTTCTCTACTTTCCAAGAGCTTTTTGAAACTACAGTTCTGCTTTCTCCAAGTTCATATTCCAAATTTACCACAGTGGAATGATTTCTCCAATAAAATGTGACATGTACACTTTGTCTAGTCCTTTCATTTTCCTCTGTATTCCAGTTAGATATCTTTAAATAAATATTATAGGTATTAATACTGTATTTTTGTAAATATTGTGTGTTTTGTGTTCATCATAGAGTACTACCATATTGCTTTTGTCAATGTAATATCTCCATGTCCTCAGCTTCTAAGCTGAGTTTTACTCTATATCTGAGTCTGAACCAGCTTTTTGGTCCTTCATTAGTAATTTGAATGTGTTGATGGCAGAAGTTAGTAAGTGAAAGCACATGAAATAGAATTGTTGGAATGGGGAGGGATAAAAAGAACCGCCAAAACATCCCGTCCAGGTCAGGGAACCAAATAAAAGCACATGGAAGGGAATACAGAAACAAAAAGAAAAATGGAGGCAAAAAAAGAAAAAGAAAAAAAGCATACCAACCAAGAAAAGCCAAGGACCAGATGGATTCTCAGCTGAGTTCTACAAGACCTTCAAAGAAGAACTTATAACAATACTCCTCAAATTATCCCATGAAAGAGAAAAAGAGGGAACTCTTCCATACTCATTCTATGAGGCAAGTATCACCCTGATACCAAGACCAGATAGAGACACATCAAGGAAAGAACACTTCAGACCAATGTCCCTGATGAACACAGATGCAAAATTTCTTAATAAAATTCTGGCAAATTGCATACAAAAACATATTAAAAAGATAGTGCACCACGATCAAGTGGGGTTCATCCCAGGGATGCAAGGTTGGTTCAACATATGGAAATCAATAAACATAACACATCATATCAATAGACTTAAAGACAAGAATCATACGATTATCTCAGTAGATACAGAAAAAGCATTTGACAAAATACAGCACCTCTTCATGTTCAAAACACTAGAAAAACCAGGCATAGTAGTAACATACCTCAACATAGTCAGAACTAGAAAAGACAGTCATAAAATTCATTTAGAAAAATAAGAGACCCAGAATAGCCAAAGTAATCCTTAGCAAGAATAATGAAGCAAGAGGCATCACAATACCAGACCTTAAACTATACTACAGAACCATACTAACAAAAACAGCATGGTATTGGCACCAAAATAGACATGTAGACCAATGGTACAGAATAGAAGTCACAGAGACAAACCCACATAAATATGGTTATCTCATACTAGACAAAGGTGCCAAAAATATACATTGGATAAAAGATAGCCTATTCAACAAATAGTGCTGGGAAAACTGGAAATCCATACATAGCAAAATCAAATTAAACCTCTACCTCTCACCCTGAACAAATATCAACTCAAATGTGGCTCAAATACCAGTATTACAACAGAGATTCTGTGCCTAATAGAAAAAAAAATAGGCCCAAGTCTTTACCATGTGAGCTTAGGACTTTACTTCCTTAACAAGACTCCTAAAGCACAGGAAGTAAAATCAAGAATCCATAAATGGGATGGATTCAAACTAAAAAGCTTGTTCTCAGCAAAGGAAACAATCAATAACATGAAGAGAGAGCTTACAGAATGGGAGAAAATCTTTGTCACATGCACCTCAGACAGAGCACTAATCTCTTGGATATATAAAAAACTCAAAAAACTTCACACCAAAAATACAAATGACTCAGTCAATAAATGGGCTAAGGAACCGAAGAGACACTTCACAGAAAAAAATACAATCAATCAACAAACATGAAAAAATGTTCATCATCTCTAGCAAGTGGAGAAATGCAAATCAAAACTACTCTAAGATTTCATCTCACTCCAGTCAGAATGGCAATTATCAAGAGTGCAAGCAATAATAAGTGTTGGCAAGGATGTGGGGGAAAAGGTATACTTATACATTGCTGGTGGGGATGCAAATTGGTGTAACCACTATGAAAAAGCAGTATAGAGATTCCTCAGAAAACTTGGAATGGAACCACCATTTGACCCAGTTATCCCACTCCTCAGCTTATACCCAAAGGACTTAAAATCAGCATACTACAATGATACAGCCACATCAATGTTTATAGCAGCTTAATTCACAATAGCTGAACTATGAAACCAACCTAGATGCCTTCCAACAGATGAATGGATAAAGAAAACATGGTTATATATACATTATGGAATATAATTCAGCCTTAAAGAATGAAATTATGGCATTTGCAGGTAAATGGATAGAGCTGGAGAATATTATGCTAAGTGAAATAAGCCAAACTCAAAACACCAAAGGCCAAATGTTTTCTCTGATAAGCTGATGCTGATCCATAAGGAGAGGGGTAAGGAAGAATGAAGGAACTTTGGATTGGGCAGGGGGGAGTGAGGGGAGGGATGGGGCTGTGGGGATGGGAAAGAGTAGAATGAGATGGATATGTCACCCTATATACATGTATGATTACACTACCAGTGTGACTCTGCACCATGTACAGCCAGAGGAAGAACTTGTGCTCCATTTGTATATAATGTGTCAAAATCCATTCTATTGTCATGTATAACTAATTAGAACAAATATAAAAAAACACAAAAAAAGCAAGTAACTTTTCTTTTTAAGGTGGTGCATGGGGCCTAGCTTAACACATTGTATTAGTTCATTTTTATTTCTATAACCAACTACATGAGGCTGAACACTTTGTTTTAAAAAAGGAGGTTTATTTACCTAACAGACTTGGAGGAGTGAGAGCCTGGTGCTGGCTTCTGCTTGGTTCTGATGAACACCTTAGGGCATGGAGGATGCCATCATGATGGGAACATGTACAAGAGGAGATATCAGATGGCAAGACAGGAAGGCACAGTAATTCGAGGGTCAAGCTCACTCTTTCATAATGTCCCATTTCCTCAGGAATTAACTCACTCCACAAGACCAACAACATTCATCTCACCCGAGGGCAGTACCCCCAATGACCTAATTACCTCCTGCTAGGCCCCACCTCCTAAAGGTTGCACCACCTCTCACATTAGCACACTGGGGACCAAGCTTCCAACACATGAACCTTTGGAGGGAAAAAACACATCCAAACCATAGCACACATTTGCTAACATCTGAACTGTTCTTAGAATATGGTTTTGTTTTGTTCTGTTTTTAAATATTTTTAGTTGTAGATGGATGGACACAATACCTTTATTTTGTTTATTTATTTTTATGTGGTGCTAAGGATCTAACTCAGTGCCTCATATGTGCTGGGCAAGCACTCTACCACTGAACCACAACCACAGCCCCTTTTGTTTTGTTTTGATGGACTATACATGCTAAAGTGCCTTGTCCACAAACTTAAAAATCTTAGTTATGATTACCGCATTTGATAAAATACTTTATTCACAGCATCTTTGGTAATTTGTTATAAATGTAACTGTTCAGCTTATGATAACAGATTCCATACGACCTAACTACCAGTTTAAATGTTCAAATGTTGGAAGCTGATGCTTAAAAATAAGTTATACAGTGGCCCATCATCATAATAAATCATTTCAGCTAGAATGTGGCCAAAATCTTTTTTTTTTTTTTTTTTTTTTTTTTTTTTTAAATTTTTTTTTTTAGTTGTTGATGGATCTTTATTTTATTCATCTATTATTTATATGTGGTGCTGAGGATCGAACCCAGTGCCTCACGCATGCTAGGCAGGCGCTCTACCACTGAGCCACAGCCCCAGCCCTGGCCAAAATCTTTTTCCCTTTTTTTGACATTCTAAAATATTATCCATTAGCATTTTGAAGCCATCTGTATATATTTTTTCAAGTACATTTTTAGCACAGCCCCATCACTTTCTCAGAGCAAAAAAAAATTTAAAAAAGCTAGCCAGGCATGGTGGCACATGCCTGTAATCCCAACACTTTAGGAGGCTGAGACAGGAGATCACAAGTTCAAAGTCAGCCTCAGCAATGGTGAAGTGCTAAGCAACTCAGCGAGACCCTGTCTCTAAATAAAACACAAAATAGGGCTGGGGATGTGGCTCAGTGGTTGAGTGCCCCTGAGTTCAATCTCCAGTAGCAAAAAAAAAAAAAGGCTGCTATAGCTGAATGCAAGCCCACAAATAAATAATTTGATATAGTTTGATATAGGACAACAAATGTTTTTCAATCACTGGGGAATGAATAGAAAATTCAATTAAATGTACCGGGACAAGTAGTGATCACAATGGAAGAATATTCTTACAACTTATAGCACATAGCATGCCAAAAACAACAAAATCTTTCCTCATATCCTACCCCAAAAAAGAAATACCTCATAAATGAAAACCCAGATTATAAAAAAAACAGAAGTTTAAACCACTCACACACATACACACATATGGAAAATCAGGCTAGAGAAAGATTCTAAAACAAGACACAGGAGACAAAAAACATAATGAAAACAGTAACAAATCTGACTATATTCAAATAAAAAACTTAGGTGCACCAAAATACCATTAAAAATTAACTGGGAGTAGACACATGTAATACTGTAAGCAAAAAACAATTATCATCCTGAAGTCTGAAATAACACATCAATAGGAAAATTAAAGCACAATAGTCAAATGGACAAAAACACATTTTTCCAAAGAGACACAATCACTGGCCAATTAACTTATAAAAATGTGCCCAACCTCAGTACTCAGGTTATTGAAAACCTAAACTATAAGAAATGACCATTTCACACCCCAGATGGGCAGAAATGTTAAAGTCTAACAAAGCCAAGTATTGGCAATGGAGCAACTTCAATTCTTATACTCTGACCATAAGTGTGTAAATTGGTATACTACTTTGGAAAGCAATCTGGCACCATCTAACAAATTTGAAGCATGGAGAAGCAGAGATGCAGAAAGGTGCTGGAAGAACTGGATTCTTATTTCTGTTTTTAAAGTCTGTGATGAGGTGCCTTTCTTAAAGGAACTGCAAATTTCAAGGCCAGGATCCAAGCAGTGGGAAGTAGCACATAGGAAAAGGATGCAATTATAGCTCACCTCTGATGAATTTTGCCATTTACCTTTGTCATTTTAGATGATTTGTGTTTATTAGCCCTTCACACATGGTGATTTCAGTGCCTGGTAAGATGTTTCAAATGAATCCTTTGGCACATAACAAAAATCCACAGTAATATGAAGGTTTTCCAACTTCTCTTTGCTTTTTTCCTAGTAACATTATTGTAGCATTCTGACCTCTTGTGACGATGTTGACATTAATCTTCCAAATTCAAAGGACTGCATGTTTAAGCCTGATTAAATGCATTTGTTCCATGAAAGAGAAAGCTGGTCATCTTTTAGTTGTTCATTTCTTTTTCCATGTCAGTGCCCAGTTGAAACATACATTACTTACACTTACCATTAGGTTGAATCACCTAAGTACTCTGTATGTTACTGGATCTTCCATAGCCAAACCACCAGATATGTCATCTTGTTATTTGCATTTCATATCATCTCTCTGATCATTTATATTTTCATTTTCTCTTTCCTATTAACTGTCTGCCTACCAAACCCTGGGGATATGAAACTCAATAGGACATGGTCCCTACCATCCAAGAGCTTACAGAGCTTTTAACAAAAATAACTAACCTTGACCAATTTTAACATACAAACTGAAGATCACCCATCCTCCCTTAAATGAGTCCTTCCCAGATACATCAAGAACAACTAACATCTTTACTGCACTCATGTAATTATCACTGAACATAGCCAGATAATTTAGAGATGTAGAAAAATCAAAGGAAAAAAATGGAGCATTTGGGCAAATGAAAGTAACAGGTTAGTGAATATAAAGACTGAAAAGAACAATGCTGAAAGTGTTTTTCAGATTCCACTACTGGATTTCTCTGAAAGGCAGCAGTAGCACAACATGGTAGGCAGTTTGGCTGTACTGGTATGAATTCTGATTTTGTGTAACTGTTTGAAATCCAGTACTTTCTGATAAATAATAAAAGATGACATTTGAGCACTTACTCTGTACCAGGAACCAATGTAAACATGCATTCTTTGATTTGATCCCAACAATCCAGATGGAGGTTCTGTTATTTCATCTTACATATGCAAAGACTCAGAGTCTGGCAGAGGCAAAGCTAGAACTTAAGGTCAATTCAATGGTCTACATTGAGAGCCTCTGCTCAAAACCACTTTTATATCTTGCATCCCAGAAATAGTCTTCGGAGGAGTTGGCGTGGCTTGTGCTGAGTACATTGCAGCACTGCTAAGTATATGTGAAGCACTGCCTTTATGCTGGAAACTTAGGATTACTTGGGCCAGTCTTGATCCTACTATTAAAGCCAAGGTATAGAGAGGGAAAATTACTGCCTTATAACTCTTGACTTCTAAGCAGAGTGGAATAAAACTTTGTCATATGTCAGATTCCCCAATTATCAAGGGAGTATGGCACTTTCCTGAATTACCAAAATAATTCTCATTCAAGAAAACCACAAACTTTGGTATCTCATGTAGACATAGGATGCCTGTGCAATTCACAGTACTATTTTACATATGAGGTACTTGTTAGTGTTTTTGGTTATTTTCTTCAAAGATTTTTAAATCTTTTGCTAATAAGTGGTCATCTACTGAATGTTTTGCTTAACGTGATACAGGGCTATAAAATTCAGTCATAGCTGGGCGCAGTAGCACCCGCCTGTAATTCCAGCACTTTGGGAGGCTGAGACAGGAGAATCATGAGTTCAAAGCCAGCCTCTTCAATGGCAAGGTGCTAAGCAACTCAGTGAGACCCTGTCTCTACATAAAACACAAAATAGGGCTGGGAATGTGGCTCAGTGGTGGAGTACCCCTGAGTTCAATCCCTGGTATCAAAAAAAAAAAATTCAGTCATTATATTTCTCAGAGATTGCTACTACTTCTGAGAAAGTATCCGTATTTTCTTAAAAACCATTACTTTCAAATTGGGAACATTAAAAAATTCTCTGGATTTTAAATTCCAAAGTAGAATGTGGTAGATTGAATTCTTTTCCCTAATTCTTCATCCCCCTATCATCCATCTCCTTGCCATGGCCTCTTGATTGGCAGAGACTTCCCTGTTTCTAGGCCTCAGGCTTAGCCATTCAATGTGCTTTGGCCAATGGGATAGATAGAGAGACCTGGCACCGAGGCTTGGCCTGTGCTTACATGGATCATGTGCTATCCCTGTTGCACACCTGCCTTTTACAAGGAAAACATGATTCAGGTAATCACTGGTTAAGGAGGATGAGAAACATGTGGAACAGACCGAGCACAACACAAAGCTTGGAGCAGAGCCCAAACCAGATCAGTTGAACCACAGCCTATCCCACAGATGGGTTAGAAAGAGAAATCAACACTTGTTGCTATATGCTGTTGAAGTGTCAAGTTTGCTTGTTACACAGTATTATTGCACTAATGGATGGTATATAAATCCTCTCCCATCAGCTGTGTATTAGCTTCACATTACTATAGCAAAATATCCAAGACGATTAACTTATAAGAGAAAAGGTTTATTTTGGATCATATTTGAGAAGGTTCCAGTCCAAGATTGGACAGTCCCATTGGTTTGGACCTCTGGTGAGGATGGCACATCACAGCAGAAACAGATGGCAGAAGAAACCACTGACATCATCAAACAGGAAGCACAGAGCAAGAGGACAGGTGGGGTCCTACAATCTCTTTCAAAGGCATGCACTCAATTACTTCAGTACCTTCCATGAAGCCCCACCTCTCAAAGGTCCACAGCACTTCCCATGGGTGCCATGCTGAGGACCAAGCCTTTAACATGTGGACCTTTGGCAGACACATATCCAAACCACAGCAGCTTATCTAATTATTGTGAAGACCACCTGTATTAGCCCTCTGGGTATGCTGCAATGAAGTGCCATAAATTATGTGGCTTAAACAAGAGAAATTTATTGTCTCACAGTTCTAGGGGCTAGAAGTCCAAAATCAAAGTGATAGCCATCAAAAGTGATGGTTGTTTTCTTCTGAGGGTTATAAGGGAGAATGAGTTCTGCCTCTCTTCCAGCTTCTGAAAACCTCAGGCATTCCTTGGCTTGTTGATGGCACTCTCCCTATGTGTGTCTTCACATCATCTTCCCTCGATACATATTTTTCTGTTCAAATTTTCACTTTTTATAAGGATATCAGCCATATCACATTAGGGCCCACCCTAACGACTGCATCTTATCACCTGCAAAGTCACTATTTCCAAATTAAGTCACATTCAGTGGTACTAGGGGGTTAGGACTTCAACAATTTTTTTTTTTTTTTGGTACTGGAGATTGAACTCAGGGGCACTCGACCACTGAGCCACATCCCCAGCCCTATTTTGTGTTTTATGTAGAGACAGGGTCTCACTGAGTTGCTTAGCGCCTCGCCGTTGCTGACGCTGACTTTGAACTCGCGATTCTCCTGTCTCAGCCTCCCTAAGTGCTGGGATTACAGGCTTGAGCCACCGCGCCCGGCTTGACTTCAACAATTTTTTTGAGAACATGATTCAACCTTTAATACTATCCCAGATGTTTTTCTAGGGGATGGAAGGAAGAAATAAGACTGGAAAGGTCTAATGACTTTTTAGCCAATGGGAAATTGAAGAGGTCATGTCATTATATAGCTCTAGCAGCACTAAACAGGATTAAGTTTTGCTGTGTCTTCTAAATGATATTTTATAGGGCATTTGTAGTAAATCACCTTCACCTCTGACCATCCCTTAAACTAGAATGTATGTGCTTTCTTTACAGCTTTCACTTTATTTAAGCATATACTTCCTCTTTGTGCCTCTATTTCCAGGAGCCCTCCTAAAGCCCTATTGCTTTGGGCTGATGTTTATGCTGCATTATTTTCTCCTAAGGATGTTGCTCACATGTTCTTTCCTTGACACATTGCCCTGAATATATCCGACCCCCTACACAGAGGCTGCAGTGCAGCTAAAAGCTGTTCTAGTACATCAGAATTGATTCGTATAACCTCTAATCTTTCCTCTTATTATTCTTCCTATTTTCAATAAACCTGCAAAAGACCCAAGCACCAACTAAAATTTGTTCCAGTTTTTACTCTCCACAGAAATAAACAAACTTACCTAAGCCCATGAAATCAAAGCACAATTTAGGCTTCACTAAATTGCATGCTTAGCTGAATAAAAAGTATAATCCCTTATCCTGTGTTTAGAGCCCTCAGTGTGCAATGTCTGCACACTGAGCAAGGTCCCACATCCTTTCAGAATCATAGAGACTTGAAAATGTCTGTACAGCATTGCTTCAAAGTCTTCACTAATGGACCTCTTGTCTGTCACCACTGTTCTGTAATTTTTCAAGTACTACAGGTGTCAGTCCCAGAATAATATAATAGTTTATCAAAATTTTTGTTTGTTTCTTTGATTTTTTGGTTGTTTTGGTTATGCTGGAGATTGAACCCAGGGCATCTCACATGCTAAGAAAGTGCTCTACCATGCAACTGCACCCAAGCCCTGCCTTTTTAATAATATCCATAAGAACATTTCCAACCACAGGAAAACAGGAACTCATTTTAGCAACTACTATGGCAATATTTATTGCTTTTGAGGCCACTTATAGTTAATACATTGATATTTAAATGTTAAAATTCTACAGTGGTCACATAAATAGAATTAAGGACAAAAATCACATGATTATCTCAATAGATGCAGAAAAGGCATTTGACAACATTCAACACTCATTCTTGTTTAAAACACTAGAGAAACTAGGGATAGAAGGAACTTACCTCAACATTGTAAAGGCTATATATGACAAACCCAAGGCCAACATTATACTGAATGGAGAAAAACTGAAAGCAGTTCCTCTATAAACAGGAGCAAGACAAAGGTGCCCGCTCTGTCACCATTCCTATTCAACACAGTCCTGGAAACTAGCTAGAGCAATCAGGCAAGAGAAGAAAAGTAAAGGGATACAAATAAGAAGAGCTCAAATTGTCTCTCTGTTGATGACCTGATCATATATTTAAAAGACCCCAAAACACCAGTAGACTTCTAGAGGTGAAAAACAAATTCAACAAAGTAGCAGGATACAAAATCAACATACATAAATCAAACGCTTTCTTATACTCTAACAATGAATCTGCTGAAAAAGAATTAGGTGAACAATTCCACTCACAATAACCTAAAAAAATAAAAAAACTTGGGAACTAATCTAATGGAGGAGTGAAAGACTTCTACAATAAAAACTAGAAAACACTAAAGAAAGAAATTGAAGCCGGGCACAGTGGCGCATGCCTGTAATCCCAGCACTTCAGCAGGCTGAGACAGGAGAATCGCAAGTTCAAAGCCAGCCTCAGCAATGGCGAGGCACTAAGCAACTCAATGAGACCCTGGCTCTAAATAAAACACAAAATAAGGCTAGGGGATGTGGCTCAGTGGTCGAGTGCCTCTGAGTTCAATCCCCAGTACCAAAAAAAAAAAAAAAAAAAAAAAAGAAAAGGAAAAAGAAAAAAAGAAAGAAAAAGAAATTGAAAGGGCTGGGATTGTAGCTCAGTGGTAAAGCGCTTGCCTTGTATGTGTAAGGCACTGGGTTTGATCCTCAGCATCACATAAAAATAAATAAAGATATTGTGTCCATCTACAACTAAAAATATATATATTTTTAAAAAAGAAGCCCTTTAAACAAAAAAGAAAGAAATTGAAGACCTTAGAAGACAGAAAGACTTCCCATGTTCTTGGATAGGCAGAATTAATATTTGTCAAGATGGCCATACTAACAAAAGCAACATAGATTCAGTGTAATCCTCATCAAAATACCAATGACATTCTTCACAGAACTAGAAAAAGAGTTCTAAAATTCATTTGGAAAAATAACAGATCCAGAATAGACAAAGCGATCCTGAGTAAGAAGAATGAAGGAGGCATTATAATACCAGACCTTCAATTATACTTCAGAGCCATAGTAACAAAAACAGCATGGGACTGGTACCAAACAGACATGAAGATCCATGGAATAGATGACACAGAGACAAATCCCAAAAAATACAGTTATCTGATACCAGACAAAGGTGCCAAAATACATTTGTTGCAGAAAAGATAGCCTTTTAACAAATAGTGCTGGGAAAACTGGATATCCCTATGTAGAAGAATGAAACTTGACCCCTATATCTCTCACCCTGCATAAAAATCAACTCAAAATGAATCAAAGACCTAGGAATTAGATCAGAAACCCCGTACCTGCTAGAAGAAAATGTAGGGCCAACATTCCAACATACTGGCACAGACACTGACATCCTTAATAAGACTCCTAAAGTGCAAAAAAAAAAAAAAATCAATAAATGGGATGGCATCAAATTAAAAAGCTTCTGCACAGCAAAGTACACAATTCAGAGTGTGAAGAGAAAGCCTACAGAATGGGAAAATTTGCCACCTGCTGCTCAGATAGGGCATTAATATCCAGAATATATAAAGAACTCAAAAAACTTAACACCAAAAAAAATAAATAATCCAAATAACAAATGGACAAAAGGACTAAACTGATACTTTTCAAAAGAAGAAATACAGCCAGGCACGGTGGTGCACACCTGTAATCCTAGTACTTTGGGAGGCTGAGACAGGAGAATTCCCAGTTCAAAGCCAGCCTCAGAAATGGTGAGGCACTAAGTAACTCAGTGAGATCCTATCTCTAAATAAAACACAAAATAGGGCTGGAGATGTGGCTCAGTGGTTGAGTACCCCTGAGTTCAATCCCTGGTACCAAAAAAAAAAAAAAAAAAGAAAAGAAAAAAAGAAATACAAATGACCAGTAAATATATGAAAAAATATTCAATAACTCTAGCTATCTGAGAAATGCAAATCAAAACTACATTGAGGGGCTGAGGTACGGCTCAGTGGTAGAATGCTTGCCTCGCATGCGTGAGGCACTGGGTTCAATTCTCAGCACCACATATAAATAAATAAAATAAAGGTCCATTGACAACTAGAAAATATTTTTTAAAAAAACTACATTGAGATTTCATCTCACTCCAGTCAAAATGGCAAATTACCAAGAATACAAATAATAATAAATGTTGGTGAGAATGTAGGGGAAAAGGTACACTTATACATTGTTGGTGAGACTGCAAACTGGTGCAACCACTCTGGAAAGCAGTATGGAGATTGCTCAGAAAACTAGGAATGGAACCACCATATGACTCAGTTATCTCACTCCTTGGTATATATCCCAAAGATCTAAAATCAGCATACTACAAGGATACAGTCACATCAATGTTTACAGCAGCACAATTCATAATAGCCAAGTTATGGAAGCAAACTAGGTGCCTATCAGTAGATGAATGGATCAAGAAAACATGGTATATATACACAATGGAGTATTCCTTAGCCATAAAGAAGAATGAAATTGTGGCATTTGCCAGAAGAAAGATCAGTGGAGTAAAGGAAGGGAATTGAGGGGGAGAGAGGAGGGACAGCATAAGGGAAGAACACTGGAATGAATCTGATCTAACTTTCCTATGTATATATATGAAAAAATCCCAGCCAGTTGCACCTTGATGTATATCCACAGGCACTAATTTTAAAAAAAACTATAAGTAAATAGCAGAAAGACCAGTAGAATAGAGGGAAGGAAACAGGGGAGAGAGGAGGAGAGAGAAAGAGCAAGTACTAGAAACTGAATTAGAGCAAATTATATTCCATGCTTTTATAATCATGTCAGAATGAATCCTAATATTATGTATAAATAAAAAATTAATTAAAGGGGGGAAAATCAGCAATGCTTCATGCCTTGGCTTTCTGTATTTTCTGCAATACAACCCATCTGATTTTCCACTGACCAATACTCAAAGTGTAGTCCACAGACCAGCTGCATCAGTATCCAGATTGGATGATGAGAAATGCAGGCTGCTAGGCCCTGCCTCAGACTTACTGAATCCAACTTATTATAATACAATTCTCAGATAGTTCTTGTATGCACTCAAGTTAGAAAAGCACTACTCTAGTTTTTCTCTTCCTGTACCTAGATGGCAGAAAAACTTTAAGTGGAAGCTGTCAAAGCCCTCAGCCACTTTTCTCATAAAACTAATTGAATAGCCTTTTAGTGGGATCCTATCTTCAAATTTGAAGTATTACAATATGGGGCTCTTGGCCTTAAATCAAGTCCTCAGACCGCCCTCTCACTCTCCATCCATCTTATCTGCCACATACACCAAGGAAAGAAAGAAAATAAAAGACTCCATGCTCAGTAATGTCTTAGCAGCAGGTCAAGCTCAGGCACAATCATCTAACAGCAAAGACAGTGGAGTGTATGAAGCAAGTTCTTTCCCTGAGGCCTTTTGTCCCTAAGCCAGCAGGATCTACAAGAGCCAGAGAGTGGCTGGAAGGTAAACAGTCACACCATCCCCTTACTCTTACTGGATCTCCCTTTTTTATTTCTCCTACAGCATACTCCTCTGGCCTCCATGATCTCTGGTGGGAGCCCTTGCAGCTATGGTTTCTTTTTTGTGTAGCAGGCAGTTAGAAAAGCCTCAAAGATAATTTAGCCACTAGAACTTCTGCAGCCTCAGGAATGTGCCATCACACTATCTCTTAGGATAGATCTTAAAGCAGCAAGCACGATTTTTGGGGAGTATCGCACAAGTCCCTTAAGCCTTATTCCTATTAGGTTTTTGATTGTGTCCAAAATTCTTGCTAGAATTTCCCTCAAGCAGATGGGAAACCAACTGTGCTAAAAGTATCCTTCCTCCTGGGTTTTTCTTTTAATGTTTAATATTTTACTGGAAATAACTTGGTTGCAATAAGAACTTCAGCAAATTCAGCAGGTATAATACCTATATTATATTGAAAATACTATCTGTATTCTAATTTGCCAATTGACAACAGTGTCAATAAAGTGTTCTTTAGAGAATTTTCCCCTCCAATATAGGACTTAGTTTAGGGTCAGGTATGACACTTGTCATGTCTCTTTAGTCTCCTTTAATCTGAGAACATTTCACATTCTTTTTAATTTTTTTAGTTATAGATGGATGCAATATCTTTATTTTATTTATTTTTATGTGGTGCTGAGGATTGAACCCAGTGCCTCACATGTGCAAGGCAAGCGCTCTGCCACTGGGCTACAACCCCAGCCCTTTTCACATTCTTTCTATACTAATACTTTAAAAGGGGTTGGTGGTATAGCTTAGTGGCAGAGCATTTGCACGTGCCTAGCGTGCGTGAGGTCCTGGTTTAATCCCCAGCAACATACACATAACACATCTTTGAAAAGTACACTAAGACTTTTTCTTAATTGACTGTTTCTCATCTGGTGTCTAAGGTTTCCTCATGGCTAGGTTCAGGTAATGCACTCTTAGCTAAACACTAGATAGGAGGTAACAGATCCTTCTCAAACTGTCATATTTGGAGACACAGGATATATATACCTGCCCCTTGGATGTGTTGATTTTGGTCACCTGGTGTGTTAGTTTCTTGTCACTGTAACCAAAATACCTGACAAGACAACTTAGAGGAGTAAATACTTATTTGGGGCTATTTCTGAGGTTCAGTCCATTGTCAGACAACTTCATTGCTCTGGGACCAAAATGATGCAGAATATCATGAAGAAAGGTATGGCAGAGAAAAGCTTCTCAATTCATGGCAGCCAGGAAGCAGAGTGCGAGCCTGGGTAGCCAGGGACAAAACAAAACCCCCAAAGGCATATCCTCAATAACCTTCTTCCTTTAGCCATGCCCCACCTGCCTATATTTACCACCCAGAGGTCCATTCAAATTATTAATCCATCAAATGGACTGATTCACTGATGAGGTTATAACTCTCACAATCTAATCATTTCACCTCTGAACATTCCTGCATTGGATACCATGTTTTCAACACACGAGCTTTTGGGAGGATAACACATATCCAAACCCTAACATCTGGTCAACACGTCCACCTTCTCCACTGTAAAATTACTTTTCCTTTGCAATGTGTGGTAGGATGAATAAATGTTCTCCCTCCCCCGTGGACATCCATATTGTAATCCCCAGAGGCTTACAGATATGTTACTTTACATGACAAAAGAGACTTTGCAGATGTGACATCTTGGTATATCTAGTATCCTGGATCATCCGGGTGGGGCTCAAATGTAATCACAAGTGGCCTTAACAAGAGCCAAAAAGAATAGGTAATGTGACATCCAAAAGCAGAGATTTGAAGCTGCTACACTGACGGCTTTTGAGATTGGAGGAAGGAACCAAGAGGCACAGAATGCAGTTGGCCTCAAGGAAGAGGCAGATAAGGATTTTTCCTAGAGCCTCCAGAAGGAGTCAGCCTTGACAACACATTGACTTTAGCCTGAGTTATCATGACAGATTTTTGATCCCCAGAACTATAGTATTTTAAGGAATTAACTTTGCAATAATTTGTTAAAGGGGCCATTGGGAACTGACACACACTTACGAGTAATTTGAGCAAAACACTTTAAAGCCACATAGATACACTCCTTGCCAACATTTCCCCCTTGATTTAATGCCAATTGATGACTCTTGCTTGATTTAGTCTTCACTGATCACAAAATGCTAATTTTTTCAGCAATGGTGAGGCACTAAGCAACTCAGTGAGACTCTCTCTCTAAATAAAACACAAAATAGGGATGGGGATGTGGCTCAGTGGTCAAATAACCCTGAGTTCAATCCCCAGTACCAAAAAAAAAGCTAATTTTTCACCCAGTGTTCCTTCCACCTTAACCACTTGACACTCAACATTCTATATAGTAAGCAAGAACTTCATCTATTTGTATATTTTTATCTCTTATTTATTTCTATGTTGTCCATAAACACTCAAGATTTCAAAATTTCTTGAAAGAGTTATAGTTCATTACTCTGCTTAATTATTTGGGTGTATAAACTCTTCCAGATTCATCCAGTGGGAACCAAGGGCCAAGCTCAAACTAAAAACAAATCACCAGATGAGTTGTGTGGTACTGTACCCTGGCCTCAGCAAACTGACTGGTATTGACATCTGAGCCACAGACAGTCCTCTTTAGGCTGGCGTGGACCTAAGGAGGCCTGGTACAGGAGCTCCACCCCATATAGGTTGGGGACAGAGCTATTCAAGGATGAGGTGGGTGAAGAACAAACAGACCGCAAAGAGAAAAGAAGGCTTAGTCACAGGTACCAGCCAAAGGGGCCATGGATACAACAGTGTTCCAGTTTCCCAGTCTACTGCTGTGCACCTTCTGGAGTTTCTGCTCCTCTTCAGCCCATGGGGGCCCCAAAAAGGAACCCAACAGGCAAGGCCCGGGCCTTGAGAACCAATTTCATCAATGTGGAGGTTTAATCAATCCTGGGACTGCACCCTTGCTATAGTGCAGGGTACACTTCTCCCTTTATCAGCACACTGCTTTTCTTCTTGAACAAATCCAATCCTGAGTCATTTATTCAAGCCAATTTGTTTCCTCCATGTTCTACTTGAAAAAATGCTTCTAAGAATTCCCCCTTACAATAGACTTCAATTTCCCAAGGTTAGAAATATCTCTTAAGTGCCCACTACATGCATGGAGTATTGGACAAAGGCCAGCAAGAGGGCCCAAGGAGCTTTCGGGGTGACAGTCTAGCTAGTGCTGTCTGGACTACTTGAGCTGAACTTCTTTCCCCCTCCACTCCCACCATACTTCAGCTAAAAAACCTCTGTTCTTAAGTGACATAGTCAGAACCCAACTTCAGATGTCTCTTCCTTTCTACCAAGACATATCATCTCTGCAGGCATGAAACACTTCAACAGACATAAAGAAATATGAGGTGAAGATTATTTCATAAGACTGTGGAGAAAAGTTGAAACACTGAGTGTGAAAGAATAGGCAATGCAGGAGATATGCTGACAGCTCCTCTTAGCATTGGGGAGGATGGACAGAGGAGAATTTCAGGTAGCAAATTATACCCAGACAAAAACACAGAGCAGGCCAAGGTAGAATATCTAGAAAGTAGAGGATGTAAAATATAGTGCAGAGCTGTGTGTTGTCACTTGGCATGAACCCAAGCTACCACCATCATTAACCAAGATGTAAAAGGATTTTAGAATAAAGTCAAGACAAAAGGATTTTCTAATAGGTAGAACTAGGAATGATCTCTAATAAGGTTAACTCTAGGGTCAAAGTCAATGTCTGCAGAGACCTGCCCCATGCATGTCTTTATTATGTTGGGCATTCCATCTCTGGAAAATGGGGTGAAGAGACCCTTCAAAACTCCCTCTCTGCATACTGGAGGTCTTCTTTCAAAACAGGCTTGCTCAGCCTGCCTCTTTACCCAGGAGAGCCCCTGATTCATTTATTCTGTTACATTCCTGTGCAGAGAAGGGCCTATTCCCCAATGCTTCATCATGAAGAAATTGCTCACTGAAATGATCACATGGTTGGTTGTCGCACAGGAAAACTGTCTGCATTAATGAGCCGGGCTGAGTGTCCCTGGGACCTCCAGATACACGAGATAAGTATACCTGTCTAGTCACATTAATCATCTGATTTCCCAGGGAAATCGCATCCAAGAGTATTCAAATAGCTTTCCAAAAGCACTGGGCTATTTCTTGCTCATGTTCTATTTCTCATTTTTGAAATAATGAGTAAAGCAGAAATCAGTGGAATGACTGCACCGGGTAATTGAGATTTTAAATGGTTCTGGCTGAGGAGAACTGACCTGCCAGAGTTAATTTGAGGTTCTGCCAGAGGGCTGAAGGGACCCAACTACTTCCCCCCCACCCAAATCCAATCAAATAGTGGAAGCATAAAGGTCAAGGGTTCTTCACCTAGGGTATGGGCATAATTCTGTGCATCCAAAAACTTAGATGGGGAAAACATTTGTATCTTTCTCTTCAACTAACCTCTATCACTGAAATTTAGCATTTTCCTTAAGCATGAACACAGGTGATAACCACGACTTTGTCAACAAGAAGAATCAGGTGCCTTTTCACATTTCAGTTGCTATGGATTTTATAAATATTTATGCTTATTGCTACTTAAAAATTATGGGATTTGACCTACCACTCAATTCAGCTATGTAACAAGTTAATAAAGCAGCCCAAATAGTAAGCCATAGAATTTTTGAAAACTAATAACTCATTTCCTTGTAATCTTATTTTATGTATTTATAAACATTTGAGAAGAAGCTCTCAGGTTTTGCTAAGCAGCTCCAGAAGGAGCCCAAGGTACAAAAAAGGTTAAGAACACCTGATGGAAGCTTCCATGTTGGAAACTGAGAATGCTACAACCTAGATTTAAATTGTGACTACCATGGGACCCTCAGGCACATATCACTCTGGCCTACTCAGTGACTGGGCAACATAAATGAATTGGTTCATTAACCAAAGGCACAATAATATTAGAGATTATCCGGTACAAAGACACTTAGCAATAGGGTGGGCCACAGAGTGATGGAAGGAGGTCAAATGTTTCTTCAAGGTCACATAACAGCTCCTATCTCATACACACTTATCAAACCAGCCTCTGAACAGTGCACACTCAAAATGTTCTTTCAAGAATATATGGTAAAGAAGCCGGGCGCGGTGGCTCACGCTTGTAATCCCAGCACTTAGGGAGGCTGAGACAGGAGAATCGCGAGTTCAAAGCCAGCCTCAGCAATGGCGAGGCGCTAAGCAGCTCAGTGAGACCGTCTCTACATAAAACACAAAATGGGGCTGGGGATGTGGCTCAGTGGTCGGGTGCCCCTGAGTTCAATCCCTGGTACCAAAAAAAAAAAAAAGAATATATGGTAAAGAGCTGGACGTGGTAGCGCACACCTATAATCCCAGCAGCTCGAGATGCTGAAACAGGAGAATTGCAAGTTCAAAGCCAGCCTCAGTAACAGCGAGGTGCTAAGCAACTCAGTGAGACCCTGTCTCTACATAAAACACAAAATAGGGCTGGGGATGTGGCTCAGTGGTTTAGTGCCCCTGAGTTCAATCTCTAGGTACCAAAAAAAAACCACAAAAAAAAAAGGAAAGGAAAAGAACATGTGGTAAAGAGCCAGACGTGGTGGTGTGCCTTTATAATCCCTAATCTACTTGGGAGACTGAGGTAGGAGGATCCCAAGTTCCAGGCCAGCCTAGGCAACCTAGTGAGATCCTGTTTCAAAATACAAATTAAAAGTGCTAGGGAAGAAGCCCAGTGGTAAAGCACTTGCCTAGTATATGCAAGGCCCCAGTTTCAATCCCCAGCACCACAAAAAGGAACTTGTGCCACTATGAAAATCAGCACACTACTGTTGCCCTTTCTGAGAGTCTTACCATGAGGAAAAAAAAGTCAGCTGAAATAAAGCACTTGGAAATCAAAGAGCTGGTTGATGGACCATACTTTGAGTAGCACTGCTCTGATGTCTCAAAGGCCAATGATATAGGACACAAAACCCTCACACACAATTCCCTGCCCTCTCTAAAGAGTCATGAGAACAAAATCCAACTGATTGATTTACTGACAGATGGTAGAGAGAAATGCAAAGTCTTATGTCAGCAATAGTTAATGTAAGCAAGGACATGACTTACTCAAACTGCACAGAAAGGATCAGAACATTTTTATTTTGACATCAGCAGTGCTTCAGCCCATTAAAAACACCTTCAGCGGCTGGGGTTGTGACTCAGTGGTAGAGCACTTGCCTAGCATGTGTGAGGCACTGGGTTCAATTCTCAGTACCACATATAAACAAATAAAAGAAAGATCCATTGACAACTAAAAATATATTTTTTAAAAAAACACCTTCAACCCAGCCTTCCTCCAGCCACATTGGATCACCATTAATCAAGTTTTATAAATATTCAATCATATTTCCAAGAGAAAGTAGCATTTCATTTTTTAAATAAGTCAATACTTGATATCTGCTGATGTCTTGAATAGAATTTAAACTACAGCCATGTTATTATTGTCTTTCATTAAAAAGCAGCTACAGGATACTACTGTATATACTAAAGGAGACTTTAACATTATATAACACTACAGCCATTAAAGTACGATAATAGTGCTATCATTTAACATTTCTTTAAAAGGCAGCAAACGCAAAGGTGATTTTTAGTTCTTATTCAGTTTGCATGCTTTTGCTTTAAAACAGTAACAAAGATGTTCGAAACAATCAGACATCATCCTTTCTCCAACACAAAGAAATGGGTTGGGTCAGAGTTCACTATTATCAACAAAGATAAAAATATCTATCTTTCCATTCCTTTCTTTCCCCCACGCCCCTCCCCCCATGACATTTCCCTTATTTTCTCACAAATCCATCTTTCATGGCCTGGCACAACCTGATCCACTTTATTTCTACCTGTCTCAGTTTTCAGCAGGACCTGTATCACCAGACTTATTAGTGGATACACTGCCTTGGCCTCAAGCTAGTCCTCAAGTACAAGGTAATGCCCACACTACAGTCACACCATATCCGAACAGCATATACACTGTTTCTCTTCTAAAATGGGAAAAAAAACCCAAAACCACAATTCTACTGACCCCCATCAGTGTTCTAACAACAACAGCACTATCATTTTAAATCATACCCAGTATACAGAGCCTTTACAGAATACTATAGAAGAGTTTAAAGGCACTGGAAGATGTCCACCAGTTCCATTTTCAACCTAAACGTGTACCAGAAAAGTATTTGTTCAGCTTATCAAGTTCCAATGTGACTCTCTAACTCATTTTATTCTACCATATTGCTGCTTCTTCCATGCAAACTCCATAACAAAGAAAAGAACATTTGTCACATACTATACCATTCATTCCTATCCTGGGTAGAAGAATGTTCTATAGCAACACTACTTTTATCTCAACATGGATACTTACATATTTCATTTTTAACGTTTTGCTTACTGTAAATGAACTGATTCCACTGATTAGTATAAATTTTTATAAAATAACAGGATAACCAAGTGACATCTCTAACAATCCAAGACATTATAACCTCCCCTTTGATGTTGGACTGTTACCTAGAATATAAAAGCAAGCTATTAGTTATGTGCACTTTTCTAGTAGTTTTTAAGTCATTGTTTTTGCCACAGGCCTCTCCATAAATTCTATCATGTATCTGTGCATCCAAGAATCTTCTCAAAGTTTCATAGCAGCTATCTAAATGATCTTATTTCCACAGCTAATACACCAGTAAAAGTGAGGATAGAAATAGGCTTTTGACTTTCAATTTTACAGTCAAGCAAAATCTCTTGCTATCCTCAGGTCAACTTTATAACGAAGGAAGTGGTGAATGTAATGGGCTGTGTATCATTTACCACAGTAGTAAATGAAGTCATTACTACTGTTCAAGAAAGGCCCCAACGCCATCCTGTTATAAAGAGATAAATGATACCAAGTGCTATAACAGAAGTAAAAACAGTCCAGGAGATACCTTTGTTCTATGTCAGAGATAGGAAGGGGAGACTGGGCTGAAATAAAAACAAAACACATGAAATGTCTGCTTTGTCATTTTAATTGAAGCATTGCTATTCATTTTTTAACTTTCTGATAAGCACCAAATTTTAATATCTAAATCCATTTTTTTGGGGAAAGAAATCATCATCAAGAACTTTCCTCGAGAACAAAACAATGATGTTCATTCCTCCAAACATCCAAATTTAGGTCTACCAAAACCAAAATGGAAAAAAAAAACACAACAACAAAAAACCCACACAGAACTAAAAAGTAACAAAAATCACATTCTAGGGGGTCAGTGCACTTCGCAGTCTTTGCTGTACTGTCTAATTGCCCTTCAGCTGACTTTCAAAAAAATAACACCCTAGCTCATCAAAATATACATTTTCCATTTGTTTTTTAAATTAAAAATAATAATTAAAAGAAGAGAAAACTTTAAGGAATCCACAATCAATTGCCCAACTCATTTTGATGTCATGTACAGCATTCGGAGGTCAGGAAAGCTGTTTGCAGCACACATGATTAGGGGATATTCATCTTCAAAGTTTAGCTTTCTTCCAAACAGTGTAAAATACCCACCTGGACTGAGAGTCAAGGAATAAAAGCAGGTAACTGAAGGAGGAACGGGCATCACTTAACATTTGTGTGTTGGCCTACAAAGTGGAAGATGGATGAAAAGCTTCGTGGCTTCAAGCATTGTGTTAATGAGAATGAAAGCCTTTGAACAAGGCCACTCTGCAGTGTGGGATTTCTGAAAGGGGCACTGAGCAGACAAAAGACTAAAGAAACACACTTGGGTATCACTACTGCTTACCAGATCTCACAAAAGGTTTGGGGAATTAGTATGAGAAGGAAAGGAAAGGAACGAAGGAGGGAGTTAGGGAATGAGAAAAGGGAGAGACAGGGTGAGCAGGGGGAAAGGAAAAATAGGGAGTAGAAAGAGGGAAGAAAGGAAACCAGAAGACAGAAACCTTTTCCCAACTGACTGCTCTAACCTCTTAAACATGTGAACACACGTGACTAGACAAAAACGTTCCTGTAGCAAATGATATTCCATCCCTTTATAATTATGCCAAAATGAATCCTAATGTTTTGTACAACTAAAAAGCAGCAATAAAAATGCTCCTGAAGGGAACCCTGAATCAAACTGAATGGTAGGAGATACTGAATCTTTCCATAGGCCATAGAAGGACATGGCTGCCTCACAAATGAGAGAATCCCCCCTCCTCTCATGGCGGACCTAAGGAGTTCTTGCCTCTTGCCCAGATCTGGCCTCAGCATGCTGCCTGCGCTCTGCCAGGCTCTGTCAGCACCAGCCTCACCACAGGCCGACAGCAGCAATCCCTGGAATGAATCTGACATAATTTTCCTATGTACACATATGAATACACCACAGTGAATCCCATCATCATATACCTCCACAGAATGGGGCCCTAATAGAATAAGATATATTCCATGCTTGTATAATTATATCAAAATGGACTCTACTGTCATATATAACTAAAAAGAACGAATTTTAAAAAGGGAATCTTATACGGGTGTGGTAGCGCATGCCTGTAATCCCAGCACTTAGGGAGGCTGAGACAGGAGAATCGTGAGCTCAAAGCCAGCCTCAGCAACAGCGAGGTGCTAAGCAACTCAGTGAGACCCTGTCTCTACATAAAACACAAAATAGGGCTGGGAGTGTGGCTCAGTGGTCCAGTGCCCGAGTTCAATTTCCGATACTAAAAGGAGGGGGTCATATAAATCTTTTTCATACCGAAAGAAAAAAAACTGTCACAGGAACCTAGGTTCAGCCCCTGCAGATAAGGAAGTTGTTGACTGCAGACAATAGTCTGCCTACTTTTTAGAAGAAGAGTGCAAATTTCCAATAATAATGCTCTCATTTGGGTTTTTCTCCATGTTCTTTGTGATTGGGACTAACTTAAGTGGAATTCATGGGGAACACAAGCATTAACTCTGCACTCCCAGCGTTATTTCACCTCTCAATTTCTACTGCAAAATAGCATCAAGTGGGGCTGGGGTTGTGGCTCAGTGGCAGAGCAACAGCATGTGTGCGGCCCTGAGTTCGATTCTCAGCACCACATATAAATAAATCAATAAAATAAAGGTCCATCAACAACTAAAAAAATATTTTCAAAAAATAGCATCAAGTGTAGAAATTAACATTAAAGTCTGATGATTTTAATATGAGTAAAATGAGTGTCTCTAGGATTTTTATCTGCCACAGGTGGGACAGCATTTTAGACTAGAGCATTTCAGGTGCACCCAAGTCCCCTGGAGAACTAGTGAAATAGGCCACTGGCCCCAGCTCCAGCACTTCTGACTAGACAGCTGGTCAAGGTGGGGTATGATAATCTGTATATATAAGAAGTTCCCAGGTGATGCGGCAGGTCTGGGACCACTTTTGAGAACCGCTTTTTTGGACCAGTGGTACCTGATTATTAAAAGCACCTGGCAAACTGTAACAAGCCACACCCAAGATTCTCTGAGAGTAAACCCAGAAATCCATTTTTTTTACAGCTATCAGCTAAGTTTGTATACCACAGAGCTATTTGTCTATTATTAGGATTTAAAATATTCAAATGGCACAGGATTGACTTGGGGGTTCTGATCTGACAACACAATGTCACAGTCAAAGGATACAATTCCAAGTATGAAGGGACACAGACGATTTCCTTTGAGAATTCCACAGGACAATACAGGCGCCCGAGCTGTTCTTCATAGAGTGACAGGGCTTCCGTCAAATTCACACAGTTCCCCTAAATCAAAGAGAGAAAAGCAAACAATGGGATTCTTGAGTCCTAGTCATTAGAATGTCTCTAATATTAGAGAACAATTCTAGCTTGTGATAAAAGTTCATCTTTAAAAATGAGATAAGGCCTCTGTACTTTCACAAATTGCACTGGATTCTATTTATAGACTTATTAGCTCATTCTCCTTCTACCTCATTTACCAAGCTATTTCAAATTATTAGAGTATGAAGTAATAGAAAGCAGTGAGACCAATTTCTCATTAGTGACACAGTTCACTGTATCTGCACCATGCAATTTAGCAAAGATTCATACACATAACCCATTCAAAGTATTTTTTTTAATAATGGTCATGATTGTGTTGCAAATGAAGTATTAAAAAGACAATATTCTTGCTTTCCAAATGGTTTAAACTACAACACTAAGAATTTAAAATGTTGAGAAGGAACTATGTAGCTCATGCTTCTTTCCCCAAATCTGTGATTGATTTTAAGGCATAGGACAACAAAATTTATTCAGGACATATGCTAAGGATATTTGCCCCCTCAGTTGCACTCTTTATCAAAAACTTTCTTCATTGTCATAACTTTTCTCTCTTTTTGGTCTCCATTTTTTCAGCCTCTCTAGCAGCTAGGGATGGTCAATGAGATATAGTAGAAGTCTGCTAGGAAAACTTTTGATTCTAAACAATCAAGGATAGAGGAAGTGATCTGCCCCTTCAACTCTCTTCCAGTCTATAACCTGGATATGACATTTGGGGCTGCAGCAGCCATCCTATGTCCACGAAGGAAAAAGGGTGAAGATAATCAGTGATTCTAGCCAAAGTATAATAGAGCTGCTAAATCTGCTTAGCTCAAGCGCAGCATTTTGCAATCTTTAATGTGCATATAAATCAAAGGGGACTCTGTTAAAATGCAGGTTTTGATTCATTAGTTCTAGGATATGGTTTATCATCATTATAGCACAATTTTCCCCCAGGTGATTTTCACTTTGGATTTAGAAAACAAAACGGGTTTTTAATACCACCTATAATTTTTTAACTTTGAAATTCTTAACATTCAGGAGACCACTGAATCTGTATATTAACTCCATTTCTTCTTCACAAGAACTTTACTATTAATTTGCCTCAAAATAGCCAAATACAATGCAAAGTGAAATTATATACAAATAAAGGCAGCCTATGATATAAGAACTTCTGAGAATGCCATTTCAAAACCAGCCAGCCAGCCAGCCATGACAAAAGGTTAGAACTATTCCAAGAGCTGGCCTTGGTGGTTTAACTTAGCACATTTGCTCAGCATGACATCGCCATTCAGTGCCAGCCTGTTTAATAACACATCATCCAGGGTCATGAAGTGGGATTTGGCCAAAGTGCCCTTCGCCAGCATATAATTTGGTTTCAACATCAAGCTCACAATGAGCGCATATAAACACCACATGTGTAATTTACGACTCATAAATAGAAAATGCTACCGGTTGTTTTTAGAGCACATTACCACTGTGGAAGCTATAGAATGGAAATGCCACCAAGGTGCACAACTGAATGGCTTTCTTTGCCATCTTAAAACTGACACCACATTCTCCCTTTAGAGAGTACACATGGGATGACCTCCTTATACAGAATGTGGTAAGGAAATGGGAAAGCTTCAATTTGTTCTTTCCTAACACTGCCAAGAAGCCATTTTTAAGAAGAGAAAAAAGAAATTCTGTACAAATAGAGACCTACTCCCCAAAATAACGTGATACACATTTCACTTTGCTGTCTACTTAAACAGAAAATGTTTTCTTTTATTTTTAAGACACATAGGGCATGCAAAATGGAAACCAAAAATAGCAAAGAATTAACTGCCCTTTAAGGATGAGAGAAAGAGATGGGACAAGAGGTAGAAACACAACTAGTTGGGTAAACCTCAGTTCAGCAGCTTTGGCTCTAGAAAGTTCTCCTCATCCCATGTTACATGTAAGTGACAATTTGCTTTTTTACTTTATAGATTTCTATATTGTTTATACCTTCTAAACTTAAGTTAGTTAGCATTTATTATTTCTGTAACATACAAAAAGAAAACTAAAGAATACATCCTTGACATACCTTTTTAAATCAGGTTCAAAAAACGGAAGCAAACTAAGTAATATAGGACATCACAAGTATGTGAACCATCTATTTAAAAAAGTAAGAATTTTTTAAAAAATGATACTAAGGATGGATTACTTCCAAAAAGCAGCAGGTTATTAGGCTGGAATATAGTTTGCATCAAGAGTACTGGCAATGTCCAGTTCAAGTTGGGTGGGAGTGGTCAGAAGTCTGCTATTATCCACAGCATAATTTATATACATGTTACATACATATTTTTTTATGCATCAAATATCCTATCTTTTTAAAAATAGGATGTTGGGGAGAGAAGGGAGGTGTTCAAGTCCCAGAACCTTCCTTCTAGTCCCATGAGAGAATTCCTCTCCAATTTAACTTCTATCAGCCTCACCTGGACTAGCTCAATTCCCACAATACATTCCCCAGCTTCATGGCAGGCTATTAAAGGCTGTCTTCAAGCAGTCAGGTGATACCAGTGACATCATAAACTTCCAATGTGATACAAGCAGTTCTGGGCAGGAACATTTAGCTTTTGTGAATCACCATACAGCACTTTCATCCCATCCTTATCCTTACACTCCAGTTCTAAGCTGCACACTTCAGAAAGCAGGGTAAGCACAGCAATAAATTAAGGCTATAGCCCAAGCATATCACTTAGCTGTTTAAAAAAAAAAATCAAGGGCTGAGAGCATAGGCTGAGTGATCTGCCTAACAGTCATGAGGCATGAAGCCCTGAGTTCCATTCCCAGTACCACAAAAAAATAAACAACCAACAAAAACTTCACTGGTAAGTATATCAACATAGCCTCAATCAGACCATCCTGCTTCTTGACTTGTCTTCAGCTTCCTGAAAAGCTTCCTGTACCTTCACCCTTCATTCCATATGAACAGCATGATATAGCACATTCCACTACTGAATTTACTCCCCCAAAAGAATATCACAAAATGGGTATTACCAAAATGAGATCACTTTGTATTTCCAACTGTAATGAACATAGAGACAGAAAATATGTTGTAGAATATCTTTTGGAAAATTCTTGGAAAACAGCACATCCCTGAGCATATAATACCTGTGAATTTTGATATAAGTCAATTGGCCAAGGCAAGTATCAAAGCCTGAATCATTAATATTTATGAGCACATTGTGGTGGTATTCAAAGTAAGCATTTCTATTAGTCTTCCATGCTAAGATACCAGATCCCCATAGAAGTCAGTCTACCAGTCAAATACTCAGGATGAAGAAACACATTTTCTTTCCAACACTACACGTTATCTACTACAAACTGACTGGCTCACAGGGAATCCACATTTTTTTTCAGTCTCTTTTTAAAAAAAAATTTTGCCACTTTGAGACAGGATCTCACTAAGTTGCCTCAAACTTGTGATCCTCCTGTCTCAGCCTCCCAAGTTGCTATGATTACAGGCCTTGAATTTGCAATCCCCTTGCCTCAGTCTCCACATTAGCTGGAATTACTGATCTGTGCCACCACAGCTGGCTTTTTTGGGGGGGAGGTCTGTTTTTAGTTAAACATCTTTCTTTGACTTAAACCTGCATGAGCTTTCTATATGCAGAACCATAAAAGAAAAAAATGCTATAAATATACTCTGCTTAAGAAATGTCCATTCACAAAAATGCCCAACTGGCTGAATCTGGGTTGCTTTTATAATAAGAAGTCTTTAAGCAGCTTTCACTGTAGATATCCTAGAAAACAGAGGTCAGCAAACTTCCTCTGTAAAGCGCCAGAGAGAAAATATTTTAGGCTGTGCAGATCATAAGGCCACCCCCACAACTCTTCCTTGCTGCCTCTGTAGCACAAAAGCAGCCATAGACACTATGTAATAAATGGCCATGGATGAGTGCCAAGAAAACTACAAAAGCAGCAGAAGGCCATAGTTTGCAGACCCCTGCTCTAAACAGAATCAAATTTAGAATGTATTAAAAAAATCATTTCTACGTATCAGGGGGTAAATTATCCACTTATAGGTAGTTATATACTGACCTCAAAGCTTTGCAACTCTTTCACTAAGTGCAAACTCAGGATGAATCACTACATGTCTGTAGGCACTGCACACAGTGGGAAGAGGGATAAAACAGAACAGGCTAGAGTCTGAGTCGAGGTGTTTCGAAGTTGTGTTATTCAGCTCAGATCCCATAGAAAGTTCAGGGTATGGTAAGGTCTGGAGGCCGGAACCTTCTCAGGAAAATATAAACCTCTACATATTATTTATTGATGATGAAACATAGTAACATTTTTTAAGAGCTTTGATCAATGGTTACAAAGTTACAGTTAGATGGGAGCAAGGAATTCTGGTGTGCTATTGCATAGCATGCTGACTATGGATAACCAAAATATACTATACATTTTAAAAAGCTAGAAGTAAAGGATTCACAATGGTCTTTACCATGAAGAAATGAGAAATATTTACAGGCACAAATATACTTAATGATTCAAACATTATACCATGCAGTTTCATGTTTTGAAACATCACATGATACCTCATTAATATATATAATTTTTATAGGTTTATGTGTTTTCAACAATTTAAAATTTAATTAAAAAGTAGCACATATTACTTAACAAATAAAATACACATTTTTTAGTGAAACAAGTTTCTGAAATCCAAATACAATGTATTATTACTTTGTAAAGTTGTTCACATATACAGAGTCATATGATTAGGACTGCGGACATATGGTAGAATATGAAATATTGCTTATGACTTAAACAATAAACCTCTCATGTCAGTATAAACAAAAGTCAGGGTAGTAGGGATATTTTCCTATAAACCCAGAAGAAGCTAGAGACAAGACTGCAATACTACCTAAACTTCTGGCTCAAGGAATTTTTGTACCAAGAGACTGGATTGTCAACTGGTTACCTTTGCTGTCACTTTCAAGATTTTATTAAGGATTTATATTAATAGGTTCTGTGTATATATACATAATATATAGAGACAAAGAAATATACCTTCAAACCTTCTTTGAAAATTAAAAATTCACTAGAGAATGAGAAAAACACCACAATTTGCTTCCATCTGGTGGCAGCAGCACATACTACAGGCAAACCTATTATTAAGCATATGTTGCTAAATGGGGTTTTCAATCAAGACTATCCTAGAGGACAGGGGAAGGGGAAAATAAACCACAATCTGTGTCTCCACCTGGTGGCAGCAGCTCATACTACACAAAGATTAGGGTTGACAAATTAGGATAAATCTTGATTGCTGCTGTGAACTGATTCTCAAAAGATGACAGGTCAGCAATTTAGAAACTTACTGCTTAAAAAAATATCACCCAATGGTGTTTGTCTACCATTAAGAGACATAAATTTTGAGAATATGCATTCAACCTTCAAAATATAAAATTCTTATTCAGAGTCTCAGGAAGAAAAGAAAAAAAAAAAAACTTGAGTAGCCTACCTGTGTAAAATATTTCCCATCCTGTTTCAATACTTTCATTGAGAGGTCAAGAATCAATCTGAGAAACTCCCATGTGGAATCTGAATGTTAAAAAATTAAAGTTTGTAAGTATGGGTTTGTATGCATCAAAAACATCTATCATCAAATACCACTCTAGTACTCAACAATACAAAAACAAGAAGAAAAATCCATGAGCTTGAGACCCAATATTCAAGGGTTTGTTCATGAACAATGATGCACAGTCATATAGTTAGTATCTTGCATACATACACATATAAATGCCAAGGTCAAAATCAAATTTGTATACACCTAGCATTGTTCTCACATCACCAATAAAGACTTGTCTTAGGGCACTGAGGGTATTCATCAGTGGTGGAGTGCTTATGTATCCTACAAGAGCCTTGGGTTCCACTGCCAATAGCCCCCACCATGAACCCAAATAAAAAAACATTTCACACACAGGCAATTCTTGAAATCTAAAACTGCTTCAAGGGGGAAAGTGTCAACATTGGGAGATAAATGCAAGGGTCATCAGATTGGGACCCCATTCTGCAAACTCAGCAGTAAATCAAGTTCACACACACACACATTAACAAAAAACACAAACCAGCAGCAATTAAGGGCATGTGGTTTGAGGAGAATTGTCTCTTGTGTTGCTTAGAAAGATCATCAGTTTGTCCCATTACAGGTAAAAACGCATTAAATAAATTATCAAGTAACTTAATGTCTCAGTGTTCTGATTATGAACCATTGCACTTAATGTTTGTTTCAAATGACTGAGTTAATTCATTTAATGGCAGAACAAGAATAAAAGCCAAATTCAAATCCAGCCATCTTCCCACCATGGGCCTCAGTTTAACTCCCTTTAAAAAATGAGAGAACTAGACAAGTCTCTAAAATCATTTTACCTTCACATAGTGCCAAGAGAAACCATTCCCATTAACAGTTATCCTGATTAAAAACAAAACACAATCTACCTTCTTCTGGAGATGTGGAGATTGGAACAGCTGTCAAATCATTAATCACATAATCAAACTCTCTTCCTTCTTTGGCGTACCTCTTCAGTACTGGAATACAGTCTTCTATTAGAACCTTCCAGAGATAATAGGATTGTACAAGTGAGCCAATACATGTGGATGTAATTAAACAACACTTATAGAGGAAGGGGGAAATGCAAGCTGGAATTTAGATCCACAGCACCTGCCACACAAACAAAAAAGACCTTCATCCATGTCTGTAATGGCAAAAATAAGTGATCAGTATATGCCTCATATGCCTTCTCATTTCATCTAAACAACAATTCTACAAGGCCTGTAATTATCTCCATTTTACCAGTGGAGAAAGTGACTTGAGAGGTTACACCCAAAGCTATCCAATAGAAAACAGACAAGAACTATCTGAAAGCCAAGTTCATACTTTTAACTCTGATCCTGACTCTCTCTTCTAACACTATCTGAATTTTCTTCTAGTTTTTATTTTATAATAAGTACTGAATGACTTCTTGGCTTATTTTTGCATCTTAAACTATTAACCTATGGCTTCTGAAATACTGAGTACTGCTAATAATAAAGTCATTTCATAAATACCAACTTCCACCATAGAAGAGTTATTAAGAGTGGAGAATAGCCGTTAAAGGCTGAAATTCTTAGGCAGATCCTATATGGTAAATATAGTAGACTCCCCCTTATATGCAGTTTCACTAGCCATGGTTTTAGTTACCCTTGGCCAACCTCAGTCTGAATGCATTAAATGGAAATTTCCAGAAATAAACAATTGGTAAGTTTTAAATTGTGTGCTGTTCTAATAGCATGATGAAATTGCACATCACCCTGTCCAAGACATAAATAATGCATTTGTCCAGAGTATTCACACTATATATATATTACTATATATATTCACACTATATATATTACCATCATTTAATAGCCTCAGTTATCAGACTATTACAGTATCACAGAACTTGTGTTAAAGTGACCCTTATTTTGCTTAATATGGCCCCAAAGCACAAAAGTAGTGGTACTGGAATTTTGTTACAGTACATTATTACTGCTGTTCTACTTTATTAATAATAGCAATTATTAATTTCTTACTATACATAGCTTATAAATTCCACCTCATAAGTATGTATAGACATGTTATATATAGGAATCTGTACTACCTACAGTTTCAAGCATCTACTAGGGGTTTGGGGTCATATTCCTCCAAAATAAGAGAGGACTACTTAATAGGAAATAAGTTTTAGGTTTGCCTCATCTTTGAAATACTGAAGCTACATGCTGAGGACACATCTGGCTCTAAGCAAAACGCTGAATGAGACAGGAGTTATTCTCCTCATCTGTTATTTTTCTAACTCCAAAAAAAAATCATATGTAGCAAGTCAGAAATTGAAAGTCTGCCACAATTCCCTATGATGATATCCTATAGTTTTTATCGGTCATAATTCTAAAAGAATTTTGCTGTCCTATTGTTTTATAACTCGCTTTTCTTAATGCATCAGACTAGTTCAAATAGGCAAAGATAAAGTACTAACATCTTAGCAGCCTATAATCTACATATTAATCCCATTTGATTTGTTCATAATCTTCCCACACTCAGAGATTCTTATACTCACATACACCTAAACACAAATGTGCTCTTTTGTAAAACTTGGATCACACATATCATTCTCAACTTGGACATTTTTGCCTAAAATTGTTTTTATTTGAATTATAATAATTTTATTTCTATATAATGATTATACACACACATACACACACACACTTTTTTGGGGGGAGGTACTGGAGATTGAACTCAGGGGTACTCGACCACTGAGCCACATCCTCAGCCCTATTTTGTGTTTTGTGTAGAGACAGGGTCTCACTGAGTTGCTTAGCGCCTCACCATTGCTGAGGCTGGCTTTGAACTCGCGATTCTCCTATCTTAGCCTCCCTAAGTTCTAGGATTACAGGCTTGCGCCACCATGCCGGGCTTGAATATATTTTTAAGGTTATGCCATAGCTGGGTGCTCTAACGCTGGGTTAATAAGGTAATCAGCCACATGCGTTTTTAAGTTTTTAGTTTTGGAAACAACTCATGTTCCAACCAAAAATGTGTGCAACCACAGTTTCTTTGCATCCTCCCTAGCATGGAATCCTATCCTAAATTTTGCCAAGTCACTTGCTAATATTTGTTTTCAAATGAACTTCCTGGGTCATCAACCCAGGAGCATCTTGAAGTATTTTTAAAAGTTATTTGAGGACTGGGGCTGTGGCTCAGTGGTAGAGCGCTTGCCTAGCATGCGTGAGGCACTGTGTTCAATTCTCAGCACCACATATAAATAAATGAAAAAAAAAAGGTCCACCAACAACTTAAAAAATATTTTTAAAAAAAGTTATTTGACTTTCCTCTTCTGAAAAGTACCAGTTCATATCCTTTATACTTTTTAAATTTAGCTAACTTCATTTTTAAATTTTAAGTGGTAGGGACTATTTATTAGTCATGGGATCAACAATCTATCATATTTGTTACCAATACTTCTCCAGTCTGTCTTTTAGCTTGGTAATGCCAACAAAACAGCATCAGCAGCTCTGTCTTTCTTAAAACATTTCCCAATTCTAAACTTTCATAAATGTATTGATTTTTACATCTAGAGTTAACCTGATGAAATTCCTCTTTCCATGGTTTCTAGGGTTAGCTAAGTTTGTTCTCAGGCAATGGATAGCCCACTATGGCTTATTTAAATCAACTAAACCTTTTTTTTCCCAAGTGAACTGAAATGCATCTTAGATCACCTAATAGAGGTCACGTACTAGCACTATGTGTAGGAATACATACCCAGACTTGCAAGTTCCTGTGACATTCATCTCAACTATGTCTAATCCTATGTCATATTTCCTATTTGAATACTTACCTAACAGTAAATTAACAATCAATAGCACAAGTCTCCCTTCACTGTGATTATTTTCCAAACACTTCTTGGCTATTCTTAGATATTTATTTTTAAAAATGAACTTTAAAATCAGTAGGTCTAATTCTAAATCTCTTCCTGGGAAATACTTATAACTACAAAAAACAAAAACAAAAAAAAAGGTATTTTTCTGTCATATTCATGCAGGAAATAAGCATACCTCTCCTCCCCATATTCAGACTTTATGTGATATCTTTCAGTAAGATATTAACATAATTCATATCATTCTCACAACACTGTTCTTTTTCAGTTTTTCCTAGGTATTTAACAGTTAATTATTACTTTGAATAGGATTGCCTACCCACTCACCCCTCCCTTTTCTTTTCAAACTATTCACCATTTCAGCAGTGAAATTTTTTTCAGTCTGTCCCTATCTATCACTTTACCAAATTCTCATGATTCCAACTGATTTTGTTTCCTGGATTTTTCTAAACACTCTTATCATCTGCAATTTTTTAGTTTTCATCTTCCTACCTAACTATATTATCTGCCTCAAAAACAACATTGAAACTAGACACAGTGGCACACAACTGTAATCCCAGCACTTTGGGAGGCTGAGACAGTGCAAAGTCAGCCTCAGCAACGGCAAGGGGCGAAGCAACTCAGTGAGACCTTGTCTCTAAATGAAACACAAAATAGGACTGGGGATGTGGCTCACTGGTCAAGTGCCCCTTAGTTCAATCTCTAGTACCAAAACAGAAGAAAGAAGAAGGAAGAAGGGAAGAGGGAGGGGGAGGAGGAGGAGGAGGAGGAGGAGGAGGAGGAGGAGGAGGAGGAGGAATTGTTGCAATAAACCCTATATGTATTAGTTTAAACATGTAATAATATACTGTAATAAAATTAGGTGAATGTGGAAACTTTCTCAAAATATCTTATTGTACTATACTCACCTATCCTTTTTTTGTGATAATGTGAGGTGATACAATGCCTATGTGATAAGATTAGTGAGATAGTTGATGTAGGAAGTTATGATACAGTATTATGCTACTGCTGACCTTATGATGTATTATCCCAAGAATTATCTACTCTGGGTGATCCTGGATCTTTGAGCCATGACAATATTGATAGTTAGATCTCAGCAGATGATGCCAATAGTTAGGGATCTTTGAGAATTGAATGTGTTGTTGCTGAAGTTTTGGAAGAACATGGTAATGGGAAGCTGTTGTTTCCTTTTAACTCATTAAAGTGTTACCAGAGTTTTTAAAAAGAAAAAGAAAAAAAATGACGGCTGGGCTGGGGTTGTGGCTCAGTGGTAGAGTGCTTGCTTAGCACATGTGAGGCACTAGGTTTGATCCTCAGAACCACATAATAAATAAATGTGTAAATAAAGGTATTATGTCCATCTATAACTGAAAAAAAAATGACTGGGTGCTGAGGACATACTCAGTTGGCAGAGTGCTTGCCTCACGTGTATAAAGCCCTGGGTTCAATCCCTAGCACCACCACCACCACCCCCCTCCAAAAAAAAGAGTGACTGCTAAGTATACTCAAACTCTTGTAGTTTGTTAACATATCATTCTCTTCTTTGTTCATATAATGAATTGTGTTAACAGTATTTCTTAAAATTCACATGTTTACATTTCTGAATGAAATCCTACTTAGGTACAATGTAGAATTCTTAAATAAGTCGGTGGATTTTACTCTTTTACTTGGAAATTGTGTGTGTGTGTGTGTGCGCGCGTGCACATGTATGTCTAAATATATAATCAGTCTTTAGTGTTTTTTTTGGGTGTACTACCTGTACTTTAATATTAAAGTTATTCTATAGTTATATATCCAGGAGGGCTTTGGAATGTTTTCTATTTTCTAAACAAATGTTAAATAGCTACAAAGACCTGGCTTCTCTTCAATGGTAGCACTTTAACGGACAAGGGCAAAGTGCTCAGGTAGGTCTTCTTTCCCCCACAGAGGTGGCCATGCACTCAACCCCAAAGCCCATCCCTTCAGAGTTTCAGAACTCGGTCACAGAAGAATTTTCCAGGCTCCTCCTGGTGGTGGTGCTGTTCCAGATAAGAGGAGGATGAAGATGCACTCCAGCAACAACTCCCTCCAATGATGCTTTAAATAAAAGCAAGATGCGATTTGATACTATGAGTTCTTTTAATAGGTGAATTTGACAGTATTCATTCACTTATTCTTTTTTAATTTGTTTTTATTAGTGCATTATAGTTTCACATAATTGTTGTGTTCATTTTGACATATTCACAAACACATATATTTTGTTTCATTTCAATCCTCATTAAGACCTCCTTCCCTTTCCACCTCCCTCCGCCGATCCACTTCTAAATACTTCACTCCTGTACTCTATTAATCTTCCTTCTACTTATATTTTTAACTGGCACATTGTAGTCATACATAAAAGTGGAATTCGTTGTAATATATTCATACATTTATATAGTGTAATTTGGTCAATACATATTTATTAAGCACCCAAAAAAAACAAACAAAAACCCAGTCAACAACTCAACCGTTTGGGTTTATGCTTGTGGTCTTAAAACATGTAAGAAAGCCACATAAGAAGGGAGATAGGAGTCTGCCACACTCCTCTAAATTACCCTATAAAACCTTAAAAAAATTCCCTTTAAATTATCTAAGCTTCATTGTCATCCATGTAATTGAAATAGTACTCACCAGGTACAAGTGTGAGAGTTAAATACCATGGGCAGAGGGTCTGGTTCGTTGTTTGCAAACAGTGGTAACTTTAAACTCATGAAACAATTTGGTCACCACACTCTGAATAACCTAATATATCCTCCCCCATCTGTGGGGATTGAATCCAGTGCCTCACACATATTAGGCAAGTACTTGGCAAGTGTTCTACAGCTCAACTAAATCCCAATCCTTTTTTAAAATTTTATTTTGAGACAGGGTCTTGCTTGGTTGTCCAGGCTGGCCTTGAACTTGCAATCCTCCTGTCTCAGCCTCTGAAGTAGCTGGGATTAATTACCACCACACCTCCCCTACCTTTAAGCTTTCATATAGTAAAAGCTGAATTTATGTCTTTTGCCCCTATTTCCCACAAAACAATCAATCACAACTGAATTTTAAGGTGCACAAAATTCCTCTCTCAACTTAAAAGACTATCATGCATGTATCATGAAATCATATTTAGATATACATACATTAGGGAAGGAGGTGTTAAATAATTTACATATTAAATTAAAGCACTCATCAAAATTTCTGAAAAAACACATTAAAGATTCTGTTAAAATATATATTTGCTTGGATGCCTTGCTTTAACAAGCCTGTAGGTCTGAGTACCAAACCTATGCATCTCCAAAGTACAATACAAAATATATACTACACATCACAATGACAGGTCAACTTTCAAGCACAGTGGAATTTAGGACAGAAATGAATTACTTATTAACAAGAACACATTGTTCCTATCTCATGCATTTTAATCATCTATACCTACCAATTAAACATACCTGAATTCCTACTGAAGACCAAAACTCAAAGAAATGATTCAGGAGAAAAGAAAAGGTGATGGTTGCCAAGTCATAAAAAGGAACATGACATCTTTTCTACAAGAACTAATATAGGTTGGGGGTATTGCTCAGTGGTAGAGTGTGTGCCTGAATGTGATCCCCAGCACCAAAAAAAAAAAGTAATGTGATTCAATATAAAAATGATTCAAACCTGGAGCTGGAGGTTTCTTTCTCATTATCTGTACATATCCACCCTAAATGTAAGTGTACACTGAACTCACATGAAGAGTCAATGTATTTATTTTCCTAACCAATTATACTAAAAGCTATTTTAAGACACAATTCCAATCAATAACTCATATCAGTTGTCCTAAAATACATTACCAGGAAAACATAATTACCTGATAGCAGTCTCCTTTAAGATTGTCTAAGACGTCACCACATGTTTTTCGCATATATTTCCTACATCCATCAATCACCATTTGGTCAATGTCCGAAAAAGGTTAAGGAGAATTTGAATGTATCACAGAATTCTGAAATAGTAACACTATTTTTAAAGAAGATCAAGAAAAACATGAAGGGATTTTTTGTTGTTTTATTTTGTTTTGTATTGTTTTGTCTTATTTGGTACTGGGGATTGAACCCAGGGGTGCTTTACCACTGAGCCACATCCCCAGCCCTTTTTATTTTGAGACAGAGTCTAGCTAAGTTGCTTAGGGCCTCACTAAGTCGCTGAGGTCGACCTCGAAGTTGAAATCCTTCTGACCCAGCCTCCTGAGTCACTGGGATTATAGGTGTACAACACTGAGCCCAACAAACATAAAGGTTTTATAGTACTAATTTGAATATCACAGCTAAAAATGTTGATGACATAATGATTTTATTTTCACACTAGGGATACTAAAAAGGAAATGAATTTTTTCTTTTACTTTTATCTTTTTTTAAATTTTTGTTTGTAATACTGGGAATTGAACCCAGGGCTGCATGTATGCCAGGCAAGCACTCTACCACTGAGCCACCTCTTCAGGCCCGAATTTTCTTTTTTTCTCATGAAATGGCTTAGGGAAGCCATTTTGGTAATTGCTAAGCAGCAGATAGGGTACCAAAGCCACTTGCTGTTTAATCCTCAACTATATTATCTCTGCTTCTTTGTTGAAAGCCACATAAAAAGCTAGTAGTACTATATTGAAACATTTTTTCAAGGCAGTCTATATAACCTATCTGCCTTTAGTCTGTGGTAATATTGAGTCTCAAAACACAAAAGGAAAGAAAAAGAAGAAGCCCAGTGAACTTGTTCTTTTATACAACAAAGGATATCTCTACCATAGTGACCATCTTTGGTTTCAGTTTGACTATTTCACATAATATACCCCCATCTCCGCCTCCCAGAATCAGCACATCTTTGCCAGTGTAATCTTCTTTGCCATTGCCCATGATAGCCCGGGTATACGCCAGATCACTCTCTGCCAGATCTAGGGAGGAGAAACAAAGAGCCAAATGGTGACTCTAGACAAATACACAAACCCCGTGATCTCACTATCCTAGAAAGTGCTAGAATCTAGCCTATAATATCAAATTTTCAACCTTTGAAAACTGTCAGCAGCACCGTTTGTTTTTTTTTTTTTTTATATTGAGGAGTTTTCATCAACCCTTTGTCTTTGATACTGCTGTCTTTTAAGATATATATTTACAACCTATTGACCTGTAGACTGCCTGGATTTTCATGTAAACTTTGTCTTGACATTCTTTTTTCTTGTGATGAGTAGTTGGATTATATTTCAAAAGAAAAGTACAATTTCTTATTTAAAAATACTTTGTTAAAGAAAAATTCAAACCTTCAAATAGTGTTTCATCTGACACCTTACAGAAATGGATAGTAGTCCATGGAAAGAAAATATAGTCTTAGGAGTGTACTTATGTGCTGAATAATTAAAGAAATGACATCTTTAGAGATGAAATGATGTAATGTCTGGGAGCTGTTTCAAAATAATATGACAGGAACAAGGTATACACACTGGAGCTTAGGTGAAACAAGATTGGCCAAGAGTTTGTAATTGTTGATGTTCAGTGATGAGTACATGTGGGTTCATAACACTACTTAAGGTTTTAATTTTTCCACAACAAAGTATTGTTAAATAAGCAATTGCACTTTCTTTTGAAATATAATCCAACCACTCATCACAAGAAAAAATAATGTCAAGACAAAGTTTACATGAAAATCCAGGCAATCTACAGGTTAATAAGTTGTAAATGTGTGTCTTAAAAGATAGCAGTGTCAGAGACAAAGTTGGACAAATCCATAACTATGGTATTGGTCAGGAAAACACTATCATCCAACATATCACACACAACCTTATTACTTGATTGAGGCAGGTGTAGAATACTTACTAACATCCCCACTGAGGATAAGAATATTTCCAAACTGCTTCGAGTGCAGAATTTTAATGTTCTGATAAGGTGAGTCTTCATCATATACCACTTCATCTATGTCGTACTCAACCAGGCGCCCATCAGCAGTAGGCCAATATCTGTCAATGGCCCCTCCTCGAACTATGGGTGGTAATCTGGGAAAAAAAGGGAAACAGACATGAGCCTTTCTAGAATGCAGTCTTACAAGGGGACGTGGGATGAAGAGTGCACAAAAGAAAGCCACATGCCACAAGTGGATTCTTTAAAAGAACAAAAACAAATCCAGAGGTTGGGCATTTACCTTTATATATCCACGACCACATATCAACAACTATTATACATATGAGTTTACTCTTTCACAAACCTTTCTGACATGATTTACATTTTTCCTAATAAAAAGCTGAAGGGAGAAAATGGTCACTGCAGATATCACACTTCATCTCCATATACTTTTGCTTAAGACTTTCTACATAGCCACATGACCATTACCACTGTCACAAAGATGTAATACCATTATTTAACACAGAGTTCACTTCAAGATTCCCTAAATGTCCCAATTATGTCCTTTATAGTGCTTCTGCTTTTGAATAAAGGTTTACACACTGCATTTTTCTACTATTTATTTTTCTTTCTTTTTTTAACTCTTATTTAGAATATTCCTTTTTTTATTCTGGTATGTTTCATGACTTCTCTGCAAAGTCTAGATCAGGTATTCTGCAGAAAAATCCCTTCTGTGGTTTTGTCTGATCTTTTCATGATTAGTCAGGTTGACATATTTCATAGGCATCTCATCAGGAACACAATATGTGTGTGGTATCTAGAAAATTCTTCTTACCTGAACCAATTATTAATGGAGTGGCTACAAAATAATGAGTTTCTTGGTTCATGCTTTTATAAATACTCGTTGGTTTTGATAGGGTGACTATACTAGAAAATACCAGTAGAGGGCACTAAATGACAGGAGAAAAGAGACCTGGAAAGAGGACTTGGCAAATCTAACCCAAACACAAAGAAACTGAGAACACACAGTGCATACAACACAAGAGTATGCAAGTTGTGTTCTCAAACACAGTAGTGTTCAACAGTAAAACGGCATGAAGTATAGCTATAGATGTCCACAACACTGAACACACTACCTACATCTGCCTTACTGCTAGAGTCTCTTGCCACTCCCCAATCACCTGCTTCTAAGAGTAACAGTTTGAGCCTGTTACAAATTAACAAGGCTTTCTCTGAGAAAATATTAACATAATCATAAAGATCACTGAGGCTGACAAAGCAAATTCCCATAAGCTCTCATTTAATCCTAAAAACTCCAGATTTAATCACTTCATCTTTCCAGTGAACAAATCCAGCTTTCAAAATGTTAGGCAGACCAGAGAGGTTTTTCACATAAAAAAAGTGAAACCTCATTCAGGACAGGGCCCAGAGAACAGGCAAAGAGGAGTTAGAGGAAGCATCTTCTACCCGACAGATGATAGGGTATATTGTGAGGTGGCACTGAATGAAGATGGAAAAGTCACAGCTTTCAGGAGAAGAATCCTGCCCCCAAGTTGACAGCCAGTCAGCTATAGGCAATACTGAATTAGGCACAAACCCACTGAAAATAAACAGTGCCTATCCTCAATTATGTCAACAGTGCCTTGAGTTAAGTTGAAGAGCTCTCTTCTCCATTGCAACACAATGGTTTTTTAAACCAGACAAAAAAGCAACAAGGATCTCAAACCGGATGTGGAAGCCATTACCCTGAGAGTACTCAACCCAGCATAAAGTACATCATTGTGTAATGGGCTACCAGAAGATGCTGTGGAGCTCTAGAAAACTCATTTTAACCTTCAGTGCTGAAAATAAAAAATCGACTGCAGAACGTCAGGTGGAATATGCCCTAGTCCTCAGGTGTGCTGTGTAAATTGCAAGTTTTTTAAAAATGAAATGGCTGGGGAAGAAGCTCAGTTACAGAGGATTTCCTCAGCATGTGCAAAGCCCTGGGTTCAATCCCCAGCACTGGGGGGAAACAAGAAACATGTGAGCTTGTTTTCTTGCTCTTTTTCATTTGAAAATATAGAAATAATGTTCAGATAAATCCTATGAGGGCAAGCGTGGTAGTGCAAGCCTGTAATCCCAGCAACTGGGGAGGCTGAAACAGGAGGACTGAAAGTTCAAAGCCAGCCTCAGCAACAGCAAGCTGCTAAGCAACTCAGTGAGACCCTATCTCTAAATAAAACACAAAATTGGGCTAGGGATGCGGCTCAGTGGTCAAGTGCCCCCAAATTCAATCCCGGTATCAAAAAAAAAATCCTATGAGGTTCCTACATCAAAAATTCAGATTTAAGCCGGGCACGGTGGCTCAAGCCTGTAATCCCAGCACTCAGGGAGGCTGAGACAGGAGAATCGTGAGTTCAAAGCCAGCCTCAGCAACGGCAAGGCGCTAAGCAACTCAGTGAGACCCTGTCTCTACATAAAACACAAAATAGGGCTGGGGATGTGGCTCAGTGGTCAAGTGCCTCTGAGTTCAATCCCTGGTACCAAAAAAAAAAAAAAATTCAGATTTAAAAGCTGGGCACGGTGACACATGCCTGTACACCTGTAAATCCCAGCACTTTGGGAGGCTGAGACAGGAGAAATCGCCAAGTTCAAAGCCAGCCTCAGCAACGGCGAGGCGCTAAGCAACTCAGTGAGACCCTGTCTCTACATAAAACACAAAATAGGGCTGAGGATGTGGCTCCGTGGTCGAGTACCCCTGAGTTCAATCCCCAGTACCACAAAAAAAAAAAAGAGAGAGAGTTCCTATCCAGAACTGGCATGTAGAAAGGCCTGTAGGTACTACTAAGTTGGCAGCATTAGGGAAATGCAGGATTCCCTGCGTGTACAGGGAACAGAAGTGAGGTGAAGGCTCTACTGGAATGGCAATCTGAAGATAGTGCCATGAGGGAAGATTAGTTATAGGATCAGTCTGCCCAGTGTTAAAAGTTAAAGTTGTTGGGGAAAGGGGACAGGGAATGAAAACAGGGATACTGATGAGGAAGCCACTGATTTAGACCTTGAGGAAAAAAGGCCTATAATGATGCAAACTTTAAATGAAAAAAAGATTAAAAATATGACAACATCCCTTTATTCACAGAAACAAATGCCTGGGAGAAGGAATAAGAGGAGAATGAGGAAGGCCACTCACAGAAGACCCCAAACAGCACTGCTGAAAATCAGGACCCTTAAGGAGGAAGGGGTGAAGCTGGCCCTGAGTTTCTCCCACCTGAGGGATGATCCAGTGGACACTATGGCCTAGGGCTCATACTCCCAGAGCCGTATGATCCCATCAGGCATGAATTAGACTGTCCCTCCTCTGTCTTCTCTGAGGTATTCCTGGACATGGCAAAGGCAGGTATTATATAATGTGGACATTCCGTGGCTGAGCCTGCCTGGCATACATCACTGGACCACAGTCACCAACCACTGAGCCACAGGTTATAGTCAGGCTTCCCTGAATGAAAAGAAGAAAAAGTCATTTTGACTTATTCAGCAATTTCAGGTGGGGACCTGACCTCATCCTGGACCACAAATACCCAGAATCAGAAATGGAGGTTTTGATTTTCTGAAACCTATAGAGTAATTATTACATTCATAAGTAACCTGCCTTCAGATTATTTGTTCTTGACCCTAGGTGAACTGTAAGTGGAGAATGGACCAGAGGAGTAGCAGCAGAGAAGGTATATGATTAGGTATCTCACAGATCTGAAATATAGAGCTGACAGGATTTCCTGGTGCATCAGCTAGAACTGTGAAGAAAAGTAGGGGGTGAAGGTTCATCTCATGGTTTTTGCCTGAAAAAAAATTTTTTTGGTAAGATAGCCCTAGGGATTGAACCCAGGGCCTTGGGCATGCTAGGCAAGCACTATACCAACTGAGCTATATTCCCAGCCCCTTAAAAGTCTGAAAGAATCGTGTTGAGGAAGTCACCACAAGGAACAAGTTTCAAAGAGAAGATCAAGGGCTGGATTTTGGATGTGCCGATTCAAAGATGTCACAAGATAGAGACATTACATGGGTTGGTGGACACAAGTTCCAGAGGTTAGATAATGAAGGTAGCTAGTATGGAGCTTTCATAGTGTTAGAAGACAGACCAAAACAAGACCAGGACTTGGTTTATGGATCAGATTGAAGAAGGATCTTAATTTATTATTTCAGAAGTGCTCTGTGCTAAAGAAGACAAGTCTGAGACTTGGAGGGCACACTATGGGGAACTAGGAGGACATCCTTATTACTCCCTCCAGAAAGGTGCAGATCAGCAGTAACAAGAATTTTTGGTATATAGAAATTTTGTGTATATAGAAAGGGGCCTGAATGGATGAGTAAGGAAATGACCTGGAATGAAGGTATAAGGTGGTGTAGACACTCTACCCTGCAGGCTCAGAAGACCCCCAGGGCCAATCTCTGTGGAAGAAGAGAAAGTTCAGCTGGGTTAGTGGAATATTTGGTCCAGACCTAGGCATGGCTTTCTCACATCCTCTGTCCCCCAGAATATTATGTAACAGGCAGGCCTGGTTGCTGAAGAGACCTGTAACTGACTTGTCTGGTCAGCATCTTTCTACAACTCATTAACTTATGAATGTATAAAACACATTAATTTAAACACTAACCTGGGCTGGGAATACAGATCGGTAGATCACTTGCCTAGCAGGCACGAGGCCCTGGGTTACACCTCCAGCACCATAACAAAAAGAAAAAGAATGGAGACCGGGACAAGACATGAACTTGGGCATGGTAAAAAAGTCTGAGGATTCACATAGGTTTCAAACAAGTTTCACACCCAGTCTGTTCTTTTCATTTAGTTTCCTGTTTCCCTTTCTACCTACTGGAGGTTAAATAATTACCTAGTTATCTTTCATCTGCCCTGGAGCTTTCCTAAGGGCTGATCAAACTGAAAAGGGTGAGTCATTATGTACTTAAAAGATCCTTGCCCTTGCCAATAAGGATTCCTTCTTCTGGAAACTGATACGAACTGGCAAAACCAGTATTCTGATTGCTCCCATCAATGATGGAGTGACCTTGACAAAGTCCCTCCTTGTCTGTCTCCACATCTATGAAATTAACTTTCTGAGCAAGGCACGGGTCTTCCATGACTTATGGTGTGAGGAGGAACCACCAAGGTAAGGCAAGAACAAATTGCTGACAATTAGATGCTGAGTATTCAAAGCATTTAATTCCCATGACCTACCAGACCCTATTCCTTCTAACAAATCTCAAAATTGCTGTCTGTAAAAATGTTCTTTAAAATCAGGCACCATTGGCAGACACTTCAGAGCTGGCCAAAAGAATTTTCTGCAATGATGAAAATGTTCTGTATTTGTGCTCCCTAAGTATGAATTGTTTATTTAACTTTAAATCACCACATGTAGGGCTGGGAGTGTAGTTCAATGGTAGAACACTTGCCTGGCATGCTAGAGACCCTGAGTTTGATCCCCAGCATGGAAAAAAAAATTGGTTAGCTACCTGACTGGACAGGGAAAGCTTAAATTTTTTTCATCACTATTTGACAATAGCCTACCCGTGTTGGTAGCTGATGTTCGCTGGCCTCTCAATTCTTAGTACCTTGGAAAATTTCTGAACTTGAAAGCTTCGAAGTAAATTTTTTTTTTAATTTTTTTTTAGACATTGATAGGCCATTATTTTATTCATTTATTTATATGTGGTGCTGACAATCGAACCCAGTGCCTCACACATGCTAGGCAAGTGCTCTGCCACTGAGCCACAACTCCAGCCCCGAAGTAAATTTTTTTATTACTCTACCAGAAGTGTCTTAAAACTGCTGAATTCTAGCCAGGCGCGGTGGCTCAAGCCTGTAATCCCAGCACTTAGGGAGGCTGAGACAGGAGAATCGCGAGTTCAAAGCCAACCTCTGCAACAGCGAGGTGCTAAGCAACTCACTGAGACATTGTCTCTATGTAAAACACAAAATAGGGCTGGGGATGTGGCTCAGTGGTCGAGTGCCCCTGAGTTCAATACCAAGTACCAAAAAAAACCCCAAAAAACTGCTGAATTCTACTCTGGAATCCAAAACCCTGAGCAGAGACACATGTCTTTTTCTCTTTTGGGGGTTCTAGCTCCCCTTTGACTGAGGTGACAGCCCTACTTGAGTTTCTGCTTTATACAGTGCCTAGATTTTAGTTTCACTGTATGCACCAAAACCACCCACCATTACTCTGTGTGTTAAACATACATGTCGTCCTATTTTAGTGTGAAGGGCCCAGGAGCTCAACTCATAGTGCTGCCAAAAGCCAGCATTGGCTTTGTTTTTTGTTTTTGTTTTATTTTGTTTTTTTGGTAGCAGGGATTGAACTCAGGGATACTCGACCACTGAGCCACATCCCCAGCCCTATTTTGTGTTTTACTTAGAGACAAGGTCTCACTGAGTTGCTTAGTGCATCACTATTGCTGAGGCTGGCTTTGAACTCACGATTCTCCTGTCTCAGCCTCCCAAAGTGCTGGGATTACAGGCATGCACGACCATGCCCAGCTTGACTTTGATCTCTTCCACATCTTAAGCAGAAACTGCTGGGGGCAACAATGCCATTTTGATTAGCTTACCAATTAAACATATATGAAAGAACACTGAAGAGTGGACTTACCGCTTCACTCGCCCAGTACTATCCTGACTCAATTCTTTCATTCTTTCTTCTACTCTGTTCAAAAGCTACAATTAAAAGGAAAGAAATCAATGGGTATATAGGATAAGCTGCAGAGAACAGCTAAATTACAGAGAAAAGGACTGAGGCCAGGGTGACAGAACTGTGTCATTGGCATATATACACCTGCCCCCTCTGGCCCTCCAGATCTGGCCCAATACAACACTTCCACTCCAACTAACTCATGGTGTTGACCTTAAGTTAGTTACGAAAATAACTGGGAAGGAGAAGACTAAAGGATAGATATAAAATCCTGGTTAAAAGTTCTATATTTTCTCCAGTGGAAAGTAAAATCATTACTCATACTCAGGAAGTGAAATCAACTATTTTCTCTTCCAAAACCACTTATGGGAGGTTTAATTAAATTAACTGGGAAATCAGCAATTAAAAGAAAATTATTTTCACATTATGCTAAGAGGATTTTATAATCCTTAAATAAATGAAAGTGAAATTAAGAAAAAAAAATGAGATAAATAAAAGTAAAAAACCAACACTGTCGATTTCTTCTTTGCCCTGTGCATCACTGTCGTAACTCTGAAGGTCCAGCAACACCAATCCATGTGGATAAATTCTCAAATTGGCAAAGCTACAAAAGAAAGTGTAATTTTAATGTTAGAAATTGTATCATGGCACACCAAAGAAAAAAAGAGACCACTCCAACTAGAGACAAGACCGCTGTTCTTTTTTTCTACCCTGAATTACAGTTAACTCTGTGGCTTTCTTTTTCAAGGCCTCTCCTTGAAAAGCAAGAGCAAGCTATATTGGTGTTACCAGATGCTAAGGTTTTCAAAACTGGTTCTTGGGCCCAAAAAGTGATTCAGTAGTTCCCCAAGTGATTCCATCAGGTTTAGTAACCTCAACTGAAGGAAACAAGAAGGAAAGGGAAGGGCAAATGGGGTTCTCCCAGTAAATTCTTAAGAGTTTCTTGTCCTGACTACAGGCTTAGAATGATTTATATATTTTTTTAAATATTTTATTTTTTAGTTGTAGGTGGACAGAATATCTTTTTATTTTATTTTTATGTGGTGCTGAGGATCGAACCCAGTGCCTCACGTGTGCAAGGCGAGCACACTACCACTGCGCCATAACCCCAGCCCTAGAATGATTTATATTTTTAAAGAGTTGTTTAAGCCAGGTGTGTGGCGCACACCTGTAATTGGCCCTGACTTGAGAGGCTGAGAAGGATTCCAAGTTCAAGGGCAGACCTAGCAACTATGTGAGACCCTGTCTCAAAAAAAAAAATGGGAAAAAAGGCTGGGAATGTAGCTCACTGTTAGAGCATTCCTGGGTTCAATCCCCAGTACCAAAAAAGAAAAAAAAAGAGTTGTTTAAGAAAGAATATCTGACAGCAACCTCATGTAGCTCATGGGTAAGAAAGTTCTCTTATCCCTGACTTAGTGGAGCTGATGAGCCCTTTATCAATGAAATGAACTAATTTGAGTATAACACATGCAGTAAAATGTGACTGACGAAAATTTTGATTATATGTATATACTTGTATGAAATATACACAGATGTGTATTTCCAGGTTATGATATAAATTGCTTCTTACTGTAAGTTGTGGCTCAAGAAATATTTGAAAAATGCTAAATTAAAAGAAATTCTGTTCAGCGAATTCAAAGCCAGCCTCAACAACGGTAAGGCACTAAGCAACTCAGTGAGATCCTGTCTGTACATAAAACACAAAACAGGGCTGGGGATGTGGCTCAGTGGTCAAGTGCCCCCTGAGTTCAATCCCCAGTGCCAAAAAAAGAAAAAGAAATTCTGTTCAGAGAATACATGCATTGTGCTTGGATTAAAAAAATAAATAAGGGCTGAGGTTGTGGTTCAGTGGTAGAGTGCTTACCTAGCATGTGAGGCACTGGGTTCGATTCTCAGCACCACATATAAATAAATAAAGTCCACTGACAAATAAAAATAAAAATAAATAAATAAATAAAACTAGTTCATTTCACCTTCAGCCCTTAAATGGCCTCAAAATCAAGTTCAGGCCCAGACACCAATGAGCTGATTATACTTCCCGTCCAGAAGTTGTATCAGCACAAACAAACAGAGGAGTAGGGGTGAATCAAGGATAGAGAAATATGCTCCTTAACCACATGGGTGGTTCCAGCATGAATACAGAGAATGCTAGAAGATAGGGTCCAGTACCAAAGGCAAGGATGAATACTCCTAGGAATGAAAATACCTCCTCACTTAAAAACTCCCTTCGGGGAAGGACTGTAAGTGCTCTGTACAACTGAAATTGGTAGCTATAGTAGAAACTTTAAAAACCATAGCAGGAGGGCTTGGTTACAAATGTCTTTAGGAGAAGGTAAGAGAGAAGTTTTCGCCTGGGAGTGGAGGAAGTGCCTACCAAAGTGGCAGGGTTCTGACTTGCTATGGTCCTCAAAGGATGAACAGAGTAAAAACTGTGTGAGATAGCAGCAATAGAGAGGGGCTAAGTGCAAGTCTGCAGGAGCTGGAGGATAGTTGCAGAGCCCCTCTGCTTCTGGGAGCCTCTCCATTAACTGCACCAAAGCATGGAAGAGAAAGATGAGGGACAGAGAAAGGCTTAGTGGTGATGTTGACTTTGGACCACCCTTAACAAAGAAATAATCACTTTAAAAACATTTGAGGCATCTGCTAAACACACATAGGGAGGCTGGCCACATAGTTAGAATGCAAGTCTAGATTTAGCATGCTAGTCTTTGAGAGGCATCAGGGATAAAGATGAGTTAATAATGCCCCGGGGTGGACCAAGAAGACAGAACAATGGAAGAGCAGAAGGGCTCAAAAGCTAGTTTTCTCTCATCTCACAGCCTTTTTTCTTCTGGACCTCTGGGGATGGTTATTTTCCCTTAATAGAAAAACAAAGAAGGGAGAGAGAGTGGAACCTTAAGGAAATCATGTGGAATTTTAATACTTTGTACCGTTGGAAAAAAACGTTATTACTAAGAATCTTAATTAATAATTTTACATACTAAACCAGCTTAGATATACTATAAGCCTAGATTTAAGAAAACACAAGAAGCTCAATGCGGGCTGGGAATACAGCTCAGTTAGTACAGTGCTTGCCTTGCATGCACGAGGAAGGGCCTAGGTTCAATCCCCAGTACCACCAAAAACAAAAACAAAAAAAGCTGAACAACACTTGGTGTCTTCAGTTATTGGTCATTTTCTAACTTAGGTTTTCCTTCCTGCTCTCTCCTGCATACATTTGTTTTCAACTGTATATTCACTACACACAAATCTATATGCTCTTGAGATGGGAATGTGGCTCAGGGGTACTTAACCACTGAGAAGAGCACTTGCCTAGAACACCTGAGGCCCTGGGTTCAGATTCCCGGTGCCACAAAAATATAAATAAATAAATCTACATAATCTATAAAATCTTAAAATCTATACCACCACCAAAAACATGAAGTCTTGCATCATCTCAGCTTCCTGTCAAGCAACTTATAGAAAATATCATCCTGCATTTTACTCTGGTCTGAATTTGTGTGTGTGTGTGTGTGTTGCTAGGGATTGAACCCAGGGCCTTGTGCATGCAAGGCAAGCACTCTATCAACTGACCTATATCCCCAGCCCTCTGTTCTGTATTAATGGACATACTTAACAGTGGTCTATAGCATCAGCACCACCTGGGAGTTTGACGGAAATGCCAATTACAGCATAAAGTTTTGGAGAGGGGGCCCAAGAATATGTTTTAACCAACTCCAGGTCACTGTCTACCATTTCATACTGCTTATGCTGCTCAGGGGTTCTTGGTCCTAGACACACAGTAGAATCACTGGGGATGGGTTGGTATGGTGGCTCAGTAGTAGAGCACTTGCCTAGCACGTATGAAGCATTGGGTTCGATCCTCAGCACTGCATAAAAATAAATAACATAAGGTATTGTGTCCATGTAAAGCTTAAAAAAAAATCACTGGGGATTTAAAAAATAAATATGTCCAGGCCCATTAGCCTCAATCCCTGCAGGAAATGCTTGGGCATAGGTATTTTGTGAAAATTCTCCCAGGAGATTCTGATGTGCAGGTAAGGTTGAGAAGCACTAAGTTCAAGCCCCTCTACAATATGTCAAGTGACACCACCCCCAACCCCCACTTTGTTCCCATCTTTGCTCTTCCTTAAAAGTTTGAATCTGAAGAAGAGCCCTTGAGGCTGCTCACCTGCCATTTTTGTTTGTGTAGGTTGCTAAATAGCCATGGTCCTGCCAGGTGTGCACCGATTCTGCCATCCCTTGCTCCTGGAAAATGGACTGGAGGCCTTTTAGAATGGTCTCACCATCAGCTGGAAGACAGAGGCAAAAAGATGATCAGGAAGAAACATTTCAAAGAAAAGCTAATGATACATGGTTTGATGACTGAACCTCACAAGAAATCTGAACAGTCAGGCATGGTAGCGCACACCTCTAATTCTGGCTATTCAGGAGGCAAGGCAGAAGGATTCCAAGTTTGAGGCCAGCTTCAGCAACTTAGTGAGGCCCTATCTCAAAAAATAAAAAAGGTCTTAGCAACTTAATGAGGCCCTAAGCAACTTGGCAAGACCCTGTCACAATAGGAAAAAAAAATTAAAGTGGGCTGAGGATGGAGCTCAGTTGTTAAATACCACTGGGTTCAATCCCTAGTACCAAAAAATAAAATAATATAATAAAAGGGACTGGGTATATAGTTCAGTGTGCAAGGCCCTAGGTTCAAATCCCAGTACCTCAAAAAAGACAGAGAGAGAGAGAGTGTGAAAAGAAAGAAAAGAGAGTTCTTAGCAACTCGTAACCTGTGTGTTATGAGCTAGAAATTTTCTCTACCCTGTGAGGAAAGGCTACGCGGAATATCTGGTTACCCAAAAAGAACACAAGCCGGGCACGGTGGCTCAAGCCTGTAATCCCAGCACTTTGGGAGGCTGAGACAGGAGAATTGCGAGTTCAAAGCCAGCTTCAGCAACAGCAAGGTGCTAAGCAACTCAGTGAGACCTTGTCTCTACATAAAAACACAAAATAGGGGCTGGGATTGTAGCTCAGCGGTAGAGCGCTTGCCTCGCATGCGTGAGGTCCTGGGTTCGATCCTCAGCACCACATACAAACCAATAAAATAAAGACATTGTGTTCATCTATTAAAAAAAAAATTTCATTAAAAAAAAAAAAAAACACACAAAATAGGGCTGGGGATGTGGCTCAGTGGTCAAGTACCAAAAAAAAAAAAAAAAAAACACAAAAAATGAACACCAAGAGCTGTGTCAAGGATACAGACAGACAGATATTCAACCTAACTAGAGATAGCATAACAAAATTTTCAGCATAACCAGAAATCAAATAAAGAGAGGAGATTCCACTTCAGGTTAAATGAATAGGGATACAGACCCAGAAAGGGGATGCCCATCTACTGTTGATGGGTATTATAAATGACTTGAAACTTTTCACTTTTATTTTCCATGTGTTGCTTATATAGTTGGAAAACAGAAATGAAACAGTGATTAGCCGGGCGTGGTGGCTCACGCTTGTAATCCCAGCACTTTGGGAGGCTGAGACAGGAGGATCGCGAGTTCAAAGCCAGCCTCAGCAACGGTGAGGTGCTAAGTAACTCAGTGAGACCCTGTCTCTACATAAAACACAAAATAGGGCTGGGGATGTGGCTCAGTGGTCGAGTGCCCCTGAGTTCAATCCCCGGTACCAAAAAAAAAGAAAAAAAGAAAAAGAAAAAGAAACAGTGATACTCAGTAACATAATTCTAAATGGTAAATACTGAACAATTCCATATGGGACAGACTGCTAGGATATAGGTATTCCCTTCTCCTCACCCTGCCCCATCTCACTCAAACCCTGTCCCCCAAAGTAGAGCTCTGTCCTAAAAAGAGACAGAAGATGAGAAGATACAGGGGAATAGGCAGGCAGGTGATATGAAGAGGAAGCAGAGATTGTAGTGATAAAGGCCACAGTCCAGGAAAGCCCAGGAGCCATCAATAGCTGGAAGATGCAAAAAAAAAGGATTCTCCCCTAGAGCAAAAAAAAAGGATTCTCCCCTAGAACCTTCAGGAGAAGCATGGCCTTGCCCCATAGCTTTATCTCCAATTTCTGGCCTCCAGAACCGAGAGAAAAAATTTCTGTTGTTTTAAGCCATACAATTTACAGTACTTTGTCACAGCAGCACTAAACAAACTCATACATGTACCAAAAAGTCTTTGTCTTTTTCTTTAAGACAGGGCCTCACTATATTGCCTGGGCTGGCCTCAAATTCACATTCTTCCCATCTCAGCCTCCCACATAGCTGGGTTTACATTACACCACCCTACCCAGCTCAAAAATCTTTATTTCCAATTTTGCTCAACAAACAATAGCAAAAATAGTAAAATCATAATTATTTAATCTTCTGAATTGTCAAAGACAGCAATTAGGACAGCAAAACCAAAATTCACAAACATTTAAAACAAAACTTGATGACAGATTATGCCTCCCAAGCCCTCAAAACAGGACTGGGTGGATATAGCTGGACCACAGCCCTGAGACTTGTGCAGCATGAGCAGTTATGTGTCAGGAAGGAGAGAGAATGCAGAGGGACTTCAGACATCCTGAGATCTAGAAGGAGTTTCCTCCTCTCAGAATGCAGTACTAAAGCCAGAACATAGCTGAAACCATAGGGGAGAGAAACAGACCTGGGGTAGGGCCAGAGAGTGTCAGGATGGTGGGTGACAAGTGTCCTTATGAGAGACAGAAAAGGAGAAGACACGGGAAAAAAGAGGGAAAAGTGGTATCATGGCCAAAATGAACAAACTGAGGCCACTTCCAGGAAAAAGGTCTCATATCAGGGATAGACTATCAGCACAGAATTTGTATCCCCTACCCGTTGCAACATAAGCATCTACACATGAGCAATGGTCCAATGAATCATTGAATTCTCATTTACTCCTAGCAAAACTGTGCCTTTGGGAGACTCATTTGGCAGAAAATAGTCTAGCTTGCTTAGCTCTTCTGAAATTGGTTTCAGGAAATTAAAAGGGAAGGTCTGAATTATATCTCCAGAATGCAGCATTTAAGACTGAATTCAACCTTCCTTAAAAAAGAAAAAAATCTATTTCAACTTGATAAAATGAAATAAACATGTTCATTATGGTTTGTGTTGTCACTGAAGCCTGGTGAGCCAGCCCACCATGCAGGTGACTGAGCTGAGTATAGGGCAGCAAGAAAAAGTACACCCAGCCCAGCAGAATTTACCCTAAATTTGAAAGCCACTGTGTAATTATGCAATCCCTCCCTGGCTAGACCAGATGTTTTCTGTTTTGAAAGTGTATAAAACAAATCATCGCTCCTGGTAAATGGCCTTAAGACTGGGTTATGTTGGCACATTACAAAAAAAAAAAAAGAAAAAAAGAACACAAATCCCCCCCTCCTGGTAAAGGGAAAAAACCAGCCAAAGCCACCCTGCATGGGACTGACCAGGCTATGAAGTGTACAAGGAGCCTATCCTAAGGGTAGACTTGGGGGGAGGATTCCTTCCCTTACACCAGAGAAAGGGGATGCCTTTGATCCATGCAAAGGCCCTGAATGCTGGCCAAGCCCAGCATGGCAGCCATCTCCTTTTTCTCACTGGCACAATTAGTAGAAAGGGACCATGTGGGCTAACGGAAGTCCTCCAGCCAGGTTTCAAACTGAAGACAAAGTGGTATGAAAGAAAGCTAATTAATTTAAAGAGTTACTTGTTTCTACACTTATACCCCCATCCCCAGTTCAGTAAAAACTGGCCAAATCTGAATGTATTTCTGGCAGTAAGTTCTTCATTCACCCAACTACCCAGTGTATTTTTGCAGCTGCCTGGTCCCTGTTGGTGTCTTAGTGTTCCGTCCTCCAGGAAGGTATCTGTGGGGGACTATGAGGAACTTGCCATTTTGTTCACTGTCTACCTCATTTCAGATTCATCTTCCTCCTGATTTGGGTTATGCCCTATCAACCTGATGTTCACAGACCTTGGGGAAGATTCCAGAAAGAGGTGCTGTGGCTGAACCACCTCTCTCATATCTCTTTTCCAGAATCAGGGCTTTAAAGTGAAAATTGAAAGCCAAAGGTATGAGCTCCACTAGGCTTAATCCTAGGCACTCAATGTTTTGTGCATAAATGAAAAGTTACTTAATTTGGCTGAATTCATCACCCATCTCACTCTATCTTTGCAGAGTTTCTAGAATATCTCTATTACTAGTTTTCAGTCCTAGCTGTGCATTATAGTCTCCTGGGGGCGGGTAGAATTCCAACATCACATACTAGACCAATTGAATAAAATCTGGGGGTGGTACCCAGTCACACTAGTATTTTTAAAAACTCCCTGGAAAATCTCAATATGTAGCCATGACTAAGAATAGCTAATCTAAATCATCCTATAAAAGGGGGGGGAAGGGGGGTGGGAATGGGGAACATAGGAGAAATGGAGGAACTGTGAATGGGGCAGGGGGGAGGAGAGGGGAGGGAAAAGGGAAGGGGTATAGTAAAGATGGTTGAATGAGATGGTCATCACTACCCTAGGTGCATGAATGAAGACACAAATGGTGTGGCTCTATCTGGTTTGCAACCAGAGAAATGGAAACATTGAGCTGTATATATGTACTATGACTTGAAATGCATTTAAATAAATTAATTTTTTAAAAAAAGGGGTGGAGGGGACTAGAGGTATACCTTCATGGTTCTACTCTACCTGGTTAGCAAGTACAAGGGCCTGGGTTCAATCCCCAGGACAAGAAAAGGGGGGAAAAAAGAAACCCCTACCATCTCCATATCAAATACACTCAAATCACTAAAAAGTTATAGAAAATGGCCAGCACTTTGGGAGGCTGAGACAGGAGAATCACGAGTTCAAAGCCAGCCTCAGCAACAGCGAGGCACTAAGCAACTCAGTGAGAACCTGTCTCTACATAAAACATAAAATAGGGCTGGGGATGTGGCTCAGTGGTCAAATATTCCTGAGTTCAATCCCTGATACAAAAAAAAAATAGTTATAGAAAATGTTCAAAAAAAGGTCTGAAAAAGTCTGGACTCTTTACTAATCAAAATCAAAGGTAACTCATGAAATGCCCCAGAAAATGCTTGGCAATTATTGAAAATTTCAATTTTTGTGCCTGTTTGGTACAGAACATGTAACATGAAACATGATCAAACCAATCAGACTAGGGGTGAAATTGACAATGTGATATGAAGGACTGTCCTCTTACAAGACTTGGGCAACCCCAGCCATACCCACTAGATGTCAGTGGTGCCCCCTTTGTCAAAGGAAATAATTTAAAAAAAATATTCCAGTTGGCCTAAGAATGGATGGAGGGGGCAATACAATCCCTTGAGAACTACTAGGTACTCTATACATGATGAAAATGAGCCTGGGATCAGAATATACCCAAATTTGGGAACACAGGATAGCAAAGTCCTAAATATCTACAAATCGAAAGAAAATATGAAAGCAGCTCCAAATGCTAAAAAAGATAATATATCACTTTCAAGTAGACATGGTAATCTGAACTAGGCTAGTAAAATGTTTGGCAAAAGTTCTTAGAAATCTTGCTTCTATATATAGCCAGGCAAGAATTATGTATTATAAATACTCTATCACTCAAAGATTTCCAAAGTGCTCTGAAACACAGTGACCTCTTCCTGGGCAAAATGTATCCTTTGTCCACTGAACAAAGCAATGTCCCCATTTCCAGACCACTGCCTGCTTTGTTTGTTCAACAATAACTTAGAATGAATCGACTGGTCCAAATTAAATACACCCCTAACAAAAGAAGGGAAGAGATGACAGGGAGAGAGAAAAATATATATAAAGGTCTAAGTTCCATCTCCCCATCTCATTTTCTCCTGGAGATCTATTTATAGTTCCCTCTTGGAGCACCTCATTCCTCTGACTCTTGAGTATCAGCTCCAGATGGCTGAAGCCCAAATCTGTATATTACACAGCTGCCTGCTATGTGACTGCTCAAAGCTCTGTTCCAATCACAAGTCTGAAATCACAACCATGCTCATGACTTCTCTACTCTCTTCAATGGTTATAGGATGAGCCTTCATAACTTCAAAATCCAAAATTCAAAATGCTTTAAAAATCTGCAACTTCCTGAGCACCAACAACATGATACCATAAGCAGAAAATTCCATACTTGACCCACTCCCAAGAGATGGGTCAATCAAAATGCAGGTGCACTAAAAATTTTGTATAAAATTACCTTCAGGTTAGATGAGTAAGGTGTATAGAAAACATAAATGAGCCGGGCACAGTGTCTCATGCCTGTAATCCCAGCACTTTGGGAGACTGAGACTAGAGAATCACGAGTTCAAAGACAGCCTCAGCAATGGCGAGGCACTAAAAGCAACTCAGGGAGACCCTGTCTCTAAATAAAACACAAGATAGGGGTGGGGATGTGGCTCAGTGGTCGAATACCCCTGAGTTCAATCCCTGGTACAAAAAAAAAACCATAAATGAATTCTATGTTGAAATTTGGGTTCCTTCCTCAAGTCCGCCTGTATATGAGAAAATAGTATAAAATCTGAATCACTTTTGTTCTCAAAAGCATTCAAATAGGCGGGCATGGTGGCGCACACCTGTAATCCTAGCACTTTGGGAGGCTAAGAAAGGAGGATTGATCGGCAAGGCACTAAGCAACTCAGTGAGATCCTCTCTCTACATAAAACACAAAATAGGGCTGGAGATGTGGCTCAGTAGTCAAGTACCCGAGTTCAATCCCTGGAACAAAAAAAAAAAATTTCAGATATGGGATACTCTACCTATACCACCAGCCACTTAAAATGCCTGAAAAAGGCTGCACGCAGTGGTGCATGCCTGTAATCCCTTACCTTAGCTCATGAGGCTACGGTAAGAAGATCGTGAGTTCAAAGCCAGCCTCAGCAATTTAGCAAGGCTGCAGCTCACTAAGCAACTCAGTGAGACCCTGTCTCTAAAAAAAATACAAAAAAGTCGCGGGGCGCGGTGGCTCACGCCTGTAATCCCAGCACTTAGGGAGGCTGAGACAGGAGGATCGCGAGTTCAAAGCCAGCCTCAGCAACAGCGAGGTGCTAAGTGACTCAGTGAGACCCTGTCTCTACATAAAACACAAAATAGGGCTGGGGATGTGGCTCAGTGGTCGAGTGCCCCTGAGTTCAGTCCCTGGTGCCAAAA
>CM053417.1:106573873-106600658 GCA_028644305.1 Xerus rutilus
CGGTGGCTCACGCTTGTAATCCCAGCACTTAGGGAGGCTGAGACAGGAGAATCGCGAGTTCAAAGCCAGCCTCAGCAACGGCGAGGCGCTAAGCAACTCAGTGAGACCCTGTCTCTACATAAAACACAAAATAGGGCTGGGGATGTGGCTCAGTGGTCGAGTGCCCCTGAGTTCAATCTCCAGTACCCAAAAAAAAAAAGTCCATTTGGGGGCTGGAGATATAGCTCAGTTGTTAGAGTGCTTGCCTTGCATACACAAGGCCCTGGGCTTGATCCCCAGCACCACACAAAAAAAAATCCATTATGAACCAAGTGTGGTGGCGCACACCTGAAATCCCACCTACTCAGGAGGCTGAAGCAGGAGGATCACAAGTTCAAGGCCAGTCTGGGCAACTCAGCAAGACCCTGTCTCAAAAAGTGGAGAGGGGAGACTGGGGACACAGCTCAGTAGTAGAGTACCCCTGGGTTCAATCTTCAGTACTACCAAAAAAAATCCATTTGGATGTTCTAATCTTGATGATGTAGTGGTCACATGACAACAGCATCATTCAAAACTCAGAACTGCACACTAAAATTTATTCTATGTAAACTATATCACCAGTTAAGAAAGAAATATGTGTTCAAAAGTTAAAAACATCACTGGTATAATCGCCGTGTAAGCCGGGCACAGTGGCACACACCTATAATCCCGGCACTTTGGGAGGCTGAGACAGGAGGATCGCGAGTTCAAAGCCAGCCTCAGCAACGGTGAGGTGCTAAGCAACTCAGTGAGACCCTGTCTCTACATAAAACTCAAAATAGGGCTTGGGATGTGGCTCAGTGCTCAAGTACCCCTGAGTTCAATGCCCGGTACCAAAAATAATAATAATAATCATCATCATCATCATCATCATTATCCTCCTGTAAAGAATAAAAGACCATCCAGGCGCGGTGGCTCACGCTTGTAATCCCAGCACTTAGGGAGGCTGAGACAGGAGAATCGCGAGTTCAAAGCCAGCCTCAGCAAGGGCGAGGCACTAAGCAACTCAGTGAGACCCTGTCTCTACATAAAACACAAAATAGGGCTGGGGATGTGGCTCAGGGGTCAAATGCCCCTGAGTTCAATCCCCAGTACCAAAAAAAAAGAATAAAAGACCATAGCATCCCTCATGGGCACCTTCTCACTCAAACTGCTAGCTCGATACAGCCCGAGGGTTTGAGAATATCTTTTTTTTTCTCTTTGAGATGAGGTCTTGCTATGTTGCCCAGGTTAGCCCAAAACTTCTGGGTTCCAGCAATCCTCCTGCCTCAGCCTCCTGGGTAGCTGGATTGGTGCAACTATAGGTATGCACCACCCTGATCAGTTTAAGAATACCTTTTGAACTCACTCAGAAGCTAAATGTCATAATAAACACAAAGACTGACTGATTTTTTTGTTTTTCCTTTAAAAGGGGTCTGACCATAAGGAGACTTCTCATACATTCAGAAGCCTGATGAATTTCCAAGGATTAAAGTGAAGGTCAAGCATGTGGTTTCTGGGCGTGCCTTACTTCAACAGCTCGGTTTCATATTCCCAAATTCAGTTCTTTTCACAACAGCTGCATGATGATTAATCTTACTGCACAGAACCCAAGCCAACATGAATGTTCAGAGCAGCATGACTCATAATAGCCAAAAAGCAGAAACAATCCAAATGTCCATCAGGTTATAAATGGATAAGCAAAACGTGGTATATCCTTACCATGGTTGTTACTCAGCCATAAAGGAACAAAATACTGATAAATGCTGCATTCAACATGGATGGACCTTGAAAACATGATGCTAAGAGAAAGAAGTCAGGCACAAAGGACCATAGAATGTATGATGTATGATGTCATTTATATTAAATTGCCAGAAAAGGCAAATCTAAGAGACAGAAAGTAGATTGGTGGTTGCCAGAGGCTAGAAGGAATGAATGGATGAGGGGAGCCAAGAGGAATGGGGGTGATGGCTAAGAGTATAGGGTTTCTTTTTGAGGCAATAAAAATGTTCTCAAATTGATAGTCATACAACTCTGTGAATATATTAAAAACTACCAAATTGTACACGTGAAATAACAGAATTATATGACATGTGAATTATATGACATGTGAATCAAAACTCAGTAAAGTGCCTCCCCCTCAAAGTAAGCCTTCAGATTTCCACTCACTCAGAAGTAACAAAAGCAAGACAAAGCAAGCCCCAGAAAATTTGGTCACTCCCCTCTCTCCACCATAAGCCCTTGCCAGACACAGGCTCAGATGCAATGTGCACCAAACAAAGGGAATGCAAGGGGTAGTTGTCTTTACCAACCCCATCTATCACTGAATAGCAAGTGCCCAAGTAGCTGCTGTGCAAAGGCGTTGTCCCAGGCACTAGAAATAACACAGAATGCCAAGCTCCTTCACAGCTTTTTTTTTTCTGCCACTAAAGCACCTGTAACCTGTGTCTTGGGTTTCTCTGTTCACTCATGGGAGAGGTATGGCTGCAAGATGCAGAACAGAACAACAGAGTAAACAATTGACATCTTTTCTTCCCCCCTTTAAGAGCATGGTTTCTGATGTTTATAAAGAAAAGCAACCAAAACAGGAAAAATTAGTTGGAAAAAAGGCCTACTGAAATTGGAATAACAGTCACACAACATCAACAAAGAAATAACACCCAGCTCTTTTCATGCAAACATGCATTAAGGAATGCCAGAAGGGAATGTTTAGCGTACCAGCCATAGTGGCTGTTTCTTAAAATCTGAACTACACTAACTTACAACATGATGGGAATGTGTTGCTAATTATTTCACTGCCCTGCCTTCCATTTCCCATCACAAGGGAAAGCAGTTAGTTACAGGGGCATTTCCTATGGACATGTGGGGCCAGCTCCTGTTACCGTCCCCTACCACCTACTGAAAGTAGCCAGAACCTCTTTTTCTACTTTAAAATAACAACCTCCATGAGCCAATTTCCTTACAAAACTAAAGTAGGGCTTATAAAAATATAATTTATGACACATCAGCCTAAACCTCCTTTGGTCTAGAAACAGAACATTAATTAAGCCCATTTCCCCTGAGAAGACTAGGAGTCTTAAAAGTAGAGAAACAAGCCTCAGGCCGTGATTCACCTTAACTACTTCATCCAGCACCAAGGAAGGCAGCTAGCTGATAGAGTTGTCAAATGACCCAACCTCTCTCCTGTCCTTACCCTTTCAACTTAACCCATGTGAGGATCTAACCAAGGTTCAAGAAAATAAGGCATAGAAACCCAAGATTATTAACCGGGCGCGGTGGCGCATCCCTGTAATCCCAGCACTTAGGGAGGCTAAGACAGGAGAATCGCGAGTTCAAAGCCAGCCTCAGCAACAGCGAGGTGCTAAACAACTCAGTGAGACCCTGTCTCTACATAAAACACAAAATAGGGAGGGGGATGTGGCTCAGTGGTCGAGTACCCCTCAGTTCAATCCCTGGTACAAAGAAAAAAACGAAAAAAGACAAACAAGGAGAGGGGCTTTGTATGGTGGCACATGCCTGTAATCCCAGTTACTCAGGAGGCTGAGGCAGGAGATGACAAATTCAAGGCCAGTCTCAAAAACTGAGTAACACTCTGACTCAAAATAAATTTTTAAAAAGGGGTAGGGGTATAGCTCACAGCCAAAAAGCTCCTGGGTTCAATCCCCAGTACTGCAAAAAGAAAAAAGTGATCAAGCCTTGGCACAACAGCACCATAAGTAAGACCAAGAAATGGGGGGAGGGGAGACTTGCAGGGCTTGAAGTCAGAGGACCAAAGGCTTAAGAAGGCAAGTGAACAAATCAAATGGCCAGCCCTTCTCTTTAGTTCAACATTAGCATCCACAGTCTCTGTGAGGTGTGGAGAGAGTCCACTGCTGCCACCTTCCTTTCTGCTTTCATTGCAGAGCAGCAGGCCCTGTTCCATACTTGCCCACAAACAGATGGTAACAGTTTCTTTCAGCTGTGTCCAGAAGGGGAGCAGGATTTCATTCCCAAAGTAGAAAGTGTGGTATTGCCACTTTTATTACCCAGGAAGATAAAATCTGCTCTCTGAGCACTTCACCAACATCCTGAATATCCAGCTTTCTTCCCACTAATTTTAAGTGGGAAGGTCCTATCTACTAACATTTGTGTTTCTATGTACAATCCAAGGGCTTCTGCCTGAGTGTATGTGACAAACTATGAATCAACAATGACAAAGAATTTGCAAATATTACAGTTTGGAGTTTATGAACTTTGTGATGGCAAAAATCACATTTCTATCACAGCTATCCCTGAGGAGGCACCTCCACCTTCCCTTGGTCTGGCTTTGCTATGGCACTACCAGCAAAGTGCACATTCAGGTAGGCCTTTTCAGAATGGACTTCCAAGGAGATTTCTCAGAACCTAGGAGGCATAAGAAAACTAAATGCCACAGGAAAAGAGTACAAAGGCAAAGGACATATGTCAAAACTACCCAAACATGGAGAGGGTCATATGCTATGATGGATTCCAGATGAGAAAGAAGGCCATGTGGGGGGCCTGGGAATCTGTACTTTTGGAGCTTTTCCAGATGGCTCTGAAATAGGCAATCAACATCACTGAGTCTCCATGGTCTAAAGGTGGGTGGGCAACTTTCCATAAAGAGCCACATAAGAAAACGTTCAGGCTGTGCTGGCCAAGCAAGTCTCTACCACAGGTTCTTCTCTATGTGTTTGTGCCTGTGTTTTACAACCCTTTTTAAATGCTTAGCCATAAGGTCAGACAAGAACGGGCCAGTTGAGCAGGATTTGGCCCAAGGGCTTCAATTTGCTGACCCCTGGGTCTAAGGTCTTTTTCAGCTCTAAATTCCTAAGCAAAAAGGACATTAAGCTAAATTTCCATAAGTGACTCTTGGAACTTGAGACTAGAACAATCTGAGAAATATTTCCTGCATTTAAGTTAACAACTTATTAAATGTTGGAAAAAACAACAGCGGATAACCTACATAACTGGGACTCCTGCTTTTGAAGGTATACATGTAAGTAACATTGGCAATTAATGCAAACAACTCACACTAGAGAATGAGAATATTTAAGAGTGCCAGTCTCCATTTTAATCTCAAATGGCTAATGTATGCTTCATTTCAAGAAACAAGAAAAAGAAAAAACTAAACCCAAAGCAAAAGGAATGAAGGGATTAATAACAGAAATCAATGGAATTAAAAACAGAAAAATTATAGGAAAGAAAAAAAAAAATCAATGAAGCAAAAGGCTGTTTCTTTTAAAAGATCAATAAAATGACAAACTAACAAGACTGAAAAAAAAGAGAAGACAGACTGGCAATATTAAGAAAAAACTGGGCTATCATTACAGACCCATAGGCACCACCAAGCACAAACAACTCTATGCACTCAAACTTGACAATTTATCAATGAAATGGGCCAGTTCCTCTTACACACAAACTATCACAACTCACCTAATAGGAAATAGGCAATCTGAACAGCCCTATAACTATTAAGGCAATGAAATTTGTAATTCAAAAGCTTCAAATAAAAGAAAGAAATCTTGAGGCTCAGAGGGTTTTGCTGGACAATTCTACTAAACATTTTTTTTTTAATTTTTTTTAGTTGTAGATGGACGCAATATCTTTATTAGTTATTTTTATGTGGTGCTGAGGATCGAACCCAGTGACTTACGCATGCGAGGCAAGTGCTCTGCCACTGAGCCACCGCTCCAGCCCCCAATTCTACTAAACATTTGAAGAAGAATTAAAAGCAATTCTTCAATCTCTTCCAGGGAAAATAGAAAAGGAGGAAAGGCTTCCCAATTTTATGAAGCCAGTATTATCCTAATATGAAAACCAGACAAAGACCGTACCAAAAAAAGAAACTGGTAGCAGGGTACTATAGCACACAACTGTAATCCCAGCAGCTGGGGAGGCTAAAGCAGGAGGATCACAAGTTCGAGGACAGCCTAAGCAACCTACTGAGACCCTGTCTCAAAATAAAAAATAAAAAAAAAAAAATGAAAGGGGCTGAGGATGTAGCTCAGTGGTAGAGGTTCCCTAGGTTCAATCCCCAGGACAAAAAAAATACCAACTAAAGGAAAAAAAATCACATGCATCACATTAATGGAAGCAGAAAATGTATTTGCCAAAATTCACCACTCATTCTAGCCAAAAAAAAAAAAAAAACCCCAGAAAACAAAACAGGGGAACTTGACAAAGATCATCTACAAAAATCCTATAGCTAGCATAACACTCAATGGTAAAAGACTGAATGATTTTCCCCTAAGATGGTTAACAAGGCAAGTAGTCTGCTTTCATGGCTGCTATACAACACAGTAAAACAAACTGTAACCAGCTCAGTAAAGAAGGGCAGAGAGGTTAACAACTTGCTTAAGGTCACAACTGGTTAAGTGATGAAGTCAGGATTCAAACCCAAGCAGTTGGGCTCCAAGCCCCAATGCTACTAATCATAGGAACTCCACTAACAATTTACCATTCACGAGATGCTTTCTTTAAAAAGCCCTATCATGTTCTTGTACCTCATACCAAAGGGAGTTAAGGTGATAGTAAGCTCTTTCCTCCCTCCAACACCAAGACCATCTGCCCTAGACTATAAAATCCCCCTTAGGAATACCAAATATATGCACAGAAAGACCCATGACCCTCTTTCTTAAAATTCCAGAACAGGACCACTTAGTTTCAGCATTATACTGTTCAAAGATCCAATGTTAAACCCTATTTATTTTTTATTTTTTATTTTTTTTAATATTTATTTTTTAGTTGTAGGTGGACACAATAGCTTTTTTTTATTTTATTTTTATGTGGTGCTGAGGATCGAACCCAGTGCCTCCCGCGTGCTAGGTGAGCACGCTACCATTGCGCCATAACCCCAGTCCCTTAAACCCTATTTATAACAGTTTATGTTAAACTGTTCAAAGATCCAATGTTATAACCCCAGTAGTGAAAAACCTGTGTCACTACTGTTTCCCAAAACATGATCCAAGACATGAGTCCTGAAAATACTTTTAAGAAAAAGTGTTCTTCATTGCACCAAGTTTCAGAAACATTCTGTATTCATCTTTATGCTCTAAGGTCAGGAGGGAAATCCAGAGTGCTTATTCCAGTCTTATTTGGCCACTATGATCTGCAATCTTTCTGAAAGACAGAAACATAACATTAAACATAACAATGTCCTAAAACTTACTGGGGATTCTTACTGGAGAGATTTCCATTCTAGGGAAAAGGTAGTCAAGTAACACAAACACACAAGCAATACCTTAAAAAATCAAAATATCCTTTAAAAATTCTGCTTTCTTAGGAAGGCCCTTTAATTAGAGTAAACAAGCCTTCAAATCACAGGCCAACTATCGTTTTCTACCTCTTCTCTTGCCAGCAGAACTTTCCAAATCTTTCAGTAAGTTAAATTTGCACCTCTTTATAACTGAGCATCTTTATCCACTGGCACAATTTCAAAGTACTAGGCACTACGTATTCCAATTAGTGTTAAGTATTTTATGTATTATCTGACAGTCTTCCAAACATTTTATTGGCCATCCCACCCAACAATGCAATGTGTGGGATTTTGGTATCATTAGCACCTTCATAGAGAGAGAGGAATTAAGGTGCATATTAAACTACCCAAAGTCAGAGTCAAGTCAGCTCAGAATCTAGAACATGCTACTGGCTCTTACCAACTCCTTCTGAGTTTAGGTTAACACATAAATGCATTTGATCACCAGTATTGAAACTGAATTTGCCACTACTCCTACTTCCTAACAGGAACTTCTGCTGAGAGAAGGAAAGTAAAAGGGCCACAACCCAGTACCCTGACAGGCACTAAAGAAGATGGGGACAGAGATGAAGCTTGCCCACTCAGGCCTGTCTAGGTGCAGGCTAACCAAATCTACATTATCTACATCTTTTGTCCTTATGTCACTTTCCTGTCTCTTCTCCTTTAAAAGTTCTGCTAATTTTCAGAAATCTCAGAGATCGAAGTTTTGTTTTGTTTTGTTTTAGTACCAGGGATTGAACCCAGAGTTACTTAACCACTGAGCTACATCCTCAGCCCAGACATGGAAGTTTTGAAACAAGTACATTTCTTCCACCTTCCTTCAGAGCTGGCTTTGAATAAAATCTCCTTTCCCACCAATTTGACTCCAGATATTTCTGGAGCAGCAAGCGTCATGGCCTAACCCTTTCTTCCCCTGGGGGGATCTTCTATTATCCAATAACAGTTTTAGCAAGCCAGACAGGAGAAAAATGCTTCCTTGAGAGAGAGCTCAGGCTAGCAGCAATCTGAAAAGGAAAGGACTTTGAGCTGAAATGCTCTTGCAAGTAGCCTAATTTGCAGTTGGAATAATGGGGAAGGGTCCCACAGATGCCTGGAGATATTAAATCCCGGGGGGGATTTGTCTTTTTCCCTTCCTAATGCAATTTTGGCTGCTTAAATATTGTTTACTTGGTAAGCAAAATGAGATTAGAAATGATTGATAGGCCACTGTTCGTAGACTCCACAGGGTGCACAGCAAGGATTTTTACTCTAAATGATTGAGGGTTTTGGACCTTAAGTGGGGATGATTTTGCAGTACCAGCTATAAACAACCTGGGCTGTTCAGCTTTTGGAACTTAAGCTGCTTGGAGCTTGAGCTAGTTGTTCTAAGCCATTTTCTTTTTGGGTGCTGGTCAATAAGATGAAATTCAGAGGACAAAAAATTTTCCATCAATTACACTACTTTGATGAGTGTTCCTTTGTTCGTTCAGTTTTGTTCGGAAAAAAGATTACATCATGGCCTATATATCTAAAAGTGCATGCTAATTTAGTACAACTGTTTTATATTGTTTGTTAACTTGACAAGTGGCTTCAACAGGCTATATTCTGATGGCTGTAGCAAAAGATTTATCTACTAATATGGGGAATTCCATGTAATCCCCATTACTGGATTGGTAGAAAACTGTGAGAAGTTCATCCAGAAGGTATGAAATAAGGGTTTGGTCAACCCACATCTAACTCCATTTGCCCTTCAGTGTGTAGGTTTTGTTCCATGACATGTAAGATGGATTTATCCAGCCCACCAGTGAAAAAATGGAAGAAATTCTAAAAGTGACACATTTTACTGACCCAATACATTTCCAGGGTACAGTCCTTGCTTCTGTCATCAGATGGGCCTCCATCAAAACAAAAAATGGACAAAATTTATCTGCAATCTCTTTGGGCTTAAGATTTTTTTTTTCTTTCTGGTGAATTCCCTTTTAACTCTATGCCTTTAAATTATATATGTGGGTTTTTTTGTTTTTGTTTTTGTTTTTTTGTTTTGTTTGGTTTTTTGGTTTTTTTGGCACGGGGATTGAACTCAGGGGCACTCGACAACTGAGCCACATCCCCAGCCCTATTGTGTTTTATGTAGAGAGAGATAGGGTCTCACTGGGTTCTTAGTGCCTCACCATTGCTGAGGCTGGCTTTGAACTTGTGATTCTCCTGCCTCAGCCTCCCAAAGGGCTGGGATTACAGGTGTGGGGCTTATATATGTTTTTGTTTGTATAATTGAGGCTTTTGTTTTCCCTAATTGAGGAATTTTCCATATCTATAAAGGAAACTGTTCTACAAGTTTTGCTGCCCTTGGTCTTTAAGATGTAAATTTTCTATCTGGTCTCAAGGTTGGAAATGCAAAGTTGACTTAACAGACTGCTTATAGTATTAGGTCAAAAGTGTGACTTTTAAAACTAGCAAATTTTAAATCTAAGTTTTAACATTTTCTTGTATATAACTACATTTTTGTTGTTGTCTTTTTTTTTTTTTTTGGTACCGGGGATTGACTCAAGGGCACTTGACCACTGAGCCACATTCCCAGCCCTATTTTTTTTTTTATTTTTTAGTTATACATGGACACAGTGTCTTTATTGTGTTTATTTATTTTTATGTGGTGCTGAGGATCCAACCCAGTGCCTCACACATGGGAGGCAAGCACTCTGCCACTGAGCCACACCCTCAGCCCCCCAGCCCTATTTTGTGTTTTATGTAGACACAGGGTCTCACTGAGTTGCTTAGCACCTCGATGTTGGTGAGGCTGGCTTTGAACTCACGATTCTCCTGTCTCAGCCTCCCTAAGTGCTGGGATTACAGGCTTGAGCTACCGTGCCCATGTTTATATGTATGTTTTCTATTTGCATGGAACCAAATTAACTTATAGAAAATTAGCCCAAATGCCTCAATTCATATGACTTTAGCAAATTTGTAATAAGCAATTTAAACTTAAGAATGTCTTTAAAACATAGCAGCTAATTTTTCTGGCCTACTAAGCAATTAGGATATTTGTCTCCAGATATTTAAAATGTAGTGTTCAAGCGGTGGTGCAAGCCTGTAATCCCAGCACTTTGGGAGGCTGAGACAGGAGAATCGCGAGTTCAAAGCCAGCCTTAGCAACAGTGAGGCGCTAAGCAACTCAGTGAGACCCTGTCTCTACATAAAACACACAATAGGGCTGGGGATGTGGCTCAGTGGTTGAGTGCCCCTGAGTTCAATCCCTGGCACCAAAAAATAAAAATAAAAAAATAAAAAATAAAAAGGGCTAGCTAAGCCGGGCGTGGTGGTGCATGACTGTAATCTCAGCACTTAGGGAGGCTGAGACAGGAGGATCGCGAGTTCAAAGCCAGCCTCAGCAATGCTGAGGTGCTAAGCAACTCAGTGAGACCCTGTCTCTACATAAAACACAAAATAGGGCTGGGGATGTGGCTCAGTGGTTGAGTGCCCCTGAGTTCAATCCCTGGCACCAAAAAATAAAAATAAAAAAATAAAAAATAAAAAGAGCTAGCTAAGCCGGGCGTGGTGGCGCATGACTGTAATCTCAGCACTTAGGGAGGCTGAGACAGGAGGATCGCGAGTTCAAAGCCAGCCTCAGCAATGGTGAGGTGCTAAGCAACTCAGTGAGACCCTGTCTCTACATAAAACACAAAAAGGGCTGGGGATGTGGCTCAGTGGTCAAGTACCCCTGAGTTCAATCCCCAGTACCAAAAAAGGGGGGAGTGGCTAGTTAAGTGGTTAAGCGCCCCTGGGTTCAATCCTTGGTACTTTTTTTTTTTTCTTTGCCTCCCTAAGTACTGGGATTACAGGCTCACGCCACCGTGCCCAGCTCTGAGGCTGACTTTGAACTCACAATTCTCCTGTCTCAGCCTCCCAGTGCTGGGAACCCAGTGAGATACTGGGTTTGATCCTCAGCACCACATAAAAATAAAATAAAGGTATTATGTCCATGTACATCTAAAAAAAATTTAAAAAGAAAGAGAGAAAGGGGAGGGGTGAGAGGGGAAAGCTCCTGCAACATGGGAGCCAAGATGCTTGGCAAATGATCCAGAGTCTTCAGAGAAAATCATTCAGAAACAAAAGGGGAAAATAATGTAGAGTCACTTCTCAAACCCCATCAAAACAAACTGAGAGGTCATGAAAAGGAAGTTCTGGCAAACTAATGTTAAATTCTTTCCCTTATTCAGAGCTATTAAACACCTGTAATTCCCATGGCTCTCCTGCAATCCCAGCAGCTCAGGAGGCCGAGACAGGAGGATCACAAGTTCAAAAGGCAGCCACAGCAATGGCGAGGCACTAAGCAACTCAGTGAGACCCTGTCTCTAAATAAAATACAAAATAGGGCTGGAGATGTGGCTCAGTGGTTGACTGTCCCTGAGTTCAATCTCCAGTACCAAAAAAAAATTTTTTTTTTCAAAATTTGCCTCCTTCAGGAATAAGCATCTGACCTCTTATGTTCAAGTTCTACACACTGATCCAACAATGGACTATCATGCAGGTGACATGGAAGTTCCAGTTCCCTCAAGATTGAAGGTATGAAATAAGCAGGGAGGATATGAAACAGACTGAATGTGCCACCCTCACTTCCTAAGAGGAATTTCTGTTGAAAGAAGGAAGCTAAGGGGCTGCAACCCCCTACCCTGTCTGTCAGGTACTAAAGAAGATGGGAAAAGAGATGGATATTGCCCACTCAGCCTGTCTAGCTGCATGATAACTACATCTACATACCTACATTTTCCTACCTTTGTCACTTCCTTGCCTCTTATCCTTTAAAAGCTCTGCCAATTTTCAGGGATTTCAGAGATGAAATTTTTGAAACAATGAAGTTTCTTCCATCTTCCTTCAAAGCTGGCTTTGAATAAAGCCTCTTTTCTACCAATCTGACTGTGAATTCATTTTCTGGAGCAGCAAGCATTATGGCCTAGCTTCTTTCCTCTCCAGGTGAGATCTTGTGCTGCCTGGTCACAGTATTGTCACTACCTCGCTGACTCCTACCTGAATACAGATAACAATATCAATTTAATGAAATCCAGGCCCACCACACCTTAGGGCCTCAGAGTTGTTTTTCCTGGTGTCTGGAAAAGTGCCTAGTTGTAAGGATTTAAAAGAGCATTTGTGCTGGTTTACATACTTGGTTTGCAGACTCAATTGAGGAGGTTTCCCTGACTTTTCAAAAGAACCAAGCCTATAATTAAACTACCATGAAATGGTGGTTGGAGACGCAGTGTGCACACCAGTAGGCTTGGGTTACAATTGCAGTGAAATGGTAGATTAAAACGCCTAGAATATGCACTGACTTCCAAAAACTAAACTCAATAATAGCTTTATTGAACACTTTTTAAACAGACACCCAACCACAATCCAGTAATTTTTTTTTTCTTACCAAGGCTGGTCTCAAACTTGTGATCCTACTGCCCCAGCCTCCTGAGTGGCTGGGATTGGAGTGTGCACCACTGTGCCCAGCTCAACAGTCCAGTAATTTTATAACTAATCCTTACCTGCAAAGGGTTAGTACAACCAGATAAACATAACCGTGGTTGTGATTTAAATTCTAAAGCTCATTAATTCCAAATCTTCCATAGAGCAAGTTCAAAACCAAAAGCTCTACCTTTTCAAAGCTATTAAATGTGGCTGGGGATGTGACTCAGTAGTGGTAGACAGATTGCCCAGCATGCATAAGGCCCTAGGTTCCATCCCCAGCAATGCAAAACAACAACAAAACGCCTGAAATAAAGGCCACAGCACTTCAATCTTCATCTCTTAAGGAGGCTTGGGCCTGTGACTGCCAATTCAAATACAGCCAATTTCATTATATACTGAGAGGATGAAAAAATTCCAAACTGGTAACTCCCCCACTGCAAACCAGCTTTTCCTCCTCAAAAAAACGCAAGACAAATTGTCTACCAGTTATCCAATTGGAAAATGGTCTCCATAATGGCTCAGGCAGAGCCTCGGGTTACTTGAAAAAGCATCTCTGCCCTAATAGCAAGGGGGTGAAGGGGCACTGCCAGGGCCTTGTTAATGGAGTCACTTTTCACTTTGTCAACTGTCAATGTTCCTCTCAAAGCACTTAAAACAAGAGAAAGCTACCCAATGAGCCCTAGAAGAGGCTGCCTGACATAAACTAAAAACTAATTCTACCATATGGTATCTCTATTGGTTTAAAGAAATGGGTATAACATAGGAACTATACTATAAATAGAATCATTATAGTTTATACAATTTTTTAATGGCACTTCCACAAAATGAATTCCCAGCACTGGGAGATTATGCAGCTTGGAGTCATCTGGAGCATGATCAGTGCAATTAAGAATCTTTTGCAAGCTGGGCGCGGTAGCTCATGCCTGTAATCCCAGCACTTTGGGAGGCTGAGACAGAAGAATCGCGAGTTCAAAGCCAGCCTCAGTAATGGTGAGGTGCTAAGCAACTCGGTGAGACTCTGTCTCTACATAAAACACAAAATTGGGCTGAGGGTGTGGCTCAGTGGTCGAGTACCCCTGAGTTCAATTCCTGGTGCCAAAAAAAAAAAATCTTTCGCAGAGTTGGAGGAAAGAAAGCTTAATAAAGAGAAAGTCACAGTAACACAAAAGCAAACACCAAGGAAGACAGACTCCAACCCAGTGACCTCACCCAAGCAGTCCATAAAACATTTTCAAATATAATTAATATATGAGAGAAGATCCATGCAAGGCACAGAAAGAAATTTATTGCCCCAAAGTTATTCAATTCTAAGTCCAAGGAGCCTCGCTGCCACTTGGAAACAGAGTGAGAGACCCAGAGCAAGAGATTTGAGTATGTGTTGGGAGAGGAGGAAGAACCATGTAGAAATGGATCTTCTGTGTTGATGTGGCATTTAGCCTTTAACCAGGGGTATTGGGGACCCTTGGGAGGGTTTTAAAATGAGAAAAGGGAAAGGTCCTGTTGAGTCCCTGATGACTGATCCCTTCCCAAAACAGACAAATGGGAGGCTGTGGCCAAGAAACTGTCGGGAATCAGATGAGCAATGAACTTGAGAGCATTCAGTGGATAGAGTCCACAGGACTTAAGGAAAGAGCTAACTGGTAGCTGAAGTGAGGTGGGTATGCCAAAGATTTCTGGCATAAATTTTTGTGTTTTTTTTTTTTTTTTTTTTTGGTACCAGGGATTGAACTCAGGGGCATTCAACCACTGAGCCACATCCCCAGCCCTATTTTTTGTGTTTTATGTAGAGACAAGGTCTCACTGAGTTGCTTAGCGCCTCGCCATTGCTGAAGCTGGCTTTGAACTCGTGATTCTCCTGTCTCAGCCTCCCTAAGTGCTGGGATTACAGGCGTGAGCCACCGCGCCCGGCAATTTTTGTGTTTTTAATGATGAAACAACTACAGTGGTCCTCATACTTTAATCAGCATCAGAATTACTGGAAGATGACTAAAAATGCAAATTTCAGGAACTCTTACACACACACACACACACACACACACACACACACATACACACACACACACCAGACTGTGATTAGATTCAATCTATAGTAGGGCTCAAGCTTACATTCTCCACTCCCAAGTCTCCACTGTTAAAGCCACAGGGCAGGTGCACATGTTATTTATGACAATGGGGGATAAAGTGTAATGGAAGGAGATAATGACAAGGCTGAAGGAGTAGGGGGTGCTCTTTCTACTCTTGAACAAGAAAAAAAAGCTAAATGCAACTAAAATGGATTGTTTGGGTTTTATACTTAAGGAAGTTACAGCTACTTAAAACACACAAAGAAAAGTATGCTTCCACTAGAAAGCTGCTAATCAATTAAACAGGAGAAGGGGAGCTTGTTGGATGAGCTAATGGTTCAGGAAATCAGGAAAGACAGGTCGCCTCAATCCACAGGCTGGGCTGGGTAGGAAGTGCTGGCCAAGCCATGGGTTCCTAATCCCTTTGGAGGAAGGTAGAAACTCTTCTCCCTTCCTAACAATTTGTGTGTATTGGAGACTTCCGAAAAGGACCAGGTTAATTTCGATGATTTGTCAACCAGATTACTGAAATACCTAGTCAGAACATAAACCAGGATTACACCATCCGAGCAGTATTGACATTTTGGGCTGTCAATGCTATTGGGGGACATACTGGGTATTGTTAAGATGTTGAGCAGGCTGGGCGCAGTGGCGCATGCCTATAATCCCAACACTTTGGGAGGCTGAGACAGGAGAATTGCAAGTTCAAAGCTAGCCTCAGCAATGGCGAGACGCTAAGCAACTCAAGGAGACCCTGTCTCTAAATAAAATACAAAATAAGGCTGAGGGTGTGACTCAGTGGTTGAGTACCCCTGAGTTCAATCCCCAGTACCAAAAAAAAAAAGATGTTGAGCAGGATCCCTGGCTTTCACCTACTAGAATGGAATACCACCGCCCCCTCTCAGTTTAGCCAACCAAAAATGTCTCCTCAAACAGCCAAATGTCCCGCCCACAGAGTAGGAGTTGATGGAATATCCCCATCGAGGATCACTGTCTTTAAACTAAGAGACTTTCCAGTTATAGAAGCAGCAAAGGCCTTGTAATCAAATAGTCATGGCCTTGAATTCCAGCTATATCACTTAAAAGTTGAAAAAGCTCAGCCGGGCGCGGTGGCTCACGCTTGTAATCCCAGCACTTAGGGAGGCTGAGACAGGAGAATCGCGAGTTCAAAGCCAGCCTCAGCTCTACATAAAAACACAAAATAGGGCTGGGGATGTGGCTCAGTGGTCGAGTGCCCCTGAGTTCAATCCCCAGTACCAAAAAAAAAAAAAAAAAAGTTGAAAAAGCTCAATGGCACTATTTATTCATCTTTAAAATGGGGATAAGATGACCTACCATAGGGTTGTAAGGATTATCTAAAATCATGTATAATGCACTTAGGGCAATGCCTAGTCCCAGAGGCAATTAATCTGTGTTTTTCCCCCAAACACATGCTTTGAAGAAGAATCAGAGACATCTGCCTTCAGTGCTAGCCTGGGTAGAAACCAACTCCAAATAAGAAGAAAATTACAATATGGGCCAGCGTGGTGGCCATGCCTGTAATCCCAGTGGCTTGGGAGGCTGAGACAGGAGGATCACAGTTCAAAGACAGCCTCAGCAACAGCGAGGCACTAAGCACCTCAGTGAGACCCTGTCTCTAAATAAAACACAAAATAGAGCTGGAGATGTGGCTCAGGAGTCCAGGTACCCCTGGAGTTCAATCCCCAGTACCAAAAAAAAAAAAAAAAATTTACGATATGATCTTAGGCTATGAAAGGGCAGTTCCAATTCTCTGGTTTGGGCCTGGGGTCTAAACCTGGGAGTTCAAGGACTCCCAAGGGACCAGGAGATCCAATTCAGGGGGTCTGAGAACTTGGGTGGGAAAAAATACACATCCTTATTTTCGCTAGCTGAAATTCAACATTTAACATTTTTTCCACTTGCACTTGGAGGCCAAAAGCTACACATTATCAACTACTCTTGGCCACTATTACCAATTAAATAACAGATTTTTCATATCATATACATTATAGCTAAAATGCTGATCTTCTCAGTTCTACTTCAAAATTATGTAAATTATTAGCCCTGATAATAACACCTTGTTATTTTGTGTGTTAATAAAGTAGCATATATTACATATCACATTTGGGGATTTTGTATTTTGAAAATTATATTTTAGCTGGGTGAGGTGGGGCACGCCTTGTAATCTCAGCTGCTCTGGAGGCTGAGACAGGAGGACTGAGAGTTCAAAACCAGCCTCAGCAAAAGTGAGGCACTAAGCAACTCCGTGAGACCCTGTCTCTAAATAAAATACAAAATAGGGCTGGGATGTGGCTCAGTGGTCAATTGCCCCTGAGTTCAATCCCCAGTATCTTCCTCAAAATTATATTTTAAATAATTGAGTTGTTTTATTTAAATGCTTATTCTGAGAAGTGGTCCATAGCTTCCCCGATGAGAGTCAATGGCACAAGAGTCCCTACATCAAACCTTCTCTGCCAAGTTCATACGTCTCAAGCAACTTTCTGTACTTATACATTTCCAAACTCAGGACCTGCCCTCAAAATTTCTACAAGAGAGGTGGGCACTGTGGCGTACGCCTGTAATCCCAGCAGCTTTGAAGGCTAAGGCAGAAGGATCGAGAGTTCAAAAAAATTCTAAAAATTATAAAAGGGAAATGTGTACCAGCTGTCCCCTAATGAATGTGAATCAGCATTCCACCTTTATTGTAAAATAAATTTGGTCCATTTAATCAGCATTTACCAACCATCTATCATATATACCAGACCTGTGTCCAGGATACAAACCCCAGACATCTGTCTTTGAAGATATGCCCAGTCCAGGGAACAAAATGGACATAAAAAAATAAGACTGTAGACCTTTCCAGAGCTGACTAGCCGCCTAGAGACTTCTCCAAAGGGCACCTTATTCACTTCTGCATACCCAGCATCCTATGGGGCATAAGGGACCAGGAACAAAGCATGCATCCTTCACTAACTCAGATATGCCTAAACTATAGACCCATAGAATGAGTTTATTCTTGTTAACCTCAGGCTGAAAAATCTCAAAATGTTTTCTGGGCTCAAGAGTTCTCAGAGTCCAATACTTCACTTATAAAATGACCAATATGAGTTTTTCTTTTAATATTTTTTTAGTTGTCAATGGACTTTTTATTTATTTATATGCAGTGCTGAGAATTGAACCCTGTGCCTTGCAGATGCTAGGCAAGTGCTCTACCACTGAGCCACAACCCTAGCCCTTCTTTTTTTTTTTGTTTTTTTTTTGTTTTTATTTCGTTCATTTTAGCAAAAAATTTTTCTGGGTTACCTCATCAGCCAGAACACTAACACCACCACCAGGCCCTACCTACCATTGCTCTTGGTGGTCTAAGTAGCTGGGTACTAGCTGGCTTGCATCCTTAACAAAGCTATATGGAATCGCAACATAATAACATATCTAAGTGGTTCAAGTTTAATTCCACTAAAATCACATCATGGAACTACAGCATTAGGAAGGATTACTGACAAATGGGGAAAAAAGAACATGAATCCAGGCTCCACAAGCATTTGACTCACCCTTGAGTCACATCCAATATTCACATGCCAAGAGTAATGCCTTTTGACTCATTATCATCAATTAAAGTAAATGTTTATGGAGACCTCACACGTGGATTTCTCACCAAGTACCCCTCATAGAAAGGGAAAAGAATTTAGAGGATCCTGGTCTAGCCAGATCTCCTTATTTTCGGAACATAGATTTGGACAGAAAGGCTGAAATGCTCCACACCAAATGAAGTGAATGGGGCAGAAATACAGTAAGAATCAGATTTCCTCCCAGAACATTTGTGTAAAGACTCAAGATCTCACACAGATGCACATACACATATCCCCCCAGTTATTTATTCTAGAAGGTTCTTCGCTTTGCCATCAAAGCTTTCTTATCTCTTATTATCAATAGACTAGGAATTAAAATATTAATAGCTAATGTTTGATCTTTCCCTCTTAAGAGCCTTCTATCCTGCTTTACATTTGTACCCACATACCCTTTATCATCCATCATTTTACTTTACCTGCCCAACTACATTCAAATGTCACATCCATACCTCAACAACCTAGAACCTGCCAATTTCTTCCTCCCCACCAAACTGTGCACACATGGTTCTCTCTCTCTCTCTGACCAGTGTCAGCTCAAAGCGTTGAAATTTTTCTAACTTTTTCTTCCTACAGTCATGTGAAGGTTTTTCCACACTTGCAGGAACCACAACAGACAGGAAAGAAGTAGCCTGTTGTAAGCCAGCATTTCAGGAGACAATACCTGAATTAAGCTGAAGGAGGTTTAAGACTAGCAAAGACTGAGGAAATGTGGAACCACAGGCCATAATGAGACCACTCCCTACAGCCTAGGGTGGAGAAAAAAAAACATGGTGCAAATATAGGTGAGTGTTCCCAAGGTGCTTGCATCAGGAACACTTTTTAGACTCAGCCCTTATGGATGGGTGACTGTGATCCTTTCAACCACAATTTCTCCATAAAGCCTCTTCCTTCTCACCACAATTGAGTATACTAGAACCTCCATTAACGACTTAATCCAAAAGCTGGCAGGGTAATTCTCAGCAAAACCTTAGTGATCTCATATCTCCTCCATCTCCACCACCCAAGCACCATTTCATTTCCAGATTCTCCCCAGCAGTCTCCCCTCCGTTCTCACCTAAGAAATGTGGAAATTAAAAGATGCTTATTTTTTCCAAGTCACTTCTGACCACCCAAATACACTAGTGTTGCTTAACAATTGTACAGTTTACAGCTAGATCCTTAACAGAAAAAGCCCTAGGAGAGTCCTATAAGGTGTGCAGTGTCCCTTCTTTACATCCCATCCACCCACACACAGGGCAGATGAGGCTTAGAAAGTTGAGAAATAAACCCACGTTCACATGCAGAGCCAATCAGGAAAAGCAGGACTCAAGCCCAGGTGTTGCTCTGAATCCTTGGTTTTACTAAATCTTGTGTCACCTGAGATCCTTTAGACTTGAAAAAATGCAAAGTGGATCCCCAGAAGTTAAGAAAGTAAGTCTGTTAAAAAAAAATGTAACAGAAAAGGCTGCTCCATCTAATTAGTGAAAACGCAAGGTATGGAGATACACTCCAAGGAGGACATACAGAAAGTGCACATGCAAGAGCAGAGCAGTTAGACCTAAAGGCCACCAGAAAAAGAACAGGCAGTCCCATCCCTCCCACCCCCACTCCCACCCCCACCCTATGTTGGAGGCGCCCAAAGAAAAGAAGCCAGCAAAGCACCCCTCCCCTTCAAAATTCCTGCACACAGTTCCGACTTTCCCAGCCCTCTCTGGTGTTGCCGGCTCTGCCTTCTGAGCCTCTCTGACTAGGGGAGTTATAATTCCCGCGCCCAGACTTCATCCCACCCCACCCCCAATAATAATAATCGCTTCCTTTCCCCATCCCCCTGTCCCTTTCCGGGGGCTCTGTCTTCTACGCAGTCGGCCAATAACCCTGCAAGCGCTGCGTGGCTGCGGTCCTTCTCCAGCCACAGCACCCCAAGAGGGGAAACCCCCGCCCCCAAGAGGGAAATTTACCCGCCAGCAAGCACAGGAAAAGGTAGCGCGGGCAGCCCCGCGCTGCGCACGCCCCCAGCCCAGGCCTGAGGTGCAGGTCACTCCTCACTAGCTCCAAAGCGCTCCTGCACCCCTTGCCCCAGGGGGAGAACCGACTGCGCCTGGCAGCCTGAAAGGGATCCCCGGGTGAGGCGCAGGAGCAGCGAGCCCTCTTAGGGAGCCAGTGAACGGTCAGGGCCCAGAAGGGCGGTGAAGCGGGCGGACATCCGACGCGGCCCCTTCAGGCCCCGCACTGCGGCCGGGACAGAGCATGGAGCGAACAGGGGCGCGGCGCGATCAAGAGTGCGGCCTCCGCCCGGCCGCCAGTGCACGAGGCCCCGCAGCGCGCCTGGCGCGGCAGCCTGGGAGACGCCGGCGCCTCGCGGGCCGCCCGCATTGTTCAGCCAGCCGCGCGCGCCCCGCTTGGCCCCGGCCCGGGCCCCAGCCCCAGCCCAAAGGGTGGCGGGGGCGGTGGGGACAGCAGCGCCAGGGCCAGGCAGGTGGCGGCCGGCGCTCTCACCTTTGGCGCCGAGCATGAAGTCCAGCGTGCTGTGCCTTGCTGCTGCCATAGTGAGGGGAGGCCCTGTGCCATGCCTGGGGGAGGCGGCCGCGGAAGACTGGGGGGCCGCGCGGCGTGTCAGGCTGCGGGCGGCGGGGAGTGAGCTGCGCCGGGGGAGGCCAGGAGTAGGAGGTGGGCGGGGCCGCTGGGAGCGACCCCGGGCGCGGGGGCGGGGCCGGGCCCGCCTCCGGGAGGGAGGGAGCCGGGACTCCTCCAGCTCCGAACTTGCAGCGCGGGGTGTGAGGCCTCACTAATGGTGGAAACGTGGGCGCTTTGCTCCCCAGCGTGCGTCACCAATGGCCGCGCCCTGCGCTGAGGCTCAGGCCGTCGCTCCCGCCATCCGTTAGGTCACCTTAGGTTTAAACAGCGCAGTACGACTTCCGGGGGGGGCCCATACACTTCCCCATATACCTCCCTCCTAGCCAAGGCCCCTTTTATTTCTGGACCAAATCAAAAAAATAAAATGCTAGGATCCACCCCTATAGTCTTAAGTACAGCTTGCCTTTTTCTTAAAATGTGACAGTTAAACTCATTAGGATTATTATTATCATTATTATTAACCAAGGTCTACTTTAAGTTTGAGGTCTGAATGGGGAGCTCAGCGAATAAAGAGGATAACATTTTTGCTAAGGTTGGGGTGGGAAACTGCAGATTTGGGAGCGCCTTCTCCAGCAAGACTCTTCATTGCTGATGCATCTATTCATGGCAATGAGCCTTCTGTAGTGGGCTTATTTTTTTACATTGAGGTTATAACTAGTATTCAGCAAAATGAAATTAGAGAGAGCAGAAGTGTCTGTGGACCAAAACTCTATTGCGCTGACAAATAACCCCGGGCAAATGCCTCTACCATCCTGCCCGCTCAGGTGCCTCTCTGGACCATGGGGAATTGCTCCAATTCTAACAGCTACACAAAATTTAGATCAGTGAACTCATATGCCTCCACAAAAGCACAAAGAACCTGGATTCCTCTGTCATCCAGGCAGTTCTGCTGAGTCCTTCGCTGTCCTACAGCAACCAGGCAATGTCTTCGGGAGTGTTCTTCAACAGACCGTTCTCTAATAAGAGCTGAATCCTTTTTCAGCACCCATGTTAATTTTCTTTCCCACCCATGGCCACCTGTATGTTACTCTGCTCTACTTCTGTGGAGCCCAAATCCTCAGTTTCGTTAGCTATTTGGCTTTCCCGCCCTTCAGTACCTCTATGTGAGTCTGCAACTCCTCTTTCTTTCTGGGATGTCCTCCAGTTCTTAAAATTCCTCTGGAGTCAAGTCACTGGAATGTAGCTGTCCCCCTTCTGTATTGTTGCAGGGGCAGTAGGCCCCACAGGCCTAAGATGTGCCTCTCCCCACATTGCATCAAGGTGGGCCAAGTACTCAGAAGGAGCCTGCCCTAGGTTTATTTATCTGCTGTAGCCATATTGAAATTCTCAAGAATTTTTGAGCATGGGACCCAGTGTTTTCATTTAGCAATGGGCCTGAAAATTATGTAGCTGGTCCAGCTCAGCAGCTCATGTTGGAGCAGCGCAGGCAGCCCTCAAACTAGGACTGCTGCCTCCACTGAGATTTGAAACCCTATGCCCATCACTTGTACCTCACCTTGTTTCCTGCAAGGTACAAAATAAACAGATGAAAAAACTCAAGAATGTTTTGCCGTTAACTAATCAGCCACTTTAAAAAAGTGGAGTTTAACAAAAATGCTTCAGGAAGTTAGTATAACATCAGAGATAAATAAGCCTCAGTATATAGTCAGCATTGTTGGGGTCACATTAAGAGTTACTGCAAGGAGCCGGGCGCGGTGGCTCACGCTTGTAATCCCAGCACTTAGGGAGGCTGAGACAGGAGAATCGCGAGTTCAAAGCCAGCCTCAGCAATGGTGAGGTGCTAAGCAACTCAGTGAGACCCTGTCTCTACATAAAACACAAAATAGGGCTGGGGATGTGGCTCAGGGGTTGAGTGCCCCTGAGGTCAATCCCTGGTACCAAAAAAAAAAAAAAAAAAAAGAGTTACTGCAAGGATGTTGGGCATGGTGGCTCACGCCAGTAACCCCAGCAGCTCAGCAGGCAGAGGCAAGGACTTCAAAACCAGCCTCAGCAATGGCAAAGCACTAAGCAACTCAGTGAGACCCTGTCTCTACATAAAATACAAAATTGGGCTGGAGATGTGGTTCAGTGGTCAAGTGCCCCTGAGTTCAATCCACCACGGTACACCCCCCCCCCCAAAAAAAAGTTACTGCAAGGATGTTCCAATGCATGTTCTACTTACCAGGTGACACAATCCTGGCAAGCCTGTTAAAGGTAGGACATTAGACATGAACCAAAAGCTCAGGACCTCTTTAAACACCTCCAACTGAGCTAGTAGTACCTATTTGAATTTTAGAACATATTCTCATTGCCTGAGTTTTATAATCCAGGTCCCTAGGCTCCAAGGTCTATTTCAAGACTAATAATCATTTTGTTTGTGGTAATTAAGTTACAGTCAATCAATTAAATATTATCCTACAGCCATTTTCACATCATTGCAGCAACTCATCCTGCAACAAAAGATGAAGGCGAGCTGGGGACAGTGGTGCACACCTGTAATCCCAGCACTTAGGGAGGCTGAGAAAGGAGAATTGCCAGTTCAAAGCCAGCCTCAGCAACAGCAAGGCACTAAGCAACTCAGTGAGACCCTGTCTCTACATAAAACAACAAATAGGGCTGGGGATGTGGCTCAGTGGTCGAGTACCCCTGAGTTCAATCCCTGGTACCAAAAAAAAAGAGAGAGCTACCCCAATCCAACCAACACCTGCATCCTTGAAATAATCTCCTGATCAACGAAATTTTGCCAACAATGAAAATGTATCATGGATTTATGTCCTCTGGCCTGCCTTCATCTGCTCTTGGTCAGAAGGAAAGAATGAAAAAGTAAACTGTGGCCCTGCCTGCTAGGAACTATTCAGGCACTTCCAGGAGGGACAAGGTGTGCTATTGAACATAATTCCCCAGAGCACGGCCTCAGGCAAGGTTACTCTGTGACCAGGAAGGGGAAAAGACACAAAGCCACTTCATAATCAGGTCTAAACACAGACAAAACATGAGCCTTAGGGCTGGTCATGGAGGCATGCACCTATAATACTAGCTACTGGGAAGCTGAAGCAGGAGAATCTCTAGTTTGAGGTCATCCTGGTCAACATAGTGAAACTTCATCTCAAAACCAAACAACCAACTGGGCATGGTGGTACACGCCTGTAATCCCAGCACTTTGGGAGGCTGAGACAGGAGAATTGCGAGTTCAAAGCCAGCCTCAGCAATGGTGAGGCACTAAGCAACTCAGTGAGACCCTGTCTCTAAATAAAACACAAAATAGGGCTGGGGAAGCCGGGCGCGGTGGCTCAAGCCTGTAATCCCAGCACTTAGGGAGGCTGAGACAGGAGAATCGTGAGTTCAAAGCCAGCCTCAGCAATGGCGAGGCGCTAAGCAACTCAGGGAGACTCTGTCTCTACATAAAACACAAAATAGGGCTGGGGATGTGGCTCAGTGGTCGAGTGCCCCTGAGTTCAATCCCCAGTACCAAAAAAAAAAAAAAAAAATAGGGCTGGGGATGTGGCTCAGTGGTCGAGTGCCCCTGAGTTCAATCACCAAAATGAAAAATAAAAAAAAGAAAAGAAAAGCTTAGGGTAAAAAACCATAAGTACTTGCTTAGCAAAATGCTACTTAGTTTTAGGTATTATTCCTATCCAAAAACTTGCTTTCAAATGTGTCCTGTTGCTCATTAGCCTTCAGGCCAAGTGGGAAATCAACAACAAAGATTTTTATAAAATCAGAGGAAGACTCATACTGCCCTGAGCTGTTAGCCACAGTGACTACCAACTGGGAAGAAGTCTAAAAAACAGAAAAGTGCTCTTTGTTAAAAATGAGGTGATAATGATGGTGGTGGCAGTAGAGGGGCGGCTTTACTTACTGGAAACATCCACCAACTTTAAGAACCACTAGGAGACTACCCATTATGCTTCTGTCCCAAACCTTCCTTGTGAAGGAGGAGATGGGAATGGGGGATGGTCAGCAGTTCTGAGCAGCTGCCCTGGCCATCAAAGCCTTTTGTTTTACTGTTTTCTTTTTCGCTCTTTCACCTTTTCACTTGGGACCCTAGGAGACATTCCACCTCTCCGCCTCCTGTGCGCAGCTGTGATGAAATCACTTCCCCTCTTAAAAACTTGGCATTAGCTATTAGGGTTAGAATGGCTGACAAAAGTCTGGATAACTCCCCCGCGATTTTTCCAGATGAATGTGGGACAAGCCCAGCTCTTTAAACACTACAGTATTTAAATTTTTGATTAAAAAGAATGTGTAACTGAAAGGGAGACTTGGATGTTTGACGCAATAATTCACAATTTCAGCTGCACACTGAAACCACTGGGGGACTTTAAAACATATTGCTGTTGCCTGGGCCCCAGTCCTAGCATCTCATGGAATTGGCCCCAAATACATTCTGGGCATTGGGATTGTTACAAAAGTAAATGAATAAAAAACCAGGAGATTCCCATGTAAATCCAACAGTGCCAGTGCCAAATCAGAAAGCAGTTTGTACCTTAATAGATATCACTCCACTTCACATTGATTAGAGAAAGTAAGGAGTCTGAGAATGTAGAGAAATTGAAATCCTTGTATAACTGCTGCTAAGAGTACAAAATGGCTCCGCAGCTGTGGAAAACAGTTTGGTCTTTCTCCAAGGTAAGATGAAATTACCATATGATTGGACTTGGAATGCAGCTCAAGGGTAGATGCCTTCCTCAGCATGCCTGAGGCCCCAGGTTCAATCTCCAGTAGAGTGCTAAAAAAAGAAAAGAAGAGAAAAAAAGAAATGACAAAATTACCATGTAATCCAATAATTCCACTCTTGAGTATATTGACACAAAATAATTGAAAATAGATGTTCAAGTCGGGCTTGGTGGTGCCTGCCAATAATCCCAGCGCTGGGGAGGCTGAGGCAGGAGAATCACAACTTCAGAGCCAGCCTCAGCAACTTAGAGAGGCCCTGAGCAACTTAGCCAGACCCTGTCTCTAAATAAAACATTAACAACAACAACAACAACAACAAAAAGAGGCTGGGGATGTGGCTCAATGGTTAAGTACCCCTGGGTTCAGTCCGCAGTACCAAAAGAAAAAAGAGAAAAAGAAGGAGCTGGGTGGCTGGGATTGTAGCTCAGCGGTAGAGCACTTGCCTCGCATGCGTGAGGCCCTGGGTTCGATCCTCAGCACCACATACAAAGCAATAAAATAAAGACGTTGTGTCCATCTATAACTAAAAAAAAAAAAAATTAAAAAAAAAAAAAAAAAAAAGAAGGAGCTGGGGTTGTGGTTCAGTGGTAAAGCACTTGCCCACTTGCCTAGCATGTGTGAGGCACTGGGTTCGATTCTCAGCACTGCATATAAATAAAAAACAAAGGTCTATCTAACTAATAAAAAATTTTAAAAAGAGGAAAAGAAAACAGAAGTTCAAAAAATATAAACGTTTATGGTAGTAGCATTGCTTACAATAGCCAAAAGGTGTAAACAAACCCAAATATGCATCAGTAGATATCAGTAGATTAATAAACAAAATGGCATAGTCATACCATGGAATATTGTTTAGCCATAAAAACAAGTGAAGTCTCAATATATGCTAAAACATGAATGAACCTCTAAAGCATTATGTTAAGTAAAAGAAGCCAGACACAAAAGACCACCTGTAAGGTAAAAACAGCCCTTTTGTAATTAATTTTCACCTCCCCTCTCTAGAAGCACAGGGCAGTTCCTGCCCCAGGGGGTTCCTCTCCCAATCTTCCACCTGGAAAACAAATAGTTTTCACATCCCCTTTCTAAAGGCCTGAGGCAGTTCTGCCCCAGGGGGTTCCGCTCCGGAATCTTCCACCTGGGAAACAAAG
>CM053417.1:106609072-106619902 GCA_028644305.1 Xerus rutilus
TTGGTACTGGGGATTGAACTCAGGGGCACTCGACCACTGAGCCACATCCCCAGCCCTATTTTGTGTTTTATGTAGAGACAGGGTCTCACTGAGTTGCTTAGCACCTCGCCATTGCTGAGGCTGGCTTTGAACTCGCGATTCTCCTGTCTCAGCCTCCCTAAGTGCTGGGATTACAAGCGTGAGCCACCGCGCCCGGCTACTTTAAATTTTCTAGGGGGTACTTTTTTACTTTTTTTTTTTTGGTACCAGGGATTGAACCAGGGGAGCTTAACTGCTGAGCCACATCTCCATCCTTTTTATTTTATTTTATTTTATTTTTATTTTGAGACAAGGTCTCACTAAGTTACTTAAGACCTTGCTAACGCTGGCCTCAAACTTGTGATCCTCCTGCTTCACTGGGATTACAAACATGTACTACCATGTTCAGCTAGTAGCCAAGTTTAAAAAGAAGTCTTTCTTTCTTTCTTTCTTTTTGGTACTGGGGATTGAACTCAGGGGTCCCCGACCACTGAGCCACATCCTCAGCCCTTTTTTGTACTTTATTTAAATACAGGGACTCACTGAGTTGCTTAGCACCTTGCAGTTGCTGAGGCTGGCTTTGAACTTGCGGTTCTCCTGTCGCAGCTTCCCAAAGTGCTGGGATTACATACGTGTGTCAGTGCACCCAGCTTGACATCCTTATTGACAAAACTAAGTTTTTGTTGTTGTTGTTGCTGTTTTTTAGTTGTTGATGGGCTTTTATTTTTATTTATTTATATGTGGTGCTGAGGATTGAACCCAGTGCCTCACACATGCTAGGCAAGTGCTCTACCACTGAACCATAACCCCAGACCATTTTGTTTGTTTGTTTTTTTTTAATGGAAGAACTGATTTGATTTTAAAGCAAAAAGGTGCCACTTTTGTGGGGTAAAAAAAGAGAGTGACCTTTTTCTTGTCCATCATGAAGGGTCATGGCTGATATCACTATAACAAAAGACATGTTAACAAGAGAAAAACATAAATTTATTTTATAATAAATTATAAGACATGAAGCCTTCAGACTGAAGAACCAAGGACCCAGGGTGAACTATCCATTCTTAGTTTTAGGTTCCATGAAGCATGGACAGCCATGTAGAACTTTGATTGGACAAAAACAGTATGAGCAAATGATAATAGAGGACTGGGATTCTGGCTCAATGGTAGAGCGCTTGCCTCACACATGTGAGGCACAGTTTGATCCTCAGCACAGCATATACATAGATGAATAAAATAAAGGTCCATCACAACTAAACAAATATTTAAAAAATGATAATAGATGATGGGGGGCATAAAATCTAGCAAGTTCTATTTGTTCAGATTCTTCTAGGCCCCTCCCAGCATTCCTTCCTTTTGAGTATGAAGCAGGATCCTTTCTGGAATAGAAGATCATATGACTTAGAATCAAACAAGGTAGGTCAGAATTTCTTTAAGACCAGCTCTTACACAGAAAATCAGGGAAAAGTTAGAGTACTATTTTTAGGTTTTATGGTTAGCATAGGGAAAAGGGGATCTGTTTTCTATGATCCACCTTGGGGTAGATTTCTAATTTCTATGTCTTGCCTCTGGGGAGAACAAGGGGTGAGAAAAGGAAAAGAAGAGGTCAAAGAGAAATTTCATTTCTAATATTACTTCCTTAGCGGGGGAGAGGGTACTTAGGACTGAACTCAGGGACACTCAACTACTGAGCCACATTCTTAACCTTTTTTTGTATTTTATTTAGAGACAGGGTCTCACTGAATTGTATAGTGCCTAACTTTTGCTGAGGCTGGCTTTGAACTCGCAATCCTCTTGCTTCAGCCTCCTGAGCCACTGGGATTACAGGCGTGCACAACCACGCCCAGCCTAACATTACTTCTGAGACCTTCACTTTGGAGTATGGTTTTCTGAGACCCAACAGTTTCAAAATCATGTCTGTCCAAGTTACGTAAATTGTTCACATTGTATTCAAAAAGGTATTACGTGATTAGAGAAGCAATTTTAAATGTATCCATATAAGTGAGGCATTTGTCAACTCATTTTTTCAGCCAATTAACATAAGGCTATATATTAATTAAAAACTTCTATATATTTGACTTATGTTAGAAAAATATATAAAATTATTAGCATTGATTTGGATCATAAAAGTTTCAATTTCAACATAAATCCTTATATCTATCTAGTTAAGTCATAAATAAACTTCCTTTCCCTAGAGTTTCAAATATATCTTATTCATATGCAATGAGACATCCTTGAGAAAACACATAAATCACATTGCCATTTTTTTCCCTTTGATTTCTGGTATTTGGCAAGCATTTGTTGTGTTTCAAGAAAATCTTGAATTGGAGTTAGCAGAGCAATAAAACTTTGTAAAACTCTTTGTGGCTCAACCAACAAGCATTGGCAATGAACATAAGATTAAATTCATTGTTTCCTTTCAACAGTTCCATACAAATGCTGTGATGAGTCACAGCATTTGCACATATATACCAAACAATTTTAACAGTAGTATCCATGAGATTTTTCTTTCTTTTTTTTTTTTTTTTTTTTTTTTTTGTGGTACTGGGGATTGAACTCAGGGGCACTCAACCACTGAGCCACATCCCAGCCCTATTTTGTGTTTTATGTAGAGACAGGGTCTCACTGAGTTGCTCGCTTAGCGCCTCGCCGTTGCTGAGGCTGGCTTTGAACTCACAATTCTCCTGTCTCAGCCTCCCTAAGTGCTGGGATTACAGGCTTGAGCCACCGCGCCCGGCTCATGAGATTTTTCATAGAATCTGTTTCAGAGAACTGAGTTCAAATATTTTTGGTATGTATCATACAATGATATGAAGTCACAAGAAAAACATCACTTGTTTTAGTAGGGCACAGTGGCACACACCTGTAATCCCAGCACTTTGGGAGGCTGGGACAGGAGGATCATGAGTTCAAAGGCAGCCTCAGCTACAGTGAGGCACTAAGCAACTCAGTGAGACCCTGTCTCTACATAAAACACAAAATAGGTCTAGGGATGTGGCTCAATGGTCAAGTACTGAGTTCAATCCCTGGTACCAGAAAAAAAAAATCACTTGTTTTAAAATGTCATGAAGACTGGAATTTTGACTTAATATGGCTGAATTGCCATTCATTGTGATATTTTCTATCACATCTAACTAAAGTTCTTCTTTGACAGATATAAAAGATTAAAAACACCTATGCACGGACTGGGGTTGTGGCTCATTGGTAGAGCACTTGCTTGCCTAGCATGTGTGAGGCACTAGGTTCGATTCTCGGCACCACATATAAATACCTAAAATAAAGGTACATAGCTAGGCGCGGTGACTCAAGCCTGTAATCCCAGCACTTAGGGAGGCTGAGGCAGGAGAATCGCGAGTTCAAAGGGCAGCCTCAGCAATGGCGAGGTGCTAAGCAACTCAGTGAGACCCTGTCTCTACATAAAACACAAAATAGGGCTGGGGATGTGGCTCAGTGGTCGAGTACTCTTGAGTTCAATCCCCAGTACCAAAAAAAAAAAAAAAAAAAAAAAAAGTACATCTACAACTAATAAAAACATTTTAAAAAACCCTATGCTATATATATTTTTAAGGCTATATGAGCTGCCATTTCTTTGTAATATGAAAAGATACTCAAAGTATTAGTTAGGCAGAGTTATAAATCACATGAATTATCCAAAACTAAAGAAAAAGTATTTGTGAGTTTTCAAATTTTGAATCAGTTGATCTTGGTTACTAGTCTTATGTTTATAGGCAATTATTTTGTGGTTAAATTGAAGATCTTTCATTTTTTTTAGTTGTTGATGGATTTTTATTTTATTCATTTATTATTTATATATGGTGCTGAGGCTTGAACCCAGTGCCTCATGCATGCTAGGCAAGCACTCTACCACTGAGCTACAGCCCCAGTCCCCAGATCTTTCATTTTTAATGAAATATGTTTTAGTATTTCCTTAAAATTTTTCAAAATTTCCAATAACTGAAATAATTTATTTTACTATTTTCATGTAAAACTGGTTTTTTTTTGTGCAAGAAGTTTAGCTGTTATAAGTGGGTATAGTGGTGCACACCTGCAACCCCAGCTACTCGGGAGGCTAAGATAGAAGGATCACAAGTTTGAGCCAGCCTGGGCAACTTAGTGAGATCTTGTCTCAAAATAAAGCATAAAAAGGGCTGGAGATGTAGCTCAGTGGTAAAGCACCTCTGGGTTTGATGCCAGTACAATAAATAAATAAATAAGAAAAAGAGAGAGAGCGAGCGTGCGCACGTGAGTGAGAGAGGGAGAGAATATCTGAACCATTATGAAATCAGCCAAAATTAAAAGCTCAGAGTTGCTGGGTGTGGTGGCACACACCTGTAATCCCAGCAGTTTGGGAGGCTAAGGCAGGAGGATCGCGAGTTCAAAGCCCGATTCAGCAACTTAGTGAGGCCCTAAGCAACTCAGCGAGACAAGGGGCTGGGGCTAGGGATGTGTCTCAGTGGTAAAATGCTCCTGGGTAAAAAACAAAAACAAAAACTCAGAAAACTATTATCCTTTTTTTTTTTTTTTTTGGTACTGGGGATTGAACTCAGGGGTACTCAACCACTGAGCCACATCCCCAGCCCTATTTTTTGTGTTTTATGTAGAGACAAGGTCTCACTGAGTTGCTTAGCGCCTCGCCATTGCTGAGGCTGGATTTGAACTCGCGATTCTCCTGCCTCAGCCTCCCTAAGTGCTGGGATTACAGGCTTGAGCCACCGCGCCCGGCTAGAAAACTATTATCCTTTTTAAAACAATTTTATTGGCTATTCAATCTTGAATTCAGGCTACTGATTTTATTGTTTTTGTTTTTGTTTTTGTTTTTTTGGTACTGGAGATTGAACTCAGGGGCACTCGACCACTGAGCCACATCCCCAGCCCTATTTTGTGTTTTATGTAGAGACAAGGACTCACTGAGCTGCTTAACGTCTCGCTCTTGTTGAGGCTGGCTTTGAACCCGAAATTCTCCTGTTTCAGCCTCCCTAAGTGCTGGGATTACAGGTGTGAGCCACTGCACCTAGCTCAGTTTATTGATTTTTTAAAAATTTTTTTAGTTGAAGATGGATGCAATATCTTTATTTTATTTATTTATTTTTATGTGATGCTGAGGATCGAACCCAGTGACTCACGCATGCGAGGCAAGCGCTCTACCACTGAGCTACAGCCCCAGCCCCAGTTTATTGATTTTTGACTGTTATTGAATGTACTCTGTAGTTGCTGAAAATGTCTGTTAATATTGTCTACTTTTTATCTTTAAGTAATTTTTACATAACAAACAGTTTTTCTTGTTTTGCTCTGCCACAGGAAATTGCATGGAAATTACAACATGCCTTCTTCTAGTCTGTGTTTTCTGGTGTAGTAGTAGTATCTATATTTCCACTCAATTGTGCATCATTTTGCATTTAACAATTAGTTCATACTTATTTTATTCAAAAAATTGTTTAATTATATTATAATTCAATGTATAAGTATTTCAATTTAGATATCAATTGTGATTCACATTGGTTTTACTGTAAATCATGCTTTATATATAAAATATTCAAATAAACACATTTCAATGTTGTGTCTGTGCACAGAAAAAAATCATTTGAGGGGCTGGGGTTGTGGCTAAGTGGTAGAGTGCTTGCCTAGCATGTGTGAGGCACTGGGTTTGATTCTCAGCACCACATACAAATAAATAAAATAAAGATCCGTCAACAACTAATAAAAAATGTTTAAAAGAAAAACATCATTTGAATTGAGTCAATCTACTGACACTGATTAGTCTGCTATAGCTCAATGCCTAGAATGATTCCTGTATCTAAAAGGGAGTAGGCTGGGCACAGTGGTGCATGCCTATAATCCCAGCACTTTGGGAGGCTGGGACAGGAGAATCGTGAGTTCAAAGCCAGCCTCAGCAACGGCGAGGCACTAAGCAACTCAATGAGACCCTGTCTCTACATAAAACACAGAATAGGGCTGGGGTTGTGACTCAGTGGTAGAGTGCTCCTAAGTTCTATCCCTGGTACCAAAAATAAATGAATGAATGAATGAATGAATAAACACATAAATAAGATAAAAAAAATAAAAGGGAGTAGACATGCTATGAGTTTGTGAGAAATGAATGAAAGAATGGGAATTCCCATTCAGCCTCTATTATGTGCCATTTTAGACACTGGGAATGTAGTCAAAACATCTGGGAGTTTGGAATATAAGAAGACCATGATTTAATTGCTTGAATATAATAAAATTATTTGTTAAAAAGCAGAAATTAAAAGACAGAACCAAGAAGGCAACATAGACCCAACTAGTTTTATATAGTAGGGTGGTCATCCTAAGGAGGAATGCATTGCATTACTGCTCAGGTGAGAAGCAGAGTCCTTACCAAACAGACTTTCGTTTTTTTCTTTGTACCAGGGATTGAACTCAGGGCACTTGACCACTGAGCCACATCTCCAGCCCTATTTTGTGTTTTATGTAGAGACAGGGTCTCACTGAGTTGCTTAGCACCTCGCCATTGCTGAGGCTGGCTTTGAACTTGTGATTCTCCTGTCTCAGCCTCCCAAAGTGCTGGGATTACAGGCTTGCGCCACTGTGCCCGGCTCCAAACAGACTTTCTTAACAGGCACCCAAACTTAACTTCATGTGAAAAACTTAAAATAAAGACTGCTCTTTCATTTTTTTCTTTCTCCCAATCTTGTAATTTGGGATCAGAATTACAAGTTGGCAAACCTACATAGAATTTGTAGCATTCTGTTTTAAGCACAGACTCTTGAACTACAAAGAAAATCAAATGTTTTCATCACAGCTGGATTTTTACCTTCTCTGCCAGCTGTGGAGCCCTCTCACTGAATAATCAGTACAGGTTGCCTTGTCTCTGTATGCTTATGACATCAAGGTAGGCATTTCCACAGGGAAAAATGCAGGTCTGAAATAGAGTATCTCAATCTTGGTAGTTATGGTGGTCTTAAGTTGATGTAGGAGTTACTAAAAGATAAGATGAGTTGGGTGTAGTGGCATGTACCTGTAGTCCCAGCTACTCAGGAGGTTGAGGCAGGACCATCACTTAAGCCCAGGAGTTCAAGACCAATCTAGGCAATATAACGAGACCCTCATCTTAAAACAAAACAAAGCAAAAACTCAACAAACCAAAAAATAAGATGACACATCCCACAGATGTGTTATTAACTTAATGGAGAAGTCTAGTAGATAAGATTCAACTTGCATCACTAATAATGGACATTGTAAGCCTCCCTATGTGACACAGTGGCACCTGGGTTATCCATTGCTGCATTATAAGCCATCACTTAGTAGCTTAAAATAACAATTGGGAGGGAGACCTTAAAATTGAATGCAAACAAACACAAATAAACTGAAGCACCTTTCAAATAAATAACATAATCACATTGGAGAATAAGATTTAATTCAACTAACTTTGATTCATAGAATTTGGACTACATGCCTGTAGGCCAAAGAGAAAAAGAACACTAAACAAATATTGAACTCTAGTCAGAAAACTTTATTTTTTGTGTAGGCATGAGTTGTCAATTGTGAAGCTACTTTCTATGCATTCTAGGATTAAGCAAATAAGTAAATATATTGTGGATAAGGGGACTCAACTTTTTCCTTGTTGGAGAAAGCAGTTACAATTATGGAAAAGGGGAAGGATAGACTGAATAACACTTCCTTGGATTGAAACCGTATTAGTAGGAAGTCAAGAGTTTTAATACATACATAGATAACTAGATATAGAAATGGATATATGTATGTATGAGTATGCAAATGTATTTAATATGTGTGTGTACATGTGTATATGTACACACATACATCTATTTACCAGCTCTGTCTGCTAATAGGGTATTAGAAGTAAAGACACCTTATTAACAGTGAACACAAGTGAACACATCCAGCACACCCAGACCTTGTTTTTTTTTTTTTTTTTTTTTGGTGGTACTAGGGGTTGAGCCCAGGGCTACTCACAGATGTCACTGAGCTACATCTCCAACCCTTTTTATTTTTCATTTTGAGATAGGCTCTCACTAAGTTGCCTAAGCTGGCCTAGAACTTGTGATCCTCCTGCCTCAGCTTTCTGAGTCATTGGGATCACAGATGTGCACCCAGACATTAGTTTCTAAAGAACATTGTCCACTAAAAGGAAGCAGGTATCTTCAGATAAATGACTGATTTCTGGGCTGGGACAAAATAAATACAAGACGAGTCTGGATCATCTTATGCTAAACCCTAAGAGAGTTCTAAGGAAATGATGGGTACATGTTAGAAGATCACAGAAACCATCATGAAGAACTCTCATTGGCAGCCAGGCACGGTGGCTCAAGCCTGTAATCCCAGCACTTTGGGAGGCTGAGACAGGAGAATCGGGAGTTCAAAGCCAGCCTCAGCAATGGCGAGGCGCTAAGCAACTCAGTGAGACCCTGTCTCTACATTAAAAAAACACAAAATAGGGCTGGGGATGTGGCTCAATGGTCAAGTGCCCCTAAGTTCAATCCTCAGTACCAAAAAAAAAAAAAAAAAGGAAAAGAAAGAAAAATCACCACTTGGTGGCCGTCATAAATAATAATTGATCCAGGCCAGGTGTGGTGGTGCATGCCTGTAATCTCAGTGATTTAGGAGGCTGAGGCAGGAAGATTGCAAATTTGGGGCCAGCCTAGACAACTGAAAAAGACCCTGTCTCAAAATAAAAATGAAAAAGGGCTGGCAATGTAGCTCAGTGTTAAAGTGCCCTTGGGTTCAATCTCCAGTACCAAAACAAAAAATAATAGAAATAAATAAATTTAAAAAATAATTGATGTAGGCAAGAATCATACATGGATGCTAAAACTAGTAGTTGGAAGCTTGAGTAGTAAAAAGACATTAACACAGTCTCAAAATATCTTACTAGAAGACATTTGTTAATTACAAAGGGAAAGGCAATTGATGGCAGAAAGCAACTTAAGCAAATGAACAAAGTTAACATTGTTAGTAATGTATCTAATTGGTAGCATGTGCCTGCCTCCTGACAGGAGACACAATTTCTCAGCATCACTTTTGTGGAATTCCTACTAAAAATGCATAATCTGAACCTAATCATGAGGAACATCAGACAAACTGAAAGTAGAGATTCATCTACAAAATAACTGGCCCACACTTTTCAAAAAATGTCAATGCCATGAAATACTTTCTAGAGTAGGGAATTATTCCAGATGAAAGGAGACTAAGAAACATGAAGACAACATGTATCTTGAAACTTTTTGGTTTTGTTCTGTTTTGTTTTGCTATAAATGATATTATTGAGACACGTGATAAAATCTCAATCAGATATACAGGTTGTACTGCAGAACTATATCAATGTAAATGAACATTTCTTGTTTGGTACCAGGGATTGAACTCAGGGGCACTCCACCACTGAGCCACATCCCCAGCCCTATTTTGTGTTTTATTTAGAGACAGGGTCTCGCTGAATTGCTTAGTGCCTCGCCATTGCTGAGGCTGGCTTTGAACTCCCAATTCTCCTGTCTCAGCCTCCCAAAGTGCTAGGATTACAGGCATGCACCACCATGCCTGGCTAATTAACTTTTTTTTTTTTTTTTTTAGTACTGGAGATTGAACTCAGAGGCACTCGACCACTGAGCCACATCCCCAGCCCTATTTTGTGTTTTATGTATAGACAGGGTCTCCCTGAGTTCCTTAGCACCTCACCGTTGCTGAGGCTGGCTTTGAGCTCACGATTCTCCTGTCTCAGCCTCCCTAAGTGCTGAGATTACAGGCTTGTGCCACTGTTCCCGGCTCTAATTAACTATTTTTGATGAGAGAAAGATACAGATAGATAATAGATGGTCAGAGATTGAGAGCTAGTAATAAAGCAAATACAGTCAAGTATTAGCATTTGGGGACTCACAGTATCTGGAAATTCATTGTACTATTCTTGCATCTTTTCTATAAGTCTGTAATTATGTCAATCATTTTTTAAAATTATTTTATCCTTTCCTGCTCTTTGAGTTGACTGGGCTCCACTGAGCATTTTTTGCTTAGGTTGTCTCATGTGGCATAGTCAAATGACAGCTGGGGCTAGAGACAGCTGAAGGCTCAACTGGACTGAACAGCCAAGATTGGCACAATCATTCTCATGGCAGGTGCTTTTGTGGACTTCACACAGTTTTTCTTTCCACAAGGGTGGCCTGGACCTCTCATGGTGGCTCAGGGTTCCAAGGTGCAGGAAGCAGAATCCACTGGACCGCTTCAGAAAAAGCACAGTATCACTTGTACCTCATTCTATTGGTCAAAGTATAGAATGGTTGAAATTCAAGAGGAAACTGACCTGGATTCTTAAAACATTCAATGTCATGAAAGACTAAGAATATAGGATACTAAAGAGGCTTGGGGCTATAGCTCAGTGGTAAAGCACTTGCCTAGCATGTGTGAGGTCCCAGGTTTGATTCCTCAAATTGAAAAAAAAAGATACTAAAGATACTAACTTTACTAAAGATAGGAAAGATACTAACAAATGTACTGTATGGTCTTTGATTGGATAGAAAAATAGCTATAAAAGAACACTTTGGGACAATTGGGAAAATTTGAATGTGATCTGCACATTAGATAACATTGCTGCATTAATGCTGAATTTCTTGGGTATGATAATAGTATTGTGATTTTTTTTTTTTTTTTTTTGGTACTGGGGATTGAACTCAGGGGCACTTGACCACTGAGCCACATCCCCAGCCCTATTTTGTGTTTTATGTAGAGACAGGGTCTCACTGAGTTGCTTAGTGCCTCGCCGTTGCTGAGGCTGGCTTTGAACTCACGATTCTCCTGTCTCAGCCTCCCTAAGTGCTGGGATTACAAGCGTGA
>CM053417.1:106628502-106642725 GCA_028644305.1 Xerus rutilus
GGCTCAAGCCTGTAATCCCAGCACTTAGGGAGGCTGAGACAGGAGAATCGCGAGTTCAAAGCCAGCCTCAGCAATGGCGAGGCGCTAAGCAACTCAGTGAGACCCTGTCTCTACATAAAACACAAAATAGGGCTGGGGATGTGGCTCAGTGGTCGAGTGCCCCTGAGTTCAATCCCCAGTACCAAAAAAAAAAAAAAATCCGTAGAGAGTTAAAAAAAAAAACCAAAAAACAAAAACCCTCTCTCTGTGTTCTAGGTCAGACTTTCAAAGACATAAGACAGGTTTACCAACTCTCAATTAAAAAGAAAACACATTTAAAACTTCAGGAAGGCAACATGAACTTGGCATTCTTTACCATCTCTTTTATATTAGACCTTAGATTCTGATTGTGATTTTCTTTCCAAGTAAAATGTTTTCACATATTTATGAGCAAGGTATCTGTTTATTCTAGGGACGGAAAAACTGAAGCACAAGGAAAGTGACTTTCCTTTTTAAAAGATATTTTTAGTTGTACATGAACATGATATCTTTATTTTTTTATGTGATACTGAGGATGGTACTGAGAATCAAATCAGTGTCTCACACATTCTAGGCAAGCACTCTACCACTGAGCCACAACTCCAGCCCTAAAGTGACTTTCTTTTAGCCATATAATTTGTACTTAACTCACCTCTATAGGCCAAGTTTAGGAAAGACTATTGCAATGTTCATAAAGTTCAAGTTCACCTCAAATTGACTAAATATAAAATGATTTTTTAAAAGAAGGAACATCAGAAAGGAAATCTCCATCTAAGGTCTATGTTTGTTGGAAAGAAAATATTGTAACATTAAAAGAAGAAGCTGGGCGTGGTGGTGCAAGCCTGTAATTCCAGCACTTAGGGAGGCTGAGACAGGAGAATCACGAGTTCAAAGCCAGCCTCAGCAATGGCAAGGCACTAAGCAACTCAGTGAGACCCTGTCTCTATGTAAAACACAAAAAAATAGGGCTAGGGATGTGGCTCAGTGGACGAGTGCCCCTGAGTTCAATCCCCGGTACCAAAAAATAAAAGAAAAGAAGAAAATTCTTATATAGAACAAACAGTACATGTTAGCTAGACTTCAACCTAATATTTTGCAGTTTATATGACTCACCGCATATCCTGACTTCAACTGTTGAGATGACTTTTAAAAAACAATCTAGCAGCTGGGTGTGTTGGCACAGGCCTATAATCCCAGTGGCTCCAGAGGCTGAGGCAGGAGGATCCCAATTTCAGAGCCAGCCTCAGCAATGGGGAGGTGTTAAGCAACTCAGTGAGACCCTGTCTCTAAATAAAATACAAATTAGGGCTGAGGATGTGGATTCCATGGTTGAGTGGTCCTGAGTTCAATCTCGGTATCAAAAACAAAACAGAACAAAACAAAACCCCAATAATCTATTTTTCCCTCTTCAGGAATTTGAACAAACAAATAACCAATTTGTTAAGTATTTTAAACATCAAGGTATAAGGTCAGATTGGCCCAAGACTGGGAGTGACCATTTTTATGGGTAGATTTTTGGTTGACTGAGGCCCAGTGACAGGTATGGGCCAATTTCAGAGGTCAGCATGTGGGAAGCGCTCATGGGAAGTCTCGGCGTGCACAACAGGTAACTTCAGATGTCCAGCCCTCCTTTGTCTAGCCACCATCTTTCCACCCAAGATTCCAACCTCTTTGATGATATAGGGTGCCAGCATCTGTCTGGCAACTTCCTGCTTATTGAGGGGGGCCTCTCAGGGTGGAGGTTTGGATGTGGGGTTGGAGGGGAGGTGGCTATAGGGAAGCAGGAGTATCTGGTTGACCATTACCTGGGCAATTTCTCTGACAAGCTCACGAGCAAACCTGAGGAGGCAAGGAGCCATTAACAGAGGACACCTATTATATCAAGGGGTATAACAACAGGGGCTAGCCAGGAGATAAAGGAAGAATTTAGCCATGTGGACCAAGGATTTTTGCAATTCTGATGTCTGAGTCCCTCACTTAGCTTCCAAAGGACATGGAGGTTTTGCTCCACGACCCCAGTCTCATTGATGTAGTAGCAGTGTTCTTCCTGCTGGTTAGGGACAAAGAATCTTATTCTGTGTATGGCCTGGTCTAGAGAGGAAGTAGTGATCAGGGATGTAATTCCTGGAGTGGGACTGTATTGCCTGGGTGAAGAGAAGTGTGCGCCTCCCCAGGTGAGGTTGGAGATGGGGCCAGGAGGTAGTGGTCCATGTGTTCTCTCAGAAGCTTGTGTAGTAAGGTGAGATAAGGTAAGTAAGCTGCCAAAGGAAGAGGGCTAGTAGGAAGATTCTGGTTGATCAGGAAAGAGCGACCATAGAACAGTTCAAATGGGCTGAGCCCTGAGGGAGCTGGAGGGCCATCCAAATCCTAGTGAGAGCCAACAGAAGAAGGCTGGGCCAAGAGAGTCTCAATTTAATGGCCAGCTTAGTAAGATGATCTTTGAAGATTCTGTTGGCCCTCTCGACCTTACCGGAGGATTGAGGTTGATGTGGGATGTGAAGTTTCCAGGTGATGTGAAGCCCTTCGTGTAAGGGTTACAGCCAGACCACACACAGTACACCTCATGCGACCAGGAGATCTTTATTCACGGAGATCAGTGCAAGTAGACGTCTGGGGAGAAAAAAAAAAGAAGAGGGGAGAGCGGGTTCAGAGCATGGGAATTTTTAGGGCCTGCAGTAAACACATCATGAACTATGGATTAGTTATTTCAGTCTGGCATGCCAAGGATTGGTGGCCTGGTTGTGATGCCCCAGAGGTCACTTCTAGGAGTTGAAGGTTAGGGTTTCACTAGGGTGGGCGGGAAGGGTTTAACTTGGGCGGGAAACTGCCCCAGGTTTTAGAGAAGGGTGGGCTGAAACTGGATACTGGGAGGGCTGTTTCTACCTTACACTTCAGAAACCAGTTGAACAATCTGGAAGACAGATGAAGGCTGGTCTGTTGTCAGACTGAATAGAGGCAGGTAGTCCAAACCTGGGAATAATCTGCTCAACGAGGATGGAGGCCACTGAATCTGCAGTCTCCCTGGAGGTAGGATAGGCTTCTATCCAGCCTGAAAAACTATCAACCAAAGTGAGAAGATAACAGAGTTTTTTATGTCTGGCATACGAGTAAAGTCAGTTTGCCAGTCTTCGCCTGGTTGGTGGCCTCTCATCTGGTGAGTAGGGAGTTTGGCTTTAAGTCCTCCCTGTGGTGAGACTGTACAGCATATCTCACAAGTGGAATGAATCTGCTGGAGAATAGTAGAAAGACCAGGATAAAAGAAAAGAGGTTGGAGAAATTGCTGGAGGGGTCTGGGGCCGATATGGAGTGAGTTGTGAATTTCTTTTAGGAGGCCATGTGCATCCTGTTTGGACAGGGCAATTTTATCCCCCCAAAATATCCAATATTGTCCCCAAGTCAGCCTCCCTGCCTCAGTAAGTTCTGCTGTTCCTCTGGGGAATAGTTTGGTTTAATGGAGGTGGACAAAAGCAGGACAGGAGCAGGAGAACAGCTGGATGTCAGTCCTCGTGCCACAGAATAATTTTTTTTTAATTGAACTCAGGGGCACTCGACCACTGAGCCACATCCCCAGCCCTATTTTGTGTTTTATGTAGAGACAGGGTCTCACTGAGTTGCTTAGCACCTCGCTATTGCTGAGGCTGGCTTTGAACTCGCGATTCTCCTGTCTCAGCCTCCCTAAATGCTGGGATTACAGACTTGAGCCACCACGCCTGGCTCAGAATCGGTTTTATTATTGTCCATGGCCACTGGGGCAGAAGAGTTTTGATGTCCTCAGCAGTGTATGATAGCCACCTGAGATGGTAACTGAAGGGCCTTTAGGAGTTTGGAGATTAGTTAGTCATTAATCACAGGTGACTCCTTTATAGTAAGAAATCCTCATTCTCTCCAGATTGCAGAATGGGAGTGGGCAATCAAAAAGGTATAGAGTCTGTGTAGATATTAACCCTTTTTTTTTGGTACTGGAGATTGAATTCAGGGGCACTCGACCACTGAGCCACATCCTCAGCCCTATTTTGTGTTTTATTTAGAGACAGGGTCTCACTGAGTTGCTGAGGCTCGCTTTGAACTCGTGATTGTCCTGTCTCAGCCTCTCAAAGTGCTGGGATTACAGGCGATATTAACCTTTTTGTGTTTAGATAGAGTGAGTTCCTGGGTGAGAACAAAGAGTTCAGCCTTCTGTGAGGAGGTTCCATCTGGGAGGCATTTGGCCTCTAACACTGAGGTGGCAGTAACTACCACATAAGCGGCCTTACAGGTGACTGTCAGGCCCCATCAGGGAACTGCCATCTACAAAGAGAGTCCAATCTGCTGAGGAAAGTGGTTGATCAAAGAGGTCTTCTCGAGGTGAACGTAGAGCCTCTAAGACTTGGGGGCAAGAATGGCCTGCAGATGAGGGAGGCATGGGTGAGGGGAGAAGGGTTGCTGGCTTAAGAGGAGGAGAGGATCAAAGGGTGAAGGAGGGATTTCTATGAAGAAGAGGTTAATTTCTTGTATTCATGATGGGCTCAGAAGAGAGAGAGACCTGTGTCCCAAAAGGTCCTGGAGATGATGGGTGGAAAAGACAGTGGTTGGCTGTAAAAGAGTCAGTTTTAAGGCTTCCTTAGTAAGTTCAGCCACTGCAGCCAACGCCGCAAGTGGTAGGATCAAGTTGTTTAGAGAGATATGCCACCAGACAATGGGAGGGCCCCACCACTGGATTGGTTGCAATACTTTGTCTCTCATCAGTGAACAGGTGGAAAGGGTGGCCAAGATTTGGTAGCGAGAGAGGAGGAGATTAGGTAAGGACGTCTCTAAGTTTGTAGAAGGCTTGGGTCACAGTAGAAGGGGAGGTAAGAGGTCCCTGTGGAGTCTCTTTGGCTGCCTGATAGAGGGGCTTGGCTAGAAGAGCAAAATTAGGGATCCAGTGGTGAAAGAAGCCGGCCAGTCCTAGGAATGAGATAATATAATTTGCTGTGGTAAGTGGTTATAAGTCCTGAAGGGCTTGGATCCTGTCCACTGTGAGAGACTTAGAGTTAGGAGTCAACAGGATGCCTAGGTAAGTGACTTGAGGAACAGAGCTGGGCTTTAGCTGGGGAAACTCTATAGCTTTGGGAACCCAGGAAGTTGAGCAGTTGGGCTGTATGAGCCTGCGAGGCTTGTAAAGATGGGCTGTATAGGAGGAGGTCATCTACATACTGTAGAAGGACACTGTCTCCCACATCACAGGAAAGTAGGTCTTGGGCCAGGGCTTGCCCGAAAAGGTGGGAGCAGTCCTGGAAACTTTAAGGAAACCTTCACTGTCCATGTTAGTTGTTGGGATCTGTGTGTTGTGGGATCGTCCCATGTAAATGTGAAGAGGTAATAGGAATCGGGATGTAAGGGGACTGAAAAAAAGGCAACTTTTGGTCAAGGACAGTGAAGTGGGAGGTGGAAGGAGGAATTTGAGAAAGGAGGGCTTATACCCTTATAGGTTGGGGACCACGGGGTGGATGGGAATTACTGCGTCATTTATTAAATGCAGATCTTGAACCAACCGGTAGTCTCCTGAGGATTTATGTACTGGCAAGATGGGGGTACTGCAAGGAGAGTTGGTGGGGAAAAGGAGCTCCTGATCGAGCAGGTGGTCTATGATGGGTTTGAGCCCTTTCCTATGAGTAAGGGAAATGGGGAATTGGGGGTGGGAAGGAAAGTTAGCTTGAGGTTTTAATTGAATATGGATGGGCATGTGGTGAGTAGCTACTACTGGTTTGGATGTGTCCTCTACCTGGGCATTGACAAGGTCAGGAGGTAATGGCAGATCGGGCGAAGCTGAGGCAGAGGAGAGAATAAGGAACAAAGGTAAAAGAAGATGAGTGGAAGGCCTTTGGGGGAGAATCTGTAGGGTATATCCTAAAAAGGAGAGAATGTCACCGCCAAGGAGGGGAACTGGACAGGAGGGCATAACTAAGAAGGAGTGAGTAAACGGATATCCCTCTAGGGTGCAGGCAAGTTTGGCTGTCCATTTTGGAAAGGAAGGTGTACCGTCAATTCCCAAAACAGATCTGAGACGGAAATAAAGACCAGGAAGGGCAGGCAGAACAGAATAGGTAGCTCCCGTATCTACCAGGAAGGTGGTGGACTTACCTGCTACCTGGAACGTTATCCTGGGCTCAGCAAGGGTGATAGGGGTCCTTGAGTCTGGGCTTCTTCAGTTATCCAGGCTTCTTCAGTCATCCGCGAATCCCAGCAGTTCTAGGGAAGGGACTGCCTGGTTGGCCATATCCCCATGTGGAGGTGCTGGGGAAGGTCCAGCCATAGGGTAATCACTCTTCCAGTGTCCTGCAAGGAGCTTGATGTAGAATAGGGTTTCTCAACTCTGGCACCATTGACAGAGCAATCTATGCTGAGGAGGACTGTCCCGTGCAATGTAGGATGTTTAACAGTATCCCACACCTCTATCCATAAATGCCCGTGGCACTACCACCACAAGTTGTCACAACCATAGAAGTAGAAATGGGGGTGACCCCTTTCCTGCTTATCATAAAAAATCACAGCTGTCACTTCTATAATAACATAGGTTAACAAGAGAACAGCATAATAATTTTATTTTATCATAATTTGATATGACACAGGAGCCTTCAGATTGAAGAACAAATGACTCAGGGTAAACCAGCCATTCTTATGTTTAGGTGGATGCAGGAATAGTGGTGTAAAAGTATGATTGGACAAAGAGAGTATGAAAGAATGTTAATAGATTATGGGAGATAGGGGGTAAAATCTAGCAAGTTCTATTTGTTTAGATTCTTGGCTCCTTACTTGTAGCAGTCCTTCCTCTTGGGTATGAAGCAGGACCCTTTCTGAAATGAGGGGCCATATGACCTACAATCAAACAAGGTAGGTCAGAAAATTTCTTTATGGCCAGCTCTTACACAGAAAAGCAGGCAAAAGTTAGAGTAATATTTTTAGGTTTTAAGGCTGGCATGGGGAAAAGAGGGGTCTGGTTTCTATGAGCCACTGTGGTGAAGAGGATTTCTAGTTTCTATGGTTTGCTTTGGGGAAGAATGAGGGCAGGACAAAGTCACAGAGAAACTTTGCTTCTGAGCCCTTCACTTTAGGGTTATCATTTTCTGAGCTACAACACAACCAAAAATATGTCCAGGCACTGCCAAATATCCCATAGTGGACAATATGATCCTGTTTGAGAACTCCTGGGGTGGTACATATGGTATATTTAATCCCATTGAATCAGCTCTGGTTATGGCCAGATGAATAATAAATGGGCAGGATGGAAATATTGGAATCTAATTTCCTTTAATAGATATTACCATATCAATATCAATTTTTGTAGTGCTGAGATTAAACCCAAGGCCTCACACATGCTAGGCAAGCATTCTACTACTGACCAAGCAATATCCTCAACCCCCAATTTGACTTTTTAAAATTTGCCTCGATACATTTTGAGAGAAACTGATGTCTTAGCAAATAAATATAAAAATAAAATGGACATCATTTGATAAGCATAGATTATTCCAAATCTGCAAATTGAATATATGGGTTCTATATAAACTGCAGGAATCTAAAATCCTAAATGAAGATAGTTTTCTTGCCAAATACTAGATAGAAACAAGGAATTCATTCATTATGTAATTGTGAATAACAAAATTGTATCAGTAACAGCCTTTTCAGATTTATTAAGTAAAGTCAGATTATTTTTCAGGCATTATAGAAACCATTTCAAAACTACTTATGTATGAATTCTACTTTCAATCTGGAAAATTTACCTGGCATTTCAAATAGCAGAATTTAAAACTCCCTTTACAATCAGTATAAAGGGCACATTTGAATGGGAATCCTTAAGAAAAACTTTGATTAAGATCAGTGGTGTTGTCTTTCCCCAAATTTAAAGCAATTATTTCTAGATTGTATTCTAATCATTGTGCCAATAAATTTAGCTAAAAAAGATTGTATATTTTCACTCCTGTAGTATGTTTTTCCTCAATGCATTATGAACAAGCCTTTTTTTTTTAAATATTTTTTTTTTAGTTATAGATGGACACAATATCTTTATTTTATTTGTTTTTATGTGGTGCTGAGGATCGAACGCAGTGCCTCATGCATGTGAGGCAAGCGCTCTACCACTGAGCCACAATCCCAGCCCCATGAACAAGCCTTTCTGATCCTGCAATTCCTGAGACTTTCCAGGGCCACATTTGGGGATCTAAGCTGATAGAGTCTCTTTATGTCAAGGATTTTCTCATATGCTTATGTTCAGTAACACACCTTCCTAGTATCTGAGGAAAGACTAGTTAAATACTAGGTGTAAAATTTTTTTTTCCTGCACTGTATTTAAAATCTGAGTCAGTTAAAAAAAGATGCCTTCAGCTCTGAGTAGCAATATCTAACTAAAAGTGGCACATCCAGTGGGAAATTGTGTTTTGTCTTATGTAAAAAGACATTAGAGAGTGATGGTCCCAGGCCAGCGTCAACAGTGACCCAGGCTTTTTTCATCCTTGTATATTCCCATCCTAAGTACATTAGCTCTTGTCTACTGCTTAATGGCTGCAATATTATTTCCACAGTTCCCATGAAATAAAATGCCTATAAAATGATAGGAAGGAAGAGCAGAGAAAGAAACCCCTCCCAGAATAGCTTTTGCTTTGGTCAGGACAGAGAATCTTGTCAGAAGCTTCTTGGGGGGAAGGAGAAACAGGAATGGCTTTGAGGTAGGCAACAGAAAGTGAGTACCAATTCATATTTTTCAAGACTATTCCTTAATTTAAAAGCCTATAGCAAGGGCCTGGTGCAGTCGCATGTACCTGTAATCTCTGACTCCAGAGGCTGAGGCAAGAGGATTGCAAGTGAGGCCAGCCTCAGCAATTTGGTGAGACCCTAAGCAGATAGGTGAGACCTTGTCTCAAAATAAAAAATAAAAGGGCTGGAGATCTAGCTCAATGGTAAAGCACCCCTGTGTTCAATCCTCAGAATAAAAAATGAAGGCCTATAGCTAGGTCATAGGGCATGCTTGCAATCCTAGTGACTGAGAAGGCTGAGGTAGGAGAATCACAAATTCAAGCCCAGCCTGGGCAACTTAACAAGATCCTGTCTCAATATTAAAAAAAAAAGGTGGGGGAGCTGGGGATGCAACTCAGTGGCATGAAGTGTCAGCCTTCAAGGAGTTTATAAATCAGGGAAGTAAATAGGACACATGAAGTTATACCTGAGTGTCATGAACATATGTTCATAAAAACTTAAGACATTTGCTACGTTTGCTTATCAGCTTTCTGTCACTATCCCAAAATAAACTTATAAGGAGGAAAGGTTTATTTTGGCTCATGGTTTCAGAGATAAATTTATTAAGAGGAAAGATTTATTTTGGCTCACAGTTTCAGAGGCTTCAGTCCACATCAGTTGGCTCCATTGCTTTTGAATGTGGCAAGGCAATGCATCATGGTGGGGAACACGTGGTGGACACCTCATGGCACCTGGGAGGCAAAGCAAGGGGACAAGAAGGGGCCAGAGTATCCATATTCCCTTTAAGGGCACATCACCAATGACCTGACTGTCCAACTAGGACCCACCTCTTAAAGGTCACACTACCACCCAATAGTGCTATGGTTGGGAACCAAGTTTTTAACACATAAGCTTTTGGGGGACATTTCAGATCCAAACTTTAACATTACAGTATAGATGAATATTGAAAACATTATGTTAAGTGAAATATGCTAATCACAAAAGGACAAATGTTGTTTGATCCCACTTATAGGAGGTATATAGAATAGTCAGTTTCACAGGGAAACAAAGTAGAAGGGGGTTGCCAGGAGCTGGGAGAAGTGGGAAGAATGGGGAATTACTTTTTTTTTAGTACTGGGGATTGAATTCAGGGGTACTCAACCACTGAGCCACATCCCCAGCCCTATTTTGTGTTTTATGTAGAGATAGGGTCTCCCTGAGTTGCTTAGTGCCTCGCCATTGCTGAGGCTGGCTTTTTTTTATTAGTTGTTGATGAACCTTTATTTATTTATTTACATGCGGTGCTGAGAATCAAACTCAGTGCCTCACACATGCTAGGCAAGCTCTCTACCACTGAGCCACAACCCCAGCCCCTGAGGCTGGCTTTGAACTGGTGATTCTCCTGTCTCAGCCTTCCAAAGTGCTGGGATTACAGGTGTGCGCCTCCACACCTAGCAGGAATTACTTATTAATGGTATGGAGTTTCAGTTTTGCAATATGAAAAAGTTCTGGAGATAGATGGTGATGATGGTTGCACAATGTGAATGCACTTAACGCCACTGTACTGTACACTTAAAAATACATAAGATGGTAACATGTATTATATGTATTTTACCACAATTAAAAATAATGGAAAGCTGGGCCCAAGCTGGGTGTGGTGGTACATGCCTGTAATCTCAGTGACTGGAGAGGCTGAGACAAGAGGATCACAAGTTCGAGGCCAGTCTCAGCAACCTGGTGAGACCTTGTCTCAAAATAAAAATAAAAAAGGGATAGGGATGTTATTTAGTGGTAAAGTACTTCTGAGTTTAATCCTCAGAACCAAGAATAAAACAAAGAAGAAAAAGCTGCACACAGTGGTATGTACCTGTAGTCCCAGCTACTTAGGTGACAGAGGCATGGGGACTGATTGAGCCCAGCTCAAGGCCAGCCTGGGCAACACAGCAAGATCCCATCTCAAATAACAAAACAAAAAACCCAAAAACACTTGAGGAGGAGAAATATCAAATTGTAGTATAACATAAAGAATATGACTTGGGGCTAAAAGAACTCGAGTTCACATCCTGTATTTACATCAGTAGTGTGATCTTAGCTATGTCATTTAACTTCATTATATGTCTCCTCACCAGTAAGGTAGAGAAGATTATAACTTAACTTGAAAGGTTATAGGGAGAATTCAAAGACGTATGGTAAAGCAATTTAGCTAAATGAGTGATATGACACAAATTAAGTGGGTATCATGGGAGCAATGAGGGACAGATTCATAAAGGAAATGTGACTTGAACTTGTCTTGGAAGAGTAAATAATAGTACTTCTTGAGTGCTACTGTGTGTCCATTTCAGTTTACATGGCAAAAGTTAGAAGATATCCTTATTCTAAAGAGTAAGAAATGAAGATACAGAGACAAAGTTTGTCTAAACCCCCAAAGCAGCTATCTTTCAAATACCTCACCCTTTGCACTCATGGAAAGTTGTGAAATAAAAAGGTACTAACATTGGGATAGAATAGAATAGAAAGTAAAAAAAGCAGAGATGATCACTAAATGCAGACATTTGTCCTTTTAAAAAATAATTTTATTTTGAAAGAATTTCAAGCAAAATTTCAAGAGTACAAAGAATTCCCCTTTGTCATTAACCCAGATTTAACAATTATTGATGTTTCGCTTTATACACTTTATTATCTCTCTCCCTGAATCATTTGAGAGTAAGCTTCAAACATTATGCTTGTTTTACATTGCCAGGGAGGAAAAACTTTACACTCTTATGTTCTTGGAGACCTGCAAATTAAGCTGATAAAATATAGAGTAGTGATATAAAAAAAAACCCAGATTTTTATTATGTAGGTAGGCATGGGAGTTCACAAAGAAATATAACTCAAGGAAGTGGTTAGAATTTGGGGATTATATGCCATCTTAATAGGGAATGAGGAAGGGCAGAGGACACTTCTGGGAGAACAAATGCATTCTTAGAAGGCACAGGGAGAAACCAGGTACTCATAGAAAAACCAATGTTTCTGAAAAAAAAATATTTGAAAGATAAATTAAGCTCCTCCCAGGAAGCTTAATTTATGATAACTGAGTTCTTTTGGTAGGCTGGGCTTTTAGGCAGATAAAGGATTTCAGAAACTCAAATGCTTTCAGCTCAAAATACTTTTTATGCTTTAATGACTGATTTTGGACATCTTCAACTTCTCTACTTTAGCCTGTTTCCTGAAAAGTTAGGTATATACAGAACACTCTCAAAATAGAACATCCAATGCTATTATCTCAGAGCTGAGCACCCTGTGCTTGTCCCTCTAATGACTCTCTCTCGACAGTTTTTATCTAGAAGTAGAGCTGGCTCTGCTGCTTGCAGTTATGTGAGGACTTTATCTTACTCACCAAACATTTCTAAGGTGACTTCTCTATGCCAAACATCATTCTAGACACTTTGTACTCATGTGGTGTTTGATGGAGACCCACATGAGATTCTCCACCAACACAAACAACTATTCCTACACCCATTTTTTCCCGCTTGACTTTTAGAAAGGGTATCCCTCTTACTAAAGGCTGCTATTGTGCTCTGGATCCCAAATCCTCCCTTGGTTATTTTATCTTGTCCTTTCCATTAGTACCAAAAATATGCGGGTGATTCTCCCATTACTAACGCAATAACAACTTCCCCTTACATCGTTTTCCAGGTCCCACACTCTTTCTCTGCTCCCCTTTCAAATGAAAAAAAAAATACTTTTGCACTGCAAATTGAACCTAGAGGTACTCTACCACTGAGCTACATTCCCAGCACATTTTATATTTTTAATTTCAGACAGGGTCTTACTAAATTGCTGGCCTCAAACTTGTGAAACTACTGCCTCAGGCTTATAAGAGGCTGGGATTGCAGGCGTGAGCTACTGTGCTCAGTTTCTTGACCCTTTTTGAATTTTCTATACCTAACCATCAAATACAGTACATTCTACTTTTGAACTTGTCCTCATCATCATCTGTTTTGATTTTAACTGCCACTACCTCATCCTACATTACCATCATCTCTTGCCAGAGATTACTAAACAGTCTGCTCACCAATTTCTTTGTTGTCAGTCTTGCTTCCCTCCCATCAAGCTTTACCTTCTTAGAGAATTCTCTTGCTTGAAATTTTCACTGGCTCCCTATTTGCAATGAAACTAAATCCTATCCTGTCCTTAATGCATTTCTAAAACTTGGCCTCTACTAACGTCAGTTGAAGGTTACCATTCTATGCTTGCAAACCTCAGTAGTGGTCAGCATATATTTATTGGTTCAAAACCAAATGGCATTTTTTTCTTACACAATATTAAAGAGAAACACTATCTTATTGACTGCTGCATTCCCAGAACCTAGAACAGTTCCTGGCACATAGTAGGTATGTAGTATTTATTAAATGAACAAAAGACTATATATAGCCAGGTGCAGTGGTGCACATCAGCATATCAGTATTTCTTAGCAACTTGGAGACAGAGGCAAGAGGATTACAAGTTAGAGGCTAGCCTGGGCAATTTAGGAAGACACTATCTTAAAATAAAATAAATAAATAAATAAATAAATAAAGAGAGCTGGGGATATAGGTCAGTGGGAGAACACTTGCCTAGTATGCCTGAGTTTCCAGGTTCAAGACCCAGCTGGGGGGAGGGGCGGAGAGAAAGACTGTGTCAGTTCTAGTGATTGAAGAATGTAACAAGCAGGAAAAAATGAAACCATTTTTATCCAATATGAATCTCTTAGTATAACATATGTACAATATTCATATTCTAAAATATGGCAAGTTAAGCCTGATGTGGTGGCATGCACCTGCAATCTCAGTGACTTGGAAGGCTGAGATAGTAGCATTGCAAGTTTGAGGCCAGCCTGGGCAATTTAGTGGGCCCATCTCAAAATAAAAGGGGCTGAGGATGTATAGTTCAGTGGTAGGGTGGTCCTGAGTTTAATTCCCAGTTTCACACACACATACTTCACTTAATTAAATTCTTTTAAACTGATGATTTATTATGAACAGGAAAAACTGTTAAAATTTTATAAGAAAATACAAATTCATGCTATCCTCATTATAACTTATTTTCACAACTTAAATTATGATAGTAAAAATTAATACATGTATTTGAACAGTGATAAAGGAATTCAGTGATACATACTTAGTCATTATGAAACAGATGAAGATGAAGATAAAAATACTTACTTTTAAAGTCAGGATATCTGAGCCGGGCGCGGTGGCTCAAGCCTGTAATCCCAGCACTTAGGGAGGCTGAGACAGGAGAATCACGAGTTCAAAGCCAGCCTCAGCAATGGCGAGGCGCTAAGCAACTCAGTGAGACCCTGTCTCTACATAAAACACAAAATAGGGCTGGGGATGTGGCTCAGTGGTCGAGTGCCCCTGAGTTCAATCCCCAGTACCACAAAAAAAAAAAAAAAAAAAAAAAAAAAAAGTCAGGATATCTGTTCCAAAGATAGATTTTTTTTCTTTTCTTTTTTTTGGTACCAGGGATTGAACTCTGGGGTACTCAACTACT